>CM057006.1:41847055-43047055 GCA_029891345.1 Dryococelus australis
GCTCCGCCACTGGCCGTGTCGATATTAATCACTCCTGCGTTTTTTTTTTTTTTTTTTGCTCCCCTTCGCTCTGTGAAACAGATCACTAAGTCTCAAGAGGATCGGATTCGGCCAAACAGGCACAGCGCGCGTGTTTGATGCTTGTACGGGAAAAAAGGGCGTTTTCAGCTGTGATTTCAGTGTTCCGATTTACGATTTTTCTTCCAGAAAATGAGATCCAGCACGCTTTACCTCCGTTTCTCATGCGTATAGGCTTTCCACGATAAAGTGATCACTTTTGAAAGCCCTCTCATTTGGAATAACAGTCAATAAACATATTTTATTTTAGCCTTAGACGTTAACTTCGGAGTGGGGTGTAATCTACACACTGTGTTTATTACTTACACGTCAATATTTATTTACAAACGTGGTTAAAGGATATAAAATGGCTGAAATAAAAAGGTAACTAGGGCCTCAGAAGTGCTCACCTTACAGTGAACAGCGTATAGTAAATATCATACACTAGTAACTAGCTGTTGTTTCTTTATTTATCGTATTCTGATGAGCACTAGATATAGTTTAAAGGGGAGAGTATGGAGAGATTTCGGCGGCTCTTAATGTCGAAGACTTGAGAGTCGATGAGGATGAAACGAGGTGAGTATGGAGAATCGCCGGAATGCAAGGGCGGAGGAAACGGGAGATCCCCGAGAAAACCCGCCGACTAGCGGCATCGTCCAGCACGATCCCCACATGCGAAAATCCGGGAGCGATCCATCCGGGAATCGAACCCGGTTCGTCTAGATGGAAGGCGACTAGTCTGACCACTAAATCACCGCAGCCACAATTTTTAAGTGGACATGTGTAGAATTCGACCCCAAACTTCGGCTGCAAGTCCATAATGAATAAACATAAGGTGAAAAAGCACATAAGCTGTTCGCGGTAAAGTGAGCACGTTTGAGGCCCTAGTTTATTTTTTTATTTCAGCCGTTTTGTATCCTTTAACCATCCTTATAAATATTGCCATATGCGTAATAAATACAGAGTGTATAAAATGTATTTATTGTCTATTTTTCCAAATAAGATGGCTTTCAAAAGTGTTCACTTTACCGTAAACAACCTATACACGAATTACAGTCTAATGTGCTCGTGAAGCAATATTGCCTTTGAAGCACTAGTTTGGGGCAGATAATACAAAAAGTATTTGAAGTGGAGCATTGTTCTTCTGGAAAATGCTCAACTGAAAAAAATATCTGGAATCACTAGAAAACCTGCCATTCTCATCAAACTTGAAGTAATTTGGGCCGCAGTCCTTATTTCCCATTAAGTTACATCCTAACTTTTTTATGACGTCTGGTTTTTAATTATCAAACCAAACTTCGTGACAAACGCGGAATTTTCTTGCTACTCCAAGTCTCGCTTTTTTTTTTCGTGTACTGGACAAAACGCAGATTTAATAAATATGGCAAGAAGATGCAGGAACACTTTTTTTAAATTATCATATGAACATAACCACGTGTCGTTTTTTGAATAAAAAGAGTTGATTAAATAATTTGTAAGTAAAAGCAGTAAGTACTCTGCGTGGTCGATATCACATGTGCGCAGAAAATTCTGTCTATGACGTGATGCCACGAGTCGCGGTCGGCGCCGTAGAATACAACCCGTATTACGCTACTCGTGCTTTGGAGATCCAATTGGGCTTTTTTCTATAGCCTGATCACGGTGATGTGAGCACTTTTGAGGCCCTAGCTATTTTTTCCTCTCAGCTTATCATTTAACCACCTTTTTTAAATAAATATTGCTACGAGGTAATAAACACAACATGCGTAAGCTCCACCGCACTCTGCAGTTAACGTCTAAGGCTAAAATAAAATATATTTATTGGCTATTATTCCAAATGAGAGCGCTTTATAAAGTGCTCACCTTACCGTGAATAGCGTATAGGTGAGTTCACGTTCTGTACAATACTTCCATCGCCTGCTCGGGCACAGTATTAGTCATTCATCAACCATTTCTGGGGGAAATTCGGGACGCCAGTTCCCTTACTGTCGAAGTATGTGGATTGCAGCATGCTTCGAAAATGTTGCTGCAACTGTGGGGTGCCGCAGGATGACATGTGACGTTTGTTTGACTTCACGTCCGATCGTATATATGCATACGTTTCCAGCGTTGTGCGATCAGACGTAGTAGTGCTAAAGGCGGCCTCCTGTACCGCAGGTGGGCGGAATTTCGTCCTGAGGTGATGATATTGTAATCACTTACTTATTTCGCCCGTGCCTTCATGTTAATGAAATTGCTCGTAAACTTGTCTAGAAAAAAACGCGTATTTAAAAAAAAAAAATCTCCGTGAGTTGACTTTAGGAAGCGGCACTTTGTACACGGAAAATCGTTTCAGGTCTAGAAGATGTATCTTCAGAAGGAGAAGCATTTGTTTAAAATTAATTCATTGTCTACTAGTGGAAGATAGCCTATAGAAATATGTGAACGTGAAAGTACTGGAAATTAAGCCACAGTCGCTCAAGATAACATAGATCCTTTGGTTAAACCAAGGAACGTTTCAGGAGTACGTCAGAATTTCGCGTTATCAGTACATAAAAGTAAAGCTAAAAAAAAACAACAATACTTTAAAAATGAAATGTATTACTGTGAAATACAAATTGCAAGAAAATGGCTTATTGGAAATCATAAAAGCTCATCCTGTTATAACATTTTTGTACCGCCTGTACCTTTATTGAAATGAAACATTTCCTCCTAAATTAGAATGGAACATTTGCTTATGAATTCAGCAGTCCAGTTAGCTTGGAAAGAGCTTGGAGTTCTTCAGAAAGGCGTTGCAATATTGTAGTTAAATGTGTTGATACTACATTATTTCGAACAAGATATTGAGGAAACGGTACTTATTAAAAGAATGGCCTGAATGTTTGGAAAATGTGTGAATTACGCCTAGGAGCCGGAGGGACTTGACCTGAAATACGTGTTTTTCTCACTGGAAAGATCCACGGTGCGTGGTGGTTTCTATGCCCATTTTGCACGCCGGACTGGTGAGGATTAGTGTAGCATCATCGAGGGGATTGGAAGGGAAGTTTCCATCTTATCGCTGTAAACATCAGCTTGTCTCCTTGATGTTCCCTTATACCTAAGAATGCTAAAGAAACAGTGCCTAGACAACACCGACTAGATAGAAGGCCCGCGCGCACTGCTGTGACGTCATCACACGAGGGCCCATGAGGGCCGTCCGCCGCAGGAGCGTTACCAGATCACCCTTATTAGTTGACGACAGGCATACGTATTCCAGGCTTCACGTTGATTGTGTGCAATTGTTTTTTATGTGTTTTAAGCGTGCCACAGTAGACGTTAACAAAATGAGGCATCTCTTAACAATTGCATTTAAACAAAAACAATTGTTATTCCAGTATTAGGTGCCGATCCCCTGCATTTTATTTCATAAACAATATTGTTAGTATTCCTATGAAAATCATATATTTGTATACATTCTTGGCACACATAAGCTATAGACTACCTGAAAGAAAAGCATTGTATAATGAAACATGCCTATTTGTTAAACCCCCAGCTGTTAATTCCAGAGAACCCTGAAAACCTCCACTTTTGTGATAAGTATTTAATTCAAAACTAAAACTAGATGTGCATGAATTACATTATATTTATTACGGAAACGGTAAACTTACGGTGTAGTGGACTCAATCACAGCCGTGATATATTACCATCATTATCCCAAGATTAACTTCTTTTGGTTCACGTTTGTTTCCGTCCAATATCAAACAAAATATATCCAAAACCATTAGCCAACAAATACTTGTCGCGTTATCGCCCTGCAAAACTTTCCCAGAGATTCCGTGCTAATGTGGTCTACTTTCTCTGATTTTCGTTCTACATTAACTGGATGTTATTCTTTATATCAGCGCAATGCTTGGAATGTTATTTTTCTCTTCGACGAATCTATGCACGTTTATCACTTGCCCTGGCTGGAAAATTTGTACATTGATTTTGGATGAACTATTAGCTAATGGCGTATACAAGCAACTTCAAATCTCAGAATAATTTATTTTCAGGATATTTTTCGTTACGCTTAGGAACTTCAGCATGCATATTCTGCCAGAATCAATCGATTAGCTTAAATTCATTTTTGTGCCAGAAGTAAAAAATATAGTAATATTACATTTTCTACGTAACGTACAATATTCATTTCTGTAACGTATTTATTGCAAGGGGAGGTGCCATAGTCGTAGGCTAGGTACTAAAAATTATTTTGGCAGCTGAGCAACACTATTTTCTGTATAGGAACAATAATACATTTACAGCGTACGTTGAATCCTTCAAAAATGAAAAGGGGTGTTGGGTTTGATTCCCAGTGGTGTCTAACCTTGAATAATATTAGCATTCACTGCATCTACAGGACCACAAAACAGGAAAATAATCCTTAGACCAACTCCGAAACCACTGTGCCTGATCCATATCTACAAAAATTGTCTGCATTTAATCAGAGCTATGCTGTGAAGGTGGTGATGTGTGTAGCAAGTACCCAGAGTAACAGTAACAGCATTGCTAATTACGAACCAACTACTCAACGACGCACGATAATATATTGAACCAATGTGTATTAAGCATTGTATATTTGCTACAACGGCGTCATATGATGAATTAAGCTTAGAATTGGCCCACACAGTCTCCGTTGCCGAGAGAATTCACGTACATACACCACTGTAGCAGAATTCCAAACTCATTAATGCATGGGAATGTTACCAAGGACACACGAGCACTTTTTACGTACACATTAAGTGAGCTTTGAGATGCAACGAATAATCTTAAAAACTTAGCAGATCTCAGTGCAGCAAAATTATTATAACACTGATGTTACAACAGCACATTTCATTTGTATTACTTATGTTTAGATTTTAACCCTTTCATTATTTCTTGATTTATTTTCTTAAGTAATATGTGATTTACATTCGTACGTCGTTTTACTTTTATTTAAAAGAAAATACTACTCTCTTAAACCCTGCATTAATGCGATAATGAATAAGGTGTAAGCCAACCTTACTATTGTGCAGTTTCGGTGTTCAACTTTTTAATTGTGTGCGAATACGTATTACTGTATTAAAATATGTATTTTAGTGCCATACTGCGCTATTTACTAATAAATGACAGATACTTGCTGCTTTCCACACCCACGTGTTTGCATGAGCGTTGGTAAGCCTATATATTACATAATTTGCAGTGCACAATTTAGTTTACTTAACATGGCCTACTGTGCCAAATTAATTTCTCCTAAGGCTTTTTACGCATTTAAATCGTAATTGCACTCTTAGTAGGTACAGTACCCGTCAAAAGTAATACCATTACTGTGAATATCAAATTTCCGCAATCTTTTCGTAGCTGCGTAAAAGTTATAATACAGATACGCATGTAAAACTTTAATTTTACGAGTTTAATTTAGTAGGCTACACTTTGAGACGTGCGTTAAAATTAACGATAAATTAAACAAGACGATGTGATCTATTGGATTGGACTTATTAATGTCTCCCAGTGTTATGCCCGAAGGCTTATCAGTGGATGACTTACAAAGTAACTGATGGCCTAGCCTAGACTAACACCCATGCCATACCTGGGATTCGAACCCAGAAGCTGCCACAGCACAGACAGGCGGCGCACCAACCGACTGCGGCACAGGTAGTCTATAATTGTAGAATTTATTGGGAATTATTTATAGAGAAAATAACAGTAAGTCATTCTCCAATGATTCATAAACTGATCGAGGATAAAACATTTTGTATATTCAGATTATGTCACAGAGGATTATTAAAAAATAACTAGCAAATGTCAGAAGCCTTCAGACCACAAGTTTTGTAGTTCGAATTTCGGTCTGGCCACTGATCTGTGTGTGTTGTTCGCAGCTGTTAATTTAGGTTAGTGTGAAAGACTGAATTTCAATATTTCAGCTAGTATTATGTTGAAAACATACACACCTTTTCCCAGAACTTCAAAAAATGTTATTACGAACTAAACGAACCTAGCCGAAACACATTTCTGTGTATAGTAAAAAAACGTACATTCTTTAGAAACTATAAATAAGAATAAAAGTATTTTCTTTCTGTTAATGAAATTAACTAATCGTAAACATCAGTTTCCAAAGGTAAAGAGTGCGTCCGGGGATTGAAAATGGGAATCGACGATAAACGTAGTTACCTATTATATGATAAGAAAAATCACGTTATTCGTGTTAAGTTTTGACACATGTATTTAAAGTCATAAGAGACTTTGAACTATGTATATTACTTACTAAACGTAGTGTTACCTTTTCTCCTGCAGTATTATTGCAAAATTTTTCAGCTTTTTTTAATATGGCTGAGCACTTCACTTACTACTTCCATTCGTATTGTATCGACGCTCCATTATTTATTTATTTATTTATTTATATTGCAGTGCCAACATTTGAAATGAGGCGATACTAATGATTTCCACGCCTGGGGGCCTATGCTGGAGTTCTCATTCGTATACTTATCAGTTTATAAAATATAGAAAGTTTTACTAAATGTCTACATTAAAAAAAAAGTGGTTTATTTAACATTAAGCAGATTACGCAAGTATAATTAAATGTTTTCAAAGAGTATTAATGGAGTCGCACTTATATTCAGATTTCTCTGTGCCACATGTTTAAATGTTGTCGATTTATTCAAATAGCACTAAAATATCCCTTTGAAAATAATAAACTCACAATTATATTAGTTGCGTTTTCGGCTTCGGCGTAGGTATGCCTACTATTCAAGATGATTATCTGTATTGTAGTGGGAAGATTTACTCAGCAATTTTAATATCTGAAACCAAAACTCTGGCACTGCCATATTGGATAGAACAAAAAAGTTACCGCCTATTTCAAATCAACATGACCCACCTGTCTGATAGGCTAGTCACCGCGAAAATTAAGTCCGACGGGAGAAACAACTCTTGCACGAACGCTCGAATGGTTTTCCCAGCATAGGCCTCCTGAACTGCAAATACTCTTCACAGGTTTCTGTGGTCGCTCCCCACTCCGCCTGCCCTGTGCCACTTGCACCGTCTCTACTGACATTGCTGTCGCCGAGACGGCAAGCCCACTTGCCTATGTCAAGCTGTATCGCGACCTGAGAAGTTTCAGACAACGTGAAATACTCTGTAGTTCGAAACACGCCTATGTCCCAATCGTACTTTGCAGTATTTTACATTAAAACAGATGTTCTTAATTTAATTAAAAAATATTTTCATTAAGCCAATGGTGAATGCAGTATTGAATCACAAATAAAATTATCTACCCATCTAGATAAAAACATTGACTAGTTTTTTTTCTGGGAAAGACACTTTTTCTCGTATAACATGTCTGTGCAGAAAAAACTGCATATTTTAAGTGGCAAAAATTAATATTTAAAATGATACTTTAGACTTTTTACAAATACCGTTTTGAAGGTTTTAAGTTCCTTTTGTGTGTCCAGAAAACTGTGTTTCAAAAGAGCGTATAGTTCTCTTGCAATTTGCTAGTAAATATTAAAATTGGTGGTTAATGGAGGCAAAATGACTCCCACAGACTCTTAAAGAGCGCTCAAGTCCCAACTCGATTACTTTGTCAGGAAACCTAAAATGCCGACATTAAAATAAAGGAAGCATAGTTGAGAAATGTTGCCCGTGTTTCTCTCTCTTTGGAAGGCGGAGATTTAACTAGCAATATGATTGATTTTGTTAAACTTCAAAGTTATGAAAATTAAAATGTGTATTCTACAAAATTAAGCCTAAAATGTAGTTAAAAACTAAAGGCCGTGGAAAATTTAACTGCATGTTTGGGGAGCGCATGTTCTCTGCAAGATATTTCCTAGTCTACAAGCCAGAAAAAGTTCAATAAGTCAAAAATTTTGTAATCAATGAAGAACACGATAAATTGTTCCGGGTTTTGAATTACTAAAGAATGTAGGATATTGTTACGCGCTCGCTACTTCGCATCCCACGCGAGCGAGTGGAAGTGAAGGACAGCAGTTATATGATAGCGGCGGTAGCAAGTCGAAGGATTGTTTTGAATGAACAGGCGAGCGATAGGCCGGTGGCCGCGTATCTGTTACAGAAAGCGAGCCGACACGATAATTATTTTTGATGTGCGCGATGCTGTCCCTGGTTGCATTGATTAATGCGTTTATCTAAAGAATGCTTCTGGATTACTGACCTTGTTCTCTCAGCGTGACTCGGGGTGCGTTGAACCTTCCAGATTTATTAAGGAAAACGATATCAAAGTATGACAGGCCTCCGAGTCGAGGAGGTAATGAGTGAATGAGTGTCTAAGTTCTGAGCGATAGAAGACGACCAGCGAGAGAAGTGACCAGCGGAAGGGAAATCTGCGACTGCGAGTAACAAGCAGTGAAGGGTGCGGCTGGTAGGCTGGACTATTGGACTAGATGGGTGAGTGGAAGACATTACAAATGGTGGCAACAGTTACACTAAACACATATTAATAATGAGTATGAGTTAATCGACTGTAACCAGAGACAACGAAGAAGGACGTTAATTAATATTTTAAATACATTAAATATTGCGCTTACTGTTAAATGAAAATAGTAATAGCGAATACAGATCATTAATGCTGTAAATAATATCTGCGTGAATTAATTATAAATAAAATCATATTGTTCTTTTATTTTTATTAAGACCTCCATCCATCACGAATTCAGATACGCCCTTCAGGCGTCCCATGTAACAATAGGCCTACTTATAAAAATTTTACTGAGCAGTACTTCATAGGCTTTTTAATACGCAAGCAACTGCTTACAACCGTGCTAGCATCTACACTGCCATTTATTTGGACTAGTCTAAATTTGCTTTGCCAAAAAAGATATCTTCTTGCCGCTAAGAGTGTAGTGCTCGGTATTCCCAAAGCACAATTCATCTTTTTAGGTTATGAGAAATGGAGGGAATTCCGAACTGTCTTCGCTGATAAAGGTTGGCCTGCTCGTCTAAGATAAAAAACATTACACTGGATTTTTCTTTATTTATGATGGAGAAGCCAGGCAGTAGAACCCATAGTAACAGATATCCGTTGCATACATATAGCTGAGGCTGAGTACGTGAATCTCGCGGAGGCTTCAAAGGAAACTTATACGCTCAAAGAACATGTTTCAAGATATCGATGCCCAGGCAACGATACAGGTATTCGTCGACGACCAGGTCACTCGAAGCCTCTCAGAGTATTTTATTGTTAGTGAAAAATCGAATCGTATTAGCGTCAAAGAACGCTTTGTACGAGATACATTTTATACTGGATGATGTCCGAGAACATAACTGTAGACCTTCTCACAGAAGGGCTGTTTGAACCACGCTTTGAAATGTATTCAAGAAAAATCTGAATGGAAAGCTTTTAATTTTCTGATAGTGTTGTTTGCAGGCAGTCTCTCTCAAGTAGTACGCACATTTAACGGTATATATTTAATAGCTGATTATATGTACTCAGTAAAATTCGTAGTTTATCACTACAATTCTCTCAGTATTCACACTTTAGCAACTCACTAAAGTTTCGCTAACATTATTGTAATTAATTGGTTCATTACTCTTACGATGTTATTTTTGTACTTAGTTCTTGGTACGATGGTGTCATATCAACGATAACAGAGAATTAAATTTAAAAAAAATTGTCAAGACACTCTGATTTCAAAAGTTGCCAGTAAATTTTACTCTGGAGAGGTTGCTATGGAGCAGCGCCGGAATACAAGGGCGGGGGAAACGGGAGATCCCTGAGAAAACCTGCCGACCAGCGTCCGGCACGATTCCCACTTGCGAAAATCCGGAGTGAACCGGCCGGTTATTGAACCCAGTTTGCCTTGGTCGTAGGCGAGCAGTCTAACCGCTCAGCTACTTGGACTTCTACCCCGGAAGATAACAGTGTAGTGTACTACCACAGAGATTCAAGATATAACGCCAGGGTGTCATTAGGTCGCGGTTTTCAAAACTGTTGTTATAGTCGTCTATATATCGCAGATCTTAGGTCGCGGTTTTCAAAACTGTTGTTATTGTCGTCTATATATCGCAGATCTTTGGTCGCGGTTTTCGAAACTGTTGTTACAGTCGTCTATATATCGCAGATCTTAAGCGTTGATAATAGCTTTACTATTGTCCCACATTTGGTTTCGATATATTAAATAGTTGTTGGTATTGGTTGTAACTCCTTATGTGAATTACGTATCCATATGTGCATGGAAAGTTCTTTTCACACTTCGAAATTATTCCAAGTCTGGTTGAGGTCGATACAGAACAGAGGTAAGTTGGCGACTTGGATCGTAAGAATTCACCTACCGAATCTCGAGGAAGCTGTAACAGCTATGGTTCGAAACGTAATATTTCATAAATGATTTTGAAAACAATCTCTATATCTTTATAAAGCGTCTTTAAATTCTTAAATTCAGATTTACTTAAAATTGACTGAGTCAGTGTCGAGTGTCGGGGACGTGGCACACATGCATAAACACTTGTTCCTACGCGAACATGCATGTATGTTTGGTATTTTGTATGTGTGTCATTTGGACCACCGGAAAATTATTAATTCCTAAACTGTCTTAAGTAAGTAAATAATATTATCACACTTTAAAAAATAACTCATAGGCAGGCTCTTGTAAGCGGCTTCGGAATTGTATTCTTTTAATGGGCAATATATGACTATAATTTTTAATCTTTATCTAAAAGTAAATATTTCTGAGAGGTGACATTTTCATGGCAAGAGACCCAGCCCTGATTATATACATATACAGAACAAATGTAAATTAAGTATTATATCGTCAGTAATTGAGCTTACTATTAAAATAACACATGGGCATATTTGATACACAGTTGAATGTTACCGTAAGCATCCGACTGACATTTAAATATAGCACGATTTATCATTTAAACGTTTGATCTTCCTTGAATATTGAAAAACTAAAAACTATGTAAAATATTCGTATGTGCGTGCAATTTTGTGGTATGTTAAGAAGTTTTGCCGTTTTTTGTAACCTTGTAGTTATATGTACATAGAGTAGTCTTTCTTCTTCACGTGTAATCTTAATTGCCGTATAGTTTATGAATTCACACAGAATTGGCACCTACATACACGTATATGCAATACACATGGAGTTATTATTTGTCGGAATGTGGGCTCTATTTTACCCATACACCAAATGTGGGGTAGACCGCTTATTCGTCTTCTGCACGTGTACCCAACACAGACCCACCGCAATCCTACAAAACTCCTACACAACTGTCAAAGTCACATGGTCAACAGTGATGTACGTGTTTGTTTATATCATAATTTTTAAATGACAAGCACTATTATATTAATAAAATAGTTTTACCTTTTTTAATATAATCAAACAGCATTACAAATTGGTTACAGGAAGCATACATTCATCTCAAAGCATTGTTTATAAATCAGTTTTCTAACCTAAAATCCAAACCACGCCATTTTCGCTAGACGTGTTGGCAGAAAAGCAGTTCAATGTTGGGACACGGAGATTGGTTGTGCGCAGCCAGCGAGATCGGTCTACCCCATATTTAGTCTATGATTTTACCACGCCAGTAGGAACAGTAGAATCACGAAAGATAAGTGTGCTTCCACAACATAAAATTGAGTGCAGGTAATGTGTGCACTGGAAATCCTCTCATAGTTACTAGTTTTTCATTCGAGTCGGTTTTAACGCGCGGGTAAAATTTTATAAAGGCTTTAGTATGAAATTTAAGATTTTTTTTTATTTTGTTTTACATGCTGGTGTATTTTTTCCCCGCAGTTGATATTATTAAGATAAAAATACGGCAGTTATTACTTCATTTTTACATTAGTTATAAATAATGTCGCGAAGTTTTTGCTGTACAGAACTTTCCATTTTATGAAGAATACCTGTGTTATACTCTTTATTTTGCACATTTAGTAGAAGAAGTTAAGCATGAAAAAGTGTCTTCATTTGAGTAATTTCGCTGAATTTACCTAGTAGAGGAAAGAAAGTTCCTTTTTTTTTTTTAATTTGCTTGCATTCTCTCCGAGCCCTCGCGCATCATTTTTTTTTTTTTTTTACGTAATAGAATACTTGTATGCTCGCCGCCAGGAGGTTGGTCGGTGATCCCGGGGTGCAATTAGTTTGTTTACGTCGACAGGTTTTCAATATTCCCGTCCAGGCCCCGAGAGACCTGGGCTTAGGTTTCCTTCTTCAGGCGTAGTAGCTTTCCCCTTGCACCCTTCAACCCCCCCCCCCCCCAACTCCCACTCACCGAACGCCCAGTGCTGCGTAAGGGTTTCGGAATCAATAGCGGACATGCCGCGCTACGCGGCTAGACTTCGAAATGAATCCTCCGATTCCCACTTCACCTCTTTCCACTCGTCGTCCTGCCTTGGAAAAGGGGTCGGGCGGGTCGGTTCAGAGTCTTCCGCATCAACACTCCCCCCCCCCCCCCCCCCCCCCGATGGAAGAAGGGAAGTTGGACCAACAAAAGTCGGAAGAGAGAGAGTTTTTCAGGGTGTTACCGAAAGGGGGTGGGGGGAGACGCTACAGGCGAGTATGTCAGTGAAGCCTGCGCTGATGACCTTCGAGAATAGCCGCGAGGGGTGTCTTGGTGGGTTGCCCCGCCGCGCATTTCGATGAGGGCACTACAAAGAAAATCAGATTACTTCCCCCCTCCCCCACTACCCTCTTCGCGTCCTTTTTCGTTCCCCTCTTGGATGGACCACTATAGCCTGTCCCACGAACGATGTGCGCTTTTTTTTTTTTTTTTTTTTTTTTTTTTACCATCCTGTGAAGTTATTTTCTTGGATAAAATATTTTCCCGTTGACACACTGGACAAGTTGACTGTCACATGAATGTGTTTATGTAAACATCATGTGTGTGGCAATGGCGTGGTGGAACTGAATTTGGATTGTGATTGGATCTCCATTGCCTACAGCGACTACAAAAAAAAAGTAACAAAAATAGAAAAAACAATATTTTCTAAACGTAAACGCCAAACACAAAACAGTAAAAAAAAAAGTGTGGTTTGGGACAGGATAGATTTAGAGAGATTTAGAGAGAGAGAGAGAGAGAGAGAGAGAGAGAGAGAGAGAGAGAGAGAGAGGCCGTTGTATCTACGGAAACATCTGTAAATAGGTTTCCTGCCACATGTTCGTGAGGCAGACGAATCATCCATGTCGACAGCCATTTCAACATCAGCGAAATCGTCGACATACCCTGCGTGAATGTTTATTGGTCTTAAAAGTTCTTAGTTGCCCGAGTATGACCAAAACAGTGCGGTATTGAATTTGCAACGCTACCGTTTATGTTTAATATTTGGCTATCAACGTGTAAAATACACGAGCATCTCGGCTTTATACTGCATCCTACGCGGTCTCGAAAAAATTGCTGGCACCATTCCTTAATTGGCCATTGAAGCCCAAAGCGTTCGTGGTCGAATTAAATTGCGAAGTGTATAGTTAGGAACGTTTATTCAGTGGAACAACCTAAATGTTCAAAATGATTCTTTGCCATGCCTGAAGCTAGTTGTGAACAAGTTTGTAAAATGACAGCAGAAGTAACGCTGTCTATAAAAATTTTAGATCAGTTTCAGAGTGAATCATTTCTTCTAAATGGTTGTTGTATTTTCATGAAAGTAAATAACGAGTTTAATGTTAGATCATAAAATATAATTATGATATGTTGTTCACCTGCCGCAGGGGCATCAGAGTGCAGTACCCCTTAGAAATTTCCAGGCCCACGTAAGTAGTAAAAATCCCATACAATTGTAAACCAATTTTACTGTAGAAATTGTTCTCTTGGCAGTAGTTTCCCAACATAAATTAAAGTAAATTAAACAATTATTAAATATTAAATTATATATTACCTTCTAAATTAAAGCCCCCTTTCCCAAAAAAATAATTAAAATCTTATATTTGCATTTCACATAACAGAGTTGAAGACTTTTAATTCGGATTAATGTGTGGGAGGGAAGGATTAAAAAGTTATCCAAAGATCCCCCTTTCACCTACTACCTGATAAAGGAATTGAGTAATGTTAAATAGGAAGTCCATTAATTTTATTTTGTTTTAAATATATACAATAGAGCGCCACTCTGCTGCAAACCAAGGTATAGTGAGTCCCAGCGTAGTCATGTAGTGCACGCGAAAATACTTATTGCTTATTATACTGATACATCCAAAAATACTTACTGTATACGTACTGTGACCATTGACAGTGACCAGTTATCCCTTTTCGGAGGATGTTAGGGACAATATACCCTTGCGGCGTATGGTTGTAATTTAACATGTTCTTGTTTTCCAGCCACTACCACAATTTGGGCAATTTCGGTCCAGATGTATGTTAACAGGTTTCGTAGACGTGGAAGTTCTTATTTTCCAAGGAAGATGTTTCTTAATATACATTCTATTGAAAATGACGTTAACAAAGATAATATAGAAGATATAGAAAAAAGTTGTATTTTATTGTCATTATTATTTAGATTTGGATTACAAGGTATTACTGCAAAAGCTGGCTCTAGATTCTTAGAGTTCTGTTTTTTTTTTTTTCAGACGAGTAAATAATTCTAAAGACCCAAAACCAAAAGACATTAGTGAAATAGATTCTCGAGATATAATTTGTTGGAAAACATTCCCAATTAATGAAGGTGTTACAAGTAGTATTGCTGTTATCAGTTCATTTGGAAAGCCTGTTATGTATTCACGAAAGAAAATTTAATTTAATGTTGGTGATCAAATTTATATGTTTAGAAAGTTAACAGGTACTTGTGGTAATATGAGAATATTAGTTTATGTAGAATTGGTTTATAATCCTTGATATGTATTCAATATGTTATTATATATGTATGTTATCATATGAGATTTAATGTATAATAAAGAGGTTTACAATGTATACAGGAAGTTTCATTAAACAAAACATCCCGAAGCCTCGCGGGTTACGTGTACGCAAGGTTTCCACTTTACAAAGGTTATCACTCGGTAGATGGATACGTCTGCCCTAGAGTACACTTCTGCATACTCATAATTATTACAGGCAGTTCACGGTAAACTGAATATTTTGAAACACCCGCTTGAGATCTACTGGTATAGGCTGTTCACGGTTAAATGAGTACTTTTGAAAGCCCTGCTTAAGATCTACTTGAATGCGCATTGTGTATTCTTTCGCCTTGTGCAAAATTAACGTTGCCATGGGTCTCGTCACTTTATTCATGCGTTGGTCAAGTGTAACTGTTAAATTATTACAAACGAAAATATTTTGCAAATCTGCTCATTTTTACACTTCGATGCATTAAAACAATAAAGTGAAAGACATAATTTATGTTATCACAAATTGCTACCTGACACCTTTTATTCGACATTAAGATATGGAACTTTTTCCCATCCATCGTTACCAACTTCACTGGGCGAACGTCTTTCAGTTCGCCAGTTAAAATATATGTAGGTTGGGATAGTGACTTATTTCTGAGGTTGATTTCAAAAGTGCTCACTTTATCGTCAACAGCCTGTACGCACATTTTGTACTGTTTCATCTTTGGCATGACCCTAATAGCTTTATTCGTACGTCGGTCGAGTGAAGCTGAAATTTTATAGACAGGTAAATATTTTTAAAATTTGTTAATATTTACAAAACAGACGGCAAAGGAAATAATTTCCAAGGTCACAAATGTTTATACCGAACCCTTTTAATTCAATGTGAAGATGTGGAACTACTTTTCATTCCGTCGTTACCGACTTTACATGGTGCATACCAGCCAGTGTCTCCGTTTACATGTAGCTAGGGGCAGTGACATTTTTTCCACAATAAGTTTGATTCCACACTCTAAATCCGAATCAGTGGGAAACCACTGATTCGCAGTGAAATTCAACTACTATAAACAGTGAAAATAGCTCCACTTAGAATCAGAGGAAAACAACTGATTGTTTCAGTGAAAAAGAATAAATGGCTGCTGACTGCAGCTTTATTGTTTCCAAATAATATAATATATCACGAGCGTAGTATACTTCCGTTAATAAAACAAAAAGGGGTGCCTTACATTTGGTTAAATTGATTTTTCACTTATATTTTGTGTATAATTATATTATTTCATTTATAATTAATATGATTAGAAACAGGAAGAAATTTGGTGTGTTGGTAATACTTAGTAAGAAATACACGGTCGAATCACATTATTAAGACCACCTGTTAAGTGCCACCTGCAGCGCATAGACTATGACATATGGCCCCGTGACGTGGACTCGCGAAACGGGTATATACTGCGACCAACAGGTTGGTTGTACACATTGCGCTTCCTGCTGTCATGGGCAAGGGAAGCGATGTCACCGAGTTGTAAAAAGGGATGTTCGTTGGCTTTCGGGCCAAGGGGGGCAGCATTTCGGAAACAACGACGTTTGTGAACTGTTCACGTGCCCCTGTGGTAAAGATGTATCGTGAGTGGACGGATAACACCATTGGGAATAACAGTCGTGGAAACTGCGGAGCTGCACACGCCATTGATGTCGGAGGTGAACGTCGACTACGACGGTGCGTGAAGTCCAACTGGCAGGCTACAGTGGAACAGCCCACAGTCCAAATGAACCAGGGAGCATCCAGACACGTGTCCACCACAACAGTTCAGCGAACCTTTTTGCGAATGGGGCTCCGAAGTTGACGGAGGGTGACTGCACACATACTAACACAGGTACATCGGCGAAAACGACTGTAATTTGCTCGACAGTGTGGCGACAGGTAGCCTTCTCCGACGAGTCACATTTTCTGCTGCATAGAATGGATGGACGTCAGCATGTCCGGCGAGAAACGTAGGAGAACAGACACCGTACATCCATGGATGGACGTCAGCATGTCCGGCGAGAAACGTAGGAGAACAGACACCGTACATCCATTTCTGGACGAACAGAAGGCGGTGCTGGGGCAGTGTTATGGTCTGGGGAATGTTCCCGTGGTATTGTCTAGGTTCCATCATCCGTATAAAAGGCACTCTTGATCGATTTGGTTATGAATCCATCCTTGGCGATCACATGCACCCGCACATGATGATTGTCTTTCCTCGGGAGGATGGGATCTTCCAGCACGATAATGCGCATTGCCACGCGGCTGGAAGTGTCGGCGCGTTGCTGGAAGAG
This sequence comes from Dryococelus australis, assembly GCA_029891345.1. NCBI lineage: Eukaryota > Metazoa > Arthropoda > Insecta > Phasmatodea > Phasmatidae > Dryococelus > Dryococelus australis. Next base: position 41,864,146 of record CM057006.1, read on the forward strand.
CACGATCAAGACTGGCCCCCGAAGAGCCCCTATCTCACTCCAATTGAACATCTGTGGGACCACCTCGATCATCGTGTTCGCTGTCTGTATCCTCCACCACGCATCTTTCAACAGTTGTAGGACGCACTGCAGACAACATGGCTCCAGATGATCGAGGAGACCTATCACTACCTTACTGAATCACTGCCAGCTCGGCTAGCTGCTGCCCGTGCTGCCAAGGGCGGTTTTTTTGGATACTAGCATGTGGTCATAATAATGCGATTCGACTGTGTAGATATTATGGAAATATTGTTACACTGTCTGCGTATGAATACGGTGCAGTGTCCCTTTGGTAATTTTATAGACTCGGGTTAGTTTTGTTTGTATGAGGCAGAGGAATATCCTGAAAGTAAAGCAACTGTAGCAGGGCTTTGGAAAACTTGGCAGTAACCGTGAACGGTATATAGACGCAGAGTGACAGGTTTTCACGGCCCGAAGGCCGGCACTTCCTCAATCCTCCCGCACTGGACTGTACTCCGGTGAGTAAGCAGTGCGCGGCACTTTCTCCTCTTGATCTTCATTCTTGCACCTTGTGCCATTTATTGTTCTCACTTGGCTTTAGCCGGTTTTCTCAGTGAAAACCTGTCCTCCTCTCTAGTCAGAAGTGCTCTGACTTGATTTACTAATCCTTTACTCGAGCACCCCCTCATGGGTCATTGGAATGCTCGCGCTGCCACACTGGTTATACTCTTCCATCTTTTGCCGATATTTGTGGCGAAGCTGTTCCACAGTTCATACAGCTCTTTGTCCTCCATCACCCTCTGCAGCGTAAGCTACAGCCTTCTTCTGTCTGCCACCCCCTGCAGCCAGTCTCTTAGGTCTTCGGTCTTGAGAAATCACAGAAATACATGCTCCAGTGTGTCGTCCACTCCACAAACATCACAAAGGGGTGACAGAACAAGTCCAAGACAATGTAACTTCGCTTTGAAGTTACCATGATCAGTGTACAGCTGAGCACTATAATGGTTCGTGGTTAACCACTTACGCCTCAAGCGATCTTCAATGCTTGGCAATTGTTCAAATGTCACTCTTCCTTTAGAAGAAGCTTCCCACCTCTACTGCCAGGTCCTGATGGTGTCCTGCCTGTATAGATTGCATTCTTGCAAAGAGGGTCATCTTATCCTTCTTTCTTCTGCAAGCAGTCCGTGTTCTCTCACCAACAATTCCACAGGCAGGACACCCACCAACACAGGCAGTGCCTCGCTGGAAACTGTTAGATATGCCTTCGTTACTGCCAGCAGCGCCACTCTCTGAGCACTAAGTAGCTTCCTCGAGTGAACAACCAGGTCAACACGGGAATGCTACATATAACAGCACCATGAGCTATAATTCCCTCAAATACAGCTGAATAAAGCTGTCTTAGTAGTGGAAAATCCAATCCCCATTCTGTGTTGCAGAAAGATCTCAACTTGTGGAACAAAACCACAGCCTTTCTCGCCACATACTTAATGTGCTTCAGGAAGCTAACTGTTGGGTTCCTTGCTAAGGCACCTGTCACCATCTTTGTCTTGGTTTTAGCTTAAGAGAAGGTCAACTTCACAGATGTCAACCACTCCTCGATCCCACTTAGAACCAAAGCTGCTTTTTCTTCTAGAGCCTTCTGCGAAGATCCCGATACCAAAACGAGGCCATCATCAGCATACCCAAAAATTCTACAGCCCGGCGACAGAGCCACCTCCAGAAGTCCATTAAACAAGACATTCCACAGGACCGATCCGAGGACCGACCCCTGCGGGCAACCCTTGGTGAGTGTTTTCTTCACCTGTACGTATCTTGCAGAGTAGTAGGTGACTATCCTGGAAGTAGTCCGGCAGCACCCTATAGATGTTCGCGGGACACTGCTGCCTCTTCAGCTGCCACATCACCTCCAGCCACCATGCATTATCAAAAGCTCCGGAAATATCGAGAAATATCGCCATCATATATTTCTCGTCACAATTGGCAATGACAGTTCTTACGTCGCACAAAGTGAAATCAACACCACTCCCTTTCTTGAAACCATACTGCTTCTCACTAAACATGTAATTTGCCTCCATTGCCTGCATCAACCTGACATTCAGGAGCCTCTCGAAAATCTTTCCCAACACCGGAAGCAATGTGAGCGGCCTGTAGGACTTCACTTCAGACTTGTCTCTTCCGTCACCCTTGTAAAGGATCCTTACAACACCCAACTTCCACTGGCGAGGAAACACTCCAGCCTCCAGACATCAGTTGTACACACCAAGAAAGCCTGGTCTTCACCCGCTAGTAACACCTCTTGACAATTTCAGCTCCAATCGCATCCAATCCAGGAGCCTTACCATTCTTCAGATTTTAGATGATTCCATCCAGCTTGTCAGTAGTGAACTCCGGTGTATCCATCTCCTCTGGGACATTTTCCATCACCTGTCTCATAGTGGAGTGCTCCTCGCCCTCTCCTTCCTGGGAGTCATCTGGCAGTAATTGGGGGAGCAGGACCTCCATGCTCTCTATAAGATCCGTCACGAGGATCCCATTTACCTTGACATTCGGCAGTACTGTCTCCTTCCTGAGTTTTCCAGCCAGGAATTTATACGCTATCCCAAAGGGGGCCTCATTGCGGATCCTGGTTACGTACTCTGTCCAGGAGCTTCCCTTTTTCTGCATGATGCTGTTGAAGTACACCAGCTGCGTCTCTGTCCCTCCGAAGACTCTTCCGTTCCTCCTCCAGCTGATCGTCCCACCACTCATGCTCGGAAGCATCCTCTTCGTCTTTCGGAGAACCTCTTCATAGAAACCAAGAATCGCTGAAGCAAGGGCGTCCTCTTGCACTTGAATATTTCCCCCTTCAAAAGTGGTATTCTCTTCGTCCATTCTCCTCAACAGGGCCTGGTCAAAAGCGCTCCAATTAGCTCCATTGTAGGCAAACCTGTACTCAGGCTGCCACTCCATCTCCCGTTCATGCTCTTATCTTCTCACAGGTAGTCCCACCAAAAATATTATGAGCTTGTGGTCACTGGAGCTGTGCTCTGTCACCTTCCAATTAGTCACCAGTCCTGCTGCTTTCCTTTTGCATAGTGTGACATCCAGGGTGTCCTCAGTGTCTCTTGACTGAGACACGTGTGGGGTTCTCCTTCCACATCGTAAACTTCCAGACCATTTGTGAGCACATACTGGCTCACTATCTCACCCTTGTCATCTGACACCCTGGAATGCCTCATCTCGTACTTGCATTTACATGAGCCCCAATAATCACAGGTTGATCACCCAATACGTCCAGTATTACATCCCAACGATCGAGGTGGTCCTGCGTCTCCTACCCAAACTGGAAATACGAGGACACCAGCCATACCTTCAAATTCCTTGACTGGATCTGTACACATACATGGTGACAGCTTTATAGACTAGTCATCGGCACGATATCAAATTCAGTGTTTGCCCTCAGTATTCAAGCCTGAGGCTTTATTCCAGTTGTTAACACAGCACCTTTCAATCCCATCACAATTAAATTCAGATCAGAGGTGGCTGCTGCCGACCACCGCAGGTTTACCTGCTCAATTCCCAGTTTATAAGCAATAGTCGGTTCTGGCGAGCTCAACAGACAGTGCCCTCTGATATGCTGGGCACTTCATCGAGTCAACGCGGTGCTCACAGTTCAACTTGCGGATTTTGCAGTTAGTATATTTGTCCACGTAATCCTTGTCGCTTTTATGCGGACATACCTCGCACTTGTGCCGTTTTTCTGTACATCTAGAACAGACGACGTCAGTTGTTTCATCTTCTCGCAATGTGTCCCCATGCCTGGCACCTGAAGCATCGAGAGACCGAGAGAAAGTTCCTCACTCGACAACTGTCGTAACCAACGAACAGTCTTCCGTCACTGATCATACAGTTACGGATCTCTGGATCACAATCAAGGATAAGGTTGACCCTTCCAGAGTCTCGCCTCCCCGACCTATGACTTATTTGAACTTTCCGCAGAAAGAACCTCTCTGGTATACTTCCCACTCGTAATATTCTGCTTATAAACAGTCTCGACAAAGGTCGCGTAGTCTTCATCCCTGGGAACACCGTACACGATGACACTGGGGCCCTTGTTCTTGGGGGTGCTTCAAGTTTCAGACCCAAATCCTTAACCTTTTGCTGGTTCCTTAATTTGTCCAGCGTATCCTGATCGCCAGCTTCGAACAGGATACCTCCCTTTCGTATTTCCCGGATGTTTCGGATCTTAAGACCCTCCTCCCTGGGATTCAACATTTTCTTTAATTTCTCCTGCAGAGTGGCAGCAACATCACTGCGCGCCTACCGGCGATGGCGTACTTGACGCGCGCGGCAGTCTCGCCCTTATCGCTCCAGAGCCTAGGCGAGAACCTTAATCGTTACGGTCGACAGTCGCTTGGCGACGGCCGAGGCCGTCGCAGCGAGGCAGGAGGGAGTGCGAGCATTAGCACACACGCTCGCTCGCTCTCCTCTGGAGGAAGAGGTCACGTGGAGCGCGCCGCGCTGGTTTATTCAGCGAGGTGGGGCTACGTGGTTCGCGTTCCGCGGCGCTGAAATTTAAATTCCGGTCCCATCGCTGCCCCCCTCCCCCCCCCCACACGCTATACAGTTCCACCTTCCTTGCGAACCTGGCTGGCAGCCCCCGTGCATAACGGCCGCGAGAGATTTCTCCCGGGAGCTAGGGTGTGGTGGCGCCCCCCCCCCCCGCTTGCTACACACCCCTCCAATCACCCAGCACAACCACCCCGACTCTTCTCCAGAACCCAGTATCGTGGTCTTGTGCATTTGCTGCCTGGAATTCCGTGACCCTGGAGGCCAGTTATCAGCACGTGCGACCTCGGGAGTGGTGGGGCTCGTACCATTCCCCCCCCCCCCTCCTCTCTAACCCTTTATCTACCATAAGCAACCATCGTTTTTCGCCGCGGCGAACCGCGTACGTGGTTCGGGAACTGCCCGCCAGATATCTCCAAGATTGAACGTCACAAGGAATTCGGGTGGGAGGAGACGTCACTGACAACTACTCTTAAAATAGATAGACAAAGAGCGAGGGGTGAAGGATGTACTCGATGCAATTAGAGCCTTCAACGTTATGTAAATTCGAGTTGAGAGGTTTGAGCGGCTCTTAACGAGGTCTTGAGAGCCAATGAGGGTGAAACGAGGTGAGAATGGATCGGCGCCGGAACGCAAGGACGGGGGAAACGGGTGATCCCCGAGAAAACCCGCCAACCAGCGGCATCGTCCGGCACGATTCCCACTTGCGAAAGTCCGGTGGTGACCTCGCCCGGGAATCGAACCCGGTTCTCCTTGGTGGGAGGCGAGTAGCATCGCAGCCTCTCACACCATCGTGATGCAGTTGTTTTACGCGTAGAGAGAAAAGCGATGATGTGCCGCATGATGACGCTACGGGAAGCTATTGCAGGGCTACGGAACTTCAGAAACGCATAAATAATCAAATAGCTGTACTCTTCTAGTAGTATTATCTGTATTCACAGGCTAATCAGAGCATACATTCCAAGGATATCTCCAGTACTCATTGCATCGTGCCATATCTGCTTGCTGTACCAAGCCCATTTTTCATCATTGGTTCATGTGCTTTAAAAGACGGATTTGATTTTCGTAAAAACAAATATTTCCTTTTCTTTTAATTGCTTTACAGATCTGTCAATGTATTCGTTTTTATGTAGTCTTCTTGTGTGCCACAGTCACTGTCAACACCGAACTGAATTTGTGCAATTATGTACGTCACTCCATAATAGGTATGGTAAGGTGCCCATAATTTTGCAGCGGTATTTGTAAAAAGAAATGGGGTGGGTTGTGTCGTCTACACGGCCGTAGGTATTTTTACATGACGAGTTTTGGTGGTGAGATGAGACAAAATGATAACACTGTATGGGTTTATTTAAATTAATTGATATATTAATAGCACGCGACGGGAGTGCAGCGGCGATGTACAAACGAATGCGCTTACTGAGAATATCAAAAGTAATTGATGAGAGATGAAAGTTTGATACTGTAAATAATAGCTGTGTGAATAAATTAAAAATTATATTTCTTTTTTTCGTTTATACCTCAATCTTTCACGATGTCTGATACTCCCCTGGCGTCTGGCAACAATAGTTTTTATTTCAGATCATATTAAAAATTATGCGTGTAAGAATTTTTCTCGGAGCGTTTTAGATTAAGGTCATGTCTATATCGTGTTGAAATGTGAACGCATTAAGTACGACGATGCTTAGCATATTTCGCTGGCGCTTTAAGCGAATGCCCGTTTCTATCTTATCTGCGGGTTTGGAGGACAATAGGGAGCGGTCTTCTTAATGGTCTCAACCTCGCCGTAGAAATTTCTTCGTCATTTTTCGCCTGCCTACGATAAGTTCTTCATTATTCGTGTGCCAAAGAATCCGAGGATAAATTACGCGTAGTTATTAAATGGATGCCCTCGTTAATAACCTACCAGTGCAAGGGTGATGTTGACTGAAATGTTTTGTCTTATAAATCATCGTAGGGTATCGCGTGAATGTTTTATTTCGACTTTTGTGACGTAACACCTAAGTGTTACTGGCCTATGCGTTGGCGCCAATTAAATAATATATGTAACACTTCTAATGTTACATATGCATATGAAACATTTACAGTGTGGCGACGGCTGGAGTTACCTAATATTGCCACACGTATGGGCTCCAATTAAAAATATATGTAACAGCAAGCAATACTGCTACACAATTTTTTTTATGAGTTGATGTATGCAAAGATATCCAACTACGTATCTAATAGATGAATATTGTGCTTATGCCTCGGCTATGGGGAAATAGAATTTCTATTCAAATTTTTTAAAAGAGAATCAATCAAGCATTTGAGAATCAATTTGAAGAAACAACTTAAAATCACACAGCAGTTTAAATTAAGACACACTAAGAATAGTCACAAGATTAATTTCAATCATGTGAAATATATTCAATAAAATTTGGGTTTTTGAATAGCATATTAGTAACCATTTTGCAACAAATTACCAATTAACATACCACAAAGAAAATAAACATATGAACAATAGAATTACAAAAATTATCGTAACATTAAGTATTAAAATTGAACCAACAACACTTAGTAAAAGCTAACCAACGATACAACAGCCAGAAAGACTGTAGGCTGTTCACTGTAAAATGAGCACTTTTGAAAGCCCTGCTTAAGACCTACTTGTATACACAATGTGTGTTCTTCCGCCTCATGTAAAATTAACTTTTTCTGGGCCTCATCACTTTCTCACTGCGTCGGTGAAGTGAAACCGTGAAAATATTAGAAAAGTAAATGTTGTACAACTCTGCTAATTTTCACACTTCGATGTATTACAAATAAGCAGAAAGCGAGACAAATAATATAAGTTATCACAAATGGTTACTTAATACGTTTTATTCGACGTTAATATATAATACTAGTTTCACCTCCACCGTTACCAACTTTACTAGACACGTGTCACGTATTGCCGCCCGTTAAATTATGCGCATGCAGGGGTGGTAGCATTTTTGTCAAGGTTGATTTCAAAAGTGCTCACTTTATCGTGAACCGCCTTTACCGCTGCACATCTGCTAGACTACCGATATTAATGGCGGTTTAGATAAAAGGTAATAAGCACTCGGTAGCTGATTGGATAGGCGAGAACTTGGCTGTCGTCAAAACTGTAGTGTAGCGCCACCTCTCCTCTGCATATCTAGTCCTGCGGGCGTTCGAAGTCCTGACGCCTCTCCGTGAACCAGGAGCCCTGGGGTCGAATACAGCCCAGCATCCCGATTTCGATCCGCTCAGCTGGACCCGTGGAGTCGAACTCCGGGGCTGGTACTCCACACGTCTACGATGCAGGCGGTCGATCCTCCAATCTCAGGAACAGCGTATACTTCCTTCGTTTTGGCTGGAAACGTCCTCTGGTCCTTAAACTGTCGTCTCTGGAAAACTATAGTTCGACTCCCGTTTTTCTGTCGTCAAACTGACGTGAATTCTGTAGACAGCGCCATCCTCTTCGGGCTCATTACTTCTCTTGAAATTATTATATCTTCTTGGCTTTAATTCGTTGAATATTATTATTAGTTCATTCTTCTATTACTCGGATGTATTAACTTATTCACATACGACGAACTCGCAGACAGAATATTCAACTCGTTGTGAACACCTTCGTTTCATTCAGCCTTCTTTCAAGACAGCCACATCTGGAATATTTTAGGAACGTTCTATTTCACTGCAATGTTCCTAACAGAAACAAAAGGTTGTCATTTCTGGCTGGTGTTGCGTGATTAACAGAACACATCATAACAAACTATTCATCTGACAAAACACTTTCAATTGCATGTATAAAATTTACATTTAAGCTAACAATTTCACACACTATTAAGCAATATAACTGTCAAAATAAAACATCTTACATACTAAATCTATGTAGAACAATTGACACATTTAACACTTACGAAAAATACATAAAATTAAGGAAATTCATAAAATGATCATGACATTAGTAAAGTTGAGATGTTACAATGAGAATATATTTTAACAGAAAAAAAACCTTGTATTTATTACAGTCGGAATATTTAAGAGTGCTAACTCAATCCCTCCAATATTAATTTATATGTTCTATTTAATAGCATACGGTATATATTAACGTATATACCGTATGCTGTTTTATATTAATTGAAAAGAAATATCTATGTGAAAATGTGCACCGGGTAATTAGTTATAGAAGTTAAATCACATGTAACGATACGGTCATTTCCAAGGCCTACATCAATTATAACACTTTTTTAATATCTTTTATTTGAACACCGAAGTAATGCACATGCAAATTAGCCAGTTTTTGAGACCTTTATTTTTTGGGTTCTTTAGTAGGTTGAGCTTTTGTAATCCGTAATTTGTTTAGTTCCTTGTGTGCTGACTAAATATTCGTTTTCTGAAATCATGAATATTTGTCATTTTTCAGTATCTCTATGACTTAGGAAAAATTTCACAAGTTTAGTTAATTAGGATGTAATCTTAAAAATAATGCTCAGCCTTTTCAGTAACAATTAGGTGCTTTCGACGAAATTTATTATTTATATATATATATATATATATATATATATATATATATATATATATATATATATATATATATATATATATATATATCAAAGCACGTCCGTCATACGCATAGGACGAGAGAAATGATGAATTAAGCTGTGTCATCCAGACAGCCATCAAACACAGAAGTTTGAAACGGTTATTATTATGCTGTGAATATCAGTAAGTGTGCCGACCTGCGCATAATTTGTATCACTAATACGGGAAATTCATCAAACGTGGGATACAAATGAGGCTCGCCCGGAACACCTGTTCCCATTCGACGAAGGCGGTAACTCATTCTCGAACACGAACACCCAGTTGCGGAGGTTTGAACCATAGACTAAATATGAGGCAGACCGAGCTCGCTGGCTGCGCACAACCAATCTCCGTGTCCCAACATCGAACTGCTTCTCTGCCAACGCGTCTAGTGAAAATGGCGTGGTTTGGATTTTAGGTTAGAAAACTGATCTGTAAACAAATGTTTTGAGATGAACGTATACTTGGTCTAACCTTTTTTAATGCAGTTGGATTAAATTAAATTTCGTATGAGTATTTTATTAATATAATACGACTTGTCATTTAAAAATTAAGATATAAAAAAAAACACGTTCATCACTGCTGATCATGTGACTTTGACAGTTGTGTTCCTTTGGGGTAGGTCAATGTTGGATACATGCGCAGACGACGAATAAGCGGTCTACCTCATCTTTAGTCTGTGGTTTAAACAACATAGACTCGTTGGCGGTCAGAGTAGAAATCGCAGATTAGTCACATCGGCTTCAATTTCCTTGTACAGTTCGTATTTTGCATACTATGGGAAAATTTGCCCATGCTGCTCGAAACGATATTTACGGAAAATTAGATTGTTCGGATACACAGATTGTCATTCCAGTTCACCCGGGGCATTCGTTTGTAAAGGGCCAAAAATTTATTTAGTTGCGCCATTAAATATTTTGTTGAATAAACAAAACTTTAAAGCAGCGAAATTAATTTTGTTCATCCAACAAAATACACACTTGATTAAACGAAACATGTGTCGGGTCAAAATAAATTAAGACTGTCAACCAAATATGTTGTTGAATCCACTGTATAGGTTTGCTTGGGTACTCATTTGTTTGCCCTTATTCGAAAATACAGTTCGATTTTTTTGTGGAAATTTATTATTACTTAATAATGGTATAATCACCCCAAGAAAATAAGTTCAACAGGAAACTGAAAAGTATAGTTGTAACATTTTAAATATTAATTTGTGCACGTTGTCCCGTATTTGCAATGTATATATGTATTTAAAAATAACATCCCGATTTTATCAGCAGTCAAGTTAAAGGCTGTTGACGGTAAAATGAGCATTTTTGAAAGCCCTGCATAAGATCTACTTGTATGCACGGTGTGTATTCTTCCGTCTTATGTGAGATTTACATTACCATGGGCCTCATCACTTTATTCATTGGTCGGTTTAGTAAAACTGTGAAATTATTACAAAAGTAAACATTTTACAAATCCGCTCATTTCCACTTCGATGCATTAAAAGAACAGAAAGCTAAATAAATAATTTAAGTTATACCAAACGGTTACCTGGCACTTTATATTCGACGATAAGATATGGAACTACTTTCCATTCATCGTTACCAACTTTAGTGGGCGCATGCCACTCAGTTCCGCCCCGTTAAAATATATGCACGTAGGGATAGCGACTTTTTTCTAAGGTTGATTTCAAAACTGCTCACATTATCGTGAACAGCCTTTACCTCGTATGAACTGTATTTTATTTTCGTAGATCGGTATGACAGCTTTAGAGTGTAGCATGCCTCTGGCACGCGGGAGTCTGTTGCGGTAGTAGGCCAACATTGACCCAACATTGGGAAAGAGGATTTTTTGGTGTTTTGGGGACACGGGTCGTTTGTTTTGCGTGAATACGTCTACGTTGACGCGTTCGGACGCCTTGATTTTTTTTTTACGTTCCCGGCACCGCTTCACTCTATAAAATGGGGTTTTATGGGTATCACTGGATTGCTTTTGAGATGCTCTTTCCAACCGTATACGATTTCTCTATTTCGACTTGGCCAATTGACGAGTATAAACAGAAATTTTGTTACGTTTTCTTAATTTTTTACACTTAACACGTACAATTTCACCATAACCACGCCACACAAATATTTTTTATACACGCAATCGATTGAAACCTAAACGATCACCGTAGGTTCTCCTAGTCAAAAGTTATACTACGCGGAATTTAGTTATGAAACGCGGCGAAACGAACTCAAAATTGCGCCCCCCCCCCCCCCCCTTCCCCAAATTCCATTTTCGCCTTCCAACGCGCGCGATGCTTCGCATTCCTCACTCAACGTAACATATGCTTTGATCCTTTGGCAATCACATGTTGTAATTGAATTTTGATTATAGACGATAGATTCGGAGCTGCCAACCCAAACTGTACCCCTCGATTTTGTTATCGTCGGATTTTCTGGATTGCATCCTACTATGGTCGCATATTTAAAGACGCATTCACGTCAAAAAAAATGGCGCAATCAAATTAATTGTTTGTATAGGGCTACTAAGTATTTTGTTGTTGAAACAAAATTAATTTAGTCGTTCATATGTGGTTGCTCCAGACTGTGAGATTTGGTTGGCGCAACTAAACATCTCTATGGCTCTGCGTACATAAAGAGAGTGGTGGAGCTGCGTTTTTTTTAAATGAAATAGTTGTTTGCGGGAATACGCGTATCTCGGTAAATAAATGTTCTGTGAATACGGCTTTTTGTCAGAAAAGATAAACAATTATCTATTGCCGACATTTTTTTACTTTTGTTGTATTAAGTGTATTCTTAAGCGTCAAGAGAATAGTACAAAGATACGGGCGTAGTTTAATCTGTGGGCTTTCATCGCGTGTAATAAAACCCCACAGTTACAGAACTAATCCACACAGTACAGAGTCACGACTGAAACACTGCACTCCTTGCGCGTAGGAGTGATGAGGCACTAGGTGTGCGTGTTAGTGTCGCCCGTATCGCTCCCTCGCTTGTTGACCTTGGAAGCGGGGTTCCCACGGGGGCCCATCCCACTATTAAACAGTTTCAGGTATCATGAAAAAAGTAAAAGCATTACATATATTCGAACCTGGACCATTTGCACTGATGAAACGGGTTTTTTTTTTAATATGCACATTTCAAATACTGCACAACGTGTGCAAATAAATATTTCATGTTTTACAGCATTACTTTTTAGTTTCCTGACGTACTTGCTTTATCAGGATATGTATACCATTATTAAGCATCAATATATGCACTAACAAACACTGTTAGTATCCTTATTGTCGCCGAAATGCAAACAAACACTCGATCTGTATTTTCGAATGAAGGCAATCAAATTAGTGGCCAAGCAAATATATGTACAGTTGATTTAACAAAGTATTTTGTTGGCAGTCTAATTTATTTTGGCCCTACACAGAGGTTTTGTATGCGCTAACGTGTATTCAGTTAGATGAACTAAATTAATTTAGTTACGTGTCAAGTTTTATCTATTCAACAAAATATTGTGCTGGGGAAACTATAGTCTGTTTATGGTTTTCTCGCGCTTTTCGAATCAAACCTTTTGAAAAAATTTTTATACTTCTGTTAACAGAAGGTGTATAATTACCTTATTTTTTGGTTAAATTGTGCTTTAAGTAGTATTTTATTAATACATTGTGATTTTTCCATTTGTAAATAATGTGAATAAATCAGTGAGAAAATATGTGTGTTGTTAATGCCTAGTAACAAATAGTTCTTGTGCAAAATAGTATTATATTGGAAGCGCACGAATGCGGTTCGTTGTCCCTCTGATGTAATTTTCTTGATCGGTTAAGCTTTGTTTGCATGAGGCGGAGGAATATACTTGCAAGTAGAAGTTCAGCGGGTCTTTAGAAAAGTGCGAAGCAACCGCGAAGTATAAGTATATTTTTGACCCCTGTACAAATAAATATCTTGTACGCTGTTGTCTCGGTGTATCGAGGACTGTACACAGACCGTTTGGAACAATCGTTTCTCTCAGTGTAAGCGTGGCGGCGGCGGTCGTCTGGCTAGATCAGCGCCGCCCCCGGCGCCGGCTAGAGCGCGTGTTCTTGCCGGGAGCCACGCCCCCCTGCCACCCCCGTGGTCCAGCAGGTCGATGCAGCTGCGGCGCCCACAGTCGGGAGGCCTGAAAGCTGGCCCGGCCGCCTGCCTCGCGCTGCGTTTGGTGGAAGGGTGGAGCCACTCTGACACGCCCGAGGGGCCGCAGTGGCTGAGCGGTTAGCCTGCCCACCTCCCATCCAGACGAACCGGTGATCAATCCCCGGCCGGGTCACTCCCGGATTTTCGCACATGGGAATCGTGCCCGGAAGATGACGCTGATCGGCTGATTTTCTCGGGGATCTCCCGTTTCTCCCGCTCTTTCGTTTCGGCGGTGCTCCATACTCATCTCAACCCTCATCGGATCTCAAGACCTCAATCTCTTCACTTCACTCCGACACGCCCGACATATCGTCCACTTGTTCCCTTTTTGCCCCCGTTCGTTGGCTCGCCAATCACCAGCAGCATATGTCATATAAACATGAAAGTGAAGCGAACGTGAAAATCTGTCACGGGGAATTTTAGGGCTCTGCCTACAAAACCGGCAGCACACAGTTTAAATGTGGAATCAATGTTAAGTAGAAAGTTTTCTTCAATGCAATCATTTTAAGATTTAGCCTTAAAAATTAACGTTAAAATTTATATAAAAAATAATTAAGGACGAATAAAATTTTTAAAATGTTTCTATCGTGGCTGTTTTTTCTGAGATTGTAGTGTTGAATATGTTTTTTTTTTTTTTTTTTCGTTTTTTTTTAATTATTTATCTTTAAAATTGATGCATTATCAATTTAAACTCCTTGACAACAGACATGGTAGGTATAACTAACTTTTAGAAGAGAATAACGTTTTTATGCATGAATTGTTCTGACCACCCTTCCCCCTCCTAATCCCCTCAAAGCCCAAGCCATGTGGTTTTAGCAGTTATGTTGGAATTAAAAAGCACTTTGATTCTCATATATAAATAGTATTACTGAATTAATGAAGTTACGAAAGAGTTTCTCTGTTTTTAGATGTGTTTTCGTGGAACAAGGTAGCTTCGTGATCGCTTCCTTTTGCACGCTACGCCAACGTGGGGAAAGCGAATTAACTTATGGCAAAAGTAGAATGAATTCAAGTGAACAACATGCAGGACTCGTAAAAAAAAAAAAAAAAAAAAAAAAAAAAAACACGCTTTCGACATTGTCATAAAAGTATGATTTAACTTGCATATGAAAGAAGAAATGATGTTTTGTAGCACTGGAAAATATTTTGCTATTCTGAGGGATTCGTATTATGCATCATTGTAGCCTCTACAAAAAGGTACTTCGGTAGTGTTCCTCTGTGAGATTTTCAGCAGTCGCCACGTTATGATGTTATACTAAAGATTTGGATGCGCATACCCTAAAAATGGCCGCGAAAACGCCCGTTTGAGCCCTTTTCACTCTCGACAAAATTGTCTTTACATATAAATTGAAAAACCGAAACTGATATAGGCTATACACGTGTAAAACATTTTAAAAGTCATTCTTTCTGTTATACTGTTCCTGTCACATTTTCTCTATCTGGCTGCAATATGGATTCCACGTTGTTGCGGGGTAATATTATTACTGCATCCTGAAAGTGTTTTCTTACATTTTCAGCCCGTGTCAGGACTTCGGAGTGACAGATGAAGCATTTTATTCAGCTACCGACGTATGGATGGAATAACAGAAAGATGTAAGTTCGCCTTGGAGTGCTCCTACATGCGAAACACTGCTGGTATGAGGGTTGCTGCGTGCAATAGTTAAGGGATTTGCGTTGCACACCAAAAAGTGTCCTTGGTAGTCGTATGTGGTTGATAGGGAAGGATGCAGTGTTTAGACTGTTCTGTATCCACCTTGGCTATCCTCTGACCTTATCCAGAAGTCGCGCTTTATGTTAACATGATTAATACCGTTCTATGCCGGGGGGAGCGACACGCTAATATTTTTTTGAGAGGAATTGGTTCTTAGTCGTGGAGCAGAGAGTTATCTGCAAGAAAGAGTTATCAGGATGATGTGGGACTTAACCTTATACGCTCAGGAAGGAAGAAACTCGTGGGCATGTTCTGAGACGAGTGATGTCTAGGGAAAGTAGAATTGTCAGGGTGGTTCTGGTACACGACGAAATAAAATCTGCGCAGTGTAGAAATGCTGAGACGATAGGCTTTTTTGGGTTGGAGGAAAGGTGTGTGAGAGTTGTGAATCAGTCGAGCACTGCTAGCATCGAAAGATGTTTGGTGGAGAGAGTATTCCCGACTCTGCACTGATCAGAGAGACAGAGATAGAGAGATGAGAGAGGAGGATAGGAGTAGTAGGGGAGTAATGGTTCTGAAACAGAGCGATGCTGCCTTTTTTGATTGGTCTAATTAATTTGATATCAAAGCGTTAATTAAATTGATTGAAAGAGTTAATAAAATTGAAAGGGTTACGTATATAGAAAGGTTTTTTATATTTTCCCCTGGATTTTGTTATATATAATTGTACTTCCTTCTTTCCTTCTTTGGATAGCAGGAGTTCTCTACGATGTTGACGGTGTGGTTCCCGGAGGCGATGACCAGAGTGGTGGGTTGCAATGTGTTATATAGGTGTTGAGTTGAGTGCAAAAGTGGGCTAAGCGATAGTGTTTTTATGTGTTTTTGTGTTTGGAGTGGGATATTGCTCGTAGGATTTTTACGAATATATTTAACACATGAGAGAAATTCAGAGTGTTTAAACAATTTCTACGTATGAATAAATAACACGAGAGAGAGAGAGAGAGAGAGAGAAGTATAACTATCTGGTCTCATAAAGAAACAAGTGCATTTATGTGACTCTCCAGAATGGAGTTGAACTTAATGTGATTTTACTACCCCGAGGTGTATGTTAGAAATATAATCTACATGAGAGAGAAGTATAACTAATGGACACAATTACGTGAGTATACCCCTATAAATTAAACGAACACAGTAACAAGATATATATTGCACATACCTTACACGTCTGTCTGCCTGTGAGACTAGCGAGGAGGAACTTTAGAAACGTAATCCACACGTAAAAATAAATTAATTGATTAATACACGTAATAAAATGGCACCTCTTCCAAAACACATCTGTCTGGCTGCGAGCTCAGTTAAGCACTGTTTCATTATAGACTTCAACTTTAAAATTTTTAAACAAAACAAATGTTTCCAAATAAATTTCAAAAACACATAATAATGAATTGGCACCACAAGCTCCCCGACAACACATCCGTCCACCTTGGAGGTCACTCAATGAATGACGTGCGACTGCTTATATACTTGTATTGCGGCCGGCGTCTTAAAGGCAACTGAGTTGAAACTATGGCAAAACTCTGAATACGACCTACTATTTCAAGCAGACACAATAGCGTACGTCTATTCTGATAAGTAAAATATATAACTATATACAAGGAAGTAATTAACAATAGAAAATCTTACCCCAAATGATTTGTTTCAAAATAATCAACTTGCATCGAAGCATAGAGCTTAATCCCATATCACTTTATATATAACGGGAAAAATGCACATACATCCTCGAAGAGAAAATTACTTTGAAAATATCGGACGTACTACAAATTTCCATCAAGTGTGCCAAATAGAGCACACTTGTTAACACAAGTGTGAGTTGAAAATGGTACAAAGTTTCATATACTGAATTCATAAATGTGATTTGAAAATCTTAACAAACTTTCACAATATTGACTTAACACATGACAGAAAAAAGTTTCCCGATAAAATATTTTTATATTAAAATGTGTATATTACAAAACGATAATCGAGTCTACTACACTCCGAAGCCTGGTGTATATGAAGGAGCTATTGAGGTAGACATCCAGCTAGTCCAAGCTTCTATGAGCATCTGAAGATGGTGGCAACTGTATACAGGAGTACAGATGGCTCCTGACCTCCCCCACCCATCGCCAGAGCATGCTACTCTGTCCTTGAGGTTACTCATTCCTCTGCCCTCGATTGTATTTTTTTTCAGCACTGAAGCAAGCGATGAAATTTTATATCCCTGAAATAAAAATTCTTTAATCCCCAAGATAATCCCAGATTTAACTTTCCAACAAATGAATATTTGAATCAAACTATGATTTGAAAAATCATGCTAAAATACAAGATATATTTGATTCACTTGTAAAAAATGATTTTTTGCAAGTATTGAAACAAGACATACATTTATTCGTCTAGCAGATAAAAATGTGTATTTCACGTGTACTTTTTCCTAGCCCCCAATTTCGACTCTACTATTGTATAGGAAAATATAATATAATCTTGTTGAAGGTTAATATTCTATGTTAAGTAATAATTAGTTCCAAATTTATTTAGGAAAGGCAGTCGACTACAGCGATGTGTTTTTACAAAATATATGGGTATGAGTCATTCTAAAGCCTTGTGTACAAAGCCAGGTAGCGGATAGCTGAGAATTGAGTGTGTTTGGGGAGCGAGCGAAATTTAGGTCTCGGGAGCTGATGAGTGTGAAGCAAGGTATGGAGTAGTGACGGGCCGGTGTGCATGCGCGAGAAGGAGAAGGAGAGAGATCTCCAATAAAACCTTTGAATCAAAGGCAACGTCTAACACGACTTCCACATGTTGCAGAACATTTTTTTTAATGGCGTGACCCACCGAGGGAGGCGAGCATGATATAACTGCTCGACCAATGCGATTCCTCTCTTTAGGTCTAAGCAAAAACTTTCCAACAGCAAAATGTATATATTTGAATTTATTTAATATTTTAACAGATTCTGGAGTAAGTTTTACGAAAAGTACGTGAAAAGGCAGAAATAGTGTTTTTCGGGGTTGAAATATAGTGATTTTCAATGTTATTCTTCATTTTTTTTTTACTGAAAGCTCCAAATTCTTGTAAATTTACGGGGAAATGGTGGTCATTTTGAATCCATACAGTATATAAGGATGGCAAAAATTAATTTTTTTCTCAGTCTTAACTCATCAACTACCCAGTGCACATCGAATGCATGCATGTCTACACCAACAGGAAGCCTCGACATCAACGGCAAGCATTGATAATGTGAACGATGATAGGTGTCCATTGCAAACAGCAGACGTCTACGACAGGCATCCACACCGAGAATGATGTCAACCGTCTACAATGTCAGGAGTCCACACTGAGGACATGCCAAATGCCTACTACAACTTCACTACATCTAGATCATCATCAATGCAGAATCTACAGAGGATTTCATCTCTGCATCAGCTCGCTAAGGGTACAATGCATCAAGATCACTGCTGTGACAATTGTGACTCTGAATTCGTTGAAACATTCAATGCTATTTTAGCTTATGGAAAGGCGAAAATCTTATTGAGTTTAGAGTGTTCCCAACTGGGAGTGTTGCTGAAAGAATTTATAATTTATTTTGCGGGTCATGAAATAAAACTAGTGTATCCGTTTCTGGCTGAACATGTACAAGCTGATGTGGATATCATATCCTATTCGCCATGTGATGACTGTTCTTATGGCATGCCTGCCTTTGCTAATGATGGGAACTTACAGCATATCCAGAGGGATTGTATGTTGCGCAGGCTGGAACAGCTACTTGAAGCTAGAATCATTACAGACGTTGTAATGAACGATTCAGGAGTCGATGAAGTAGATTGCGAGGCAAGCACTCTTATCTTATAAATATTATATATGAGAGAGAGACTTTTTTGTAAATGGTGTATAAAAATAATGTAAAAATTATGTGCATTGCTCAGGGTTTCTAAAACTATCAAGACAGCTCCTTTGTAATTAAGGAGCTTGCTATTTCTTATGCAACTGATGCTAATGACTCTAAAGTAATATGCTTTAAATCTTCCAGACTTTTGTATAACTTAAAACCTGAACTTAAAATGATGTTTCAGGAACAGACTTACGAGATACATAACCTGAAATGGGACTCTGGTGACATAGCTTAGAAAAAAGTTTTCAATATGTAAATTATGTGTTTCTCAAAGACTCCCATATACGTGCTTGGAACGAGACAAAATTAAATTTTTAAACCTTTAACAAATGCAGAAGTAATAAATATTAGAAAATACAATGACTGTTCAAGTATTAATTCATTAGCCAAACATTCTGCTCACAATGTAACAGCGAAGCTTTAAGATAATATTTGCACCAACATTCTACCTATGTGTAGAGAGAGAGAGAGAGATTAATTTTTCGAAAAAAAAAAAACTTTTTCCAGGTAGCATAAGATTTCGAAAAAAATGGAGTAATTCGACCCAGAGAAGACTTATTCCAGTATTTTTCGAGGACAGAAGAAAGTATTGTTCCAGTCTCTAGGCAACACATACTTTCAGACACGTGTAACGGAGATGTACATAGGAATTTCGTAAAATGTTTCGGAGAAAGCCTGTATACACAAAGAGTGCTGTGTGATGAAGAAGAAGACTGTCCTGTTTTTATATGTGGCCTATCAGCGAATTACCCTGTTCTTCTTGGGACATATGTTTTAGAACTTGCAGTGTAGAAATAACCAAAGAACCAGGTTTTCATCAAATAAAATATAAATTGATTAGATAATTTTATAACACCCCACCTTATGAACTGAAACATTTAATAATAAGGAACGCGCGAATACAGGGCCGTAGCAGCCTTTTAAGAGCACTATGTAGGATGTGGGACTGTGAGTTTTGGAACAGCATTGTTTGTGTTTGTAAATTTGATTCAACAAAGTTGTTGTTGAAGGACTAATTTTTACCACAAACTGGAACACCATCTAACTATAAAAAGAGAGAGAATCGTACACCAGAGCTTCAGTTACGATGGAGAGGTTTGACTCATCACTTCAGTATGCCAGTGTTACTCCAGGATATAGGCGAGTGTGGTTTCGAATGAAGATGAAGATGGTCTACTACAAATACAGATGTGCAACAGAGTTGAATATTGGAGTTTTTCAATAATCAATCATGAATGTATGTATGAAGAAGTTGGAGATTGCATTGGATGCAAATGTGTAGTCTATAATTTAAGACCTGATACCGATTTACCAATTAGTTTAACCGAATTAGTATGGGACGTGGAGGGTAAAGAAATCACTAAATATCCATCGTTTAATAAAATTAAATATAAATTGCGGAGGGAGTATTGCTCTGAACGTGTTGTTTGGACAGAAGAATGCAACAAATAGCAACATTATATGGACATTGGTGACCAAGAATTAACTTCTCCCTGGGGCATGCGGCAATGCAACGTCTTTCAAAGCAAGAACATCTGGCAAACTATATAAAGGAGAGCATTCAGTATAAAATTGTTAGTCATGGCTAGATTCTTCAACCCTACAGACATATACAAGGTCCTTCAAATTGGATATAGAAGAGTAAGTGTATGACGGTACTCTACAAGTTTATGTCTGTAACTATATAGAACATTTGTGCTACACTTTTGACAACAGTCTTGGCATTCGCTTTGGTGAAGAAATAGCATGCAATGATTGTTCTGTGAGATACCTTTGCCCGACAGTGACTTGTCAACAACTTTAGAAGATTTGATGATTGCAGTCTTAGCGAGGAAATAGAAGAGGAATGGGGATATGGTGTAATCGCCTACCAGCTCACCAGAACTCATCAATGAATCACTGTTTGCTGAATGGAGAACTGCAATGGGGACATCCACAACTTTTTTTTCGAACAAGGATTTTTTTTGTCGATATGTAATTTATATGTTTCTGAAGTGGCTAATTCAGAATAATGTTCTTGCCAATTTGCAAGTATGCATTTATTACTACAGGTTTGTATTCTGTAACTTATAGCATAGCATATTCATATTTTGTTGTAAAGGAAATGTGAGTTAGGCATTCATATAAATACATGTGTTTCTCTCAGGCTTTTACAGCATGTAGTAAACCAAATAGTTATGATGGTACTTTAATTAACTGCAACAGTTCTAAATGTCTGACAAACTAGTACAGACTGCACAGAGTAGATCGTAAGTGTAAGCTTAAGGGCGAACACATTGTAACTTCATGTTGTGAGGAAAAAAATGTTTGAAACATCTTGTTTATAATACAAACACTGTTTTGCCCTACCAGTATTCCGAAAAATGTGATAATAATCCTCACACTTCTATCATTATAGCAAAAACAAGTTGGGTTACATGTCTCATACTGGGTGTGATTCATCAAAATGTTATGTGTACCAAGCAATAAAATTAGCAAAAATAATATTTAGCCCTAAAACACATTGCATCTTGCATATTTAGAGAGAATGTATATATATACATACATTTATATAAACATTGTTCCCTGCTAATTCTTCTCATTCCTATGTTGGATGTCATGGTAGCACATAGTGTATTTTTATCCTGCAAATAATAGTCAGTGTCAAAAAAGGAAGTCCAATATACTTATGCCCTATAGCACAACTGGCTTTTGCGAGAATTTTTGGAGTCTTGTGACAGTATTTTACATTTTAATGTAATTTATTTTCTTCTAGACAAAAAGAGTCATGAACTCATCCAGTGCAGTGACAATATGAAATGTCCAGTATTTCATATGACTGCAACCACACCTCTTCCATCTAGTATTGAAGATGTGTACTCTCATTATGTGGAATCATACCCAGATTTTGTTGAAAGCATTGTTTTACATGCCTCTACTTCTTTAGACGTTTGTGTACAACCAGATAGGTTAAACCAGGGCATAATAAATGCTCCCTCCTTGAAAGCAGAGGTGAAGAAGGAGATCTGGATCCAATATTAAGAAAATGCATGCAAAGTTTGTTCACAGAAGTTTCTAACAGTTTATAATAATATTTGTTTTTAACAAAAAATTATGTATATATTTTAAATCAACTTTTATTATTGAGTGTTCACTGTTTAGTATTACCCAGTAGTTGTTTTGGAGAAAGGTGTAATTGTTGAACAAAGAATTGTGTTATTTGTGTGGCAACCTGTATTGTTTATGGGTTTATAATTTGTCTCTTGAAAATGTTGTAAGAATATTGTGAATTCACTTGTGTTTGTTTAGCGTGTAAACGTTTGGTGTTTTTAAAAAGGTATGCTGCTTTAGTGTAAAAATAATTTTTTTAAACAGCTTGTGTTTGTGTATGTTTTGTAAATAAATTTATGTTTAAAAATTAATCCCTTTTGTACATTTATTTAACCTATTCCTTATTAAAAGTGAACTTATGTTCATAAGAAAAATATTTTCTCCACATAGACATTTGAGAGAAAAGTAATTAATTTGTCTCCAAAAGAGAGAGAGAGAGAGCGAGAGATAGAGAGAAAAGGAGATTCTTAAATTTTTTATTAAAAGTATGTTGTATTAAGAAGAAAGAGTCTTCTAAAGAAAATAATATCAGCTAATGAACAGACTATTAGTTCGCCAAAAATACTATTCAACGAAATATATAATCGAATCTGACAAAAAAAGTATCTTGAAAATTTATAAATACACTTAAAAGAGTTCATTCTTTCACCAGCCTCCGTAGACTAATCAGATTAGGCATTAGTTGGATGCTCTGGATTCGAATTCCTGATAAGGTATGGCAAATAGCAATATATACTTTGCAGACTCGATTCCCATGGTTGATACATCCTGGATTAAAATCCTGTTTTGATCATTTACGATTGTAATCTAGTTTCTCACTTTGTGACGGGTAGATATGATTTTAATATATAGATTCTGGGTTCGATTACTGGCTAGGTCTTGTATGATATTAGACAGTTTGTAAGTTAGTAATTGTTAACCATATTAACTAAAAGGATTAGTCAATTAATATAAAATTACAAATAAGGATAACAGAAAAGGAATGATATCATCATCATAGATTAAACCCACATCGAATGAGTGTAGGACAGAGGGTGCTTTGCTTTGGAAATAAAAAGTCTCTGTAGCGCCTTCCTCTGCCATGAGGAAGTTCAAGTACGTACCCTCTACAGAAATGGATAATCTAACTGGCCAGGGTGAAGCTATCATTAAACTTAATAAAGGGACTTTACACCTCTGGAAAAAACTACAAAAACACGTCAGACCTATGTAGGTATCCACACATCATTTAGTCTTTCCACGAACGACATAGCCAATAGCTGGTACATCAGGTCTAGCAAAGCTTCCACTGAGGCTTGAGAATTGGAAAATGAATTACTTTCAGGCTTCCTTGGCAAAATATCTATAAGAGACAATGTTTACATGGGTGAGGACTACAACCCTAGTGTGGCATCGAAATATATATGCTATTTCGATGTCAATGGGCTCTACAGTCATACGCTTGATCCAAGCTTCCTATTGGTAATTTAGAGTAGATTAAGGCTCACGTATTCTCTTTATGGGTTTTTGCAAACACGGTGAATGATGGTGACACTTGTTTTTTCGCGGTAGTTGTTGTCTTTTCCGGAGGTGTGTCATGATAAACTATCTGAAAATGGCCCCAGAGAATGGTGTACCCCCAAACAGTTGGTATGAAAAACTTCTTTAGACACTCACGCCATGGAATAAATGTTATACACAGGGAAACACTGAGACAGTACTTGATGTGTGGGGCCAAATCTGACTCTGTTAGTCGTGTTTTTCACTTTGAGCGGAAGGCTTGGATGGCTCTGTACATCGAGTTTAACATTGAGAAACATGTCCAGGCTGCAAACAAATTAAAAATATTGGGTTTCAAGTTAATGAATAATTCCATCAAGGGACATCAGAGTTGTTTCTATGTATGACACAATCTATGGGGCTGCAGAGCTGATAGCATCTGACATTATAGGTGCAGCAGATTATCGATTAAAACATAACATTTATCGAGATGTCAAAGAGTTCTGTTGCGTTCAACAAACCTTTGTACACTGGTGTTGACATTCTCGACCTTTCAAAGTTAACCCTTCATGAATTTCACAATTAGTACATGTCTGCAAAATGTCTTCTGCCGGCTGTACACCTCCTCTATTGCGACACAGATTCGCGAATATATTCTGTTGCTTTTGTCGATATCTATTAAGTAATTACCCCAGATTTAAAGGTGGTGTTTGGTACATCCAACTATTCACTCCATAATCCAAAAGGATTCCCTCACAAGAACAAAGACCGTACCGGGGTGATGAAAGATGAATGTGCTGGGTGCATAATCACACACTTTGTGGGTTTACGTCCTAAGCTTTATGCATACATTGTTGCAAATTAGCAATCTATTCATAAGACAAAGGGTGTAAAACTCAACGTGTTGCAATCACTCAGGTGCAAGGATTATCGAGATTGCCTCGAAAATTGCACAAGCATAATGGGGGCCCAATATCAGTTCCATTCACATGCTCATGAAGTTTACACCAAACACATAACAAAGGTAGTGTTGTCATGTATGGGTGGCAATCAGTACATTAAGGTAGATTGAATATCGACCCACCTTGGGGACACTATAGAATATCTTAGTATTTTTTCCCCTTCATAGAATAGTTTCAACACCACAATAAATTTATAGACCTGTTGGTACCACACCACCAATGATGTCCATCTGCTGCCACCACATGCACCTCCTGTTCCACACTCATCACAGCTGCCTACAAACATCACAGCTAACTACAGATGTCTACAATCTTCATCACAGCTGACTACACAAACTACAAATATCTATAACTAATTGCATCACTTCTGTTGCATTAAAATCCAATGCTGCTGCAATCTGTTGCCTAACTACATTATAAAGAATAAATCTATCTTCGATGTATTTACCCCTTGTCAAAGAAGAAAATTAAATTCACAGTGGAAACTGCATACATGTGAGTGTGTGTTACATCATGTCTTTGGCGTGTGTGTGTCCAAAAAATAAATTACCCGGATGTGACACCTAAAAAGAGGGCCTTAAGTGTACGTCTTTTTTTTTAAACTCCTCAATAGCATTTTATATAATGTAAATAATTATGAAATAAACATCCACCATAATGCTCTATAATTTTTTTTATAATTTAAAATACTGTCTCTTTTTTTGTTGTTTATAAATCTCTTAAATTATGTTTTAGTGTATGCAAATATTACCTTGATTTGTAAAGAAGCTAATGTTTTTTTAAAGAAATGTGAAATTATAATTTATTTGTTATAAATAGTTGTTGCTATCTGTCTGTAAAATGTATTTTTGTGTGTGTGTGTGTCAATATTAACTTTATTTTTGTAAGGAAGTTTAAGTCTTATGGAAAAGTGTTTTTTAGTTAGCCATAACCTGTTTTGTTTCATAAAGTCATAAAATAATGATCTTTGTAAAGTATTCTTGTTTTTTTTTACTCTAAAGTCTTTTAGTTGGTAAAACAAATTTGTCATTGAACAAGTATTTGTTGTATATTGAATATTTTGGTTTGACATTATAAATATTTACATTATTAGGATGATTTTGAAAATAATGATTTATAATAAAAAAAATTTCTTATTAAAAATGAATAGTATGTCATTTTTTTTAATGCCACATGTCACTAACTTTTCAATAATAACTAAATATTGATGGTAACAGGCTAAGTATATGTCACGAAAGAAACGTGCTGGAATCAATAAGTTTTTGCAAAGAAATGATCCAGCAGGTTAAAACCCTCGTCCACTCTGGCTGCTTAAATTTAAGGTTGGTGTAGGAGACACAATGTCCTGCTGGTTAACTTTTGTGATATTTCAGGGCACATATTGAAAGTGAGCCCCAAATAGCTTTACAGAGGCAGGTGCAAAAAGACCTCTGACCATCCTTGCCTACAAGAAAGTTTTTTAGTTAAAACTTTTACGACTGCACCGAACAGAGTCCAGCAAATATTTTAAATTTTAAATAATATTTCATTTTACATTCACACAGATTACAGTTCTTCAAGATCCAACACGATTATGTCTAGTGAAGAACACAAACACAAAACTAATATAATTAAAGTGTTTTTGTAAATAAAAAATAAAATTTAACTCTGTCACAAACATGAATTCTTATACTTGCAAGAGTGACATACGCTTTGTTGCAAGTTTATTATTTTGAAACAAATGATTTGGGTTAAGATTTTCTATCATTAATTGCCTTCTTGTAGATTGTTACATTTTTAACTTATCAGAATAGACATACGCTATTGTGTCTGCTTTAAATCATAGGTCGTATTCAGAGTTTTTTTTCGTAATTTCGCCTCGCCTGCAAGCTCCATGTATATAAGCAGGCACACATGATACGATCCACTCATTCATCGAGTGACCTCCTAGATGGATTTATGTTGGCCATACACCACATATCTAATCATGCTTATAAGTCTCTGCAAATCATATACTAACATCATTCCTTCAGCAACCTCGCAGCCGGACAGTTGTGTTTTGGGAGAGGTTCAATTTTATTACGCATGTTAATCAATTAATTTCTTTTTACTTGTGGATTACATTTTTTAAGTTCCTCCTCGCCAGTCTCACAGGTAGATGGATGTGTAAGGTGTGTGCGAGAGGCGTCATATATAACTTGTTATTGTGTTTGTTTAATTTATAGGGACATTTTGCTGTAGATAGTTAATTCCATACTGCACACTCACGTAATTGTCATATTTTACTGAGTTTGCACTTGGCGACATCAGATGTTATTCACATAGTTAAAATTCTCTCTCGTGTAAATTATGTTGCTAGCATACAGCTCGGGGTAGGAAAATCATGTTATGTTTAATTCCATATTGGAGAGTTATGTCATTGCAATTGTTTCTTTATGGGACTAGGTAGTTATAATTCTCTCTCTCTCTCTCTCTCTCATGTTATTTATTCATACGAAAAATCATTTAAACACTCTGAATTTCTCTCGTGTGTTAAATATATTCGTAAAAACTACTATCGACCACCATTCCTACAAACACATCAAAATTAGAAGAAAATAAGGAAAATGGTGATTAGCACACTCTTGCACTAAACTCAACACCTATATAAACACATTGCAACCCACCTCTCTATTCAGTCGCCTCTAGGACACCACAGCATCAACATTGCACAGAGCTCCTACTACCCCATCCCGAAAAGAAATAAAGATGTACAACAAAATCAAGAGAAAAATGATCTGATTAAAAATTGACCCTTTCAATACATTTAACCCTTTCGATAAATTGAATCCATTTTTGATTAACCCTTTCAATTTTTGATTAACCCTTGCAATCAATTTAACTAGCCCTTTGATTAATTCAACCCTTTCAATCAATCAAAAGTGAGGTAGGACTGACCCGCCCCTGCTACTGAGAGGAAGAGATTGGAGAGAGAGGGAGGGATGGTGTGAGGGAGAAAGGGCGAGAGAGAGAGGCCCATCAGTGAAGAACTACTGACATCCTAAGTTGTCTGGTGAAGGGTGTACCCTGGGCTACAGAACTGATGGGATGCTCAGATGAAGGGGGTATGCGAAGGATGGGAAAGAGCGAGGGACTGGGTTTCTAATTTGTTTTTCTCTGGCGAGCGTCTCATCTAGAGACTGCGCCATCTCATTGGAATGATAAATGTAAATGAAGCCATCATCCCTGCCATAGGGCAATCCCCGCGGGATATCGACAGAGATGGACGCGCTGACGATGTGCGACGCCTTCCACATGCGTGGCAGAATGTGATAGAGGCGGTGGGCTATTACGTAGAATGAATGTATTTGAATGAATTTTATCTCTCAATAAAGCCAGGTACGAATTATAGCAGTATTGCCATTAGTTTTTATCCAACCCGTGTACATAACGCGCGCCCGTATCTACGACTTAGCCGCCACGATAGGTAGGATCGCAGGAGGCGGAACTCGTTTTATCCGCATAGATTTTTATCACCGTGACGATGAAAGATCATTGTAAACCGAGCAGGGGTTGCGCTGTGGTAACTCACTGGACTCGCATTCGTGAGGACCCGTGTTCGATTCCCGGTCCGGCCATCCTGATTCCGGTTATCCATGGTTTGCCAAGATCACTCAAGGCGAATGGTGGGATGTGCCCATAACAAAGGCCATTACCGATTCCTTCCCATTCCTTGGCCGATCCCTCTTCCCTGTGCAACTTGCACCATCTCCAATAACCTCGCTGTCGACGAGATGTTAAACCCTATCTGCCTACCTTTAGAATTCATGATAATTGTGGCCAAATGTGTTCGTTCAAAACGTTTGACGCCACCATCATGTTAACCCGGAAAGGGTAAACATACGTGATAGTGGGCATTAGTTGCTTCTGCCTTGACAAGCGGTTGCAGTGCGGCCCCCCTCCCCCTCCCACCCTGTGTACAATATACTAATTCCACCAATAACGAGGCGCAGGACAGGCTTTCCTTTCGAAGGCAAATCTATCTTAAATGTGTGACTTTATAAGTTTTAAATGCTAAAGTTATAGAATACGATTAACTTACTAAAATGACTTTTTCGTTATGAGCAGGATACCCAGATTTCTTACTTTTTTATTTGATAATATATTACTATAACTTATTTTTTCCTTTCGGATTTAGTGTTTAATAAGCAAGGTAGCTGGGCGCGGCTAGGCAGTTTGACTGCTGGAACGTTTTTCCATCTGTAAAGAAAAAAGAAGCTATCGTTTGTAACCTTTTGATAGTGGCATCACCTGATGGAATAGTAAGAGAAACCAACACGATCCAGTGAACCTGTTGAACTATGCCCATTGCCGTGAAGAGCATCATTTTTACCTCCTTTTTTTAAATCATCTTTCTCGCCTCCTCCCTTTATCATGGACACGTAGATACCGATTAAACTATATTTTACACTCTTGCCCAGTCATTGGAAGGAATGCGTCTCGGTTTGCTACTTTAATATTTTGATCCCTTATGAAGTCAGCGTTGCCGAATAATGTTTGCGGAATACGTAGAAAGGAAAACACGTGAAAATAAAGTACAACTTTAGTCAAACAGTTTCGTTCTTCTGACTGCTCCAGCGAAAGTGAATCTTTATATTATTTTATTGGTTTTGTTGTCTTGTACGTTGGTGATTTGTCTAAAGTTAGATAGATATATTTATAATTTTTTTAATAAGAATAAACCAGTGCAGGCCGTGCTATATATTTGCTACAAATACAGCTCTATTGTCCGCTGTATTCTCTTTTTATTTCTATTTATGGAACAAACTTCTTCTAGTACCACATTTCGTGCATACTTCTGTTACCTATGTAGTTTAGTTAGTATAAGTAAGCTTTACTCGGGAAGTAATATCTACAACATCAACACAAACGGCAATACTGTTTTTGTAAAGATATGTGAGGTTTTTCATGGGCTAATTTCGGCATAATACCTAGCGTCGGGGAAAACAGGCGAATAACTCTCGAATAGCCAGGAAATTTCTCATTTCAGAAAAGTTCAGGGAAATTTACGTGACGTTAGGTAATCTAAACAAAATAATTACAAATGTATTTAATCTGATAAAATGTTGAACACAAGCACGTCATTGCATACCATCATGCCAGAGGCGTTTCCTTTATTTTCTGACATTGTTAACAAGAGTGTTAACAAGGAAATTAAAGCCGTTTACCATTTTGGAGGAAAATCTCTCTTTTTTTTTTTGTAGATTGGTTTGGGGAAAAGTAATTGGATGCATAGCAGTTCCAGGTAAATGTCATGGGAGTTCCTAGCTACTCTGTCAGAAGAAAGTTTGGTTTTGACATCGCACTGTTTTGCACATAAATGTTTCAGCTCCGAACCAGACGGTTACCAACTTGGTGGTCAGGTAGTCGTGCTGAATGAGTGAGGCTCTTAACATCGTGGTCTAGAAAGCCGATGAGGGTCAAGCGAGGTGAGTATGGAGTATGGCGGGGGAAACGGGAGATTCCCGAGAAAACCCGCCGACCAGTGGCATCGTCCTGCACGATTCCCACTTGCGAAAATGCGGAGTGATCCGGCCGGGGATTGAACCCGGTTCGCGTTGGTGGGAGGCGAGCAGGCTAACCGCTCAGCCACCGCGGCCCCCTAGTCGTGCTGAAGATTGGGCGCGAACTTTTACGTATCCTCTCAAGAAAACTTATGAGGGCGTATGCAATGTCTGGAGACTTGGGAGGCCAAAAGTGTGTGCCAAATATTGCCTATCCAACGTTTGGGCAAGATCTCCAGATCCTGTGGTTTTTATCTTAAAAGAACGTGATTTTGTTCCGCCATTACCCGCTGACTTAATTTAGCTCAAGAACGAAATCATGGTCGCAGTTAACTCTGTGGAAGAAGACTTTCTCGGACGCCTTTGGAACAAATAAAGGTATCGTCTTAATGTAGCCCGTGCAGTACGTGAAGGGCGCATAGGACATTTATAATATTGTTACAGATCGCAAGGGGTGTATCTAAATTCGTAAGGGATGGAGGTCTTAATAAAAATAAAAGAGCTAAATTTAATTTCTTAGTTTATATTTGTTTATATAGATATACACAGTGATATTACTTAAAATACGTAGCACGTATTCCCTGTGGTAAGTGCAATATTTAATTCCAATCAGTATTATAGTTAATTTTCATAACACTGTCTTTATACTAGATACAAAAAACTTAATTCTCAATTATTATTTATACATATATAAATCAAAATGTATATTGCTATAGGCCGTTCACGGTATACTGAGCAATTTTGAAACTCTGCTTAAGATGTACTCTTTGCACATCTTGTATCCTTCCGCCATGTGTAAAATTAACATTGCCATAGACCTGATCACTTTATTCATGCGTTGGTCAAGTGAAACTTTGAAAATGGAAGAAAAATAAATATTCAACAAACTTCCTTATTGTTTCACTTACATGCATTAAAAAAATCAGAAAGCGAAATGAATAATTTCAAGTATTCGCAAATGCTTACCTGATGCTTTTAGTCCAACGTTAAACAAGGGACTACTTTCCCTCTGTTATCAACTGTACTGGGCATATGCCAATCAGTGTTCCCTTTAAAATATATGTGATATAGAGCCAGTGACATTTTTTAAAGGTTGATTTCAAAAGTGTTCATTTTACCGAGAACAGTCTATATACATTATCATCAGCTAAGTCTGCCACCACGCATCAAGTCCCACTTTCCTACATTCCAGCCGGTCGGTCTCACACTCTACTCTCCCGATGCTCGTAGTCTTATCGCGTTGCTCAGATGGTTTCACATACTGGCGCTAATTGCCGCTTGAGACGCCACAGAATCCAGGCACAGATGCACGCCGCGACTTGTATAGGTCAATTGGCCTGGCCCAGAAGGTTCGCCGGACCACGAGACACGCACAGGGGAAGGTGGGGGTGGTTGCTAGAAAATTCGTGTGGCGACTATCCCCAAGACATTCAATCTTCTAAGAACAGTGGTACTAGTCCCGATCATTTTATCGCGGCACATGTTACGCGGTGGCCTTGTTGTTGTAATTCTGCGCGCTTTTCTCCAGTTACCGGTGATGCCTTTTGAGAAATGCGCTTCGCACGCCCGTGTTTTGACTTCGAGATAAGAGTCGGAACTGCGCTCTCAAGCCTCTCCCCTCTTTTCCACTCCCTTTCTGAACCTCAGTGTTTCCGTAAATCTCGATAATAGTTTCCGAGGAGCACAAAATAATTTTCACGTAATTTTCAATTATTGTTTTTTAGGTAATATGTCTATCAATCGTCGGCTTACTTTTTAAAACCACGTTACGTCCCACTTTCCCCCTGAAGTCGATTTTGGGTGAAAATTATGTTCTATTTTCAAAGTGCATCTGCTAGCAGAAGCTTTGAAGTCTACGCCGCATCATGTTACTATAATTTTAAAGTAATGAAATTTTGTATTTTGCTCGTCAAGTTATTTCGATTGTCTGTACCATTTCCTGAAACGGAGTTACGTGGTTTGAGAACAAAGTCAACTATGCTATGTTTTTTGTAATGTCTTCTAAAATTGAATTATTGTTAACTTGCATTTCGATAACTCCTCCTGTAATGTCATTGAATGCCAGTGTACTTAATATTTGGTATTAAAACACAATAATTATAAAGCATTATTATTATTATTTGTCTCTCTCCTATCCGCTCCGCTTCTTTCTTTGCTCTTCTCTCTTTCACCCGTAGTCCTTAACAGTGCTACGCCAAATTTTTTTTTTCACAACTGCTAAATAAATGTTACAGATCGTCTATGTTTCCGTGTCTTATCTACCCTGCCACATTCATTTTGCATCGTGATTAGAACCCCTTCTCGTTTCAATGATAATCACAACATGCACAAGGGATTTTTCATTTTCCCGTACTGGCTTCTTTTGTAAAGCTACTTTCTAAAGTATCACAAGACCAGTGCTCATACTTTTTATTCTTTTGTGCTGGAAAACGATAGTATTTTTCATGGTTTGTAAAACTTTTTTTTTTTTTTTTTTCTTTTTTTTTTTTTAAGGACTGTGCCAGCATCCTGGGAGATTTAAAATTTCCTCCAAAGAATTACCCTGCTTTTCATTTTAAATGCGACCAGATTATGTGTGCATGTATGTATATAGATAACGTCTTTCATTGTGAAGATCGGTTTTTATCAGCGATGCTGGGCTCCTGGGATGAAGACCGCAGTACGTTTTTTTTTCAGTCTGGCTCCACGGAAAATATCAATAATTTAAATTTCAAATGCAATATCGCTTAGCCGCTTTGCTAGGCTAACATTTTTTTATCACACCCTTTTTATCGCGCCTTTTTAAAGGTGCAAGTGGCAGTGTTCTTATAAAACCAAGCCGAACAATATCCTAAGCTGGGAGAACGGAAAACATTGTAACGCTCTTTTTAAACACTTAATGTATATTATATCGACTAAGGAATTTTGCTAGTGTAATTATTCTAATGATATGTGTAATAAGGGGATGTGTTGGAGAGTGTACATTTATGATAATGAATAGTTTAACCTTTATGTAGCATTTGTGTGAGACTTTGCATAGTATCGCTTGGAACCAATCATTTCACTTGAGAAATGAATAGTTATATTAAACACGATACTAATAAAAAAATTACAAGACAGGGGGATAATAAAAAAATACTACTCTGAAATAAATCATTAAAAAAAATGTTCAATGCATTTATTTGAAAATATTCCAAAGATAAGAAGAAAAAAAATTCGAAGTTATTAAAATGTTTATATACTGATTTGAATTTAGAACTACACAGGATAACATCCAAGATGCAGATAACAGAATTATTGTTTCAAAAGTAATGAGTTTAATTGCTTCGATTTACCACCAACCTTACATCATTTTTTTATTAAAGAGGAAACACATTTAAAAAATGAAAATATGATAATACTGCAATGTATACAATCAAAAGATATTAGTGCCTCCGAAATCAAAATCTCAACCATTTTTTAATGCCGAAAATAGTTTTCTTCGGCAAAATAAACAGTGTCCAAATAAAAATGCACTCTCCTGAAAAATTTTAATTTGGGTTCTTTGCTCCGGGTCTATCTCAAACCTGGAGAGCAAACTGGATCACTGGGTTATGAACTGCCCTGCCATTTAATGTCTCAAAAATCATTAACACGCTATATTTTATATTAATGGCTGTTCACGATAAAGTGAGCACTTGAAATCAACCTTAGAAAAATGTCACTGCCCCTACCTGCACACATAACACGCATCCTGAGCGACATGCGCCCAGTAAAGTTGGTAACGATTGAGGGGAAAGTAGTTTCATATCTTAACGTTGAATAACATGTGTTAGGTAACCATTTGTGATAACTTAAAATATTTCTCTCGCTTTCCGTTTTTTTTTTTTTTAATGCATCAAAGTGCAAAAATGAGTACATGTGTACAATATTTACTTTTCTAATAATTTCACAGTTTCACTTGACCGACGCATGAATATAGTGATGAGGCCCATGGAAATGTTAATTTTACATAAGGCGGAGGAATACACAGCGCGTATACAAGTATTTCTTAAGCAGGGCTTTCAAAAGCGCTCATTTTACCGCGAACAGCATATAGTCCAGGATCAACATAAAATAAACGCTCATCGGCCCCTCCGTCCGTGTGGAACGGGTGGCGTCATTAGGCCGGGAACACACGGCAAGCTCCACGTCCAGTTTGATGATGAATGGAGAGGCATCGGGCAGCACACACGGGCACGAGCCGGGCCCGGCACGTTGAAAGGCTCGAACGGGCTCCTTCGAGTGTAGCGGATCGCCCTTCGGGTTCGCACACACTCTAGCGGGCCTCTGTGGCATACTGGGCTACACACACGGAGTGGGCCCGGCGCTCTGTTCGCCGGGCGCTGTCGACCCGGCAACATGGCCGATATAGACATTGATTGAACTGTCCATTGCCAGCAATCAGGAAAAGCCTCAAATCTTGGACAAATCGTGTGACGTTTACAATGATCGAGGTTGCCGCTATGGAGTTTTATTATGTTAAGTTTGAAACTAACCCTAAATGCAGATCTGGTAAACGAATAATATTAGTCGTTTTAAAAGTGCGTTTTCACTGGAAAATGACTAATAATAGTCATTTCGTGCAATTCTTTATTTGCCTAATAAAACCTAAAAAAAATATCATTCCGCGTATCTTCCACATGAAAGAAAATAGAAACTGTACGTATAATGAAGAAATTATTCCTGATTGAATATAATTTCTAATAACGCTGCGTGCATTTTCTTTCTTAACTATCACGAGAAAAAGCTCGAATTTTCTCGCATATATGAACATCTTTATTCATCAAGCAGTGATTTCCATATTAGTGTGGAATATTAAACGGTAGCTTGCATATTTCCATTGGTAGCATGTGATTTATCTTTGTAAACTTTAAGGCCACGTTCTTTGCCTGATCAGTATTCTGTACGTTTTTATGCATCAAGCTGGCATGAATTATACCTACTGTTTTAAAATTTCGGTATAAATTACAGGGTTATCCGTTTAAGCAGGCGACGTCAATAAACGTTTTAAAATAATAACAAAGTTTGGTCTGCATGATGTTTTATAGTGAGTAGTAGATACGGGCCTGTTCTACTTCACTTTTGATTAATTGAAAGGGTTAAATTGATATTAAAAAGCAAATTAAATTTATTAAAGGGTTAATCAAAATGGGTAAATTTAATGAAAGGGTTAAATTAAATTGAAATGGTCAAATTAAATTTAAAGAGTTAAATTTACTGAAAGTGTTAAATTTATTGAAATAGTTGTTAATCGGATCAATTTTTTAAAAAATTTTCTTTATTTTTTTGGTTGGGGAGAGGGGTAGCAGGAGCTATGTACGATGTTGACAATGTGGTGTGGTGTAGGTGATGACCAGAGTGGTGGGTTGCAATGTCTTATATGGGAGTAGACTTTACTGCAAGAGTTGGCTAAGGCTATATTTTTCTAATTTTTATGGTTTATGGAGGGATGTTGGTGGTAGATAGGTGATTTTTACGAATATATTTAACACACAGGAGAAATCCAGAGTGTTCTATGTATCAGTAAATTACACGCATCGAATCGGAAATTTTCCATCTACTGTGTGAATAATAATAAGTGCAATTACGTGAGTCGTAAACATAACGTGAGTCTCGAGCTTAGAAATGTAATTTACACTAGAGAAAATTTTAACTATGTGAATAACATCTGATGTCGACAAGTGCAAACTCACTAAACGAATTCCAGCTAGTTAGTATGAATAAAGATTTCCAAACTCGCATTTAAATTTTAAACAGACACAATAGCGTAATAGAAATACACATACACTACTTAATGCTTCTCGCACATACCTTGAGTATTTTTTAAAACACGCCCATTTGATGTGGAATCCAGCATAGCAATTACGTTGTCTTATAAGCTGTGTATGTGGCGAGCCTGAGTATATACATGTAGCGAATCCAATAGACAAATGAGTTGAAATTTAAGAGAAAAACTCTGCATTCGTCCTACAACGGACAACGAAATGATAATTTTTTAACTAAAGTTTCACTATCTTGAGAATAATATACTTTAAACACAAATTATTTCCGTCGAAGTGTATGGACACTTGGATGATGTGAACAAGTACTTAAGCCCACAAAGCGTAATTGTGCAACACTTTATAGAGACATACTACAAATTTCCATTAAATCTGTGAAATTCACATCACTTGGTAACAAAAAATGCGAGTTGTTAACACAAGCTGCATTTTCTTCTCCCAAACACAGAAATCAATTACTTATAACAAACACAGTATATCGTTCCCGAAGAAAAATAGTTAACACACAAAAATGTATATTTTCCCGATAAAATACTACGTAAATCACTAGAGATGAAGGTATGTCAGACTCTTGTAAATTTATGGGGACATATATTTTTAATTTTAAATAACATACATATTCAATACTCTTTCAACTATACAATCATGCATTTTATGAGTAAAATTTACTCAAACCTAAAAAATACTTGACACACATCTCTCTCTCTCTTTCTCTTTCTCTCTCTCTCTCTCTCTCTCTCTCTCTCTTTCACACACACACACTCGCATTTACTCATCAATTTTGATAATTATATGTCTTAAAATTGACTAAATTACCTAAACCATCCCGTCACATACACATCAAAAACATTTCATTTAGTAGACATACTCGAGGTTCATATATTCATCATACATCCTTCTCCAGTCAACTCATACTGAACAAGCTTGGAAGCTGAGATTATGCTCCTCCCCCTCAAGCTAGGCAAGAGCGGCATAGTTCTTTCCTTGTTCTAGCTGTTCCATAGTTCATACATCATACAAACAACATCCCTCCCTTAAACATTTCTCATAACTATCTAAAACTAACTAAAATTTACATGACTTTTCCCCTGCTCTCACACACTCACAGTTGTACAACTACCTAACCAAAAAAAGTTCTCAGAGTACTTGGTCATGCATTCTAAATGCATTTTCACATAGTTTGCAAATATTTAAACAGTGAAGAGAGGCTGTAGGTGAGTGTTATTGACACATACCCTATTCCATATATATGACTTTTCTTTCCTCAATTATGTTTGCCATTGCAAAGCTTTTGTGTTATGCAAATAGCGAACAGACTATGTTTACGATATTACATTTCAGTTTAAGTCCACTTTAAACATTACTTTTATGAGAGAAAAACTTGAAATTTAAAAATAATGTTAATTACTCGACACTGTAAAAATGTATGAATTTCTACACCATCAATAAATTACATCCTAGGAAACACCATCAAAAGTTTTAAGTAATTTTACACCATCGAAAACTTTAGAGTAGTTTTACACCACCAAAACTTTTAAGCACTTTTTACACCATTAAAAATTTTATGAATTTCCGAAAATAAGTATAATAACAAAAATTTTACCAAGAGGAATTACTCTGTACACTCAATACAATATAACAAAAATACTTAAGATTCAAATATATTTTACGCTATAAACTAAACATGCAATACTTAAAGCAAACCTACAAATACCGAAAACCCTAACTTTTTTATATTTACTTACTTAAACTCTTGTAGCGAAGAAATTGGTCGAGCATTACTCCGCTCCATCAGGTAAGTGCCGGGGTAGACGCTCGCTATCCCCTTGACAGCTCGTGAGACCGGCAGCCTAACAAGCGGCCAGAGGAGGAGGGTTGCTTTCACTGTTGCCGGTGGGTCGCTGGGCAGGAAGGCGATCGCAGTGCCTTCTCCAGCATTCTTTCACCGTCGCGGCAAAATGATAAGACGGCCGGGCTCCTCGGTCACTCAGCCCCACAAAGTCAAGCAAGAGGCGAGAGGACAGCCAGTGCCCTTGACCTAGGCACTGTTGGACCGTTTCACTGACTGTCTGTGCACTGGAGGGGAAGTGTTACCTCCATGGAGTCACACAAGCAAATGAACTCCAGTTGGTGGGAGGGGCTATTTTTACCCTCACCGGCCTCCCTTCTCACTTATATTAAAATTAATGCTATTCGCCTGAAATGGATATCAAATAGACGATTGGTACATTTTAAGACATTCTAATACTTTTTTATGCAATTTTAACACATTTAAAAGGACTTTACCTGATCTTTTTAAATTTAGCATGGATATATTGTATTTTAGCCTTTGTGTCTGAATTTAATGCGTATTTGTCCATTTTTAAGATAGTAGGTTTGTATTGTGTTCTTATTTAACGATTTCTTACACTAACAATTGTCATTACAATACAAAATTTTTGCTTTACAAGGTGAAATCAATTTAATGCTACTATTCAACACTCTTTTTATGTATACAAACGAATTCCTGTTTTTACTATCATTTATTTGTACTTTAAATTGATTAAACCTTTTAGTTAACAATTAATGACTTACAAATTTGCTACTATCATACAATATCTATCCTGGAATCGAAACCAGAATACTGAAAGTGAGAAACTAGATTACATTTGTACATGTTCTAAGCAGGGCTCGATCCCAGCTTGTATTAATCATGTTTTAGCCGTGAATCGAACCCCCAAACTCGATATTTTACTATGCCTTACTCGGGATTCGAACCCAGAGCCTCTTTGCATAATCTGACAACTCTACAGAGGCAGGCGACATTTAACAACTTATTTTATGTATTTATAATTTTTTTTCCCAGCAGACATCTTTTTCTCAAATTCAAATATATCTCAAGTTGATTAGTATTTTTGGCGAAGTAATAGTTGTTTGTTATCTGAATCTTTTCTTTACACTTTTTCTTGTTAATGCAGCATACTTTTAATAGGAAATTTAAGAATCTCTCATTCTCTCTCCCCCTCTCTCTCATGCTCTTGGTCTCTGTTAAAGACAAATTAAGCACTATTTTCCTCTCTGAGGAGAAAATATTTTTCATAGCAAAACAAGTACACTTTTAATAAGGAATATTGCAAATAAATGTTAAGAATTTGATTCATTTTACATAATATTTATTTACAAAATATATATACAAACACAAGGTGAACCAAAATTTATGTGCAACTTTTTATCACTGAAGCAACATTTTTAAGCAAGTAGATAAATTTTGCTCCGAACAGACACAAATTACACTTGCTTGTTTTAACACAAAAGATGTCCCAAAACACTATCAAGTAGAATTTTCTCCAAACATTAGCACGTTAAACAAACACAAGTTAATTCACAATATATTTACAACATATTTTAACACTAGCAAATACAGCATGTTATGCAAATTATTTAAAAAATACTGGTGGATCCAAAACGTTATGTACAACAATTACACCTGAAACAGCTACAGAATAACACTCAACATTTTATCACTATCAAATACATTTTCTTTTATTTAAAAACAAATACTTCTATAAACTGTTAGGTAACTTCCGTGAACAAGCTTTTCATGCATTTTCTTAAAATTGGATCCAGATCCCCTTCTTGACCTCTACTTTCAAAGAGTGAGCATTTCTTACGCACTGCTTTTAATCTGTCTGTTTGTACACCGTCTTTACAAGTAGGGATGTGTAAAACAGTGCTTTCGACCAAATCAGGATAGGCTTCAACATAATGAGCATAGCCATCTTCAATACCAGATGGAAGAGGTGTGTTTGCAGTCGTATGAAACACTGGACATTTCTTGTTGTCACTGCACTGAATGAGTTCGTGGCTCTTTTCGTCTCCTGGAGGAAAATAAATTACTTTAAAATGATAAATATTGTCACAGGTTTCTGTAAATTCTCGTAAAATTCCCTGGCACCATAGAGCGTAAGTTATATTGGACTTTCCTTGTTTGACACTGACATAATGATTAGCTGGAGGAAAATACGCTATGTTACCTCTATGACATCCAACACTCGACTGAGAAAATTTAACAAGGAACAATGTATGTATACTAATTCTCTATGTTTGTAAGTTGAAACATGTTTTAGGGGTAAATTTTATTTTTGGTAATTTAATTGCTCGATGTATGTAACATTTTGATGAATCACACCCGGTATGAGACATGTAACCAAACTTGTCTTTGCTATAATGATATAAAGTATGAGGATTATTATCATATTCTTCGTAATACTGATAAGGCAAAACAGTGCCTGTAATATAAACAAGATGTTTCAAAC
The DNA here is from genome assembly GCA_029891345.1 of Dryococelus australis. Lineage (NCBI taxonomy): Eukaryota > Metazoa > Arthropoda > Insecta > Phasmatodea > Phasmatidae > Dryococelus > Dryococelus australis. The sequence continues at coordinate 41,904,119 of CM057006.1, forward strand.
ATGTTTCTTTCTAATAATATGAAGTTACAATGTGTTCGCCCTTAAGTTTACACTTATGATCTATTTCATGAGGTCTGTACTGGTTTACAAGACATTCAGAACTATTGCAGCTAGTTACAGTCGCATCAAAGTATTTGGTTTACTACATGCTGACAAGGCTTGAGAGAAATATGTACTTTTAAAATTAATGTCTTACTCACACATTTCCTTTACAACAAAATGTGAATATAATAAGCTGTAAGTTACAGAATGCAAACCTTTACTAAAAAAAAAAATGTATGCCTTTATTTCATTGGACACAGTGGGAACATTGGGATCATTCTTAATTAGCCACTTCACATGCATATCAATTACACATCAATGGAAAAACTAATCCTCCTTGTTCGAAAATAAAGTTGTGGATGCCCCCGTCGCAGGTCTCCTTCCAACGAACAGTGATTCCCTCATGAGGTCTGGTGAGCTGATGAGGATTACTCTGTATCCCCGTTCCTCTTCTATTTCCTCACTAAGACTGGCAATCATCAAATCTTCTAAGGTTGATGACAAGTTGCTATCAGGGCAAAGATATCTCACAGTACAATCTTTGCATGCTATTCCTTCACCAAAGCGAATGCCGACACTGTTGTCGAAAATGTAGCACCAATGTTCTATATCGTTACATACACAAACTTGTAGAAGACCATCATGCGATTTAAAGGACACTCTTCTGTGTCCAATTTGTAGGACCTTGCATATGCCTGTAGGCTTGAAGATCCTAGCTATCACTGACGATTTTATACTAGGTACACTCCTTTTTATAGTCTGCCAGATGTTCTTGCTTTGAAAAACATTGCATTCCCACGTGTCACAGGGAGAAGTTAATTCTTGGCCACCAATGTTTGTATAATGTTGCTTGGTGTTGCATTGTTCTGACCATACTGTAGTAAGAGAACAGCAACTACACTCCTTCTGCATAATGTATTTGATTTTATTGTAGGACTTGCATTTGGTGATGTATCCACTGTGAGCTTCAAATTCCAGTTTACCTTCGTTACAAGGCAGCTTGCTTTCAGGGCGTAAATTATATAAAGGACAATAATTTCGGCCATAACATATGTCGAACACTTTAAAAGTTTCTGTTGGACTGATTAATGAGAAACGCCAATGTTTATCTCCATTGCACATCTATATCTGTAATGGACTAGCTTGATCTTCATTTCGAAACCACACTCGCCTGAAACCTGGAGTAACACTAGTGTACTGAAGTGATGAGTTGAGCCCCTCCAACTTAACTGAATCTCTGTTGTACAATTCCCTCTCTTTATATAGAGACAGATATTCTTCCAGTTAGAATTAGTTCTTCAACGACAACTTTTTAGATCAAATTTACAGACACAAACAATACTGTTCCATACCTCACAGTCCCACATTCCACATGGTGCTCTTAAAAGTCTGCTACTGCCTTGTATTTGAGTGATGTGTTCCTTATTATTACATGTTTCAGTCCATAAGGTTGTGGGGGTGTTGTACAATTCTCTAATCAGTTTATATTTGATTTGATGTAAGCCTGGTTCTTTGGTTATTTCTGTGCTGCGATTTTTAAAATGTAGGTCCCAAGACAGAGCAGGTCGTTGCCAGGGCTCATATTAAAAACAGGACAATCTCCCTCTTCATCACACATCACTTGTTCTGTATACTGGCTTTCTAGGAAACTTTTTGCGGAATTCCAGTGTTCATTCCGTTGCACATCTGTGTTTGAAAGTATATGTTGCCTTGAGACTGGAACCATACTGTCTTGTGTCCTCGAAAAATAGTAGACTACGTCTTCTCAGGGTCTAATTACTCCATTTTGTCGAAATCTTATGTTACCTGGAACAAACCATTTTTGAAAAAATTAATATCTCTACAATTAGGTAGGATGTTGGTACAGTTATTCTATTAAAGCTTTGCTTTTACATTGGCAGCAGAATATTTTTTTCTCACAGTGATTTGTATTATGACATTTGACAATTGAATTAATTCTCGAACAGCTGTGGTATCTTCTGATATTTATTACTTCTTCATTGGTTAAAGTTTTTAAAATTTCTATTTGCATTTTTCCAAGCACATATATGGGATAGTCTTCGAGAAACGCATCATTTACATATTGAAAACGTTTTTAGGAAGCTATGTCACCAGAGTCCCATTTCAGGTTATGTATCTCGTAAGTCTGTTCCCGAAACATCATTTTAAGTTCAAGTTTTCAACTATAGCAAGGTCTGGGAGATGTAACGCATAGTACTTTATAGTCCTTAGCATAAGTTGCATAATAAATACCAAGCTCCTTAGTTACAAAGGAGTTGTCTTGATAGCTTTCGAAACCCTGAGCATAACACATCATTTTTATGTATTTTTTAAATACACTATTTACAAAAAAAGTCTCTCATATAAAATTTTATAAGATGACAGTGCCTGCTTCGGAATCTACTTCAGCGACTCCGGAATCGTCCATTACTATATCTGTAATGATTCTAGGTTCAAGCATCTGTTATAGTCTACAGGACATACAATCCCTCCGCATATGCTGTCGGTTCTTATCATTAATAAAGGCAGGCAGGCATGCCACGAGGACAGTCTTCGCAAGGTAACTAGGATACAATATCCTCATCGGCATTTATGCGTTCAGGCAGGAACTGATTAACTAATTTTATATCATGACATGCAAAACAAATTATGAATTATTTCGGCAGCACGTGCAGTTGGGAACACTCTAGACTTAATAAGGTTTTCGCCTTCCCATAAGCTAAAATTGCATTGAATTTTTTTTAACACATGCAGAGTCGCAATTATCACAGCAGTGACCTTGATGCATTGTACCTGATGAAATGTCTTGTAGATTTTGTATTGATTATGTTCTAGATGAAGTAGTAGACGTCTAGCATTTACAAGAATTTGGACGAATAACGTTGAAATTTCTATTTTCCAACTCCGAAAAACATGATTTCCGCCTGTACGATAGTGTTTCATTATACTTATATCGGAACTGTTAAAATATTAAATAAATTCGAATATATGCATTTTATGTTATATGGAATACATTTTTACTGTTGGAAAGTTTTTGGTTAGACAAAAAGAGAGGAACACATTGGTTAGTACGCTCGCCTCTCTGAGCAGCACAACATAAAAACAAATTACTTCGCAGTGTGTGGATGTTGTCTTAGACGTTGCCATTGATACAAGGGTTTTATAGGAGATGTCTCTCATTTCCCTAGTCTCATGCACTGTGACTCGGCGCTCCTCGCTTCACCATCATCGGCTCTCAAGACATCAATGTTAAGAGCCGTCTAAATCTCTCCCAATATTTTTCTTTCATATACATCGAATTGACAGTAAAAATATTTCTTAACCAGTGAGTACTTGTAGCAAACATTTCTTAATGAGTGAATAAAATATATCTTGTTTGAATACTTGTAAAAATATTTATGTTTTAACAAGTAAATAACTTAAATATTGTGTGATTTTACAAATCATAATTTGTTTGATTCAAATATGCCTTTGTTGTTGTTGGAATGTTAAATCTAGGACTTATATTGGGTACCTGATTTTAGGGACTTGTAATTTTTTTTTTTTCACTGTTCATATACTCAACCTGTTGCATAAGGTTGAAGGGACAGCGAGTCAGGCGAAATCTCCCGTGGCATGCATTCAGAGGGTCGGCGACGTGAAGCAGGGGAGCCACCAGCGAGGAGGGTGTTTTTTTCTTGAAACAGGTACTGCAGGGCTGCCAACTCACGAAAAAATACTAAAAAGCATTCCCAGGGCTGAGTCTGGGGTGCATAAACTGGTTTTTGTAAGTTCCAGCATCGATCGATAGCAGAGGTCTTCAAAAAATGTCGCCTTCGAGAGTGTCTGTGATAGGGGGCACGCCCCTCTAGACACGGCTTGGAAGGGAGGGCTTAGTTGTCATTGTGGAGTCGGAGCAGCTCTGAAGATGAGGGTGGGTGGTGCAGGGGTGTTTGGACAGGGTCGCATACCTCTGGACTCTGGTTGGGTCTGTAAGGTGCAGGGTAGAGTGGGAGGGGGTGGCTACGAGCGAACAGGATCCGATCGGAGCACAAGTAGGCAAATGACGCCATCTTTAATCAGTTGCGACAGTTGAGAATCGAGGACAGATATGTGACTGACCCCCAGGACCTCACCGAGGAAGGGTGGTAGGGAGTGGTTGGAATCGACGATTCGGGCTGGTTCTGAGGGGTGCAGGGTAGGACAGAGGGGGTGCCTGCTCCTGATGTGCACTCAAGTAGGCAGGTGTCGCCATCTTGCCTTAGTACCGAAAAAAATTTATGATCGCGGCCAGATCAGGGCAACGCGCCCTGGCGAGGGGCGGGGAAAGGGTGCAGGGAGCGAAGTGACCTCAGCTATCCCACTCGACGTCATCTTCAGTCGCTCGTGTATGCTTGGAGGAGACGTACATGCTACTTGTTAGCTCCTTCATAAACACCGCACCTCTACACACTTGGTGGTCGACGAGCTTACGATAGGGGGTTACCGCACCGGCGAGCATCGCACCTACCTTCATCTCTAGTGATAGTCATGATTTACGTAGTATTTTATCGAGAAAATATAAATTTTTGTGTTAACAATTTTTTTTCGGGAACGATATACTGTGTTTGTTATAAGTAATTGATTTGTGTGTTCGGTAGACGAAAGTACCATATGCGTTAACAAGTCGCGTTTTTTTGTTACCAAGTGATGTGAATTTCACAGATTTAATGGAAATTTGTAGTACATCTCTATAAAGTGTTGCACGATTACGCTTTGCAGGCTCAAGTACTTCTTCATATCATCCGAGTGTCCATACACTTCGACGGAAATAATTTGTGTTAAAAGTGAATTAGTCTCAAAATAGTGAAACTTTAGTTAAAAAATTATCATTTCGTTGTCCGTTGTAGGACGAATGCAGAGTTTTTTCTCTTAAATTTCAACTCATTTGTCTATTGGATTCGCTACATGTATATACTCAGGCTCGCCACATACACAGCTTATAAGACAACGTAATTGCTATGCTGGATTCCACATCAAATGGGCGTGTTTTAAAAAATACTCAAGGCATGTGCGAGAAGCATTAAGTAGTGTATGCGTATTTCTATTACGCTATTGTGTCTGTTTAAAATTTAAATGCTAGTTTGGAAATCTTTATTCATACTAACTAGCTGGAATTCGTTTAGTGAGTTTGCACTTGTCGACATCAGATGTTATTCACATAGTTAAAATTTTCTCTAGTGTAAATTACATTTCTAAGCTCGAGACTCATGTTACGTTTACGACTCACATAATTGCACTTATTATTATTCACATAGTTTAAAAATTTCCGATTTAATGCGTGTCATCTATTCATATGTAGAACACTGTGAATTTCTCTCGCATGTTAAATGAGTAAAAATTGCCTATTTACCACCAACATCCCTCCAAACACCTCAAAATTAGAAAAATTAAAAAAAATTATCTCTAGCCTACTCTAGCGCTTAACTCTACACCTATATACGATATTGTAACCCACCACTCTGGTCACTCGCCTAAAGGACACCATACCGTCAACATCGTACAGAGCTCCTGCTACCTCTTTCCCCCCCCCCCCCCAATGAAATAAAAGAAATTTTTTTAAAAATAAAATTGAACCGATTAAAAGTTAACTCTTTCAGTCCATTTAACCCTTTCAATAAATGTAACCCCCTCAATAAATTTAACCCTTTCAGTAAATTTAACCATTTCGATCAATTTAATCAGCCCTTTGGTATCAATTTAACCCTTTCAATTAATCGAAAGTGAAGTAGAACCTGCCCACGCTACTACTATAGTGTGTTTGTCATTTTGAAGTTCTTGGCTTACTTATAGTTTTGCCTCGACATCCTTCACCTTAATACTCTTTCCCTTAATTTTTTTTTACTTACTGGTAGCTTGCTTATATATCTAGTAAAAATTTGTTATCCGAAACTTAATAATAAAAAAACGGTACATAGCTATATATATTTTAGGCTATTCACGGTAAAGTCGGCATTTTACCCCCCCCCCCCCCCCACAGGCATTAACCATAATTAAATATTTTTTATTGCATCATGAGATGGTAATTTTTGATGGTGATTAAACCTATATGCTGTGTTTAATAATCACATGGCAATATTTACATTTAAAATAGGCAGAAAGATAGAAATTGGCTGAAAGAAAAAATTAGCAGGGCCTTAAATAGTACTCATTGTACTGTGAATAGCCTATACATGAATTTAACCTTCGACGTTATTCGTTATTTTTTATTCTTTAGCGTGTATTCTATACAATAGTTACTAGTATTTTTACAATTCAGTGTTATTTATTGAGTATCTCAGTTAGCCGTTAATCATTATGTTTTTAAGGCTGTAATTTTTATAATATATGTGATGCGAAGTTATTAATAATACGTACTTTTGGGGTTAGATGAATAACTCGTGCTTCGCAAGGTACTTTTTCCTTCACTCGCATTAGATGACTTATTTGTTTGCTTTTTTTTTATTTTTAAATCTGTCAGGAACATAATCTTCTCCCTGTACACTGAAAGCACATTCCCATTTCGTGGGTTAATGTATACTTAGATCGCTAACGGTCACGGCCTTATGACGAGTAAGCCGAACTAATGATGCTTGTAAACCTAACACAGGGAATGGAACGCATGTAGCGACTTGCTGGGGACCCTGTGTTTATACGCGCACTGTAATCGGGAGGCTCTGATGTGCATTCTAAAAAAATTGTTCCCAAGTCTAACGCACCTATGCACTTGCGTGTTAAGAAAGTGCAAATAGTTCCCCGCCTCCTTTTTACATGTATTCAATAAAGTCGCATGCGTTGTGAATTTCCCAATTTAACGTCTTTCGTATATTAAAATATAAACAAACACGTTCACCACCGTTGCCCGTGACTTTGATATTCGTATTGATGTGGGGGTAGGTCAGTGTTGGGTACATGCCATAGACTAGAGATGAGGTAGACCGCTTGTTCGTCTTCTGCGCATGTGCCCAACATTGACCTACCCCAATCATGCACTATCGAAGTCACATGGTGAACAGTGATGAACGTGTCTGTTAAGATATTAATTTTTAGATATCAAGATTTATCATATTAATAAAATACTTCCACCGATTCGAATTTAGTCAAAATGCATTACATGTTTATTAGAGGCAGTATAAACAACATCACGAAGCACTTGTTTACGAATCTTTTTTCTAACCCAAAATCCAAGCCATGTCGTTTCCGCTAGACGTGTTGGCAGAAAAGCAGTTCAGTGTTGGGATACGGAGATTGGCTGTGCGCAGCCAGCGAGATCGGTCTGGCGCATCTTTAGTCTATGGAACATGCACTTAAGGGGAAACATTTGCATACGTCGTCTTAAATGAATGCTTCCCACTGTTGGTATATCTTACTTTACGGACGAGTTAGCTCGTGGGGCTGATGGCAACTGTGACTACCTTCCGTTACCCGCGGAATTTACTGGTCAGTAATTTCATTAACGTCAGCTATTGTTCCACTGTTGCTGAAGGCACTTATGGTCGCATCTGAGAGGTACACTGTGCGAGGCTAGAACTGTTAGTGAGATCGCAGATTTGACTGGCGTTTAAAACGTCAGTGTTGTCAGGTAAACCCTAGGTTAGGCGGGAAGTTCAAGTAATGTTCAAGGAAATTATACTCACGGAAGGGTCAGTTGCTGAGGCAATCACTTATAATATTGTGGTGCCGTCTGAAGATGCCCAAAAAGTAGTAGGTGAGTAACCTTTTTTACTGTTTTAGTCCAAATGCTGTTTCAAAATTAATGAAGTTAGTGTGTCCGCCATACTTGTTTATATTTTGCTGCACACAGGGATACTACTGCCAGGCTCTCCGAAACAATCAATTTATTGATGAGGAGAAATATTTGCTGTTTACTGACGACTGTTCCCTTATTGCTGGCGAACACTGATAAACCATCAGTGATCTCGGTGTTCGTCAGCAGTAACGGAAGGCGGCCAGTGTTTCTCGTCGACTTGCTGCAGCCACGAGCGCGGCACGTGTGGTGTTAGTATGAAAAATGATGAGAAAAAGGGGGGGGGGGGATCGATCGAGCCGACCCGCTCCTCTGCCCCGCTGTTTATAATGGGGACGTGTTTTCGCCGCTCGAGCGCCCGGCAGATTATGCAGATTTCAACCACGCCCATCTTGCCTGTGTGATAATTGAAGGTAAACCTCCTGGTGTGGAGCCCGCGGCCGCCACCCCGCGCTGCGAGCGGCCGGGCGCCTCCGTTCCCGCACAGCTGGTTTTCTTTTTTTACGTGCGCACCTTCCACGGAGGTTATATACAGTACACTGGTTACTACGTACAACCTCATCGGTGCTTCCTCCGGATCCCTGGGCCCCTGTAATAACAAACACTTCAGCTAGAAGTAGCCCCACGGCCGCCTGATTGCTACAAGTTGACTTCCAACGTTTCTGAAACCATAAAGCCCCTGTTACACCATCAAATTTTTGCCTTCAGCTATATTTGACAGTAAAATTTGAGGACAATATACGGCCATCAGATTTTTTCTTCCAACAGATTTAATTAAATAATCTTAAATGTGCTTGGAAATGTGTCACACTGTCAAATTTTTTATTGGGAGAATCTAATTTGAAATATTATGTAAAAATTATTTTCATATTGAGATATTGCTTTTGTTTTTCCATGCGGTTCACTACAGGAAGAAATGTAAATAATATTGTAATTTATTTTCGTTTCTTTACTAAATTAAAAATCTATTTATAACATATGTTTCCTGCACAGTAAAACAAATGCTTCTGAGTTCGTAATATTATGTGCAATATTCACTTAAAATAGCATTCATGCCCAGACAGCTTTTACATAAATGAATTATCTTCATAACTTACTCGCAGCAGTTGTTTGTTATTTTAAGTTTCTTAACGTCCAATTTTGTCTTGCGCGATTCTGATTGGTAGAGACCGTCAAACATTAAATAAATTGTTTAAGCGGTCCAATTTTTTATTGTTTGATGGAAACTGAAGCCATCCATCTTTCTCAGACAAAAATGGCGGCGTTTATGACGTTTCGATGACGTCATAACTGTCCAATTTATTTGACAGTGTGACAGGGGCTTTAGGGCCTGTATTCCGACCTCCTAATAGAGTTCTGAATCTAACTTATCTGCTAGATATCCAAAAAAATTAGTAATGTTATTGACAGCGATTCCGTTGATGAATTATAGTTTCTGTTATTATTAGTACTGTTCTGCATTATATAATTCATCTTTACTTAGGTATTCTTCTTTGGAATAGATGGCATTATTTAAAAAGTATTAAATTACAGTACTGTTTGTTGCTGAAATTCTCTAACAAGTGCAATAAGTCACATTAATGTGTCATATTTTCCCATTTGTGTACAGGAGTAGTAACAAGAGTAGTGAAAGGAAATGCCTCAGAAACAACGTAGATTTTTACCGTGCCTAGGGCAACATTGACACTCAACGATATTATAGAAAACGCCCCTATGTTATATTTCCTGCAAGTCTGCAGTAGTTACTACTGATCTGTTCATTCGTAATTTCCATTGCGGAGTTTACCACTTATCAATAATTATATTACAGGTTATATTAGCCAACCGTAACATCAACACATACAACAATAATAACAACACACAATCCGTTTCACCACCGCACTAAGGAACGTAAATTTTAATGAAATTCGCCCTGCAAGAGAATTTTCAGCACTTCCTGATAACTGCCTGGTAGCTATTCGGTTGCTGTCGGGTGGTCGTAATACACAACAGAGGCTGATATAACCAGCAATACTTATCAGGTAGATAGTTATTAGCCACTTTTATCGAGAGGTCGTAATACAGGCCCTAAGGTTTTACTTCCAGGATATTCTTCTGCCTCATGCAAACAGAGCTTAATCGAGTCTAGAAAATTACACCAATTACGCCTCATTTGTGCGCACTCGGTGTAATAGTATTTTGCATAAGAACTATTTGTTACTAAGCGTTACCAACACACCTATAGGCTGTTCACTGTAAACTGATCACTTCTGAAAGCCCTGCTTAAGATCTACTTGTATGCACGTTGTGCACGCTTCCGCCCCATTGGCATTACTGTGGGCCTCATAACTTTATTCATGCGTCGGTCAAGTGAAAATGGGAAATTATTAGAAATGTAAGAATTCTACAAATGTGTTCATTTATACACTTCAATGCATTAAAAAAAACAGGAAGCTAAATAAATAATTTAAGTAATCACAAATTGTTACCCAGCACGTTTTATCAAACATTACGATATGGAACTAATTTCCATCTATCGTTACCAACTTTACTGGGCACGATTCACAAATCCGGTGACCCGGCCGGGGATTGAACCCGGATCGCCTGGGTGGGAGGCGGGCAGGCTAACCGCTCAGTCACCGCTGACCCTTTTGAAAAAGAGCGTAAAACTATTAAACACGAACACGAATAAAAAAAAACGGCGAATATGTTTACTGTTTCTAAAACAGCATTGTGTAAACATTATGGAAACATTTTTCGTATATAAAAAACACAAATGTTTCAGTTATAACATAAATTGATTAGACTCTGTGCATAAACGCATAATGCTGAAGTTATGAGTGAAGATTATTCCTGAACCACAGTCGTAGAAATTAAATGATAAAAAAAATGCAACAAGTATCGTTGGATAGGTTATTCCAAAGAATCCTCCATAACTGCTTGAATGCAGGCTCGGGTAGATGATCTCGTGGAAGCTTCCGCACTATCTCGTATACGGAAAATTTTATCGTGGAATAAATACAGGCTTAGGCCAGGGGGGAGACGCTAGATAGGGCTTAAATTCGCATTACTTGAAGTTAGCGCCTGTGGAAATACCAACATAGACATTTTACCACTAGAATGAATGATTTAATGAACAGATCAGTTTTGAGTCAAAACTATGACTGTCAAACATACTGATTTAACCAAAATATATTTCAGGTGCTGATTTAATAACTTGCCAAAACGATTATACATATTTAATCGCTTTCGACACTGCTTGTGCAAGACTTATTCTATTCTGTTGGTCACATTTGGAGGTAACGTAAACATTTCAAACGCAGAGCTAACACAAACAGTACACGTATATTTTTAATTATTGCCGAAAACAGCATTAGGCAACTAAATGGTGTTAGTGAAGTAGGTTCTAATAAAGCAATTTTAAAACGTCGTTCTAGAACCTCTCAAGAATAATGCAAGTTGTAATCATACTGTAAAATGCTACCCGGCCATAGCATTAAAATATTTATACATATGTTTTTTGTAAATAAGCGAGATTGTTAACTACTTCAATGAAGCGTGTTTATTACAAGATAATCATTTAAAAACTATTATTTTTTTTATTATACTAGGTGATAATTTTTCGCAATGAGTGTTTGCTTTTGTTATTAATCCAGGCACGTACCCACCGCCCCTGAAAGAGAATTGAAAATAAAAAGATTGTTACAACATGGAAGTGTCCGCTTTTGTCTCCTTACTTGCCCTGTGGCTTAGACACCACGCAATTCAAAGACGGTGCGCGGATCTGTGTTAGCTGAAACAAGGTTCCTTCTGTTTTCTTGAAACTGTGGAATAGTCCGCTTTCTTGTTCGACAAGTTTCTTATTTCTAAATAAAAAGAAAAAAGAAAAATAAAAGAAGTGATAACTCGCAAGCGTATCGCAGGGGTTACTGCCCATTCCTTTGTCAGTGCGTGCTTTGAATCCCTTTGTGAGCTGTATGGCTCCCTGTTGGGAACTCTTGGCCCGGGGGGGGGGGGGGGGGCAGGCATCGGAACTTTATTTTTTGAAGCACGAGTATGCCTGGCTTTCGTCCGCGTATCTTTTTATTCCCTTGTGACTGCACGACCGCGGGATAGACGTGACGTGGAAATATTTAAAGGCTGTTCACGATAAAGTGAGCACTTTTGATTGAAATCGACGTTTAAAAAAATGCCACTGCCCCTACCTGCATACATTATAACGGTCGCCCTCAGTGACATGCGCCCAGTGAAGTTGGTAACGATGGATGGGAAAGTATTTCCGTATCGTAACGTCAAATAAAAGGTGTTAGGTAACCATTTCTGCTAACGTAAACTATTTCTTTCGCTTTTTTTTTTTTTATCAAAGTGTAAAAATGAGCAGATTTGTAAGATATTTACTTTTCTACTTTTCTAATAATTTCACAGTTTCGCTTGACCGACGCATGAATAAAGTGATGAGGCCCATGACAATATTAATCTTACATAGAGAAGGGGGAAGAATACACAATGTGCATACAAGTAGATCTTAAGCAGGGCTTTCAAAAGTGCTAATTTTATCATGAATACCATATGTCTATATGTATGTATTTATATATGTGTGTGTGTGTGTGTGCGTGGTGTGTGTGTGCGGTATCCATGGTAAAATGAGCACTTATATGTATATATAGTTTGTTGCGAAGCTCGGCAGTTATCGCCCCGATTTTTTTTTTTTTTTTGTTTCGGCACTTGGCGCTGAAAAGCCGCTGATAGAATCGGAACCGTGTTGTGTGCGGGATTACGGAAGCACCGGGCGAGTTTATATACCATGTGCTCTCACACGTGGCTGGAACCAGCACAAAGCTTTGTTCCGGAATTGTCGATTCCGGGTGGATTACTTTGTAATTGTAGTTTATAGACACATTCCCCGTGCTAACCATTGTGAGCTCCTAGGAGCTAGAAACTTGGTAATGTGCATGGGAGGGATATTGCAGCCAGGAAGTGGGGATCCGCCAGGATGTGCCAATTATTGGATTTCTGCGAACAACCATGGCCTGTTCTGGTGCGATGGTGCTTCGTTTTGAAGGCTGTTCACGATAAAGTGAGCGCTTTTCAAATCAACATTAGAAAAAGTCACTGCCCAGAACTGCATATATTTTAACGGGCGCACCGAGTGGCATGCGCCCAGTAGAGTTGGTAAGGATGGAGGGAAAGTAGTTTTATATCTTAAGGTAGATTAAAAAGTGTTAGGTAATCATTTGTGATAGCTTAAAGTATTTCTTTCGCTTTCTGTTATTTTATTTAATGCTTCTAAGTGTAAAAATGAGCGGATTTGTAAGATATTTACTTTTCTAATAATTTCACAGTTTCGCCTGACCGACGTATGAATAAAGTGAAGAGGCCCATGGCATTGTTAATTTCACATATGGTGAAAGAATACACAATGTGCTTACAAGTAGCTCTTAAGTAGGGCTTTCAGAAGTGCTCATTTGATCGTGAACAGTCACAGCTGCCTTGATGTGTCGACAAAACACGAGTTTACAGTTTGGAGTGGAGTAGAGAGGTTCGGGACCCTCTTAACATCGAGGTCTCGAGAGCCGATGAGGGTGAAGTGGGGCGAGTATGGAGCAGCTCCGGAATGAAAGGGCGGAGGAAACGGGATATCCCCGGGAAAACCCTCCGACCAGCGGCATCTTCTAGCACGATTACCACGTGCGAAAATCCGGAGGCGACTCCGCCGAACCCGAACCGGGTGGTTTCGATGTATTGGCGAGTAGTCTGACCATCAGGGGTCGCGGCGGCTGAGCGGTTAGCCTGCTCGTCTCCCAGCGAGGCGAGCCGTGTTCAACCCCCGGCCGAGTCACTCCGGATTTTAGGCACGTGGTAATCGTGCCGGACGATGCCGCTGGTCGGCGGGTTTTCTCGGGGATCCCCCGTTTTATCGCCCTTGTATTCCGGAGCTGCTCCATTCTCACCTCATTTCACCCTCGTCGACCTTCAAGACTCGTTGTTAAGAGCCGCCCAAATCTCCCAACTCAACTAGTCTAACCAATACACAACGGTGGCCCCTTGCAGTTTGGACAACCTTGAAATAGGTGTTGTTGTTGTTGTTTATCTCTAGGATACCGCAAGATTTTCAGTGATCAGAAATGGGTCTTCGTATAGATTAATTTTCCTTGCCATGCACGCTTTTTATGTCATATGCCTTGCATGTTCTTGTTCTCGTATCTTTCAAAACTATTGTTCTGTTTTCTGTTCTATTTTCTATATCACATTGAATTAAAAATACAACACAAGGCAGAAATTCCTGCATAACTGTTGTATCATGCATGACAATTTATGTTGGTGCGGGATAGAGGTTGATCTATGTCCCATGTACTAAGAAACACGGAGCAGCGGTTCAGCGGTTTCAGTGAATCGTGGCTCTCGAACACGGTGGGTTTGTTTGTTCGGGATGGGCCCAACATCTGTATTGTTATACAAATAATACATTCACATAGCTTAATTTTCCCTAATCATAGAAACTAGATCAATGTTGCCGAATCAGATATATTACTATCATTCATTAACCAAACTTGTAAATGCTGTAATGTTTGCTGTGGCGTCTTTCCTGGAATAAAAACTGAACGGGCAATTTGATGGTTGCAAACCGAGTCCTCATTCGTATGCGGCAAGTTTATGAGGTATTTTTTCCGACCTCGAGACGTCTCAGTTATGGCGAGATGGGAGGGAAAACTCCGCCTTAGAGGAGGAAATAAGGGTTAACTTTAGAAAAACACAGGTTTGGTTGGCAGCCTTTTATATATTCTAAGAGATTTGACACATTACAGGTATTTCAGTTTTGGAAGGAAATTTAGGCACTTTTGGAAGTGCTGCTTAAGGTCTACTTGTACGCACGTTGTGTATCCCTACGCCTTATGTAAAATGAACATTCCTAACATTCACTTTATTCTTGCGTCAGTGAAGTGGGCCTGTAATATTATTAGAAAAGGAAATACTTCACAAATCTGCTAATTTTTACACGTCTCTGCATTAAAAAAAATATATCGAATGAAATAATTTTATGTTATCACAAGTGGTTACCTAACACTTTTTGTTCGACGTTAAGATATGGAACTGCTTTCCATCTATCGTTACCAACTTTACTGGGCGCATGCCACTCAGTGCGCCCGTTAAAATATATGCAGGCAGGAGCAGTGACTTTTTTATAAGGTTGATGTCAAAAGTGCTCACTTTATCGTAAACAGCCTTTACAATAAGTTGCCTGGGGAGACCGCAAAACATACTGGTATCGCGAAAGGCAAGCTCATAATGCACGAGTGCAAGAATAAGAATATCACTCAGTTTTACATGTGTTTATGTGTGTATTTTTTGACGGTGAATACCACCGCAGCGTCGTTATCTCGGCGCCGATGGGTCTGGGTTCTCATCCCATGTGGGGTTTGTTGTAATTGTTGAGGCATTCCCTAAATAACTTTCTGGGGTTGAGTGAGCAACAGTTTTGGTAAGAGGAAGGGGGGGGGGGGGGAAATATCACAAGAATTCGATTTTCCTGTAGTTATGTAGTTTTCGTATTCACAAGACAAAGCTGTACTTAATGTAGTTATGCAGATGCTAAGACCATCTGACACACTTTCGTTGTTCAAGGCCAGGTGTAATATTTACACTTCTTTGAAGTGTTTGGCCAGGAAAAGAAAGTAGTTTTGTAGTAAAGGTGTGTTAGCAGTTGTAAAGTCATAAGGCGTTATAATCAAAATTGCCTAGATGTTAAATAATTACACATTTTCACGACGACGATTAGCGTATACTTTAAACATTTGTTTATTGACAAGCGAGGGCCGAGATAACATTGATCTGTAAAGTAAGTTCTGTAGCAGCGATGCTGGCCTGGCCTACTGCGGCTTTTAACACGGTCGATGAGCCAAGTTTTTCGGTTTCGCTTCTTTTTTTTGTCGTTGCGGCTCGCGGTTGGAGATGGAGCATTCGACCTCTGCGATAAGCCGCAGGAAAGGAATTGGGGGGGGGGGGGGGGGGTGTCGTATGCACGTGTGTGAGTGCGTGCGTGCGCGCGCACGGAAAAGAGATGCAGGACCCAGCTTCCGGCCGTCCGAGCATGGTTCTTCCGCACCTCGGAACATTTTAATTTCAGATCTCGCCGGAGACTCCATTTCACACTCGGTCCTAAGAATACTGCTGGCCTCTTCGCCGTCCTCTCCCTAGAAGAGCCGCCGCAACCCTCCCCTCCCCCCTATCTTAATTCTTCCTTCTGCAGATAGCAATTTAGCTCATAATGTAAAAAGTTAGTGGTATCTCTCAAGACTCTAGAAGAGACGTAGGGTGGGATGAAAAAGAGGGGGGGGGGGGGTTAAATAAATTAAAGGAGAAAGAAGCTGAGTCGCTGTTCCGATAAATCTCTTCCAGGCTGAAGAGCAATGGACTCGAGGACTTCGTCTGGTAACAATCCGGGGTCATTTCTTTTTATATCTCGACGGAGTGTTCTTCCTTATAAACGTCTGCCCGTTTTAATGTCAGCTGTGCGAGGGGGAAGGAGTTAAAAAAAAAAAAAAAAAAAAAAAGGCCTTCCCGGTCTTATCTTGCAATTAGCTTCCGTCATGAGGCGGGATATCGTCGTCTGCTCGTTTCAAATCAAACCGATATTGTTCACCTGCTCTTTTTTTTTTTTTTTTACACCGCCGGGATAATTTTTGCTTGCCGCGTAAACCAGGAAACGGGAAGCCATGCTGGTAAATTGGAAATACTTCCTGTGCGAGCGCAAGAATGGGCTGTGTAACTCGTGTGCTAGGAGAGTCTCATGACGTCTTTCGATATTAAAAAAAAAAAAAACGTTGCGTTCCGAGTGTATTTAACCCTCGTGCACACAGGTTACGTGTAGATTGAGAAGGTTATGGTAAACTTGATTAATCCTTTTGACGTTTAGCCAAACTAACGACTGACGAAGCATAAGCGTTCAGCTCAGGTGGAAGTCCTCTCATTTGGAATAATAATCAATAAATATATTTTGTTTTAGCGTTAGACGTTAATTTCCGAGCGCGGTGGAATATACACACTGTGTTTATTACTTACATGGCAATATGTTATTGAAAGGTGGTTAAAGGATGGAAAATGGCTACAAGGAAAAAGTAACTAGGGCCTCAAAAGTGCTCACTTCACCGTGAACAGTCTATAGCGAGTATGCCAGTGATAAAGGCTGCTCACGATAAAGTGAGAACTTTTGAAATCAACCTTAGAAAAAATTCGCGGTCCCACCTGCATATATTTTAACGGGCGCAATGGGTGACATGTGCCCAGTAAAGTTGGTAACGATGGAGGGGAAAATAGTTCCATATATTAACGTCTATCAAAAAGTGTTAGTTAACGGTTTGTGATAGGTTAGATTATTTTCCTCGCTTTCTGTTTTTTTTTAATGCATCAAAGTGTAAAAATGAGCAAATTTTTACAGTATTTACTGTTCTAATAATTTCACAGTTTTACTTGACCGATGGATGAATAAAGTGACAAGGCCCATGGCAATGTTAATTTTATATAAGGCGGAAGAACATACAACGTGTATACAAGTAGATCTTTAACCGTGAACAGCCTATACCAGTGATTTGACAGCCTGGTATTGCTGTGCTTTTGACTTTGCATGCTTTCCCTGTAGATAATAGCGAAAGTGTCGCGTGGTTAGGGAGTTGGCGTTAATATCGTGTAGTTAGACATTTCCGGGGTAGTCATCGATTGTCTTTCTCCGACACCAAGACGTGGCACTTCTACCATTACACATCGATTGGCAGCCTTCCTCGTGTTTTTAAGTTTGATCACAGCTCCTCCTCGTCGGGCAGTAAGAGCCACTACGAAACCTCTCTTACAAAATATGGATCCGTATATAAAACTGCTCACTGTTAGCACCCCAGAGTTCCCAGGCCAACTCCTTGCGGATTAATTTGTTTAGTTTTGGCAACATATGTTGAGAACTCTCAGTGCGTCTACCGGTGCTCTATTGTACCCATAATATTCACAGTGCGTAGCGCTAGAAGCCTGCTATAGGCTGTCCACTGTAAACTGAGCACTTTTGAAAGCCCTGCTTAAGGTTGAAGTAAAGAAACTGCCTATGGAGCACTGCACCCGACTATACATTGTGAAGAACTTATAAAAAAGTAGTACCGACACCATAAAAATTCTCAGAAAAGTGCGAAAGAAGAATGTATATATATTGTAACGTTATAAAATATTTTACTTGAATATACTTTTTAAATGTAAAAAAAGGATTAAAATAGTCTTATTGTTAACAAAATGTAAGCGCATTTACATTCTGGATGCTTCGGAAAGAAGAATTTGCAAGAAAATCTTCGTCATGGAATATCGTCATAATGTTTTTTCTGATTGTGTGTAAGGAAATTGTAATAATAATGTAGGAAATACTTTTTATAATTATTTTATGCGCGTCCAATTTTCACAGACATTTATTGCTGAAACTGACGTAAATAAAATTAATTATAAAATTGATATGATACATTATTACTATGATATTACTACGCATGATCACATTAAATATCATGACCATCTTTCTTGAAGAATATTTTCTAGCAAATTATGCTTTCCGAAGCATCCGGAATATAAATGCGCTTAAATTTGGTTAAAAATACAGACTATTTTAATCGATTATTGTTTTTACACTTAAAAAGTATATTTTTGTAAAATATTTCATAATGTTTAAAATATATACATTCTTCTTTCATATACAGTATAAATCGCCCTTTTCTGACAATTTTTATGGTGTCTATACAACTTTTTAAATGAATTCTTTACATTGTATTTTCGAGTGCAGTGCTCCATAGGCAGTTGCTTTACGTCAACCTTAAGATCTACTTGTTTGCACATTGTGCAAATCTTCAACCATATCTAAAAGTAACATTGTCACGGGTGTATTCACTGTATTTATGCATCGGTTAAGTCAAACTGTAAAATTATTGGCAAAGTAAATCGTTAGCAAGAAAAATATTTCAGAATTCTCAAATGTTTACCTAACACTTTCAATTCAACGCTAGGGCGTGGAATTTCTTTCACTCCGTCATGGCAAACATTACTGGGTTTATGCCAGTCAGCCTGCGCGTTAAAATATACGCAGTTATGCACAGTGGCATTTTTACAAAGGTTGATTTCAAAAGTGCTTACTTTGTCGTGAACAAACTTTGGTAACTTTAAAGAAGGCATTGTTTCATTGGCTTTCGGTAATCAGTAGGGCTGCTCGAACGAAATAGTTGGTGATAAATTGTGTTTCGCCATAAATATTAAGTTGCATTGCATTATGGAATTGTTGTTTATTTTACTGATTCATTTTTCCTTCTCACGTGACATACAAAATAATAAATTTTCACTTAGCTTTTTCCACCCCGGTTTTATATATATATATATGTGTGTGTGTGTGTGTGTGTGTGTGTGTGTGTGTGTGTGTGTGTGTGTGTGTGTGTGTGTGTGTGTGTGTGTGTGTGTGTTTTTTCCAAAGCGAATGTATCGCAATTAACACAGCGCTCGGCAATTTTTTTATATTGGCCGTCAGTTGTGTTTCCCCTCGTGCATTTTTGATGTGAGTCGTGCGTATACGTCTCTCTTAATATAATTAAAGTCGTTAATAAGAATAAATACTTGCGTTTCGGATTAAATATAATTTTGGACTACAGTAAATTTTAAATCTTGTTTAATACCGGGTAAATTTTTTTTGTACAAATTGTGTTAACGGCTACTATGCATGGGACGGTGATTGTTTATTATTAATACGTATCCATAGTTTTCCGTAGTAGTATAGTAAAAGGGAACCAATCATTTTAACCAACAATTTTTTTTTAATTTTACTTTTGTTCCCAAAAGCAGGAGTCAGTAATTAAATAAATGTCAATTTTCAATACCTGTATGTTTCTATTGATGTATAAGACTGGGGTTTTAGTTAACCCTTATGTTTAAAAGTTACTGGCGATTGTAAACGCCGTTAAAACATGCGTGGTCTACATGCGCATATCTGTGCTACCGCCTCACTAATACTTTGAAAAAAAGTACCCTAAGCTCTTTTTATTTTCACTTGTTTAAAACATTTGTACGTTTATTTGTCACAGCGCTTCACGCAGATACATCGCTTGTGTGGTGTTTCGCTGTGAAAAATAATCCCATTCTCTTTATAGTTTCTCATGCTCTGTCATACGGAGGTTGAATTCGTGTTGCGGCATCGTATTACACTTTGTATTATTCCTCCCTCGAGCGCTACTAGCCGAGCTTTTGCGCGTGAACTTACGTGAAATAAAGCGTTGTAATGATATGCTTTAGTCTTTCCGCGAGCATGTATTCATTACGCGAAGCGAATTAACCAGACACATTTGTTTGGAGTCGCTTCTGTTCACTGCGGATGTAGCTTTGTGTCGTTTCCGAAAGTTTCTGGGACTCGGGGCGCACTTATCAGAAACCGCCAGTGCTGGTTTCTTCGCGCGACGCACCCTACCTTTGCAAATGACGAACCTTCCCCTATCTGGCGCCGGCGCAACCGTATACGGATTCTACTCGCTATAGTCTATTTGCGGTTTCTTCACACTTTTTAAATAAAACCTTTGAAAAATCACCCCACGTATGCCGTTTTTATTTATTTGCTAAATATACCGCGTGTCAACAGGGTTTTTACACTTGTGTTCATATAAGTAATATTTTTTCGTGTTAAATTGAAATATTATTTATATTCACTCTATAAATTATATGGATTTAAAACTGTAAGAAAACACGTGTGTTGGTAACACCTAGAAAGAAATAGTTCTCATGCAAAATATTATTACAACTGAGTGCGCAAGGTGCGTTGTCCTCTGGTGTAATTTTCCAGACTTAGTTAAGTTTAGCTTGCACGGGGCGGAGGAATATCTTGGGAGTATAACTTCAGCAGGGCTTCAGAAAAGTTTGAAGTAACTGTGAATGGATTGTACTCTTCTCTTTTAAGATTGAAGTAAAGCAACTGCCTATGGAACACTGCACCCGACTATACAACGTGAAGAACTCATTAAAAAAAAGTACAGGCTCCATAAAGATTGACAGAAAAGTGCTATTTATTCTGTATATAAAATAAGAATGTATATTTTTGCAACATTATAAAATGTTTTACTAAAATATACTTATTAAATGTAAAAAAAAATTCGGTTAAAATAGCCCGTATTTTAACCAAATTTAAGCGCATTTCCATTCTGGATGCTACAGAA
The DNA here is from genome assembly GCA_029891345.1 of Dryococelus australis. Lineage (NCBI taxonomy): Eukaryota > Metazoa > Arthropoda > Insecta > Phasmatodea > Phasmatidae > Dryococelus > Dryococelus australis. Next base: position 41,925,089 of record CM057006.1, read on the forward strand.
GGAAGAATTCGCAAGAAAATCTTCGTCATGGAATATCGTCATAATGTTTTCTATGGTTGTGTGTAAGAAAACTGTAATAATAATGTAGGAAATAATGTGAATATAAAATATACATAACATTCTATTTTAACCAAAAATAAAGTGATTTTATGAGCACGTGTATAAAACACTTGTAAAACATGGAATATATTTAGGAAACAACTAAACACGTTAGACATGGGGTGAACTTTCAGAGGTTTGTTTAATAAAGAGTTAATTAAACGAGAATATACTATAATAATTTTGTCAAGCAAAACGCGTTTTTCAAACATGCTAAAACGAGTCAGGTAAGCAACCGACTTACACTGAGAGAAAATCCAACAAAATATTTGTTTGCATAGTGCCAAAAATATATTTAGTTGCCCCCAACAAAATATTTTGTTCAGCACACAAAACTTGAAAAACTACTAATTTATTTTGTTTCTCTCACAAAATACACGACTGAATTAACAGTACCTCCGCGTTGGGCCGAAATAAATTAGCCTTTCAACAAACTATTCTCTTGATTTACCTGTATATATTTGTTTGGTTACTCATTTTATTGCCTTCGTTCGAAAATAGTGCTCGAGAGTTTGTTTGTATTTATGTGCTGATTTGCTTCAGGCAGTTCCATTTGATTATGTGCTTCAGTTATAGCAACTCTTTTTGAAATATTTTTATGCAATAGCATTAGTTTACATTTTTTTTTTTCAGTTTTTGTTTACTATGATTATGTAAGATGACTAAATAACTATGTTACTTACTTTAAATTTCGTAAAATAATGTTAAGTTAGGTTTTTATACTTTCAATAAAGATGTCAATTGAAAAATAACAAATCGGATTTTTCCCCCACTGAAATAGGATATTTACCCCATCCTTTGTGCTAAAACCCCATTTTGCGTAGGCTTAAAAAAAAAACATTTATATCGGTTTAACAGTAAACGGTAAAAAAAAAAGATATTTTTTAAGTAATTGGCAATGTAATTACTAATGCTATAGGATTTTTTTTCCAAATCAATATTCATGTTATTTTGAGATCTAAAGTTCATAAGCTCTTAGATGCGCAACTTTATCCCCCTTTATCCATTGAAACAGTGTTTGCTTGAGTTTCTATTGATGCTTAATGAATGTATAAATATTCTAATAAAACAATTTCAGCAAGAAACTAAAAACGAAAGCTGTAAAATTTGAAACAGTTATTCCCGCACTTTGTCCAATATTTGGTATGTATGTATTTAAAAACATCGCAGTTTCACCTCCAGTCGTCACTTTAGCCGAGATTGCTAATGCGTAGTGCTGGTTCGCAGCTGAAGCAGGTTCGAATCCCGGTCTCACTGCAAGTGTTTTTTTTTTTTTATATTAAACGAAACTGTTTAATGTACGTGGAGCCAAACGAAATTTTTTCTGGCAAAGAAATAAGAATATCAAAATGATTTGGCATCAACAACGAAATATTTTAACTGCCCCTATACAAACAATTAAGTTGCTTGCGCCGGACTAACTTTGTTTGATTCGACAAAACCATTTTTCTTAGCGTAATCCCATGATTTTGACTCGCGCGCCAGCCTAAGTCTCGATTACTCAGCTGCTACCCCGTGAAGGCTTGGCTTTCTCTAAAGTTATCCTGGTGAATGGTTAGCCCCCGGGGGGGGGGGGGAGGAGGGAGTTAGCAGCGCTTGCCAGGATTCTGGCACCGAACCCGACAGTGTTTTCGGCCCGGACAGTGCCAAGTTCTGCTCGGGTATTGTACTTCCCAGAAGCGGAATAAATGTGCGCAAACTTTTCCCCTTCTTTTTTTTTTTTTTAACTCCCCGTTTTGCAGTCCTCACAACCTCCCACCCCCTTAAGAAAGTAGCTTCACCACCCTGCTCTCGACTGGAGCCTCAGATATGTGTGTGCGAGTGCTCCGGATAGCTTCTATAAGGATGCAATTTAAGGGGCAGTGATTTTTTATTCTCGCTGTAAAAAAGAAGTGTCGGGACCAGCCCCCTTCCCCTCCAACCACTACCCCAAACACTCCGTTTTCAGTCTCCTGCCCCCTCCCTGTTCCACCAAACCTCCCCGCCCTTCAGAACTCTTCGATAACACGGGAGCGAAAGAATTTATCGCCGCCATTTTTCACGTGTCGCAATTTCTCCGGGCGTGTGTGTGTGTGTGTGTTTGCATGAATGCTGGCGGCGCAGTATTGCCTGTCAGATGCCCGTCTTTGCCGAGAATGGTGCTGACGGCTTGGTGGTGATGGCTGCAAACGATTGGCCCTGGACGGACTTCTCACTGTGATTTTCGCCGACATGCTGGAATGCTGGAAAATTACGGCTGAAAATGCTTTTTGTGCAAAATCTTGCTCTCACATTGTGTTAGTCGGCTGAATCTAGTATCCTGCACTCGGGTATGTGCGCACGGGGGGGGGGGGGGGAAGGGGGGTGTTTTGAGATGCAAGAAGTAGAACAAATCAACATTTTAGAAATTATAAACGAACTGGTACCAATCTCAGTTTTAATTATTCTCTAAAAAAAATGTGATGCTGTTTGGTATATCCCTTGAATGTTTTTGTAGCTAGGCTGTACGAGGCAATAGTGCGATTGTGAAGCTGGACGTAAAGTTCACACCTTAGCTTTGTCCCTACCAGAATAACACAGCCAATTTTCAAACCCTGCGCTTGGGCCTGCCTGTAATACAAGTTCAGAATGCGTGTCCTCATCAGTCCTATCTTTCGTGCCAGCATCTGTGGTTGTTTTCAAGCATTTTATTTACCAGTCACGCCAATATTGTGGTCTTAGCCTATCCAACAAAAATTTTCCCGCGGACTTCGCATGCTATAAATATACAAGTCGAGCATTAATTATGGTCAAACTAATCGTATAAGAAGCTTACTGTGGAATTTATAACAATGCACCTACGCGTGCTAAAGGCTGTTCACGATCAAGTGAGCACTTTAGAAATGAACCTTAGAAAACAGTCTCTGCCTCTACCTGCATATGTTTTAACGGGCGCACCCGAGTGTCATTCGCCCATTAAATTTGGTAACGATGGATGGCAAGTAGTTCCATTTCTTAACGTCGAATAAAAAGTCTTACGTTACCATTTGTGATAACTTAATATTATTTCTTTCGCTGTCTGATTTTTTTTTTTTTTAATGCATCGAAATGTAAAATTGAGCAGATTCGTAATGAATTTACTTTTATAATAATTCCACAGTTTCACTTGACCGACGAATGAATGAAGTGATGAGGCCCGTGGAAAAGATAATTTTACATAATATGGAGGAATACACGACGTGTGTACAAATATCTTAAGCAGGGCTTTCAAAAGTGCTTATTTTACCGTGAACAGCTTATAGCGAAACAGTTTGCACTACGTTCGATCAAATGGCTCATGGCTTATAACTTATGCGGAAGACAGTTAACAGTGGTTATTTCGCTAATATCAAGTCGGTATTTATTCGTAATACAAAAATCTGCCCTTAATTTGTTACAGTGAGATAGCTCTTCACACATTATCGGTTTTTTTCGTGACTTAATTTCTATCCTAGCGTATTAGTAGGCATATCTGTATGTTTATTCAGAAGTATAGTTTGAAATGCGAGAGTAGTGACAGTTGACAATCGAATCTTATAACTGAAAGAAAATATGACACAAAAAGAAGGCTCAAGGGTATCAAAAGTAAATTACTATATTTGCTTGATTATTTATGATGTCCAGATAAAATCGTCATTCACTGGCGCATCGTTCTTTGTAACATGGCAGGAAAGGCGTACGTGGAACGGCATTGGCATATGAGGGCTGTGTTTGAGTTCATGTTAGTTATGTTTAAGCTCCAATGGACGTGTTCATCGCGTTGCTAGTTTGCGCACTGATTTGTTCGATGCCATTTTTCCGCCCGCATTTCCTTGTCGTGGCACGGATCTATACAGTTGTGGACCGAATACTTTCACAGCTAGAAATTCTCACGTAGCGTATAGTAACTCCTTTCTCGGGCTGTTGTATTATAGCGATTCTGTAAATTTAAATTATTGCATACGGGTAAAATAATTAAACTAATCTTTGCTGGTTAAAGTAATTTTTAGGAGTCTTACAAAGTTCTGTTTTGACACACTAAATTTTTTTTAGTTTTAACTGCAGTAAATATACCTTCTTTGGCCTAAGAACATGTTACTAGTAGGTGCTATATCCATTTGCAACATATATAAAAAACGAGCAGCCCTCTAGGATAAATAGTTAAAAGATCATCTGCACGCAGATTATGTATTCTTCCACTGTATGTGAAATTAACGTCGCAGCGTATCTCATCTCTTTATCCTCATGTCGTTCAATTGAAACTGTGAAATCATTGTAACAGTAGATATTTAGTAAATTTGCTATTCCTTACGTTTGTATTCACTATAAAAACAGAAAGCATAATACATGAAGTTCAATATTCACGAGTGTTTACGAATCACTATTATAGACTGCTCACGGTAAACTAAGCACATTTCACAGTCCGGCTTAAGGTCTACGTGCATCCACGTTGTGTATTCTTCCACCTTATGTAAAAATAACTTTGCCTCGGGCCTCATCACTTTATTCAAGCGTTGGTCAAGTGAAACTCTGCAATCAATACGAAAGTAACTATTTTACAATTATTCTCATTTTTACAATCGATGCATTAAAAATAAATAGGAAGCGAAATAAATCATTTATGTTATCACAGGTGTTTTACCTAACACGTTTTTCTTCGGCGTTAAGATGTGGAACTACTTTCCATCCGTCGTTACCAACTTTACTGTGTGCACGCCGATCGTTGTGCCCGTTAGAATGCATGCAGGGGAAGGGCAGCAACATTTTTCAAAGGGCGAATTAAAAGTGCTGAGTTGACCGTACTTAAATTCTACAGTATTGACAACGAGGCGAGTTATGTGTCGATTTTAGTATAGCACGTATCATAAGATGCCTCGCTTGCATGAAGTTGTAACATGTATCTGCAGTTTCACCGCTATAATCCATTCACGGTTATTTCACACTTTTCTTTAGCCCTGCTAAAGTTCTACTTAGGATATTCCTCCACCTCAAGCAACCAGAGTTGAACTAAGTCAATAAAATTACACCAAAGGACAACGCACCGAATTCGTGTGCACTCAGTTGTAATAATATTATGCATGATAACTATTTATTACTGGGCGTTACCAACACATGAATTTGCTCACTGTTTGTGTTCATATTTATAAGAAATTAAATATTATAATCTATAGATAAAATATAGGTAAAACTTAAATTCAATAAACAATAACACAATTTCTTGTTAACAGAGGTATAAAACGCTTCTGAAACATGGCGTATTTAGGAAATAACTATACACGTCATACATGGGGTGGTTTTTCAAAGGTTCGATTCAAAAAGTGGAAGAGTGTCAGAAATAGATGAAAGGGGGAAATGGATGGGGAGGCACATAGGGGAAGCAGATAAATTGGAGGCGACGAACAACACGCCCCGTGTTGACGACTAGGGGTGCCGGATGCCAGGGACGAGGCGCGGCGGCCTTGTTAAATCACCGCCATCTTGCCGACAGGCGCGTGTCAAACGGGGACGATTGTATCGGCGCCGATGTTTTCGCCCCGCTCGCGGGAGAGGGTGTTAGAGTGGGGAGTGCTGCCGCGGCCGTGTCGTAGGCGGGACTACTGATGGGGGGATGATTGATGAGGGGACGGGCTATCTCGCGAGAGATCTACCGCTGCCCCACCCAGGCAGTCACCCCTCCTGACCTCCCCCTCCCCCCACACTCTATACTAGGGGAAAAGGGGATTCGCCATTCATGCTTGATGAATGTCGTGTCTCGTGTGATAAGAGGGCGGGGACCACTTTCGATCCCCACCCCACCCCCCGCGATGCTACCTTTCACCTGTGGCAGAAATCTCATGCCTCACGCACCAGTCACGGCGTGATTCTGGATACCTTCGTGGGGCCGCGGATGCGTGGTGGGTAGAGCGCCGCGCCTGCCGCGAACCGCGTTCGATTCCCGGCAGGATTACTCCCCCGGATATTCGCACGTGGGGATTGTCCGCTGGTCGGCGGGTTTTCTCGGGGATCTCCAGTTCCCTCCCTGCCCTTGCGTTCCGGCGCTGCTCCGTACTCACCTCGCTTCATCCTCATCGACTCTCCTCTCACGCTCCACTTGATACGTTCAAGTAAAATGGCATTGGCTACAGTCGGTTCACGACTCAGAAAAAAAAAATTGCGTGCTTGTAGTCGTGTATGTTTTAAAGTTAAAACCAAAAAAGTTGATATGTGATGTTCACTGTCAACTGAACCCTTTTGAGAGCCATGCTTGTGATCTAATTATCTCTTCATTTTGTATCCTTCCGCCATAAGGAAAACTTACAGTGCCACGTGCGCAATGAATTTTCCCATGTGGCAGTCGAGTGGATACGTGGTATTGTTAGGAAAACAAATTCCAGTTTGTACTCGTACGTATGCGAACTAAAAATACGCCAGCTTACCATATATGTTAACTCGCAGTGCATCGCCGAGGCTGCGAACTGTTTTATTTAATTCGCAGGCAGGCCTAACCGGGACACTGGATGTCATTGTGTGCTGTAGAATATTATGTGGTTATAGACTGTTCACGCTGTAAAATGAGCACTGCTTAAGATCTACTTAAGATGCTTTGAAAGCCCTGCTTAAGATCTACTTGTGTGCACGTTGCGTATACTTCCGCCTTATGTAAAATTAACATTGCCATGGGCCTTGTCGCTTTATTGATGCGTCGGTCAAGTGAAACTGTAGTTATTAGAAAAGAAAATATTTCGCAAATATGCTAATTTTTTTACTTCGATGCATTTAAAAAACAGAAAGTGAAGTAAATCATTGAAATTATTCTCAAATGGTTACGTAACACATTTTAATCGACGTTAAGATAGGGAACTACTTTCCATCCATGGTTACCAACTTTACCGGGCGCAAGTAAGTGACTTTTTTCTGAGGTATATTTCAAAAGTGCTCACTTTATCGTGAACAGCCTTTGAGCAGCCATTTCTTTTTTAAATATATTTCAAAATGCTCACTTTATCATCGAAAAGTCTATAATAAATTATAAAAAATGACCCTTTTTCCCTGCGTCTTATCAAAAATGAAAATAAAAAAGTTACGGACTGATATTTTTTGTACAAATTGTAATAGGAACTTGTGTAAATATAATATATTCAAGTTTCTTACTGTGCCATAATGTTGCTTCGTCAACAAATGACACTGGCCATTAGAGCCAGCCATGAAAATGTTAGGCTGGATGAAGACACCAAGCGGAGCTTTCATAAGTTCTGGATTTAAAGAGAACCAAATATCTGTAATTTACCTTCTTGAATTAAGATTTCCTCTCCAGTTCAACTTTAGTGTCTGAATGTAATTGGACACAGCTTTTTAAGTGTTCCCTTTTTCCCCTTGGAATTTTCCTTTTTCCCCGCCTGCTCTATCATTCCTGCCTATCTCTTCATGCTCTTGCATTCCTCTTCTTTTTCTCATGCTCTGGAATTCCTTCCCGCAGCTCTCACTCCCACGCCTGTCCTCTCTCGTCCGTCCTATCCGTTGGGGGTTTTCTCATATTCCTCCAGGTCTCCTTTATTTGATATCTTGTCTCCCACCCCTTTCCTCAGTCTCTCTTGTTTTTCGCATCCTTCATCACCGTCGACGTCATCTGCTATTGGCGGTCATCTTTAATTCCCGCACCTGCTACCAGAGTGTACTAGGCCACCATCGTTGATTCCCGTGCCCGTCATCAGAGTGTGGGAGATTCGGTCATTCGCAGCTAGGAGCACTGGTATTGATGCGGGAAGTTTTTTTTTTACGATGGTCAAGGTCACGAGCTGTTCAATGTAATGCGTTTCCAGTTTTTTTTTTTTTTCGAATTGCTCTGTAAATATTGTGACTAGAATCCACGTGCACATTTGCTCCAAATAGGTATTGGCACGCCCCATGTTGTAATATTGAGCTCAATGTAAGACTATTTAACATGCAAGATATAAATGTAGACAGAGATACGGTAGATACATATTGTTACGACAGTATGCAGGGACACAAACGAGCTGTTTAGAAATGAGTAGTGCTAGTATTGGTACAGTGGAACCCTCGTACTGTTGGGTCGTGTAAACATCATGTACCTACAGTATCTGCATCGGTACTGTGGGTTGTTTACTAGTCAGTCTGAAGGTAGATGTGGTGCTCAGTACTGTCAACACGGGACTAAAGAAAGGAGAACATTCGTCCTCCTTACGAGAGAACGTTGCATTACTGCATTCACATGGCAGAAGTTACAAGAGAGATCGGTAGAATGATTTCTGTCATCCTCTCCACTGTACGATCCGTAATACACAAATATAAATAACAAGGATCTACACGAAACAAACCTTAATCAGCCCCCCCCCCCTCCCACGAATACTCGCACATCGAGAGCGACGCCGTATCATACGCTTAGTTCAAAATGAATCTGCAAGAAGTGCTGCCTCGTTAGCTTCGGACATCGCAACAACTTCTAACAAGACGTAAGTACACAGACAGTACGGCATGTCTTTAACAGTGCCAATATTCATGGCAGATCCTGCCGAAAGAAGACATATATTTCGTAGGTGAACAGGAAGAAAAGCCTTGCGTTTGCCAAGGAATATTGTGGAAAACCACTGGAATTCTGGGACACTTTTCATATCCTCAGAAGAGTCCAATTTCAACGTGTTTGGTTCTGAAGTACGAAAGAAAGTGTGGCGAAAATTGAACACCGAATTACACTAACAACACATACGACAGTAAAGAATGGTGGTGGACATGTTATGGTTTGGGGGTGCATGGCATCCTCGGGAGTTTGAACTCTGATCTTTATTGAAGGAAATACGGACCAGTATGAATACATTCGTGTGTTGTGTGATAATTTGCCCAACAGTGTACAGAAGCTCGGCCTGGACCAGGTATTCCGTTTCCAAAAAAAAAAAAAGTGATCCCAAACACGCTGCTTTAAAAACTCGCGAGGGCCAACTATATAATACTCCCAGGCAACTTCTTACTCCACCACAGAGCCCGTATTTGAATCCTATTGAGCATTTGTGGCAACCATATAATGCCCCCAGGCAACTTCTTACTCCACCACAGAGCCCGTATTTGAATCATATCGAGCATTTGTAGGATGATCTTGGAAGGGAAAATACCAAGCGCCGCTCGACTGGCAAAGAAGATTCTCGAGGATGGATGGACGGAAATTGCCCCTGAAACGACAAAAATGCTTGTTCATTTAATGCCGACATGTCTTGGAACTTATCATAGATACTAATGGCTTGAATACATGATACTGAAGCTGAAGCACAGAGACCTACAGTGTGTAGTGGTATACTGTGCCAATATTTCTTTTGCAGTGAGGAAGCGGATTGTTTTGTGGAACTTCTTAGGGCCGGTTTCACCAACGAAGATTAATTTTTCAGAAATCGATATAATTTCATCCAGATGAGAGGTTTAACTTCGATTTTAATCTCGATAATGTTCAACGTGTTTCACCACGTTTATTCTCAGTAAAGAATATCTCGTTAAAATTATCCCGATATTCTGACTTAATTGCGATTTTCTCTTGGTAAACATTAGAGATTTTGCTTTGAGCTGGTGCGAAGAAATCATTTTGAGAAAGTATGGCAAGTCGGGAAGGCATTGTGGTCGTAAGGAAACAGCGAAACCGAACTTTTTCATCCAAACACAGTTTGTTAGAATTAATTACAGAACATTTCAATAACATTGAATATAAACGAACTGATGCTGTGGCACAACAAAATAAAGCGAAACAGTGGCGAACGTTTGCGAATAGTTTCGATTGTACACATCGTGATCACTACAGCACAGCAGACAACTTGAAGACGGTGTGGGATAACCTATAAAACCATACTCGAAAAACCTATGTAGACGAACGTGTCCATGCTAAGGGGTGCAGTGTGTTCTGCCCTCAAAATAGCCACCCGAGATCACTGTATACTGCCACCAGTAAAGCCAGCGTAATGTCATTCCAGTAGAGACTCATCAGTCTCTGCCAGCCATGTGAGAAACCGTATGGCAACATCTTCCTGGACTAGTAAACGACGACCAGTAATGCACTCAAACAACAAAAAGCTTAAGTAAGTGCCCGGTATATAGCAAAAATTGAGTTAGCAAAAAGTTTGTAATTAATGAAAACGAGGCAATGAAAGAGGTTCGTCAATTACAGTTACAACAAGAACAAGAAAGAACTAAACAGGAGAAACTTCAAACAGAGCTCTTAACTTTGCAGATCTTAAAACTAAAGACAGAACTAAGGAGCTAATGTGTTATCTGTTGTGGTTTAGTTCACAACAACTGTTTTTGTGTATAGTCACAGACATTTTCAATTAAAAACACTACTGGTGTTTGTCACATTCTTGATTTGAATTAGGCCTACGAAAGTAACTTGTTTATTTTACATTTATACCTAATATAAGTGCTGAATAGTTATTAAGGAAAATAATAAAACGATGTAGTCTGTTTGACAATCGTCTGTTTGACGTAAGGTGAAAATTCACTTTAACCTCTACATCCTACATTTCCAAATAGTTTATTCATTCATTTAAACATCACGGACAACAAACAATAAAATCCTCGTCATCACTTTCCTCTTCAGAAATTGAATTGTACATTGCCTGAGCCATTTTCTCTTTATTCTCGATGAAATAACTTTGCCCCCTCGTCACCTTCCGAAAATATTTGTTTATGTTTTACAGTTAAATCCCGATAATGTGACTTAAACCTCGTAAATCGGCGGGTTAATATTTTATCGAGATATTCAGAGAAAATCGAGATTAATGTATGTGGTGAAACGCAAAATACAGGTAATCGAGATTTCTTGTAAGTTAATCTCGATAAACTATCATCTCGCGTGGTGAAACCGGCCCTTATTTTGTGTTTTGTTGCTGTGATTTCAGTGAAATATATTTTCGTCGTGCATTATTATATTAAGGAACACACATATTATTTGCTTTCTCGTTTCCTTTATACAAATATTATGGGGAAAACGTTGGGCCTGCCAATACTTTTTGGAAAAAGTGTACATGACATAATTTGCTCCAAATGACTTACGGTATAAGCCCCGTAAGTGGTGGTTAACTTCTCGTGAATCAACTTGTATAGGCCTATGCAATTGGGAACAGTGGAATTTTTAGAATGTTGCTTCCAAAAATACTCAGTTAACCTTGAATAACTTATACTTCATTTGTGACCGGTCGATCAGATAGCTGCCTGGCCTTGACATTCGCAGTGCTGGAACATGCACTCTAAGAAATTATTCGGAAATTTACCATACCAGTGCGTACACTTAATGAGGAAGCGGGAATGGTAATATTTCGCCCTACACATCCATTGTAGTGTCCTTATATTTGCTCAGGAGACAGTCAAGTGCGTAGGGAAGTTCCCAACTTTGTATAGTAGCTATGCTGAACATTCCTATATCTGCAGCTTGATGTGTGGTGTTATTACCGTACAGTGTATAGGTTAAGAATTCCCATTACATTTTAGGTAGTTACCAGAAAAACGTTCACATTGTATAGGGATATTTCCCAACGAGCAGCGTGAACAATAACGTCTCCGTAATGGGAAGTTACCTGGGCTCGCTCGTCATCGCTCACTTGTTCCCCCGTGCTGCGGGCAGCTGGGCTTAATGACGCGCTCCTTCATTCATACACAGTTAACTGATTCATGGCGCGCCTGTTGATGGCTGCCACGAACAGTCGACGAGGGAAATGATGAGGCGACGCGCGGAGATCGTAACAGGCAGACCGGTAAAGGTTGTTCACGATAAAGTGAGCACTTTCGAAATCAACCTTGGAAAAAAGTCACAGCCCTTGCTTGCATGTATTTTAAAGGCCGCACCGAGTGACATGCACCTAGTAAAGTTGGCAATGGTAGATGGAAAGTAGTTCCAATACTTAAGGCGCTGGTTTCCCCCAGCGGCCGGCAGGTAGATTTGGTAAGTGTCGCACCAGTTGATGCACATCAGAGAGGAACCTTGAACATTCTCCTGTTATTTCAGCCTTTCGACGAGAGATGGCGACAGCAGCGACACGTTTTGGTAACGAAACACAATCGTCGTTCATTGGAAGGCACGTGTCTCACGTCTTAGAAACACGGACCAGTCCGTTGAATTAGACGCCAGTAGGTAGTCTGTTGTCAATGATGAGTAAAGTATTGATAAAAAGGGGGGGGGGGTAGTGCTTACCCCCCTACAGTGACACACAACCCGATGATTCGTAGAAAATGCAATTTGACGTTGATATTTCTTCCAACTCTCCCCCTACCAGTTATCAGCAACTGTGTAGCTACAGGAAACAACGGGTATGGCCCATGAATTCGTTGGGCATGTATTTTCTTCCTTCCTGAACTGTATCATAAGAAATAATTTTTAATAAGAGAGGCTAAAGAAATTACGGTACACCTCACAAACGTAATATTCATTTGTGGTACACTTAACACATTGAAGTAGGCCTAAATGTTATATTCAATTTGAGTCGACGTTATTTTATGACAGGTAGTAGGCCTACAAATTATGCCTGACATTAATATTGACGTTTGCTCATTATTCAGCATAATTATGCTATAGAAAATCAGTAAGTCTTTAATGTATTTTTTTTCACATACTCTACACTGGCTAAAATGTGTAATTTTGGTTGTTTGATCAGAATGGGGAATTGATTATGATCAACATACCATTCTGCATATACTGCGAAGGTATTAGAGACTGTAATTCAAATTGAACTATTGGTCGGCTTGGATTGTTTGTGTTTCATAGCGTAATATTATTTCTGATTATTATATAAGATTATATACAAAAATATTAAATTATGAATATATACAGTTTACCACTTTTAAATAATACAGATTGTAATATTATTCGGGTAATAAGTAGTTTTAATTTACAAGAGTTTCATAACTCGTTAGTTAACTCGTTAAATTTTCGTTTGTGGGGACACATAATGTAGTAGTCAGATCGCCTGACTTCCACCAGGGCGATCCAAGTGCCTGCTGGATTTCCGCATGTGGAACATCTGGCGAAATTTGCAGTTGTTCGTGCGTTTTATCGCGGTGATTCCATTTCCTCCAGCAAAGTATTATCTATATAATATGTCGTAAGACTGCGGCCAGAAGTAACTCGTGCAATAGTATTGTAACCTAAGATACGGGATAATAAAATGAATTTGGGAAGTGATAACCAAATTTAAAACCGAAATTTGTTACATTACTAAACGTATTGGTTATATCAGTGCGTGAGGCCATGTTCCAATGGATTTGGAAGTATATCGTGTTTAGTATTTTGTAAGGTTTTAATTGGAATACATCGACATTCATCTGTTAAGAATGCAATATTGTTATTTTGTTATACCCCATTTCTTAACATCTATACTAATATTATAAAGAGGTAATGTGAGTTTGTTTATATGTCTCGGGTAATCTCGGAAACTACACTGCCGATTCTTGTAATATTTTCACTATTAGAAAGCTACATTCTTTCAAATGGCCATAGACTATGATAATTTAAAAAAAACGTCCTTGAGAAATTTCAAAATTTGTTAACCAAGTCGGAGAAAAATGAGCTACTTGGCTGCTTTCTAAACATGCTCTACCAAAACTACAGGGCTAATTCTTATCATTCTTTCACTATTAGAAAGCTACATTCTTCCAGATGGACATAGGCATATATCAAGTGGGGTCGCAGTGGCTCAGTCGCCAGAGCAATCCCAAGTGGGACCACAGTGGTTCAGTGTATTTTGATATTATCTAAATATTACAAATTCGCAAGTAGTCGCGAATATATATGTATAATAACTCCATAAAACCTGAGCGAAGCTATGCCTGGCTGCTAGTTTTCTATATAAAGGCAAAATATGAAGTATTAAACTAAAAATCCAAGAAATTCATAAAATAATTTACGTTTCGATACAAAACTTTTTATGGTACTATTTTTCTTGAAATTAGCAAATAAAAATAAGCGAGACGTAAAATAAGCGAGACGTAAAATAAGCGAGACGTTTGATATACAAGCTGTTTCTTAACAACATCGACGAACTTCGGCAGGTTATTCTTGATGGAAAAATAAGACGAAAATGTCAGTCCACTGTTTCCCTAATGCCAAGTGGTGCCGCAGTGGCTTAGTGGCTAGAGCGATCCCAAGGGGAGCCGCAGTGGCTCAGTAGATAAATATATATCAAGTGGGACCATAGTGGCTCAGTGAATTTTAATATCATCTAAATACTACAAATTCGCAAGTAGTCGGAAGTAGTCGTAGGTAGTCATTGGTAGGCGCATGCAGTCGCAGGTTGTTGCAGGTAGTCACAGTTAGTCGCAAGTTATTCTTGATGGTAAAATATTTGTAGAACGGAGATCTTACACCAATGAAAATGAGGTTGGTAGTATTATCCCCCGTCATCATGAAAAATAGTGGTTGCAACCCAGGTTTTGCTCAAAATATGTGAACAGTAAGCTGTAAGCGATTTGTTGGCATGACCTAATAATAAGCACATCGTAACGAACCAAAATAGGTCGTCTTGTGAGAATACTCTCGTGGGAACTGCTTTCGTGAAATCCATTCATGAAGTATTGCTTACCTCGCTGGTCACTCACCGCCACAGTGCTCGAGGGTGGTTAGGCGGTCAGATGCCAGCCTTCGAGATACCAAGTTCAATACCAAACCATTCCAATTATCTAATGATTCAGAGCTATTTCTTGTGTGAATTGTGAGGCAAACAGACTCATGTTTTGTTAAAATAATGATGTTTAAATTAGTGACAAATCAGATCACTTTGTTTCTTGTGTGTGTTGGTGTGTGTACGTGTGTGTTGGTGTATCTGTATGGATATAACATGTTAGAAGAAAGAATTCGCATACCAGAAACATGTTTATGTTTCTAAAAATGTTTTCGTGCCTCGTTCATTTATGCTTGTTTATGCCTTCTAGGTAGGCCTATTAGGTACGTGGCAACGTTAATTGTTACCTTTGGCTTGGAAGGCTGCACAGTGGGGCTTGAAATTAAGCAGAGCGGAGCTACAAAAATCGTTTAGCCAGTTGTGTGACATTTGTAAAATGTTGTGAACAAAGTAAATTTTTTCCTCTTTGCGGTCACACGCCACTTCTCATCACTACTGCAATTAGAAATTTTCTTCCCACTTTGTTGTTGTTATAAGAAATAAACTTGCCTGTTATTTGTAATGCCATAAGATATAAGATGCTTTATTTTAATAACATTCAAAGCCATAATTTATTGCTTCATACGAAATACATCTAAATGCCTTATATCAGGTACCACAATTTAAATAACATACATATCAAACAATGTAGTTGTATCGTTCCTTAACTTATTTTAATGCAAAATACATATTCATCTATTTGACATAACCCACAAAAACACTAATTATGGAGAATATAATTTTAACGAATGACTAAGATGATTTTTATTTACAGACTTACATTTTTTTTTCAGGGTGTGGTATTGTTTTTCTAAGCTAGGTGCCCTAATAAGAATGTTTTACAATGTAACATTTTTATTTCCTACCTGTTTTTTTTCTTTGACTCTTTCATGTGCCTCAGTATGTACGGTGGCTCCCGTACACACATTCGTGTGCTTATTTGACTGCGAATTCTGGTAACAAGCATTCTGTATAAAATCTACGCGGCTTGGGGAAATTATTTTCTCTCCGGAATTCGTCGTCTCTTATTTCTCTGATTATTTGGATCCCACTATCGCAATATATCACCCAAATTCCTGTCTGCTATGCGAAGCTGCTCCTGTATTTGGTATCAGTACTTGCGCGATTTTTTAAATTGTTGTTTCCCTTTTTTTTTTCTTTAATAAAGAGTCACTGTAGCTTTGTTTCTTTGTTATATTTTTTCATTACTTTGTAGCCGACACATTTAGAAAAATGAAAAATTCTACAATTCAAGGAGTATGGAAATACCGAATTTTTTAAGTATTCTGGACGAAAATTTTAAAAAATGTCGTAAGTACGGCAAAGAACATAGTTTCACAGTTTACAGAAAACTAAAATTCATGAGAAAACATGTACTCAATATCGGCCTTATTTTTTTTTTACCATAAAAAATAGTTTAAGAGCTGATAAATACAATTTCTAACCTTTAACTGTCAAGTTATTATGAATTTAATCAAGCTAATAAAAAGACACCTTCAATTATGAGACAAATAATTAAGGAATCTACCCCCTTAACGCCGAATAAAATGTGCTAGATAACCATAGTTGTAACATATTTACTTTACTAATAATTTTATAGTTTCACGTGACCGACGCATGAATAAAGTGATGAGGCCTGTGGCAATGTTAATTTTACATAAGAATGAAGAATACAACGGAAAAATTCACAACGTGCATACAAGTAGACCATAAACAGGGCTTTCAAAAGTGCTCATTTTACCGCGAACAGTCTATACGCAGATTTTTACGCTGCAGTTTTCATTTCCAAAATGTTTCTGTGGTGTTCTAAAAGCGCCCTCTTGATCAAGATGACAGTCATTTCCTTTATGGCGAACATACGGGACTCCATGTAAACAGATTCGCAGCAACTTGCTTGGTAACAAAGGTATTCATTCGTTGCTGAATAAAGGTGTATTTTACAACGTAACGAAAAGTCTACAGAAACAAATTTTAAGCTATTGCAATCACATTATTTATTCATCGTTACAGTTTTTAATGTGCGCTGTTAGTTAATTCTGGAGTTACAGAATTTAGTATAAACACACATATACACATATTTGGATGGCTCTTAACATCGAGTTCTTAAGAATACAGAAATGCGAAAACAGTTATTTTAGGAAATATACATATATTCTTAATAACGAAAAATATAATAAAATTCGCGGTAATAACCGGTTCACTTATACTATTACTGTAGTATAGAAATGCCGATTTGAGCGCAACCGCAAAAAAAGTGACTCAAAAAGTTGCGTTTGGGAGCAGTTACAAAAAAAGTGGCTCAAAAAGTTACGTTTGGTTAGATCGTAGTCTTTAAAAAAAAAGTTGCGTTGAACTTTGCGTTTGAGTGCATCTGCTAAAATACGTGTAAAAAGTTGCGTTTGGGCGCAGTTGCAAAAAAAAGTGGCTCAAAAAATTTGAATACGTAAAAAAATAAAATATTGTATATAATAAGTGAACGCTAATAAAAATCAACTGATGTCTAATATGATGACCATGGCAGTGTAAAAGGCTAACGCAACTAGAAATGTTTGGAAAGAATATGTTTGTCACAATACTACAGACAAGTTACAGAAATCAGGAACGAATGTATGAAATTGCAACATGTGTTTCAAACAAAAGCAATTAGTAAACGTTTCCTGCTCGATTTGACCTCTGTACAAACTAGCTTCAGCTGACCAGCAGGTCGATTAAGGCCGGGCCCACAGCGGCGCGCTGCACGTATCTTAGTACACATTTGTCAAGCGCTTTTACGGTAATTTCCCAACCGTATGGACCACAAGTGTCCTACATCAAATTGCTCGCCTCGGAGCCCTGTGCACTGCCGTGTACAGTTGTAAACACTTATCGTTTACAACCTGTAGAACTGGGTGGTTGAGCGATGTGGCACTCCGTAGCAAAGATACAGTACACTATAGACTGTCCGCGGTAAAATGAGTACCATTTAAAGCTTTGCTTAAGATCTGTTTGTGTGCGCGTTGTGCATTCTTACGCCTGATGTAAAATTTTCATTGCCATGGGTCTTATCACTTTATTCATGCGTCGGTCAAGTAAAACTGTGAAATTATTAGAAAAGTAAATATTTTAAAAAGTTACTCATTTTTACACTTCTATAGATAAAAAAACAGAAAGTTAAATAAATAATTTAAGTTATCACAAAGGATTACCTAACACTTTTTATTTAACTTTGAAATATTGAAGTATAACTACTTTCTATCCATCGTTACCAGCTCTACTGGGCGCATGTCACTCAGTGCGCCCGTTAAAATATATGCAGGCAGAGGCAGCGACTTATTCTAAGGTTGATTTCAAAAGTGCTCACTTTATCGTGAACAGCATTTATCATAGTATAGGCTATTCGCGGTTTCTTCACACTTTTACGATCACACCTTCGAAAAATCACCCCATTAGGACATATTTAGTTGTTTCCTAAACATGATATATATAAAAATACGTTTTATATTTCGCACTAGCGATCGGGCCCCTCTTCGTCCATGTATAGGTCCCTGTACGTGTGTCTCGATTTTAGAAATTACTTTTTCATATAACTTTTCATAATTTTTAAATTATTGGCGATGATTGTATTTTGTAAAGGACTTTTCTTATCTACGTTAAATAGTTTTAACAACGAATTAATTAATTTTGATAAAGAATAAGTTCTTTATTGTTAAAAAAGACTGTGAATTTTAAGTTTGTTTTTATTGCGTAACTTAAATTGTAGATACGCTTATTATTACTTATCTATTAAAGATAGATATATGCTACCGCAGAATTCGTTGTAGTTCAGTTAATTTTACACAATACTTTCGTACATGATTTTGTTATATCTGTAAAGGATTAGACAGAGTATTCCATGAGAGCGCGCTGGCGGTAAACTTTTTTCCTGGCTTGATTCACTAATGCCCGTTATGCTCAGCTCTTATAAGTGCTAGGGCAGTTTTTTAATGCACAAAAACCTTCCTCGATAAATGCAGATCATATCAGTAAAATCCGCATCCAAATCCGTTCAGTGGTTCTCGAGATTAGCGCAAGTCATACAGACAGACAGACGCGCGCCAGGGACTTCCTTGTATACTATTTAGTGATGACATAATATTTACCTTTTTTTTTTTTGTTATATTTGACTTTTACTTCTATTCTGTATAAAGCAGTAGTTCATTTGTAATTAACATGGATAAAACAAGGAGAAAATAGGTGTTTTTGTAACGCTTATAGGCTGTTCACGGTAAAGTAAGCACTTTTGAGGCCCTAGTGACCTTTTTCCTTTCAGCCATTTATTATCCTTTAACCACCTTTTTAAATAAATTTTGTCATGTAAGTAATAACCACAGTGTGTCTATTCCACCGCACTCGGAAGTTAACGTCTAAGGCTAAAATAAAATATATTTATTGACTATCATTCCAAATGAGAAGTCGTTCAAAGGCGCTCACATTACTGTGAACAGCTATAGTGCGAAGTAGCTTATGAAAGATATTACTACACAGAGTGCGCACGAATGAGGCGCGTTTTCTCTTTGTTGTAATTTTTCTAGACTTGGTCAGTCTTTGTTTGCACGAGGCGGAGGAATATCCTGGTAGTATAACGTTGGCAGTGCTTCAGAAAAAGTTCGGAAGTAACTTTGAATGGAAAGTGTTGCTGTAGGGGTGGACGCCTGCCGCAAGGCGTGGCTAGCAACCCGTGCCGCAGCCTTTTCGCATCGTGTGCCATCGCCTCGTCCCACCGCCCCATTAATTCTTCACCTGAGGTAATGGACTCGTCCTCGTCGCCCTCCCCCCCCCCCCCCCCATAACCCCTCTCTCAAACAACCACTCGTCGTCTTCCTCTCGAAACGGCTCCTGGCAGTTTCTATGGCTACTGCCCCTCGGCGCTAAATAAAGGGCGCCACAAAACCTTGTTTTCTTTCGCCTCGATTGCGTTTTCAGCGGAGAGAGGTGTCGGGCGAGGGGCTAATGGCGGGCTCTCGTTAGGAGGAACCAATTACGACCCCGTCGAGGGGGATAATGCGGTATTGGCACGGTCTCGGTCGCCGTTTCCTCCCCTGAGTAGAATAATATAGAGAAGTCGTGTGCCCTGGCGCCGGCCAACTGCCATGTAGTGACGTCACCCAACCGCCATCTTGGATCTGCTGATCCTGACTCCGTGTCCATGACATTGGATGATCCTGAACCAAAATAATTTAAAAAATGCAAAAAATAAATAAATTATAAACTCTCTAAAATTTAAAAAAAAATTAACAATTATTTGAATTAATTATTTAAAGATGTATATGTAAGTGGTCCAGGGTTTGTTGACAAGTGAATCGACTAAGCTACCTACACGGCCGGCCCTCGCCAGTTGACCAGTGTCCATCTCATCAGCCAGGTTAAATGTTGATGACCTTGGCCTTCAACATTGACCTAATGGATGACCTTGAAGCAAAGACCTAAAAATTCCAAAAATGTTCAACGAATTCCCAAATAAAAAGCTCTTGGCTGTTGAACCAAGACTCATGACTCAAACCCCAAGACTCAAAACCCTTGACCCAAGATCCTTCACCCAAAAAAAAATCCAAATAATTCCTAAATATTTATATAAAATCAAAATTAAAACTTTCCTATGATTGATAAATAAAAGTATTTTTAAATTATAACTAAGAACTTTATATTAAAACTTACATTTCCAGAGGCTTCCTCAGCACCACGTACAGCAGACGACTGACCCTCGCCAATGTTTCTCATTGCTTGATTACTTGTGCTCGCTTCAACCCCCAAAAGTGTTTTTATTGGTTGATTACTCGTTCTTGCTTGACCTTTCACTAATTTTTTCTCATTGGTTAATTAGTCCACAGGACTTCACCCCCTCACCTTTGCTCATTCTGTCGAATGCTCCACCCACCATATTAATTTTTTCATTTGTCATTTTTTACTTTTTCATCACCCAGGTAACGCTAGTGTATTAATTATCTATTTCGCCGCCAGAGGAGCTGTCGATTTAGCCATTATGTTGGTCGTTGTCGACCTTGCCCTTGACATAAATTACATAGAACTAAAAAAATCGGAAAAAATCGCAGTCCATACAATTTATCATTACCAGCTGGTCACAACAAGGACTCATACCGACTAACCATACTAGCCTACGACTGACTCCGCCTAAGACTAACTCCACCCAAGACTGGTTCTTGGCGAGATTGAATGAGCACAAGACTAGCTCCTGACGAGACCAGTTCCTGCAAAACTGACTAGAAAAACCGACAAGACCAATCTGCCGTACCACCCACCTATTCAAAAAATGAGGGACAGTCTCGAAAAAAAAAGTCTCTAGTAAGGGTCTCGTAGTAACCTTTTCGCAGAAAATCTTCGCGGAATCTTCGCAAAACATTTCTACCAGACCTGACCATACCAAAAGGTCATACTACTTTGCCAAGCCAACTTAGCAGACCAACTGACCAAGCAAACCAACTAGTTGCGAAACAATCCTCAAAAATATTCCCCTCATTTTATTCGTACGTCATATTGAACTCAGTCGATTTTATATGAACCGAGTAAGGTATACTACTTCACATCGAACTATAGCCTTGCTACTGCATGGACTCACATAAATTTGATCTAAAACAGACTCTCGAGTGATTATTTACACCACTGAACTGTATTAACAAGTCTTTCAGAGAAGCAGAAGGGACTGTGCAAGAAATTAAACACACATTACTGTATACATAAATTGTATTTATTTACCTACAGTATACATTATATCTTTCTAATTATTCTGAACATTTCATCTTTACATTTTTCAAATGTTTGCAGGTCATGGATAGTAGCCAACAGTCTCATCTGATGTAACCCCGATTCGTCAGTTCATCGATGATTGAAAATATGTCAACAAAATGTGAGAGATCCCCGCGTTTTTGCAGTTCAATCAAATATCTGAGTGTATCAATAAGTTAATTCGGGTCTTCAGGAAATATGTAAGGAGCGTTATTGATGCCCTCTGCCTTCTTCACGCCACTTGTCGAAGGAAACTCGTTGGTGAAATGTGTGGGAACATCGAAATAAGCATTATTCTTCTCATCAGATACATCAACACTGTTTTATAGTCATTATCATCAATGCTGTCTTCATGATCGTCTTCACCTCCTGTTTCGTCCTCAATATTAAGTTTACTTTTCCTTGTAGGGGTCGCACAGTCATCATCAGTATTTAGAGCCGACAACTGCTTGTTCTGAAGTTCGTCGATTTCGCGCGTACGTCTTGCAAGTGCTAATTCCACAAAAACTGACTATCATGCCTGATAGGTCTCTTGTTCCATCATTAGCATGAACTCTCTCATCATAAACGTCTGTGGAATCAGTACCCATCGATGCAGCAGGGGGCATTTGACGACATCACTTGCTGGCTCTGAAAAGACGAGTCCTTGCAGTTCTTGATGTGGTTCTTCGCATTTTGCATAAACTGCATGGGCCCATTGTCATAATGCTTCTTCACACGAGAGCTACTATTCGTGCAGGCGGTTCTCTCATGTCGCTGAGCATGGCAGCTTTTGCTGAAGTCCTTTACACAGTAGCAACACGATTTTACATGTAGTTTTCCAGCAGTGGGAGAAGGTACATCCATATAGGTAATATCTACAGTAGACTTCGTACGATCATTGGCTTGTATCATCTTCAGGAAAAAAAAGAAGTCCTTTCCACAGTGGCAACATGTGTATCTACTTGACATAGCTCTCTCTCTCTCTCTCTCTCTCTCTCTCTTATATATATATATATATATATATATATATATATATATATATATATATATATATATATATATATATATATATATATATATATATATAGACACACACATACATACATACATATTTACTAACATATTTCATCAGTGAGATTTAAGCATTTTTATACCTCCATTCATTCAGATATTTTATCTAGTTCATCGCATTACCATCAACTTCGACAGTTTCTTCCAGACAAGTTCTTCGCCCAACTTGAAATCATGCTCACACTTAAAGCAGACAACTGACTTGCCCCATGATGTTACTGATTTACTGGTTTAATAAGATCTAAGCTATGAGGCATGAACAAATTCATTTATATCTGCAGATAATTCATCGCATCCACTAAATGTCGTGTTGGGTATCAAGTATTTGTCATACGGCGCGTATCCGATGCTGTTTTACAAGCTATTGCCGGACGAAGTTTCGAGCTAAACGAACAGATGCTGGATAACTCACCATCGATGCCGCTCACCCATGAGCATGCCCATGACGGTATATGTAGCACTGTCCGATCAGGACTCGAACCGACGACACACATCTTTGATCTCCAGAAGCAAGTTGTCCTTTAGAGATGCATTTAGCAAATATTTTTCACGGACATTAATTCATTGAACGAACTGACCCACTCGAATCACTTCACGAAACACATAATGAATGATTTATCTGATTGGAGGAACGTTTTAGGTACTGCTCTTTTAAGAAGCCCGTCTTAATGTCCCAGAGAGCCTTCTGTCATACATGTAAAACATAAAAAATACGGGAGCACACTGAGGAACCCTACATACTTGTTCTCTCCAGAAGAATACACAAAGATACGTGAATAAAATTATATTAAATTTGTCCTGTACATAATTATGAATATTCCTATCTGATATTTCGATATATATATACACACACACAAATATACATATCTCGTACGCCATGGAGAAACACATTATTTAAAATTCTTTAGATAAAACCTATATGGGTACGTTATCTCTGATCGTTTTTGCGCGATTCCTTGTAACTTACAACACAGACTTTCTTTGCTGTGCCTGCCTACGTTCCAGTAATTATTTTACTTCAAATTGGGAGTCGTTGAGACGCGTGAAGCAGGGGAGCGAGCTGAATAGACCCACCACTCTGCGTAAGCCATTAAAGACGGTGAGCTAATTAAAGTGTTTGCCGATTTCTTTTTGGACGAACATCCTCATTAGAGATTTATTCCGGAATTCATCCACGGATATTTTTAAAATATAAATAGTAATTGAAGAAATGCCTCTTTATGCCGGGCGCTTGCAGGCTAATGATATATTTGTATGTCTTTTAATGTGGGCCTTCTGATTACATGGCACTGATGATTAGAAATACAACCTTGAAGGTTTCTTACTGGATAAGGCAGTACCAGAGTGAAGCATTTGACATCTTACCTTTTTCTCATTGCGCTTATCTGTCTCCTCAGAATTCTGCAGACTTCTGTTTAGAGTAGTGAAACAAAAAAGAACCTGCGACAAGATAGGACTCCCATTAGCTATGTTCATCGCAAACCATTATGACCCAAGGTTTCTTGTAATAAAAGAAATGACATTGAAAATTCGTAAACTTCAAATTTGTAAAAATTCACAATGGTCTTAAGAAAAAATTAAAATGTATGTTCGCCATTCCAGTACTGTGTTGTTACGGAATACCTATAATCTGAAGGAAAAAAGAAACAGCTAAAACAAGAAAAAACTATACTGGTAAATATTTCCATATATCGCCGTAATTTTTACGGAAACAATATCCGTATTTGCTATAGCTTCGGTTTTCGGGAACGAACAATGTCGAGTCCACGCGAAGCTTCCTTCGCCACAGTAAACAGAAACTTATCGTTTCTACAGCAGCTAGTATATCCATTCCACTTATAGTTTCAAAGATCAAAAGTAGCATCATGTACCTGTAACCGTTAGCAACATGTACAATGTTCAAACATCCCTAGAAACAGAAAGAATGAGCTATGCTACATTTCTAAATAATAACATAGATACACACACAAACACACTACACGTGCAACATTGTTACGAGAAGGTCGTAGATGGGATGTGGAGAGTACCGCGAGAACATTGTCCAGACCATAACACTGCCTCCATCGCCTTGTGTTCGTCCAGCAGTGGATGCAGGGTGTCGTTCTATGCAGCTGAAACTGTGATTCGTCGGAGAATGCTACCCGTCGCCAATCAGCAGTCATCCAGTCGCCATACTGTCGAGCAACTTCCAGTAGTTTTCGTCGATGCACCTGTGTTAGCAGTCGCCCTCCGTCTACTCCGGAGCCCCATTCGCAGAACGGTTCGCTGAACTGTTGGCGGTAGACACGTGTCTGGATGCTCCCTGGTTCATTTGGACTGTGGGCTGTTCCACTGTAGCCTGCCAGTTGGCCTTCACGCACCGTCGTAGTCGACGTTCACCTCCGACATCAATGGTGTGTGCAGCTTCGCAGTTTACACGACTGTTATTCCCAATGGTGTTATTCGTCCACTCACGATACATCTTTACCACAGAGGCACGTAAACAATTCACATGCGTCGTTGTTTCCGAAATGCTGTCCCCCATGGCCCGAAAGCCAACGATCATCCCTTTTTGCAACTCGGTTAAATCGCTTCCATTACCCATGACAGCAGGAAACGCAATGTGTACAGCTAGCCTGCCGGTCGCTGTATATACCCTCTTCGCCACCCCACGTCACGTGCCATTCGTCATGGACTACCCACTGCAGATGGAACTTCTAACAGGTTGTTATAATAATGTGATTCGACTACTTTTAATTAGTAATATAAATGATTGGATGTTCGAAAAAGCTGTACTGACCTTACACATTTTAAAGTATTACATAGACACACAAATATTTTAAATATAAATTATGGTAACTATATATACATCACAAAGATTATAATTAAGAAAAAATAAGAATAATAAGAAAATATGAATGTGATATTATAAAATGAACTAATAATTGTTTAAACATACACACATACTTTGATGTCATATTTGAATTGGTTTTGTGTATTTCATATCAACATTGCAGTGTGTACCTAAACGACATTTAAAGTCCTAATCTCCAGACTACTCCGATAGCAGAGCGGTCTAAGGCGTCTGCAGACGACACTAGGTCCAGCGGTTCGAACCCGTCCTCCTACACAGGATTTTTTGAACTCCGGAAATTAAATAACGGTTGCAGTGCTCCTAGCGGCCGTAGATGGAACTGAAATAACTAACACCAGCGCTTCTAGTTGGTGGCAGTTGAACGAAGTTAAGCAGCAGACAAAACAAGATGGCTGCTTACAGCAGACAACATCCGAAGTAATAGGGTGGGGTGACAGAGAGGTGGGAGAGATGGGACAAGAATGAATGATAGAGCATGAAAGGTAGAATGACAATGCATGAAGTAACAGGGTGGAATGATAGAGCATGAAGTGGAAAATTCTAGAAATTAATATATAGCGATGTCAGGTGAGTGACGTCATAGGGGCGGCGATATCATCCAAGATGGCGGCTGGTTCCCTGATTCCCCTACACACCACATTTGTCCTCGGACATACCAAATTCATCTACTTATGTATATAAACTGTAAGTACAGAAGAACCAACTAGTAAATTCATGGAGATGTTCCGGAAATTGACAGGAAGTTCTGAGAATCTTGGGGAACATCCGTACTTGAAAAAACAATGTGTCAGTAACCTTACGGAGGGTTACGCAAAGTTCTTTTGAAACCAGCACTTTTCCAGAAAATAAAGAACACTTTTTTTTTTGTAACTATGAAGAGAACGAGCATTAAAACGAAGTACTGTTGCATGCAAGTAACTCTGGACATGAGTAGGAATACAGCATAGGTGAACAGGAAAGCGAAGAGTTCTGCGCGTAAATACTGGCAGACACAACAACAGTACAGACGAACACTGTAGAGACGTTGGTTATTCTCTGTGTTGTTTTTGTCTCTGTCATTTTTTAAATTTCTTCTATTTGCAACAGGCATGCTCTGCTTACTTTGGAATATTTTTTATGTCGTTTTGCGTGTTTCAGTTTTCTGCGGCAACATAACTATGCAGTGTTATATGTACAAAATCATATATTTTTAATTTGAATGGTTTTCGTCCATTGAAAGAATATATCAAAGAACACCAAGTTACGGGTGCTTCACGCCAAAAAAAATTGTTATTTTATATTTGTACGAAACACGGTTCAACTGGTACATATTACTTACGAATACTACTTCCTCGTATGAAAAAATTAGGTCGCATATTTTTTTGCATAATGGCATATCATAATTATAACTTTAGTTTTTTTGGAATGTAGAAATGAAATAAACGAAATTATTTACAGAAAATTTAACATGGGTGACTGAAAGGTAATGTTATAGGCCCAATTAACTTTAAGGTATGCTTAGCAAAACGTATTTTTGTCATGTCAATGTGTAAAAAATATGCCTTCTGAATTTCTATTATGCGAGGAAATAATACTTGTAAGTAATGTCTAAATTCGAACAGTGTTTCGTGCAAATAATTAAATAACGAATTTTTCGGTAACCAGCTGTGGGCAGGGCCCTTAATTAGCGCAGGAGCAGTGACACCAGTGTAATAAATTTCTGTTCTCAGTGATATTTGGAACACATACTTTGTGGTGGGAGTAGATAGGTTTGGGGGACTTGGCACTAAGGAAATAGTGCAGTGGTGCTCGGAGCAGTCCATGCTCTGCCATTCCGGTCGGCAGGCAGCCATCTTGGATCAAATTTGACACTTAACCTTTGATCTTTAGATAAGAAAATAATTTTAATCCCAAAAATGTATGAAAAAAATTATAAAAATATATTTAAGAAGTTATTACGTATAATTTTTATGTTATTAAAAATTTATTATTAACAGTTTATATTAAAAAACTTACACCTTCACTACCCCTCACCTTTACTTATTCTACTGTAAGCAGCCATCTTGGTTTTCCGTTTGTCATTTGTTTATACTTTGCTGGAGGACGCCAAAGGTCGAACGTCACCGGGACCCAAGATAACCGCCGACCGACCGGAATGACAGAGCATGAACTGCTCCGAACTCCGCCGCCCTATTATCTTGGCGCCAAGTCTCCCAAACCTATCTACTGGTGGGGATGAGGGAGGCAATCTTTAGTCTTCAAATGCGTAGGAAGAAAAAGTGATCGACTCTTCAAAATAACTATAATTTTAGCTACACGTATGTGCTCATAAATCTACCGACTTAGCGCTGGCAAGCATTGCATGCAGTTACTGAAATATTGCACCTTGTATGCATCTCTCGACGTGATTATTGATGTGGGGTCTGTTGTGTTGCTGAAAGTGTTCCATCTTTGTCAAGTGTTATGACCGTGTATATAGCATGGCGACGGGATTTTAGAGCGCTATTGTGTTACTTTCTTTATCCATTGCTATTTGGTTTGTATTTGCTGTTAGTAGTGTGTGCCCGAAAGCGAGTTATAGGGGGTTGGTTTCGAGAAGTGATGGAGCGGCAAGGCTAGTTGTACACTGCTGCGAGAAATGATGGCTGTGAAATGTGCACCAAGAAAGAGATGGCAGGGGAGAAGTGTTTTGTATGTCCGTACATTAAAACGAGATCTTCGCTCTTTTTTCTTCCCCCCCCCCCCTGCTTATTTGCATTTTAGTTCAGGTCGTGTGTTCGAAAGTGTTCTCGGACCCATGTTGTATGGTGTCAGACACTATATCGATAAAACTCTGCACTTTTACACAATGCTGGATCAAAGCACACTGCCGTTTGACTGTTGATTTTTGCAGCGCTTGTACAAGCGTGTAAAAATGTTCGCGAAAACGTTCCTTGCGAAGCGAACGATCTGCGTCGGAAACAGTTTCTGAGGGCAAAAGCGACTTGGAGAAACTAGTACAGGAGGACTTCCTACTAAAACAGTTCCTGTAAGTGTGCGCGCGTGTAAGAGTGTTGTAGTAGTTAGACTTCTCGCCAACCACCAATGCGAACCGGATTCGATTCCCCGCAGGGACGCCCTCCGAAATTTTTGCACGTGGAAATTGTGCCGGACGATTCCGCTGTTCTGCGAGTTTTCTTGGGGATTTCCCGTTTCCGCCACCTTTGTTTTAATTACTTAGATAAAAGTATACAGTTTTCGTGTTGAAAAAATTAGCCTACTTAATAAAAACCATTTGCAACAAAATTGTAAGAGGATTTTACAATATAGGCTCCCGTTTGGGTTCAAAAAATAATTCTCGCAAAAGCTGTAGAAATGGGAGATTGTGGCCTTAAAGGCGGAAGACTATCATGACATTTTGACTGACTGCGTGCTGGCTATGGTTGAAGACCAATTCGGAGATATGTATGTTTCAGCATGAAAATGCTTCCTGCAATAAAGCACGGTCTGTTCGCGAGTGGTCTGTGGACGGTAGGGTTCCGGAAATGGACTGGCCAGCCCCAAATTTCCGACATCACTCCCATCGAACACCTCTGGGATGAACTGGAATGTCGACTGCACTCTACACTTGCTACACTTTGTGGCGTGAGCGAGCCATTGATTGACGCTGGCGTGAGCCTGGCAACACATTCAGTACGCCAGTTATTGTGACAAACGGTAGACGGGAAATAGTATGGCGGTACATCAAACAACGCCCCAACATAGGGCAACGCGATGTTCGTCGCGGGGCCAGACGCCAGCGAGACGCCGTCAGACGTCAGCCGGTGGCCGACCTCTCAAGATGGGCCACGAGATGTGTGTACCGGGGATCGCCGCTGCCGATACGTGAAGAGATGCAGCTTTCGGTGACAAGGATTAAGGTGAACTGGTTCCGAAAGTTTACGCTGGAAAAACATTAGATTGATAGTTAACAATGTGGCTTTTGAATAAATGAATAGCAGTGCGTTTAATATAATGTAATGATAGTAAAGTGCTGTACTCTTGTGAGTTGTTGAGTTTTATATAAAGAGATTAAGGAGGAAACCGCCTTTGTCTTGAGTACGCCACTTAGTCTTAACAGGCTCGTATCGCACAGGCGGAGTCGCCTGTACTAGCAAACATATTTATACTGTCTGGTGCCAGTCCTTAGTAGGACGGACCAGAACAACTTGCTACAGCAAGACTGGTCGGCCATTCCCTCGGGGAAGTCCCGACACCCGGTTGACAGTCTCCCCCGCATGGTTAGAGATTTGATAAAAGGCTACTGGGCAGTATATCTAGGTTAAATACTAAGGTTCTTTACCCCGCAGTTATAACAGGGTTAAACACAGTCGCGGCAAAATATTAACGTGTGTTATAATCCATTTCATATAAGTGGTCTCAAATTTTACAGTTCTAGGAAAGTAGTGCCACTGGCATCTGGGTGGCTATGTATCCTTCCGCCACAGCTGAACTGTCATTGAAGGTTACTGTTTGCAAATAAACACAATTTGACTGCCAGTATGTGTAAACGAACGAACATATGACTGCCTGTTTTTGTAAACAAATTGCATTTGCCTCCTCCCAAATGACTTTTAGAAGCTGTGAAGGGCTGTTCAAACAGTTGCAGGTTGGCAACAATCCCATTTTTTTTTAGTTTATAAGTATTTTACGTAAATGACTCACAGCCCATGTAATAAGTCTATAAATTTATAATTTTCTTGCAAGAAATTTGTAACCAGGATACACGAAAATAAAATTGTATTTTGACTGTCAAATGAATAAGATATTTTACTGTTTTTTAATATATGGTACTCGAAATATATTAATAACAATTAATCTTGTCAGACTTACCTGAGGAAAGTTCTTGCAAACATAAAAATTTAGCATGGATTCCACGAACACCAAATACCAAGGTATGATAAGACAACAAACTCTGTACAGACTGATACTTTTATGGTGGTTGTAATTCTCAGGATGTTAAAGTATGTAGGTGGCCAAAATAATAAAGCAAATGTTACTTAATTTCAGTATTATAATAACTCTCATTTAGTAACTCAAATGTTAAGTATTGCAGGTCTACATACAAAATACTTTAATAACTTTTCTCAAATACCTACGTGTTCAGATTGTCATACTGCGAATAAAAACTTATTTCTGACTAACTCGGTCGCACAACCTCCCTCCTCAAAATTGTGGATACACCCCTAGGCTTGTTCTCGAGCACCTAATGAAATACTGTATTTCAGTTCAGAGATGTTACAAAGCGCTCTAGAGAAGCAGATATGACCTACAGTAACAATATATCAAACGAACATGTTACTTACACACTAAAAACCCTACATCATAAAGTTAATTTTCCTTAGCGATAAATTTTGGAATTTTGTAGTTCCTGCTGATGCATGAGACACTTCTTTATGATGTTGGAGAACCTTCGTTGGGTGCTAAAATTGAAAGAATCTCGTTTGATAAGCATGTTGTAATTTACTTGATATCGAAAAGTTGGTTTTCCAATGCAAATCCTGTTTATGTGAATTATTATTCCGACTCTTACAGTATTCTTTACAAAGTATGTTAAAAACATATGAGCGCTTTTAATTTGCAAAACAAAAATGGCCAAAACGTTTATGAAAGACTACAACGTTGAAACCTACATGCCATTATGTTACATTAAAATAAAGCCTTTAAAAACAGGAAAAAACTTTAAATATATTTGCGAACAAGTATCCCTGCGTAACAAGCTTGACAAATTTTATATACGTTCTAAAAAAAATTAAGTTACACAACGTACAAGTGTGTATGACCACTAAGCTTTACATTTTGAAACCCTCCAGAACCAGAGTGTTAAGAGTTTCAATGAATAATAACACAGAGAAATGTTCATAGCAATGAAATGTGGGCCCAATCAGGGTATCGTCTTTATTTTGTTTCGAGGGAAAAAAGAAAAAGTGAGCAGAGTAGGGTGGCTTTAGTTTATCGTCTTTCGTGAGACGGGATTATTTTGATGTTCTTACGATGCCGGAATCACATAGCCCCAACGCGCACAACACGACGGCCAACAGCCAATGAAATACAAGATAGATCGTCGTAAGCCTGACCGAGTCTGTCGTCCGACCAGCAATTTTGGATTAGAAATTATTTCTATTCTTCGTCATGCCGTGCGGCACGACGCACAGAATGTACAACATTGCAAAATGAAATTGTATTGCAAGATTTCTCTACAATGGTAAATACGCAGCTTATAAGAAACGTTTATTGAAAACTACTTTATCTAACTCTTAAAAAATAATAGTTGTACTTTTGTATGCATTAGCGATACCAATTTGTCATCATTATGTATTACAATTTCCCTCTTGTTCACCGCCTTTGAGACTAACGTAGCCTATCAGCGCCTTCTAAATAGTTAGGTTAAATGCCGAGAGCGTGGTGTCGGTCGTGATGTAAATTCAAGTAGTCACATTGAAATGTGTCGTGGTTGCGTTTTTGGTCGTGTCGTGCTGTGTTGGTCGGGTTTATGTGATGGCGGCATGAGTGTGTGGCATTTTTTGAGTTGCGTATTGTTTTGATTGAGCAGTGGAAAATTTTGCTTGTATGGAAATAACATTTAAATTATTTAACTTCGCGATACATACGTCGCCGTTCGTTTTCATACAAGACGCAGAAATATATACACGCACACACTTTGACCGAAGTTAACCGTACACCGTACACTCGAATTTACGATATACATAAACAAATATTATTCACACAGTACAAAAGTGTGGAAAGTGCGGCATTTTTCAGGCCACGTGCATTTCAATAATTATATTAACGGTTTACCAATACATTTGCAAAACACGCAAACTTTACTGTTGTAACCTCTTGAACACGTGTTTTTCTGTGGCAATCATTGCCAGTTTACATCACTAAAATCACGTTTGTTCGTCACTGGCATTAAATAATTTATTTGCAAAATCATTTAGTAAAATTAACACTGCGCACTTATCCTGATACAAACAAACTTTAACTTATATACGGAAATTATATTCGTGTCACTTCATTGTGGAAGGAGGTTAGGAAAAATGGCGGAACGATAAGTTTTAATTACGTGCCGATTAATATTACATTTCACTCAACAAAACGCACTACAACGGTACATACGACCAACTATGTTTGGAAAAAGCAAACAAAAAATAATTAAGTACAGATTAAATATTCTGACGACACCAATAAGATATTCGTATAATAAACGCGATCAGAAAAAAAAAGTGCGCGCACAACTGCTTTCACTGGGCTGGAAACATAAACATGGCTATAGACATTGGCTGGAAACGTTTACTGTTCGTATGTGTCGACATACTCTGTCGTAAATGCTGAACGTGTTTTATTAAGCCCCGTTACTAATAGCCAAGAAAATATAATATTGCTTTAGAAACATAATTTAAACCATAAATGTTGTAAGTATAACTAAGATTTTAAATTACAACTTTTAGTTCCGAGTACTATTTTCTTCCAAAAACCGTCATCAAAATAGCCAATCTAACAATACGGATCGCGCAGCATTTCATCAGCTGATACAATACTGTAGGAGCGAGAGCATTTACTGTTTACGTAGTGTGTAGGTTGTTCACATTGTCTGTCAAATTTGGGACCACTTATATGAAATGGACAACATGTGTAAAAATTGTTCACGATAAATTCAGCACTTTTGAAATCAACGTTGGAAAAGAAAGTCACTGCATCTGCTTGCATACATTTTAACGGGCGCACTGAGTTACATGCACCTAGTAAAGTTGGTAATGATGGATGGGAAATATTTTCGTATTTTAACGTCAAATTAATAGTGTTAGGTAACCATTTGTGCAAACTGAAATTATTTCTTTACCTCTCTGTTTATTTAATGCCTCTTTATGTATAAGAATGAGCAGATTTGTAACATATTTACTTTTCTAATAATTCCACAGTTTCACTTGACCAACGCACGAATAAAGCGATGAGGGCCATGGCAATGTTAATTTTACATAAGGCGGAGGAGTACACAACGTGTGTACAGGTAGATCTGGAGCATTGCTTTCAAAAGTGCTAATTTTACCATTGAACAGCCTATAATGTGCTATGTCGTATATAACAAATATTTTAACAATCTAAGATGATAACCATAAGAACTACCGTCAACATAGACATAGTTAAAAAGTCATAAAGCTGACCTAAGTATGGTTATAAGCCTAAATTGTAAACACTCGTAACAAATGGTTTTTTGAAATATGACTAAATTATTTGAACAGCTGAAAACAGTAAATAAGTATTTGACAGTTAAAACATAGTCACATGGCAGTGTTTATGTTTCCATGTAGCGGAAGGATACATAACCGGTAAAAAAAAAACATAACTTTAGCAGGGCTTCAGAAAAGTGTGAAGTAACTGTGAATGACCTATAGTAACATTCCACTATTGCAGATCTAATGCGAGAAAAAAACTGGATAAAGTTTGAGAAGTTTCATGATAAGTTGTGTGAAAATTCTCACCAAATCAGTGGAAATTGAAGTTAGAGTGTAAATCCAAGATGGCGGGTATTGCATCCCTCCTGTCCCTCTCCACTTGAAATGGTTCCGTCTACCTGCATCTGTGTCACGTATGCGAGGCCTCGTAAACGCGTGAGCCCTTAAGACCGACTCTAGCTCACTCACCACGTGCCTTATCACCTCTACACGCAAGGTGCTCAACTGGCGACTCGCCTCAACGTGACGTCAAGCGGCGACCCTGTATTAACAGAGCACTGCAATAAAGATAAAGTTATGATGCCTGTCTAATGACAACTCCGTAGTTTCTGTATAAAACATTTAGCAGCTAAACCACCCTTTTTAGCCATTTTCCCACCCAAAACATTAATCCTTGGAGTTGAAATTATGACTTTTGAAACTTTTATTTGGGCACGAAACGTATCTTAAATTATTTTCATGTTTAGCCACCACTGCATAATATCAAACATTTCTTATCACATGTCTTCTACTACAGGCAGTTCACGAGAATGTGAGCACTTCTGAAATAAACCTTTAGAAAATGTCACTGCTCTTGCTTGCAACGGCCGGACTAAGTGACATGGGTGCAATTAAGTTGGTAACTACGGATGTAAATTAGTTCCATGTCTTAACATCGAATTAAAAGTGTTAGGTAACCATTTGTGAAAACTAAAATTATTTATTTCACTTTCGGTTTCTTTTTAATGCATCTAAGTGAAGAAATTAGCAGATTTGTAGAATTTAAACTTTTCTAATAATTTCGCAGTTCCACTTGACCGACGCATGAATAAAGTAACGAGACACATGGCAGTGTTCATTTTACACAATGCGGAATAATACACAGCGTGCATACAGGTACATCTTAAGCAGGGCTTTCAAAAGTGCTCAGTTTACTGTGAACAGCCTATAAACGTGTGCAACGCACTTGATGCGCCAACTGGCTGTGGTATCTACACTGACATGACAAAAGTAATGGGATACCCGTCTAATAACGTATATGGCCCCCTCTAGCCCGAAGTAATGTCGTAACTCGACGTGGCATGGACCCCATAAGTGGATGAAAGACCTCTGAAGAGATGCTAAGTTATGCTGTCTGAATAGCTGCCCAAAGTTCCCTAGTATTTCTAGGGGCAGGATCTTGGGTGCGAATAACTCTCTTCGCCACGTCCCATAAATGTTCGAATGGGTTAATGTCGGGAGAACGTGCTGGCGCCTCCATTCGCTGGAACCAGAATGCTCTTCGAACCAGTCCTGGACATCCGCAGCCCAATGAGACGGCGCATTATCCTGTTGGAACAACATCCCATCGTTGTCAGGAATACTGAAGTCAATGAACAGCTGCAAATGATCACCAAGGAGAGTTTTGTTGCGGTTCCTATTAAGTTTTGTGGTTACAAGGACAAGTGGATCCAAGCCTTGTTGACAACTGGGATCCGTTTCCTCATTGGGTTTGCGCCATACCCGAACATTGCCATCGACCCGAAGCGACCTGCATCGTGAATGATGGGACCATGCCACATGTTTCCAGTCCTCCAGGGTCCAATTAGCAACCTCACGAGTCGAAGTGAGGCGTTGTGCTCGGTGTCGTGCTGTTAACAGGGGCACTCTGGTGGTTCTTCTACTTCCATGTCCCATGCTCGTTGCACATGACTCCGTGGATCGAGGAATATTGAAAGTCTCCACATCTTCTGAAATTGAATGTCCCATCCTGGCGCCCACAATCACGCCCCGTTCGAACTCTTGATAACTCATGCCGCCTTTCCGTGAGCATGTAAACAACATTTAATCCGAATGACACGACCACTTGTTCACAACTGAGGCCGGTTTTAGGCCGTGCAATGTCGTTCTGCAATGGTGGCGCCACGAGTCATTCAGTTACATAGTGCTGTACCATGACTTTTGTCATGTCAGTACATAACGTTGAGCACTCGCAACTGTCTAGAATTAAGAGCGTGCATCACATGCCATGTAAATTCACTGATGCAGTCGGTTGGGCTTAGAGAACTTACACAGACGGTATTGCTCATGGATCATTGTTCATTAAATCGTTAGGAACATGTGTTAATAGTGAGTCCTAATGTTTAATACAGTTGGTATATTGATCGGTAATTGTATAAAATATCTATTGAAGTGGCTTTTTTTTTCTGTATTGCTTTATAGGTAAGCATTGTGCACAAATTTACATCCTCACATAATAGGACCAACGTTTCGTTATCAACAAGCTACTTTGTCCCACGTCGTCATCGTGGGAAATTTACAGTCATCATTCGAATGATGCACGCTCGTAATTACTTCAATAATCTGAGCATTCACAACCACGGTCACAGCTATGCTGTGAGCATACTAGATCTTGCTTATAATGCCCGCGTGTGAAGTTTGTACGATTGGCAAACAAAGAACACCAGATATACTACATACTAGGTGGTTTTTCTCCTGTGACTACGTGAAAAAAAAAGTGCTGTATTAATCAGAGAAGTATTTTCAGTCACATTTGAACAGGAAAGCCATTGAATTTGTCTGCTGCAAAAGGCTTGACCTATAATTACTTGTGCATTTCTTCGACATTTAAGAGTAAGGTATTCATAGACAATTTAAAAATTACTTTTAAAGTAGTTCTAGAAGATTAACCTAAAACTTCCCTGGGAGAATTCCCTGCCGTCAAAATTGGTTTTATTGATTCCAGAGAACTGTCACAGAAGGCCTAATGTGTGCGTATGGTCCATTCACGGTTACTCCACACTTCTCTGAAGACCTGCTAAAGTTCTACTTCCATGATATTCCTCCGCCTCATGCAAACAATGCTTAACCAAGTCTAGACAGTTACACCTAAGGGACAGAACACCGCATTCGTGCGCACTCAGTGATTACAATTCTGCATAAGAACTATTTCTTACTAACTTACACCTATTTTCTACCTGTTTTTATTCATTTAAATCATAAATTAAATATTGTAATTTGTAGATAAAATATAAGTTCATTTTAGTCAAAAATAAGGAACTGCTATGTTAACACAAGTATAAAACGCTTGTGATACACGGCATACTTTGGAAATAACCAAATACGACATACATGATGTGATTTTTCAAAGGTCCGATTCAAAAAGTGCGAAGAAATCGCGAATAGACTATGTATTCAGACTACAGTGCCATTTCAACCAGTGTCGCGTTTATCAATCTCATATGGAATTGAATAAAATATATACGTGTGTACGGTCGTTCTGGAAATGAAGTGTATTACCAGAAACGCATGGCAGTTGTTTTAAACACGAGTTGTGAAGGTAGTCGCGAGGGACGCGCCAAGTAAAATCGGTTCTGAAGTACGCGCGAAGTGTTTTTTTTTTTTTTTTTGCAATTGTGTACAGTCGCAGAATATTCGCAGGTATGGAAAAGGAATCATCTTGATTCGTTCGTTCCTGGGAGGCGAAATAATACCTCACTTCCAACAGAAGTATTCGAAAGAAATTGAAAAAGAACTTTCCGAAATATTACAGGATATGTGATCTTTACCTTTATTTTTGCGCCAAGTACATATCAAATAATTTATGCGCTCAGTGCTTGGCTTCAGATTCAAATAAATTTTGATGTCACTAGAACAGTGTATAGTCTATAAATTTCGATGAAATACACTACATAGTCTGCGTGTATAATTTTTTTTTTTCTGGATTTTTGAAGAAAAAATGGCTACCAGTTGAGATTAATTAAAGGTGATCAATTTTGTTTCGAATAAGATTTTATGGCAACCCTGTAAGAGGGGGCTGGACCCGCGCGTTTTTTGCGAAATAGTTGTTTGCGCGAATACGCGTATCTCGGTAAATATATGTTATGCAAATACGACTTTGTGTCAGAAAAGACAAAATACTATTATCTATGCCACTATTTTTTTTTTACTTCTGTTATGTTAAATGTATTCTCGGAGAGGAAAAAATTAGTGAAAATGGTCAAATATCTCATTTTTAAAGCTTGCCTATGCAGTTTCGTTAAGCGGTAAGAGAAAAGTACAAAAATACGGGCGTAGTTTAATCTGTGGTCTTTCATCGCGTGTAATCAAACCCCTATGTTACATATCTAATTTACACAGTACAGTGTCACGACGGAAACACTGCATGCTTTGAGCGTAGGACCGATGAGGCGCTAGGCGTGCGTGTTAGTGTCGCCCGTATCGCTCCCTCGCTTCTCGACCTTGGACGCGGGGTTCCCACGGGAGTCCATCCCGCCTATACCAAAATGTCGATTCACGATATAATTTTTAAATCGTTCAAGTCTAGCGTGCGTTTACAACAGCATGTTAGTTTAATTTTTGAACATTTTTAAATACAAGATATTCCAATTGCGTGGAACATTTGAAATATATTTAAAGGTATATTTTGTGCTTAATGCTGCAGCGTAGAAGTGAGATGAAAATGATCAGCCAAACACAAGCCCCCCCGCAGCTTGTGATGTCTGTGTTGTTGTAATGCGATGCCCTGCGATAAAGCAGATATGATATTTTTTTGTTGCTTCAATCGCCGGCGGCGAACACGATGGACAATCAAAAGAGCTTATTGTCTGCACTGCAAAAAATCGTCTGCCTCTGATGTCCCGTGGGCAAGCAATTCGTACTTTCGTGCGGTCATTCATACAACTGTCGAGAGAGGGGGGGGGGAGGGGGTCGCATGAACAGTACGAGTAAAGTATTGGTATTTGCGTGAAACGGTGCACCCAAATTTAAAAAAAAATGCATTTACAAGAAAATTCGTTGGAAACCCAGTTGCCAAGAAAATCCTTTGTAAATATTCAAATTTCTTGTAAAATCTGCAAATCGTATATTTGTAATATTACAAATGATAGCCATGTATTACAACTTACTTCATTGGTAAGTATACATAAAACAAAAAATTTCGTCTAGAAATCAAATGTATGAATAAATAACAACGAATAACTAAAAACCCGCAACCTTAACCATAAGACCAACTTTACTTACGAACTTAATTCTAATTTATAGTAAATATACCTAGAAGTACCTACGAAATATTAAGGAAGTTGTCTGATTGAGAATAATACATTAATTTCATTTTTATAGTTCTGTGTAGCGAGGAAAAATTAACAGTTAATAAACAATACGGTCAGGTTTTATTGAAATTGTCGTTTTATTATGATTATTTGAGTTGTTTTAAGTGTTTTTACGTTATTCGAACTTGCAACACATTTCTTTTTGCACGCAACCACATTTCACATTACCGACAGTTTTAGCACAAACAGCGATATACTGTTTTGCGTTGTCGAGTGTCTGCCATTTTGCTGAGGCTCGTGGATAGGGGTCAGTATAGTACAAGCATTTCTTTCGGTCTATTACAAACACGGCCGTTCCAGTTTTGCAAAGGAGTTGTTTTATAAGAAAAATCTTTGTACTGTTACAAGCATTTGTATGATTACAAGCAATTTCTCAGTAAAAATAGCAAAAAAAAAAAAAAAAAAAGTTACAGTGTGCTGAAAACACAAACCCACAGTAAAAAAAAAAAATTTACACGTAGTTTTTGTGATCTGAATGCACGATTTTATTCGAGTAGCTTACACGACTGATCGCAGTTTTGTAATCTACCTTGCAGTATCATTGTGCACGTTGTCGCGTCACGGCGACATTAAAATATCGTAATACTAGGCCTATTTACAAAAAAAAATCATTTCTAAGTTGTATGCTGCAACCAGGGTAAAGAGTTCCGTTCACTGTTTGTGTATAGGCAGCCATAGTAATAAAAGCAGATATACCGGAGCAGGCTAATGTTTGCTGCATTGGTTCCGTCGAAAATAACGAGCGTATCAACTGACCTCGACTAAGTGGTAATTGCCTTCATTATTGCCGGAGTTTTCGTTTTTTTTTTATGAAACATGCGTGGTTTTTATTATTATTGCAACGTGCTATGAAATAGAGGGGGTTGGTGGGGGTAGAGGGGACAATCGTAACAACATTCGCTCTCCCACAACGCTAAAATGCTTCCGTTGATGGTTTGTAGTGCAGGGTTCGCATCCCTTAATTGTGGTATTGTGCTCTGCGTCCCTGCAGCTGAATACGCGACCGCGTTCCTACAATCACCCGCCTTTCCGCGGCGTCGGCATTTTTATCGTTTTTTTTTTTTTTTTTTTTTTTTTTTTCCACCGCGTCGCTCGGTTATGACCGGAATGGCTGGGAGTCTACGGGAGCTTCTTATTGCAGCGCGTGGACCTAGTCCCAGTCAAATTCTGAGTAACTTACAAAGCTCGTGCGTGAACTTTCGTCGCTTTCGCGTGTCAACGAGATGCGAAATACAGAATGGTTAGCATTCGGGGGGGGGGGGGGGGGGAGACCTGGAAAAGTCGGGGAATTATCGGCCAATTTTGTACGAGGTCGGGGAATTTAAATAAGATATTGATACGCGTATTTAATACGGAGACAAATATTGTATTATAGCGCTTATTCAACAGAACATCTCATTAGTTGTGCTCAGATTTATTTTTGTTCATTTCTTTTTTTTTTGTGTTAGTTTTATTGCTTTATATGTTTTTTTTTTTTTTTTTTTCGTGTATGAATTTTCTTATTGCCGATTCAGCAAGCATTGACGTAGTGGGAAATATGTAGATAAAATATTGCTGTAATAGTAATTCTAATACTAGTGGTGTTTTTGAATGCACTACTGCATTGTATAATATCTTGTATTTGTACTGTGACTTGTATCTGGCCCTCAAATAGCTGGTATTCCTCCTGTCACGTGTTTTTTTTTTTTCACGGGCCATATTTGTATGTACCTGTTAACAATACTATTTTAGTATTTTAGAAATATTTATTACTGCACAGAAGAGCATGTAAGTGTTACACATAAAATAAACTGATAATTTTTGAGGGAACAACGTAAATATACACTCTAAAAAAACTATTCGGAAATTTACCATACCAGTGTATACATTCAGTAAACTCAATGGTGTATACGCTTAGTGAGAAAGCAGGGATGGTAGTGTTTCCCCCTATATATTCATTGTAGCGTTCCTACATTTGGTCAGGAAACAGTCAAATGCGTAGGGAAGTTCCCAACTTTGTATTGTAGCGACACTAAACATTTCTATATCTATAACTTGAATTGTGGTATTATAACCGTACAGTGTATAGGTTAAAAACTTCCATTACAGTTTAGGAAGTTCACCATAAGATTTTTTACATTGTATGTTTTAAATGTTGCTTTTTGTGTTGGTTAGGGATACATAACAAGGCAGGGAAATGTAAGGAAATTTGTTATAGGTATACTGCTATCCACCCTGCAGCATCACTGGTTAAACTATTTGCTGTTCAAGGAACGAAGTCGTTAAAGCAGTTCTCCACATTTTGAAAGTTACTGTCCTGGTCAGACATACAGTAAAACTCCGCCAATTGCTTCCGTTGTACCCATGACACAAGCCACCGTAAGATCAGCTAACCAAGTAATTAAGGCAATTTGAAGACCCTACACAACGTAAGATTATTTTATTAAAAATGTAAGTTCTGGCCTTATCCAACCAAACGTCCTAGCCTAACCTAACCTAACCTAACCTATCACTTTCGCCCCCCCCCCCCCCCTTCTCATTCTCGTCCATGACACACCGTAGAGGTACATATCTGCGTATTTATGTTAGGTTTTCTTAGAGGTGCGATCTTAAAGGCCGTTCAGTTGCCAAAAAATCATTTTCAATTTAATTTCTAATGACAATATAAATACTTAATTAAGAAGTTTGTAAATATAATAAAAGGGACTATGGGAGTTTTTAGTGGATCACGGGAGTTTTTAATTTGTATATTTTGACATACAAATTTTAAAATTCTGCATAATTAGTAACGCCTAAAAAAAGTAATAGTAATAATAATTATTATTATTGAGCTTTCAGCCCCAGAAGAATGGTAGATTGTAATTTTATACTTCAGCAATAAAACAAGAGCTCGGGAAGTGGGAAAGTGTAGGGGGCGAACCCTTGTTTGTTATATTCTCATTATATTAGTCGACAGATTTTCGGAAAATAGGAAGGCGATATTGGTTACAGGTTAGAAAATTTTCTTGAGTTCAAATTATTAAGATGGAGACAGATCCATGAGACTGTGTTACTTAGTATGTGGAAATCGTCATGATAAGCATTTGTAGTGCAATTTAAAATGTTTTAACATCCCGGCAAATATTTTTTTTCAGATGAAACTTGCCTTTAAAAAATGCTCTCATTCTATGACATAATGTGTGCCGTCTTCATTACTGGCCGGGATGACTTAAAGTGTAAGCAATTTAATTATAATGAATCTTGGCCGTAGGGGGAGAGTATGGGGAGAGAGTAACGTCGAATTTTCCTTGGTGTCGTTAATCGTATGGGTAGATTTGCAGCATGCCT
Source organism: Dryococelus australis (assembly GCA_029891345.1). Taxonomy (NCBI): domain Eukaryota; kingdom Metazoa; phylum Arthropoda; class Insecta; order Phasmatodea; family Phasmatidae; genus Dryococelus; species Dryococelus australis. The sequence goes on from CM057006.1 coordinate 41,967,279, forward strand.
GTGAACATAACTTTAATGATACGTAGCATTTTTTGGAATGAACGAATATATTAAGTTAAATCATCTTTTTGGTCTCGTCATTGATTATGGTTACGACAGTAGAAACACCATTGCAACCTTTTCATATAATTTGCAGCTGTAAACTTTTTTCTTTTCAGGTATTAGTGTATACGTTACTGCAGTGAGTATTAGTTATTTACAATAATTTTTTAAGTATTGGTCCAGCCAAAAATCAATGCGTGTAAACGCCAGGTTTGTGTTACATATCCATTTAAATGTTCTCTGCCACAAGTATATGCCGTTCACGGTAAAGTGAGTACTTTTTTAAGCTGTTTCATCAGACTTAATCACCAATAAATACATTTCATTGCGGCCTTGGACTTTTGGTTTTTGGGTATGGTGAATGTATACACTGTGTCTATTATTTACTTGGCAGGGTTTAAACTAAGTGTTGGAAGGATATAAATTGGTTGAAAGAAAAAAGTAACTAGGGTTTCAAAAGTGCTCTCTTTACCGTGAACGGTCTATAACAAGCATTTGGAGGTTTTAAGGGTCAAATTATTAGTGGTTTTTATCAAGTTCTGCTATTTGATGTAACTGCTGGAAACTGACATGACTTTTGCTTGCAACTCTGCTTCAATTCTGGCTCTTTTTTTTTTTTTGTGATATACATGTATGTGTTAATAAATTACGGAATAAGTATTTTTCTCAAAATTTGCCAGTCTCCAGCACTTATAAAAAATTAGCTTGTCTTGGTTTTTTGCTAATGATAACTTTTATTTTGTTTGCAGGTACGTACAATTTCTGGATCCAGACGCATTGTAGTAAGCTGCTTGTTATAGCCAGGGTGAGTGCAAACAAGTTTTTTTTTTAATCGTTCGTGTCCTTTATGCTTTCGTCTAAATTATTTGGTTTAAAACGTATGCTTAAGTAGTTGGTTATTAATATTATATTAAGGCATTGTATGCCGTAGTGATATTAGCTGACTTTGCCCGGAAAGATAGGCGTGTACTATTGGTGTACCGTGTGTATGCATGTCCTCTCCACTTATATAACTTCTCAACTAGCGTACATGTTTGTAATAATATTTTGAAAGCATATGATGCCAGTAACGTTCATCGTAATGCAACCTTTTATTCAAGAACATCTTTTGTATTCATAAAGCATTAAAACAGCAAACTTCTCGATGTGTGAACATGGTGTCAATCTAAAGACGATGTATCAAACCGCGCGAATTACGTATATGATAGTGTGACGTGTGGTATCGACCACATGTTCTTAATCACCTGCCCCAATTTGCTGTACAAGGTGTGTTCTAGTGTGTTACAACTGTTGATGGGCGGTTCGATGTAAAAAAAAATAAGGTGTAAAAATTCTTTGTACAACTTGTGGCGTAAAGTAATTTCTAAGTGCGTTAATTACCCCTGGAATTGGGGAAATAATAAGTATTTAGTTAAAAATATCGAAAGAAAAGGAATTCCCAATATGTAGGAGCAAAATTCTGAAAAGTTTATTGCAAATAACATCCCCAGTCAGATACTCTTAACAACGCAGTAAATATTACAGCTCTGAATATATGCTAAAAATTACAATCTGAGTTATCAGTCACTGTGTCTAAATGTACTAAGAAGATCGCGTTGTTACATGATAATAACTCCCTCCGTTTGCGAGAAAATAGCCCCCGCGAGTAAGGGTGGACGTCCAATAGCTTGGCGATAAAAGGCAAACTGAGTGGTTCGGGTGGTGAACGGGTTGTGCTCATTTATTTAGTAGTGTGAAACATCGAGTTAGGTAAGTCGTTAATTTTTTTAAACTCCCTAATAAGGCCCGGTTTCCCAATTATTGTGACGTAGGCCTAGTAGTGGAGAAGTGTTTGAAATGCGTTTTCCGTTGTCTGACGATCACGTGCCTGAATAGTATGCGACTGCCACATTCAGAATAGAGATTGGAAATGTCTGGGGGAAAGAAAAAAAAAACGTTTTGGATTATTAGATCCAATTTAAGACGTGATATGATATTAGGGGTTCACCTTTCACGTAAGATTCAGGCAGTAAATAGTTTACTTGCGCATCGAGACTGGCGGGAAAATTAACTGACCGAGCTTTCCTACATTGGTGCCTTCACGGGTGCCTGCAGTGCTACAAAGCCGGCAGCCGCAAACTTCAAATGGGGAATCAATGTTAAACGAAATTCCTTCTCATTGCGTCAATTTTAAACATAACTATTTCAAACAAAAACACGTTGACGCAATTTTCTCAGAGAATATTGCTACATAAAATTGTTTTTGAAAAATAATTATATATCCATCTTTTTTTGTTATATGTAAATTTCAATATTTACATTTTATTAAAAAAAAAACCTACTAAACAAGAAAAAAAGGCAAAATATTTCAACGTAGCATCATTCCTTAAGAAATTTCACTTCGAATACTTTTTTTTTTTAATAGTCATCTTTAAAATTGGTGCAATGAAAAGGTATTTCGTTTAACATTGATTTCCCATTTGAAGTTCGCGGGCCACCGGCTTGGTAGACAGGCAGGCCCGTTAAAAAAGGAGACGGATGGGAAAGATTGGTGTAAAGTAGTGTAAAATTGAGTGGCGCTGCCTGTGGTTGTGTGCGAAAAAAACTACACAGACTAAAAGGCACAGTTGTAATGTCACGCCAGAAACATTAACATTCTGTCTGTCGGTATTATTTCCAATATTATTGAAGCTCCACATGCTGGGAGTCCGCGGTGGTGTAGTGGTTTGACTATTCTCCTCCCACCTAGGCGAACCGGGCTCGATTCCCGGCGGGGTCGGTCGCCTCTCGGAATTTCGCACGTGTAAATCGGCGGGTTTTCTCGGGGATCTCCCGTTATTCCCCCTCCCCTTTATTCCGGCGGTTCTCCATAGTGAAAGGCGTCCACGAATTTGGATTGCAAAGAGGTAGAAAAACCTCACATTATTTCGAGAACCCATGTTCTTGCCGTAAGCACTTTCTTTTGGTATTTTTGGGATCGCATTTATTGAGGAATTCGTCACAAGGGCTCATAGCCTGCTATTACAAAGCACATGTTGGTTCCTTTTGAGCTCCCCCCCCCCCTCTCAAGGGAGGTGCGGGAACCAAGCTGTTTAATTGTACCGTTAGTGCATAGAATTAAAATTTTTTAAATCGGACTGTAGTGTAGATACCCAGAGTTACTTCAAGACGACAAATCCAAGTGTAAACCCCGCGGGGAAGTAGTAAGAGCGTAGGTGATCAAGTATTTTTGGCTTATTTATCCGATGTAGTCGATAAATTGAACCACGTAAACTTGAAATGAGAGGATGGACACTCCAATATAATTTATCATAGTGACGCCATCACGATGTATACTGAGAAATTGCAACTTTGGAATCGTAAAATTTGAGCAAAGTCATGAAATTGCTCCTGTTTTATTTAATTATGTGCAATCTCAGAAGAAACACGCTTTGAAGAGATTTTTGAGGATACTGTCAATAAGGCAAAAATATCGAACCATTTGCAGCACTCGAGCGACGAGTTGAGGCGTTTCTTTCCTAATGCGTGCGATAGTGACGGATCCTTTCCATGTTGACACAGACTCGCTGCCAGGAACCCTTCAAGAGCAGGCGTTGGAAATAAAAAAATGATTCTGCCGCGAAATACGATTTTGAGAAGATCGACGAAGCATTGTTTTGGGTCAAGTACTTCAAAGTTTATCCGGACGTAGCAGAGCAACTTCTGCGTTTGTGTTACCTTTTTCAAGCACCTATTAGCGTGAAAGGGCGTTCTCAGAAGTAATAGCACAAGGAACGAAGTACAGAAGCAAACTCGATATTGCCGGTGATTTACGTTGTTTAATTTCTTCTATTCAACCAAGAATCGGGAATCTTGTTAAAAGCAAGCTCATTCGTCTCATTGATTGATATGTTCATCACATTTGTGTTCAATAAGCATTAAAATTTAATTATTAAATAAAACCTTTCAGATTTTTATTTACTTTTGTTTCACCCTTATAATAATGAAGTTATGACAAGGAGGGAGGGCGTAGTTGTTTTTTTTTTTTTTTTGTGCAGAAGGGAGGCATGATAAATTAAAGTTTGGGAATCCCTGATCTAGAGGATACTTGGGATAAAGTATGTGGTAACTAAGATGTGTCTAATCATCAGTGTATGGTAGAGGCTGGAATTATCATCGCCGATATTACAAGATTTAATCCGGTAAACTGTTCCAAGGTTGATTGAACACATTTAAAACCAACCTTTGGAAAACGTCACTCCTGTGCAAGTATTTTTAACGGCCTCACTGACTGGGATGCGTCCAGCAGAGTTGGTAACGACGGAAGAAAGTAGTTATATTTCCTGACACGTTGAATTAAATGTTAGGTAAAGATATCTGTATACTCAAATTATTATTATTTTTTTTCATGGAAGGATGATACATGGCAAATTTGTAAAATGTGTACTTTCGTAATATTTTCACAGTTTCACTTGCCAGACGCGTGAATAAAGCAATTGGGCCTCTGGTAATATTAATTTTAAATATGGTGAGAGAATACACAATGTGTATACAAGCAGATCGTAAGCAGGGCTTTCAAAAGTGCTCATTTGACCGTGAATAGGCAGAAAATGATTTAGTTACCCACTGCAGGTTTCCGGAGTAGGTAAATGGCTTTACCTGGCTGAAAGTCCCGTCTCGTCACCAGCAGGTACACAGGCAGGTGTACACAGGCAGCGTGTGCGTGCGGGAACAGCATTAATCATGGATTTAATTTGTACCGTCAGCTCGCCGCGCCGGCAAAGCAGACGCCGTAGTAGGCGATGTACGTGTGCGAATATACGTGTGTGCGCGTGTGCACATCGCGTTGGTCTGAAAATGAAATTTCATTTTCCGCCATATCAATTCCGCGCGATTTTCTCTCTCTCCCTCCCTCCCCCCTCCCGGCTTGTCAGCGTGTGTGTTTGTGTGTGTTCTGTCTCTTCTCCCTCCTCCCCCCCCCCACACCCAGCTAACCACTACACAACCCACCCTTCTCTTGGTTGGTTATGCTACGTGCCCCGTATCCCCGCATCGAAATTCGATATAAGCTCCGTGGCACATTTTCGAAATAATATCTTCTTAGCGCGTCGCTCCTGTCCCCCCCCCCCTCATCCACCCACCCTGAATCATCCTGTATCACTGCCAGACTCCCGGCAGGAGAAATGAGCTGGTTTTGTTCGGATTGAAATATCTAGTCTTCCAGAACGTGAACTCCTTTGGTACGCCCATATCACGACTTTTAAATGAGCTCCCGAAGGGTGGGGGAGGGGGGGGGGGGTAGTTTGAAGAAATGTTACGTTACATACAACAGTAGCAGTTCTCTCGATAGCGAAGTCTTATTAGTAGCATGTTCGCAAAAATATTAAATCGGCTCAGTGTTGGAACGTTAATGTATCAGTTGCTCGAAGGCGGTGGCACGTGACGTAGAAACACATGGCGACCTTGCCCTTTGCAGTTTAGATTAATGTTCTGCAGGGAATACCCGGAAATTCTGGGGAGTTAATGTTCTGCAGGGAATACCCCGGAAATTCTGGGGAGTTAAATTTTTTTAATGCGCAAACGGGGTTCGAGCGCATCGATATTTACGGAAGATGGTTGACATCCGCACCCAGGTTTGCACTTCATGTATGAATAATGCATTGTCCGGAAACTCGAAAGATGGAGGTGCGTTTCTAGCAACAAACGTCTGCTTCAGTCACATTTTCAGTGGTGGTTACACAGTTCCGGAATAGACTTACGATTTAGGTCGCCTACGAGGCGCGTTTTTAAAGTAAGGTTCGTTTAGAAATTTCCACCAATGGATACTTTGAATTGAGATATAGAATTCACTGTTACGTTGTTTGGTTCAGTATCTAGCTTTATTCATATAGTAGCTGACCCGTGCGACTTCGTTCTCATGATTTTTTTTTAAGTTATTAAAATAAAGCCCACCATAGTTTCAATATGGCTTTATGTTTAAAATATTAATATTTCTTCTTTCGGGTTTAATGGAGTTATTAAATTACACCCTGTAATCGCTTCGCACATATTTTATGTTACCATGATATTTAGGACTTTGAATTGATCCAGCCACTTTTTTTATTGGGTGATCTAGTCCCTGACCAGCTGCGGCACCACTGTTGGGTTCTCTAGCCAATTAGCTACTGCGGCCCCCTTATTGGGTGCTCTAGCCACTGAGCTACTGCGACCCCCTTGTTGGGCGCTCTAGCCACTGAGCTTCTGCGACCCCCTTGTTGGGCGCTCTAGCCACTGAGATACTGCGACCCCCTTGTTGGGTGCTCTAGCCACTAAGCTACTGCGGCCCCACTATTTGGTGCTCTAGCCCCTGACCAGCTGCGGCCTCAATATTGGGTGCTCTACCCACTGAGTTACTGCAGCCCCACTATTGGGTGCTCTAGCCCCTGACCAGCTGCGGCCCCACTGTTGGTTTTTCTTAACACTGGGCTACTGCGGCCCCACTATTGGGTTCTCTACCCACTGAGTTTCTGCGGCCCCACTATTGTGTTCTGTACCAACTGAGCTACTGCGGCCCCACTATTGGGTGCTCTAGCCCCTGAACAGCTGTGGCCCCACTATTGGGTTCTCTAGCCACTGAGCTTCTGCGGCCCCCTTATTGGGTGCTCTAGCCACTGAGCTACTGTGGCCCCACTTGATATCTATCTATCCACTAGATCACTGCGGCCCCACTTGATATCTATCTATCCACTGGATCACTGCAGCCCCACTTAGAATAACTCTAGCCACTGGGCCATTACGGCTTTTTGGAAGGAAAGTTTTACAGCCCATAGACAAAAAAAAAGGAGAAATGAAAATTTTTTTAACAATGCTTTTAATCCTAAGAAAAGCTTATTCCAGTACCTATTTACATCCCTGATCATCATTTTATCCGGAGCCGTTTGACACATCTCAATGAAACAGAGACTAATTTGGTCCTGGGGTTATTATCTATATACTTTGTAAATTTGATGTTAATACGTTGAGTGGTTTTTGAGCTAAATCCTTTCGGACAGACAGACACGAAAAAAATTAACATTAGAAATGGCTTAGTTACCAATTATACTATATGAAAAAATTATTAAAAGTGAAAAACTCGAAAACTTCTATTTTATTTAGTGGTATAGATTATGTTGCAGTTAGATTCGCATGAATGCCACGTGCGAGTAATTAAAAATAAGTGCGACAATGACTAATCCCGCCAATTGTGAAACTCGTGCTGTGATCCTGTTTTTTTTTTGTCGGACAAAAAAAAAACAATACTGCAGATGAGATCCAGTGGTGTCGTGCTCTTGCATCACGATGCTCTATCCGCACACAGCAGGTCGAACTTTCGAAACGTTGGCGGACATTTCGTTAGGAAGATTTCGACCATCATCCTTGTAGCCCCGGTCTAGCACCAAGTGACTATCGTCAATTTTTTTTTTTTTTTTTTTTTTTTTGCATTTAAAGAAATGGTTTTCATCACAATGGTTTACAGATGACGATGAACTCAACAAAAACAACTTGACTAAATGGTTCACATCACAGACGGCAGACTTCTTTGATGGTGGGATAAGGAAACTGGTGTCGCTCTACCAGAAGTGTATGTACGTCAATGGCTTCAATGTCGAGAAATAAAGTAAATATGTAAATATCTTTTGGTCATAATAAATCATACTTTACTTTATATAGTTTATCTCAAATTTCGAAACGGATCTTATTTTAGAAACGCACCTCGTATGCATATATGTGTGCGTGTATATATAGACTTTATATAGGCTGTTTGCACATAATTGAGCTCTTTTGGAATCAGTCTTTGGAAAATAAGTCCTTGCCCATAATTGCACACGTTACTTGCGGTAGATTTGGTAGATAATTATGAAAATTAGTTTTATAATTTAACGTCGTATTAAAACTGTAATGTTTCAGTTCGTGGATACTTAGTTTATTTTATTTTCTTTATGATCCACACGGAGAGTAAGAATTAACATACCGCACAGTTAAGATGCTTTACCTCCCTTACAAAATTTCTCCGTTTCCCTTTATTGGTACAGCAGTGTTAATTTTGCCTGTGATGGAAGTAAATAATAAGCGGGGTCTTGGAAAAGCACGCAGTATACCCTGAACATCATATACACAGTAATTCGGACCAGTCAGCAATTGTAGAAATTTCCGGGAAAATACTGTACTAGTGAATGTATATCGATGGTGGGTGCTGTGGCCGCCTGAGATCGCGTGCAACGCGAGGATTCGTACGATGCTCGTATTCCTGAAACTGTAGTACCGGGACTTGTTTTTATGGTCCATTCACGGTTACTTTCAACTTTATCTGAAGCCCTGATAAAGTTCTACTTTCAGGATATTTCTCCACGTCATGAAACCAAAGCATAACCGCGTGTAGAAAATTACACGAAAGAGACGACGCACCGGATTCGTGCGCACTCGGTGTATTATTGTTTTGCATAAGAACTATTTCCTACCAGGCGTTGCCAACACACCTGTTTTCTCCCTGTTGTTTTTCTTCGCATTGATTATAAATGAAATACTCTAATAGTAAAAATAAAACTTAACAAAAAATAAGATACTTTTATCAGAAGGGTAAAACGCTTGTGGTACATGATGAATTTAGGAAAGAACCAAGCATCGCCATAGGGTGATTCTTCAAAAGATGATTAAAAAAGTGTGAATAAACAACGAACTACAGTTGGGCATCAGCTGACTTACCACGTCAGAAATAGCTTCCCCTTTGCCAAGGTAAAGTAAAAAAAAAAAGTGGTGCTGTAGAAACTCGTGTAGTATTCATCAGCCCGAAGGCTGATACATTCATGCATGAACCGGCCTGTACCGCCGCACCTGCTTGGTCGAGCTAGCGAGGGAGCGGACGCGTACAGCCACGTTCGTAAAATTTGGAACACCCTGAAGGCGTCCAATGTGTATTCTTGTCTATATTTAGTGGGTGATGCTTGGGAGATGGTTAGCACTTGGTTTCCAGATGTCCACTATAAGTTATCTGGCAAGATAGCTGTTTTTGTGCGACAAAATGCCAGTTCTTATTTTCATCACTATTGTGTTTTCACCTTTTAAGAGTGGGATGGAGCTGCGCGTCCAAGGTCAAGAAGCGAGGGAGCGATACGGGCGACACTTAACACGCATTTCTAGCGCTTCATCGCTCCTACGCGCAAGGCCCGCAGTGTTTCCGTCGTGACGCTGTACTGTGCTAATTAGATCTGTAGCAGTTGGACTTTATTACACGCGATGAAAGCCCATAGTTTAAACTACGCCTGTATGGTTGTACTTTTCTCTTGCTGCTTAAGAAAACTGTATAAACAAGCTTTAAAAATGCGATATTTTACCATTTTCACGATTATGTTTTCTCCAAGATTACGCTTCGAATGCCAAGAGTAAAAAAAGGGTTATATATATATATATATATATATATATATATATATATATATATATATATATATATATATATAATTGTTTTTTATCTTTCCGTATAAGCAGAACATTTATTTAACGAGATACGAATATTCGCGCAAACAACTATTTCACAGAAAATGTTTCAGTACATTCTCCTCATAACTTTAGTCGTGATGTAAACAAACGTAACTATATCATTCCACCGGATATTTGCTCATAAAAGTAGACCCGCACAGTTAACATAGTTTTCAAGATTGCTTATTTATAAGTTTAGTCGCTAGTCGCTTCTCTATAGGAACACGACGGCAAGACCGTAGTTTTTTTTTTTTTTTCTCTCCTGTAGGCTAGAGATTTCTGCAGCATTTCAGTGTGTCCAATGTCGTCCATTTCTCAAATCATATTTCCGTCTGAGGTCACGTGCTTTATGCAGTCGTAGCATTTACCAGTAGTTATCGCTCACACTGTTGTAGATTGCCTTTACTCACGCACATCAATCAACTTACAAATGCACTGTAAATATTTTTTTCAAACCCAAAAACTTCAACAACTTGTCTTTCATTGGAAAGTACAATTTTTCAAAACCATTTTACTCAAAGGCAAATTTTCTAAAATGTATTTGTGAATGTTACACACAGCTATATGGTTTAGTCTTTTCTTGAGTCACGCTGTTGCGGAGGTAAGTCTTCAGCCTTCGGAGTGCACTGAAAGATCTTTCTGTTTCACAAGTGGAACTAGGTATCACGAGCAGATTCTCAGTAACACATCAATATTTTTGACTCTTAGACCTGAAATATCAAGACATTTTACTAAAGATAAAACAATAGTTTTAAAGATTAATAAAATTATGTTACTTGTGTTTTGTCTGCTCCATGCTACTAAATGCAGCTTAAAAATAAATAAGATGAGCACTTTCATGTTTTACAAGCAGGAGATAAAATTTTCTCTGTAATTTAACTCGTCATTTACTTTCTGCAAGAGCACAAACCAAATTTATAAAATAATGCCATAAAATACGACCTTTCAGGGGTAATATTTTTGCAGTGAACATGAAAATAATTTTATGGTGAAAAAATTGGAAAATCAAGATGATGACAGACTGACAGATGTTACACCTTGCTTAAACACATAAAAAATATATCAAATTTCTTTAATGTCCGTACATTGTTTAAGAAAAAAGACTTCTCACAAACCTGACATCGGGTGACAACACTCTGAAGACATAATGCTTGCAGTAGAACTCGGGTACTTTGTTTTGAACATTCTAAGTTCTGTAAGGAGAGACGCCATGTCTATTTCAGGATATTTTTTCAAATCACTTATTTCACTTTCAGTTTTTTTTTTAATTCACCAACACTAACTGTCACTAACTTTTCTATAGCTTCCACCTTATTCTGTCCTTGATCAAAAGAACGAGTGCAGAATCGAGAATAGAAAAGTATTCCATTCTATAGTGAGCTTCTTTCACATGACTCTGATGTGTAGTCTGTAGCATGGTCCGAAAGTATTTTTGGTGTACGTTTCTGTCTCGGCAGTGTTAAAGGAAGAAGATTCATTTCTTGTGATGTACTGGTATCTTATTCAAATATTTTCTTGAAGGCATCTTCATTTCTACTTGTATTTAAATTAGAATAAATAAAGTTCACAGTATCAATCCGTCCTTAAGTTGTTTGATTCCCTGGCATGATCTGTTTAGTATTTCTAGTTTCAGAATTAAATCTTTGGCCATTGCAACACCAAGAAATGTCGAACCAGCTTCGAACACTCGTAACAAACCAGGTGCTTTATCCTGACTTTTTAAATCTTCTAAAGTTGCTAGAATTTCTTCATAGTGCTCAATTATTACGTTATCTGATTTCCTCTATAAATCCATCTCGTTGAACATAACGCCTTGATGTTTGCAATGTTTCGACTGGACCACCAGCTCGCAGCTCTAAAAGATGGACGAAGCTATTTTCGGCATGTAACGACTGTGACAACAATACTCACAACTCGTGAGCCCAACCCAACTGCAAGCATCTCGTATCACTAGATTTAAACAGGAATAAACACGATGAGCATAAAGTGCTAATGGTTGGTGGTTTGACAATATTGCTTGAACTTCACTACTTTTTCCACACATGTTTGGGGCTCCATCATACACGTGAACACGTAAATTTGAAATTGGTAACTGAAGCCTTATAATGACATCTAAAAGAACAGAGGGTATATGTTGTTTTCCCAACACTCTACAGGCCAACGAAGCTTTCATATGGTAAAACCCTTTAATATACATTATATCTCATATGATCACATACATATACAATACCATAACAAATAAAATATCTAGGATTATAAACCAATTCTACATAACCTAATATGCTCATATTACCACAAGTACCTGTTAACTTTATATATATATATATGTATATATATATATAAATTTGATCCCCAACATTAAATTTCATTTTCTTTCTTAAATTCATAACAGGGTTTTCAATTGAACTTATTATAGCAGTACTACTACTAACACCTTCATTAACTGGGAATGTTTTCCAACAAATTATATCTCGAAAATCTATTTCACTGATGTCTTTTGGTTTTGGGTCTTTAGAATTATTTACTCGTTTGAAGAAACAGAACTCTAAGACACCAGAGCCAGCTTTTGCAGTAATACCTTGTAGTCCAAATCTAAATAATAATGACAAAATACAACTTTCTTCTATGTCCACAAATCGTACAGTCCACGCAGTATCATATTTATTAACGTACTTTTCAGCTGCATGTATATTGCGAAACACCTTCCTTGGAAAATATGAACTTCCACCCCTACGAAACCTGCTAACGTACATCATGACGAGGAATGACACAATTGTCGAATTCTCTGAAAACACGAAACATACTAAATTACAACCACAATACGCCGCATATTTACTGTGACTGTTGACAGTGAACTCCGCTGTTCTTCTCCCCTGATGTCTCTGGTACCATCACAAATATCGAAAAATATTGGTGGGTTTTGCGAACATATATCGGTGCATATTTCATGAATTATCTCATTCAACAATAAACCAAGAATTTCGTTTTGAATCTTACCATCCAAATAAGTTGCTTTATTTCTAGCCATCCACTGCTTTAATTCAAGACTGTCTTTGCTACGAAGATTAATCAATTCAAACAAATTTCCCGAGTCAGAATCATGGCCTCTAAAAGCAAACCCTTGCTTCGCAATAAAACTAATGCTGTTAACGAATTTCTCTAGTCCTATAATAATTTTTATCTTTGTAGTTCATTTATAAATAAAAACTTGGTTTTAAAAGGTTTTTACAGTATATTTATATTGAACATCATAGGACGATATGTAACACATTACCTCATGTATAGAAACGAGGCATGTGGTGTGCGTGCCTGGGTAGCCTTCAAAGATCAACGTAGCTATAGGCACGCTATGCAACTGCCTTTTCAGTTCAGTGGACTTTTTTTATCTGATAATTATTTAACTAAAATTATTTCCAAAACATGTCTATTGTTTCACTATCATTTTAGAATAAAATGGTTTTTGCAGTAAAATCTAGAAGTGTATTTTCTTTGGGGGGGGGGGCAATCCCCCCAAAATAACTTGAGGGAGGCACCCCCCCCCCCCCCGGCCAGGCACGCCCATGAGTCGTGAATTGTAGTTCAGAGTGCGGTAATTGGTAATTTTACCTTACCTGTAAGGAAAACTATGTTTCCCCCACAAGTTTGCGAATATTACCTTACAATTCTCAGGTAATTTTCCCATTATTTTTTACACTGTTGGTACGCCCCTTTAGGGCGTAGCAGGGCGAAAGGAAGGCAGGGAGAAGGATGCACACCATTAAAAAAAAATCAAGAAAGCATGGACACAAAAATCCCAATATCAATACAAATATATTGAAGCCCGTCTGCACATTATCACCAAGAACAACAACTTTGGAACTTGATTTGAAATATATAAATTGCATCTGTAAATTTATGTTGCTTGCTGCCAATCGCTATTTATGTTGCTTGCTGCCAATCGCTGAACTAGGGGAAGGAGAGAACACACATGCACTGGAACAAATAGAAAAACAACAATATTAATATATCCTGAGAAATCACCCAACCTGAATAAACACTTGTGAAATACCATTTAAAAAAAGCCAAAATGACTCCCTGAGTAAAGCAAGCACCATCACAACTTTAAAAGTAATAGTACGTCTGATGATTCACTAAAAAGTACAACATGGAATAATAATTTCAAGAATACCATTGGGAAGGAGCAAAAACCCTCATTAAACTAAACCACGAGCATAGAGGCACGCCATAAAATATCCACTAAACTTCGTGGCATTAAAATTCTTTTGGCAAATCGTAGTCTACAGCACGCCAAAAAAAGGAAGAATCCACCTCTTACAAACATTCCCATAAAATACCACATTGAAAATTCACACAATTAAAACAGTGAAGAAACACTTCCCTACAAAAATCCATATACACAAAAATTGCTAAAAAAAAAAAATAGTACTACAAAAAAACTCTGCCCCCGGCATTTACAACTAATACTTTCATTGCAATACTTAACTTGTGCTCTCATTTTACGCGACAACGCGTCTAGCATGCTGAATCCCCGAAGTACGAAGTGGAGTAGACATGATCTGTCGTCGGCCAGCCCGCGCAACTCAATGAGGAACACTGCACACTTGCTCGGGCTGGGGACGTAAACGCGGCTCGGGAAGGGTAAGGATGCGGCAGGAATAGCGGAGAGGCGAATAGAAGGTGCCAGAGTATGCTAGGCTGAACTCGTTGCCAGTAGTAGCCACCAGACAGCGCTCGGCCGCGCCAGGAGCGCCGCGCGCCTTTCTTCAGTATAGCTCAGCTCTTGGAAGCGTTCAGACGTGCGCCACCCATTGGTGAAGGGTGGGGGCGGGGGGTGAGAAGAACAACAAAGTACCCTTTTCTGCAGCAAAAATATTGCCTGTTCAAATAGTAACCTCTCTTCAAACAAAATAACAGTTTATTAATTTGGGCTACCAAATACAGACGTGGCAAATAACCAAGCAGACTTGCTAACCAAGTTCATTAACGTCATGTAGTTCTGTAAACACACCAGCCCCATAATATCAGCATTTAATCGTACTCCAGAAAATTGTAGGCATCACACATTTCACCAGCTGGCAGGACAGAAAAATTAATCGTTCAGGCAGGACAGGAGTACTCACATAAAAGTGCTTGAGTTTGCTAATTGACACGCGTGTCAGACTTGAAGCAGGGCTTCAGTGTGGTATTGTGACGAGATTCCAACCGCGCACTGAAAATACTCGCTGCCGACACTTCTGTCATGTCAGCTGCAAGTAAAGCTGCTTATTTAAAGGCAACGTCGGATGCTGCCGAGAAAAGTTTTTAATGCAGTTCTCTTTCAGCCGCTTTTAAACAGTCACCCCTGAATATGCCACTCTACATCAGAACACGGCTCACGTCCACGACATGCTATTTTATCGACTGCCGCGTCTTCCCTTCAGTTGTCTCTTTAGTTGCCATACACCAGAACCGTTAATTCTTTAAGTTTTTAGCCTTGAAATCTTACTTTTGATTGGGTTGGATAGAGGGGTAGGGCTATGCCCCACCCCCACCCCCTTATGTACTAATATGTGCATGGAACTGCACCATCGTTGTTACCAGGTGAAAATCTTGCCCTACGCCCTTGACCAGCGGTGTGTATTGAACTGTTTCAAGGTAAGCTGTGTTTTACTCTGTGTTATACATAATCGTTTACTAGTTCACGCATCAGTCACTTAAACGTAGAGGCTCAGTTAATGTCACAGCAAGTGTTTTAATAGGCGCCTCGCCGCTCTCTCGTGAGTGGCCGCAATACATTCAGTTTCTCCCGGCTCCACTCTGGTTACTGGTTCCTGCTGCGTGCACAGAGTGTTTACATCACTATCACACGCCACTGCCCTTGACTCATCTTTATTGTACGTTATACAACAATTCTAACCAGGATATTAGTCAAATATGTTGCGTGGACTGGGGTGGTTCATGATAAGTGTCTGCGCCAGCGTTCACGTGGAATAGGGATGGGATCCAACGAATACCAAGCAACCAAACTACGCAGGACCCTCGGCCACAGGCTGTCTTCACGGGTGGGTGAAAATTACAGAACCGTTTCTGCAGAATCGGCGCAGTGATGCCAAGTGTACAAACTTTTCGAAAAGCCCTCGTATTTTCGGACACACATAGATATAGCCGAATCACTCTCAGATTAAATGTTGAAGAGATTCGTAATGAAGAGAGCGAAAGAGAAATAGAGAGATGTAGATAGGGATGGAGATGGATAGAGGGATGGAGAGATAGAGAGATGGAGAGATATGTTACTGTCTGTACCCCAGTTGTCCTTTCTGTCAAAGCTATTCTAAGAGAAACGTGGCTTCTGTTTCTACACGGTGTTCATTATGCCTATTTTCGTATAAAAATGCCCGAAAGACATGCATCTACAACTTGTATCCTCCTGAGTGATGGGACCATTCCGGTCATGCACCAACGACGATTGTACACTAATACATACTATATTGATATTTGGGCACGTGTGAATATTTATTTCATTCGAAGTTTAATTCAGCTGAATGGTGAATGTAGTTCAGTGGTGGCAGTGCTAGTTTTTTTCTGTGCGCTGTAAGAGTGTGTGTTCTAAATCGTAACTATTTCTACTTATATTCCCGATTGACACTCCACATATACTAGAAAGTAACACCGGACACATCTCTTTACGAACAATACAGGCAATCATGTCAAAAATAACCTTGCTGAATGAGACAAGAGTATAGTAAACTTTTGCAAGCATTTTTGCGGCGGGACCAGTTAGTCAGGGTGGGAAAAGGAGGAGGGGGGGCCTATAAGTCCCTCATAATCTGCTCTAAGGTCCAGATTCTCAAAAGGAATAATAAATCCGCAGCCCGCAGCAGCTGACAACCTGTAACTGGCTACGTTGCACTTTGAGTCCGCGCCGTTCGTCAGTGTCGGTGTCCGACTGTTTATATTTCTATATGTACATACCTAGTTCGCGACAGCTGGCAACCTGCAACGAACTCACACTTACCGCAGTAGTGCGTTGAACTGACAGTCAACACTGTGAGTTCGTGCTTTCCGCAAATGCCTGTTAGTCTTCGTTATGTTGTTGTCTATTTATCAAACTCCGAACACTCGTTTGTGCTTATTTCAGAAATGCAGAAGTAAGACTTTTTATGTGATATTGTAGTATTTTCTAGCATTAATTTTAATTAAAATTATATGTAAAATGAGCAAATTTTTTTTTTTATCTTGACCCTTGGCCTATTAATGACGAACACCTTTTTCCGCCTCTGTGCCATACTATTTTTATTTGCCTACATTTGACGTTTTAGATTTTGTGTGATGATTACCGAGCGAATGGTACGGTTGGTAACACACTGGAATCGCATTCGGGAGGACCCTGTTTTGATTCCCGGCCCAGCCATTTACAGAGAGAAAAATTAAAGTGAGTCCCTGAGTCCACTAAGTCTGTATTCTGATTTTACGTCGGTTATATGCATTACTGAATATAGTCCACTCACGGTTACTTCAGCCTTTTCTGAAGCCCTGCTAAAGTTCTACTTCCAGGATATTCCTCCGCCTCGTGCAAACTAAGCTTAACTAAGCCTGGAGAAATACACCAGAGGGATAACGCACCACATTCGTGCGCACTCGTGTAACAGTATTTTGTATAACGATTATTTCTCATTAGGCGCTACCAACTTACCTATTTTCTCCCCGATTTTTATTCAAATTATTTATAAATGAAGCATTATAATTTATAGGTAAAATATGAATAACATTTCAATTTAACAGAATAAAATCACAGTATAAAATGCTTGTGATACAGGGCGTATTTAGGAAATAACTAAACACTTCATACACGGGGAAAATTTTCAAAGGCTTGATTCATAGAGGCCGAAGAAACCTTGAATGGACTATAGAGCTGGTGTTCTTTGGAGTTGACTCCACTACAGGTTGTATCTATGTTTGGTACAACTACCGTGTCCCGGTGTTGTTCTTATGAACGCAAGAGTTTTGGGGCGATTCAGCTGGACTCCTTTGATCCCGCGCTGGCCCGTCGGTTGGCCGCCGGTATTTGCGCCAAGCTCGATATTAGCTGCTGCGAACTGGCCAGGGGAATGCCTCGTATGCGTGTGTGCATGTGTGCATGTGTGTTGCCCGCTCAACCCACGTGCCGTGACCCTTCGTGTGCTGCGACGCCACTGGAGCCCTTCTTGCTTGGGAAGTCGGTGGCGTGCGCTTTGAAGCGAGGCTCGATTTTCATGTCCAGGACTGGCACCGTTTCCAGGTGCCAGTCCTGGACCTAGTCTAAGGTTCGCTTCCGACAGTTCGACATAAGGCACCTCACCACAATGAACAAGGATCATTTTGAATAAATAAAGAGCTCTTTAAACGTGTTCTGTAATGTGCGGAAGTCAGTATTATACACCAGTTACTATACAGGTGTTGGGAAACTCCTTTCCCAAACTCCGGACACCAGTTGTAACACAAAAGCCCTATACACTTATATTCGGAAATGCATGTTTATATAATTTAATTGTACTCAGAGTTGCGGCGTGCAACTCATGCAGAACAATACAGCGTAATCATGCGTGTAGGACAAGTTGTTTATGAAGTAGGCGCGCGACACTAAGGACGTTTCTGGATTCTCAGTGTATACTTGTTAAGTATATACATTTGCGTACTAGCAGTGGTGTGTATTAATCGTGTACTTGTTGAAATTATTCGGACATGTCATCAGCTATTCATGTTAGACTGGTCGCACATTCTGGTGGAAATATCAGAATCTATGTGACAACAGAAAAATTTGGTGCAATATGGTGTTATATATACATTGCAACTTCTATGGTTACTCATTAAGTAGACGCACATAACCTTACAAACATTTATTTATTTTTGTCATGGTTTTGTACCATACATTGACATCTTACTAGTTTAAATGCTGAAACGTGGCTTTAGCCGCGAATGAGGAATTAATAGGGGTAATAGTGGGCTTGTATTATTTGCAGAACGGAAATGAAAGGCGACGCAGTAATATTGTCGTACACTGGTTGCTTGGCAGAGCAGCAAGGCAATAGGTGTGTGTTGTTTTGAACGAAAACTAATACAAACAAATATGCCAATATAATGTTTGTGTTTGGTCATTGTACACTTTGAGTACAAATTGTACCAAAGAAAAAACAAATTGCAAAAATATATAAAGTCTCGTACCTCGGCATCCTGAAGTTATATTTATCTGTTCAGCTTGTCTTTATTTCACTAGTATTCGTACCATACCAATAGCCTTGGGATATTGCTTTATCATGTCATTGGAAGATTTTAAACAAATTAGGACAGCTGTTGTGGGATTTGTTGGATTTATTTATCGCATGTAAAGGGGCATTACACAGAAACTGGCTGTCTTTCTTCGTCCCTCGACGTAAGTTACCATGGGTTTTTAAATATACACATTGATAACAAAAGAAAGATATATACAATTCAGCGTGGTTGGTAAGAACTTGAAAATGCTGATTGCAAATGTAATATAATTTGTAGGCATACACCTGGGAAGTATGCTACAGACGTCTAAAAAAAAAACCTCAGAATTTTATTCATAATTGGAAGCACATTTACCAAACTGAAAATTATTTACCCATACAACAGAACGATATTTTGTAAATACTAATTAACTTTTAAAACTTGCGAGCTTTATAACCACAAAACATACTAGTTAATTTTCACTCCTGAAATACAATATGGCGACTGTCGAAGTACGCAAGTATGCCCTGCACGTATACAATTTCAAATACTTACCAAGTACATTTCCTGTGTGTACTATACTGGGAATTTGAACAGCGCTAGCATACACATGGTGATGTCATATCCGGCGACAAGTACGCAAAAGTATGCAATTTTGGAGAGTTCAGAAACGTCCTAAGGCTGTGCCGAATTCAGGTATATACTTGTGTACTTGCATCCTTGCATACTTTACTTACCCCTGGCACCAAACTTGATAAATTCGTACGGGCAGTCTTGTTGGCTTCGGCAACTGATTTGTTTTAATGAATGTGTGTTCCTACAAATAACTCGGAAATCACATAGAGTTGTAGGGTTATGTTAAGTATGAAATAATATTTTAGTGTGATTTTCATAACTTTTGTTGTATTGTTTGATTGTACGTGAGTTTGCAATTTTGATTGCGTGTTTTACCGTAGCTTTTGTAGGTTATTAACATAACCCTAATGCAAATCTGTTGTTTACACCTTTCTTTAAGGTTCGTCTTGGATAATTATTTATCCAGTTTGAAATTCTAAGCTAACATGCAGTAAGGTAGCCCCACTAAAATGTAAGTAAAATAATCATGTCCATACCAATAGTAACCTGCAAATTTCTTCTCAAAATGGAGGCACATATACCGCAAGTACATGAGAAGTATTCATCTTAATGTACTTGTTTACTTCACTTTCAATTTGTACAGCAGTTGTGATGTCACTTCCGGGGACACGTAAGCACAATTATGCATTTCAGGTTAATTCGGACACAGCCTAAATTATTACACATACAGCTATGCAACTTATCCTACGTGCAGGATCTCACAGCCTTGTCCTTCAGGCGCTGTAGGCCGCAACGTTTAGTACAGTTAAATTATATAAAAATACGTTTTCGGACAGAAGTGTATAGCGTTTTTGCGTTACCGTTTGTCCAAAGAAACTATGTCTGGAGTTTCCAAACATCCGTATTCACTGAACATATGCAACGAACTGTTGGTTGCAATTATAATAATAATAATAATAATAATAATAATAATAATAATGCAGTGATATTTCAATTTTCCATCTAATAACCTAACCTCTAAAACAGATGACATCAGCATACGCTGGAAGGAAAGACACTGTACACATCTCAGCTAGTTCTGCTTCCTCGAATGCCACCTGTTGGGGTCATTTGTTACTACTTGTGGTCATTGGGTTGGGGCATCAGTGTCGACGTACCTGCAATCGCGGAAGTAGTCAATTTCTGATTCCCTGTTGGTTTATATTCGGTTTATTTTTTAATAAGTACGAGATACGGGATGTATGACGTCCCATCCTATGTCCATAGTATCTTTCTTCCAGCTACAGTTTCCGAAAGCTCCTTACAATATGGGACGGTCGGCAAACCTAAAGGCTGTTCACGATAAAGTGAGCACTTTTGAAATCGACGTTAGAAAAATGTCACTATCCCTACCTACGCATATTTTAACGGGCGCACGCGAGTGACATGCGTACCGCAAAGTTGGTAAAGATGGATGGAAAGTAGTTCCATATCTTAACGTCGAATAAAAAGTGCTAGATGACCATTTGTGATAACTTAAATTATTTCTTTCGCTGTCTGTTTTTTTTTTTTAATTCATTAAAGTTTAAATATGAGCATGTTTGTGAAATATTTACTCTTCTTATAATTTCACAGTTTCACTGGACCGACGTACGGATAAAGTGATGAGGCCCTTGCGGGAGTAAGGCGGAAGAATACACAACGTGCATACAAGTAGATCTTAAGCAGGGCTCTCAAAAGTGCTCATTTTACTCTGAGCAACCAATACTCGTGGATGTGATTTCAGCATGCCAGATCTCAGTAACAGTACACCCCTTGCCCCCTTATTTTTTCCTTGCTGAGATTATAATGAAACCCGCCTTCCAAAATTTTGACGAAGTTGCCACTCGTCAGAAGTTTTCAGTTATTAAGCGCAATGGAAAGGCTCTGGCCGTGTGTGCTTTTTATAAAACAATAACTAAAATTGCACTAATTAATGTATCTCGTTGGTATTTGTTTCACTGACAACATACTTGAATTAATATTATAAAACCATCTCGCACAGCAATTATTGTTTAGTTTTCAAATACCAATCTTCTTTTTTTTATATATTAGCGTACAGGAACTGCAAAAGTACCACATATGCAAAACTAATTATTTTAAACGTCATACCAATTTATTATGTAGACATTTTCTTAACAACATTGAAACAAAGCCATCATCTTAATTTTAACCGAATTCCATCTTCTTGTAAAAAGCTGCTAGAAAATTTTGTTAAAAAACAAAATATTTTTGTAACGATATATAATGTTACAGATCATAGAGATTATGTTGTTATTATTTTGTTAATTTTAAGACAAATTTTGATAATTACTGGTTTTGTGGTTTATAGCCTCAATTTTTTTGTATCAAAACGGCGGCAATTTTCAAATTGAATACTATTGAGACTGTATTTTCTGTTGCTGTAAGTGATAGTGTCCAGCATTCAAGTGTATTGTCAATAAATCTAACCTTCTCGAAATATATTAATTAGTGCGAATTCTGTTCTTAATTTTAAGTTTTTTGGATTTTCCGTTTTGCGAGGCCGTTTCGTAGCGTTTAATGTCTCCGAATTTCCAGGCAGTGATACTTGACAATCTCATGCCCAGCATTTTCTCCAGGCTGTCTGTCTGTGCCTTTCTATCTTTCTGCCCGCGCATCATCACCGGTAAAAAGTTTTACTTGGAGCACGTAAAATAATTTAGCTGAAGGAATCTACCTTGCTCTGATTCACCGACATTGGGAAACTTTGCACCTGCTGGCTGGTCTGCTTTGCTGGGCGCCGGGTGTGGCGTCGCGTTGCCTCGGTTGGAATGGACCGTAAACTAAAGATGAGGTAGCCCGCTTATTCGTCTCCTGCGCGCGTACACAACATTGACCTACCCCAATCATATACAGCTGCGAAAGTGACATGGCCAACAGTGTTGGACATGTTCGTTTCTATCTTAATTTTAAAATGACACGCACTATTATATAAAAATACTTCTATCGATTTGAATTGAGTAAAACAGTATTACAAATTGGTCGGAAGAAGCATAAAACCATCTTTAAACACTTGTTGACAAATCAGTTTTCTAACCTAAAATCCAAACCATGCGGTTCTCGCTAGACGTGTCGGCAGAAAAGCAGATCAATGTTGGCACACGGAGATTGGCTGTGCGCGGCCAGCGAGATCGGTCTACCTCATCTTTAGTCTATGGAATGGTCCAGCATGTAGGGTTGGCGTGCCGCAGCATCCAGATGTTCGTCCCCATCCAATCGCTAAAGAAACAGTGTCTACCGCCCCCGGGATGTTGGAGTGGTCTTGCTTTGTGAGTGCGCCACTGTATACAAGACTGTAGTCAGTTCGCAGTTTCTTCAGACGTTTTGAATCAATACTTTGCAAAATCACTCCCTGTACGACGTGCTTGGTTGTTTCTTGAATATATCAGGTACTAAAAGAATTTTGTATTTGTTTTAGTGTAATAATACTTTATTTTCGGTTAAATGTAAGTTTTGCTTATATTTTATGTATACAGTGTAATGTTTCGTTTATAATTAATATGATTAAAAACAGTGAGAAAATAGGTATCTTGGTAATGCCTAGTAGGAAACAGTTCATATGCAAAGTATGAGTGCGCACGTACGCGATGCGTTGTGTATTTGGTGTAATTTTTTAGACTCGGTTAAGCATTGTTAGCACGAGGCGGAAGAATATCCTGGAAGTAAAACTTTAGCAGGGCTTCAGAAATGTTGGTAGAAAACGTGAATGGTTTACAGCATTGTGGTCAGGCATATTTGGACAGTGTTTTTTTTTTTTTTTTTTTTTTTTTTTTAATCTGTATCGTGAAATATGGCTGAGACACAAATAATTTAAGGTGTTGCACCAGCTAACAGAATAACGACCTACTATGTTTTGGACAAACGGGGAATTGTTTCCCCACTAAATACATTCTGCTGCGAGTAACTCTCTCAGATGACGGAGAAACAGAAAAAGGCAGTCGCGCAAGATAAGTAGCAATGTTTCCTCACGAAACATTAAGCATGCGAGCGCGTCTCTGGGGAGCGGGAATTTAAGGCGGGGCAGATATCTCCAGAAGTGGAAACCAGTTGCCGGGGAAAAATACGCCCGCGCAGGAGCGGAATGGAAGTTACGAAGAAAGATGTTGTTTACGAACAGCATCTTGCAGGGCTTGCCAGTCTCCAAGGAGCCCGAGGGGGAAGAAGGGAGGAGGACAGACAACCTTTATGCTCGCTTTTCCCCCCTCGTGTTTGTTTGCTTGTTTGCCCCGCGAGGGTATATGGGGTAGAACAGAAATCGATACACTTAACTCCAGAAAAAAAAAAAATAATCACGCGAAACTAAACCGAAGGGACAAAAAAAAAAAGAATTCGTGAATCTGTGATTCTCGGCAGCACTCTTGTTGGGCGATCATTAGCCGTTGGGGATGATAGTAATGACTCATCGAGACCCGAAGACTAGGATTGTCGAGGACTAGGATTGTTTCAATCACAGCCAAAACTATTACTTAGATGCAGTCGACGACTTTGTTACTTTCCGCTAAGACAAACTGTTGCGATGAATCAAATAGAATTGAAGCGCATGGGTACGCAGACCCAGCAGAGGCTGTTCACGGTAAGAGAGCCACTTTCGAGGCCCTAGTTCCTTTATTCCTGTCAGCTATTTTCATCCTTGTACCACTTTTTAAAATAAGCACTACCATGTAAGTAATAAACAGTGTGTATGTTTCACTGGACTCGAAAGTTAACGTCTAAGGCTACAATAATATGTATTTATTGACTATTATTCCGAATGAGAGGGCTTCAAAAAGTGTTCACTTTACCGTGAATAGCTTATGCCAACATTCCAAAGAAAAAAAATATGGAACGTAAAACCGAACGCGCCACATCCGTTGCAACCACGCCACAATTGTATAGGCTATTCAGGGTTGAATGAGTACTTTTGGAAACCGTGCTTAAGGTCTTGCGTCAGGAAAGTGAAACTGTGAAATTATTAGAAAAGCAAACATTTAACAAATCTGTTCCTTTTTACACTTCAATGCATTAAGAAAAAAAAGGAAGCAAAAGAAATAATTTAAGTTATCACAAATGATCACCTGACACATTTTATTCGACTTAAGATACGGAACTACTTCCCATCCATCGTTACCAACTGTATTGGGTGCATGTCACTCTGGGCCGTCGTTCAAATATATGCAGGAAGGGGCAGTGACTTTTTTCGAAGGTTGATTTCAAAAGTGCGCACTTTATCGTGAACAGCGTTTAATGATGTTTCATCTGCAAACATTTATGATATCAAGCAAGTACGGAAACTAACTGCTAATGACACGCCGACCTCGCAATCGGTTGGAGCGTCGCTAGTCTGGAGTGCGGGAGGTTCCGGGTTCGAATCCTAGGTACGGCTTGGGCGTTGCTTTAAGTTATGTCATAATTTGGTTTATAAGCTATCCAAAGCTGATGAAGCATGCGCGATCCTTACGTCTCAAGTCAACCCGCCTAAACAATTAAAATTTCCATGTAACACGAGATTGTTTCATGAAGCAGATGCCGTCTTTGCGACTACATCAACCATGATATCAACCAAAACCCCCCGCCAGCGCTTGACCCAGAAATGATTACCGATTTTTAAGTTTCTTTTTCTCCTATTTACTCAAATGTCTCCTTCAACAAAGAAGCAGTTTAGTGTATTGGGTGCGTATGTGTCTATCTACGGTGATTATTAGGACGTAACTGCTTACTACAGCTAACTAAAACCGAGCGAGGTGGCGCAGTGCTAACTCACTGGACTCGCATTCGGGAGGACCCGGGTTCGATTCCCGGTCCTGTCATGGTTCCCGAAATCCCTCCAGGCGAATCCTGGGATGGGTCCTTAACAAAGACCATGGCCGATTCCTTCCCAATTCTTCCCCAATCCCGCTTCCCTTTGCAAATTGCACCGTCTCTAATGACCTCGTTGTCTAAGAGACGCTAAGCCAACTCTTTACCTACCTACATCTAACTAAAATCGAGAAAATAAACCCATTCCATATCAAACATCAGTCATGCCGGTTTCTGTTAAGTATGTTAATAATACCAAGTTTTCAATAATACATTTACACTTATTATAGTACAATTCACTGTCAATCTATTTTATAGCTTATAGAATGGCCGTTAAAAATAAATTCTATCACTAGTTAGTATTTATCCGCCCAAGTGCAGATATACAAAATCAATGCTAAGGAAGTATTCAACTCATCAATAAAACAGTGTAGAGACAAAAATACGGCGCTGCTTGGTAATCAAACTAAAATAAAGACTCACGCACGATCAGTCATGTAACGTGAGAATTTTTTTTTCTTTCAGGAAACACAACGAGATACACGTTTATATATGGCAAAACAAACTGAAAACATAGTTGCTATTATAAAGTATTTTGCTGTTAAAAAAAAATACAACATAGGTCTCTGAGTAGACGAAACCCATGCAATAAGCCACGAGAATATTTCTGCTACACTCACTCTTCACGTTTGGTCGTCTGAAAACCAACATTCTGTTCGCCTAAATAAACCTTTGAACTCTAAAAAGTTGATTGTACTTTTACAAGAAAAATCCTTGGAAACCCAGTTGCCAAGAAAATCATCTGTAAAACTACAAACCATTTTCTTGAAAAATCTGCAGAACATGTATTTGCAGTATTGCAAATTATAACATTGTATTACAACTTATATTATTGAGAAGTGTACATAAAATTATTTTTCTTCTTCTAGAAAACAAATGTGATGAATTAAAAATAAGAAATAACTAAAGAACAAAATATGTCAAAATATAATTTACGGGGGAAAAAAAAATAAACTTTCACTTTTCCAACACGGGGACTGGAATCCACACTCCTTGTGTTACTATCTGGCACCCTTAACCACGAGACCAACTTGACTTATGAACTTAAATACTTATTTTAATAGTAAATATACCTGCAAATACCTACAAAATATTAATTCGTTTGGTTAAGAAGACCGGGTACATTTATTTAATTTTAAGGGTTCTGTTGTTGAGTTAAGATATTTGGATGGTTCTTAACAACGAGGTCTTAAGAGCCGATTTAAGAGTAATGTATAGCTAGGATACAGTAACATTTAATGAATAATAGTTACGTTTGATTGAAATTGTCGTTTTATTATGATTATTTGAGTTGTTTTAAGTGTTTTACGTTACTCAGACTTTCAATACATTTCTTTTTGCACCCAACTACATTATATCACCCATAGTTTTTGCACAAACAGCTATTTAAGATTTTACGTTGTTGAGTGTCCGCCATTTTGCTGAATCTCGTGGAAACGGGTCAGTATAGTACAGACATTTCTTGAGGTCTATTACAAACACGGTCCTTGTAGTTTTACAAACGAGTAGTTTTACAAGAGAAATCTTTGTACTGTTACAAGCATTTATAAAATTACAAATTATTTCTCAGTAAAAATTACCATTATTTTTTTACAGTGTATCTTCTTGTTTGCTCATGTATTGCTGCACGATGTAAACTATTCTTTCAAAAGAAAAGAATGCACATTAAACACGCACAAAAATTACAGACTTCACAGATAGGAAGGCAGATTTTATCCGTTGGAATGGAAGCGAAGAGCGGGGATGAAAACTGCGCAAACATCCCGAAGAAATCGATTGCGGAAACAAGTCCAGATGTTCGAGTCCCCAGCAGAAAATAGCAGAGGGGGAGAAAAAAAAAAAAAAAAAAAGGGAACAGGAGAGGATACCTTCACAGATTGTTCTTTAATCTCCCCGGGATACTCCAGGGCTTCCTGTTAAATGATGTAGTGATTTCAGACGACCACCTCTACTGTATCAAACTCGGCCACACATACACGCGCGAATGTACATTCACGCTCATGGTGTACTCCCAAGTTACCGCATGGGAATTAAAACATAACTAACAACACATGATTTTGATGTTCGTGATGCCTGTCATAAGTTGTTCACGTTAAGCTGAGCACTTTTGAAAGCCTGGCTGAAGATCTACTTGCAAGCTTATTGTGTATTCTTTCGCTACATGTACAATTAACATGACCATGGGACTGATCACATGATTCATGTTTCGGTCAAGTGAAAACGTAAAATTACCAGAAAAGTAAATCTTTAACAAATGTTCTAATTATTACCTTTATATTTGTATTAATTTAAAAAACCGAAAGCAGAATAAATAATTTCAGTATTAGCAAATTATTTATTTGACATTTCCAAATTAAACGTTGAGACATGATGACGTACTGGCTACAAAAATGGTGGCGTACTGGCTACCAACATGGCGGAATCCAAGATGGCGGTAGCGTGACCGGAATGACAGAGAGGGAAGTCCGGAATCCAAGGTGGCGGCAGATCCTCTGATCCTCTCCCTGTTCTCTGTTGTCCACGAACCTACTATATCTATCGACTACTTTCCTCCACCGTTACCAACTTTATGGCGCGCATGCCGGTCAGTTTGCCTGTTAAAATATGTACAAATAAAGGCAGTGACATTTTTCAAAGGTTGATTTCAAAAGTACTCAAGTAGCAGTGAGCAGCAGCCTATACCAAATCACATCTCTTACCAATTCCAAGTATTTCGGTCTTCAGGCGCTTGTTCGCAGTTCTCTCAATGAAAACGTCCACTTGATATTTTTTCCACGTTACGAATTGACAGGAAGTAGGCCGAAATATATGCTGCACATCTCATTCACAAAAACGTTTACTTACAAGAGTCGAACGTTATTACACATTCTTTAAGCACCTTCCCAACGGGGCAACAACGAGGAAGACAAGTATTCCACACACAAAGCGTAACATCGGGGTCGCGTGGAGAAGTGAAAACTGAAAACAAAGTATACGGGTCGTTCAGTAATAATATGGCCTACCGTTTGGTCGCAGTTGCCCTTCTCGATGCTCAACGGATTTATACAAAACGCTTAAAGGCTGTTCACGGTAAAATGAGCACTTTCAAAAGCCTTGCTTAAAATAAACTTGTAGGTACGTTGTGTATTCTTCCGCCTTATGTAAAATTAACATTGCCACGGGCCTCGTACTTTATTCACGCGTCGATCAAGCGAAACTATGATATTATTATACAAGTAAATGTCTTAAAAATTTGCTTATTCGTACTGTGAGTAAAAGAAATAATTTTGGCGTCCACAAATTTTTACATAACACTTTTAATTCAACGTTTAGGCATGGAACTACTTTACTTCTGACGTTATCAACTTTACTGGGCGCATGCCTGTCAGTGTACCCGTCAAAATATGCGCAGGTAGGGACAGTGATATTTTTCAAAGGTTGATTTCAAAAGCGCTCACTTTATCGGGAACAGCCTTTATCTTTAATAAGCACTTAAACAACATGTATTAAAACTATTCACCCTTCCTGAAGGCGGCGAACAATGTGAAAATATACATCTGCCTAGTATGGCGCCTTCTGGCGGTGTTGCGGACTACGTTATAAGTGCAGCGACTCCAAAGAGCCAGTAAACGTCACTGCCGACTCCCAACCTTTGACACAAAGTTTGAAACTTTCAGTAAGCCACACAGAAATTTAACTGTTGAGTGCATTAATGGTACGAAAGGAATGTAGAGGAAGAAAAGTTCCAATTCGTAATTTTTTTTTTTTCCTCATTTTAATGTAATACTTTTTAGAGTTACAGTCTTTTCAAATATACACGTACTAAAAGTTATCTTATCGTATTAACTTAACAAAAAATATATTTAAAAATGCAATTTTGCGCATAAAATCCCGGAGATTTTCATGCAAAATTTCTTAAAACAGTCACTATAAACAGCTGCCATACATCTTGGCAAAGTACGCAATAAAAATACTGAGAAAAAATTTAAAGCCGATGGAATGATAACCGTGACCCGTAATGTGTTTTATTTATTTATTTATTTTTAACACAGTGGTCACCCAGCAAGCTTATGGCCCGTACCAGGCTTGATTACTTTCAATATTCGAGTTAGATCAGCCGAGTCACTGCCTGGTTGCAACTTACATGACGTTATGTTACGGGTTACTTCTACTCGAAATATAGTCACTATCACTCAAGATTCCACCCCATACTAAGTACATTCTCAAGTTCACAAATATTTTAACCATACTGCGGAAATCCCCAACAAAGCTGACGATCCTTGGGGGGAGATCCATCTCTCCCCGATCAAAGCACTGTCAGGCCTAGTTATTCGAAAACATAGGCGAACTCTACAGCCGAAAGTAATTTACGATTTATTTAAATCTTAATTTATTGATTACGCTTATGAGCGAACATAAAACAACGATGGCGTGGACCGATTCTTCGTCTTCTCCGCATGTACTCAACATTGACCTGCACAAAACCAACACAACTATCAAATTCACATGGTCAGCACTGAGGAACGTGTTTCTTTATATCTTAATTTTTAAAAGTCAAGCACTGTTATGTTAATAAAATACTTTTTCCAATTCCAATTTAATCTAACTGCATTAAAAATTGGTTTGAAGGAGAATACAAACATCTCAAAGCACTTGTTTACTCAGTAGTGTCTAACCACGAAACCTATTAGTAGTAGGAACGAGGGGGTTCTACCCCACTTTGATCTTTGGCCTTTCAAAATTTTCCAAATTATAAAAAAAAAAGTATTAAGTTATTCGCTTGGTATTCAAACCCGGAAGTCCCAACCCCAACTTTCAAAATGTTCCAAAAATAACATAAATGCCTTTGTCGGGAATCGAACCCGGTAATCTAAAAATAACATTACATTAAGTATCTTCAGCAGGAACACAAGCCAAAAACAAGTTTTTGTTCAATTCAAAAATAAAATAATATTAATTACCTTGTTCGAGATCCGAAATCGGTACTCTAAAAATAAATAAATTCATTCTCCAGGAATCGAAGCCGGTAATCTGAAAATAGATAAATGCATTCGTCCGGAAATGAACCGGAAGTGTTCCAGAAGTGAAATGCAACAGAAGTTCTAAAAATAGCATCTAGGTCATCGGATATTCAAAATAGCAGATCTAGGTCATGCTGTGCTAAAAATAGAAAGTAGACCAAATTTTCAAAAGTATGTCAGTAGCTCGAGAAAGTAGTTCACGGTGTCATTCGTAAGTAGGTCAGTAGGTCGATGACCTCTCGTAAGTAGGTAACGGGGTCAAAAGTTAGAGAGTGTTGTAGAATCCCGTCGCTCCTACTACTCCTATCCACGTCGTTTATGATAGTCGTGTTGGCAGAAAAGCAGTTCGGTGTTGGAACACGGGGACTGGTTTCGGGCAGCTAGCGTGGCCGTTCTACCCCATGGCCACTATGTGCGCGAAGATTCAAGGTAGGGTAACTGCAGTGCTACGTATAGTTGCCGTCGGGACACACACACACGTGTGTTATAGTCCATTCTCGGTTACCTCCAACTTTAATGAAGCACTGCTTAAGTTCTACTTCCAGGATATTCCTCCGCCTCATGCAAACAAAACTTGACCTTGTCTAGAAAATTACATCAAGGGGACAGCGCAGAGCATTCGTGCGCATTCGGTGTAATACAATTTTGCTTCTTATTAGGCATTACCAACACACCTATAGTCTTGCTGTTTTCGTTCGTATTTGCTATAAATTAAATATTTTAATTTATGTATAAAATATAAGTAAAAGTTAAATTTAACCAAAAATAAGGCACAGGTACGTTAACACAAGTTAACAGGTGAGACACAACATATGTAGGGAACAATTATTTTCTCTTCCTCATTTACTTGCCAACATTTACTTTGTATGATAAATGTAAAAAAAAAAAAAAACTGAAATAAAGGAATCCACCTATGCAGTGTGGACATCCAAAATGAAAGACGAGATTAGTTTATTTCCCTTTGTTGTGCCATTTAGATATTGTTAAAGTTTTTGGCCGTGGTTCCACGTAAATAGCAACGCAACGGATAATTTGTTAATGGCCATTTAGCACACTTCAACATATATCAAACGTAAACAGCGTTTTATAACAGAGATCTCTTTCCCATCTGCTGTTTGCCATTTATTCTTCGACTTAGAAAAACAGTTCGAGAAAGCACGCCGTGCGCTAAACACGTGTTGTTATAGCGCAACATCTCTTGCTCGGACAACTGTTTCTCTTGGTATTTGCAGATTAGTTATGGAATCTAGAAATTTATATGTTTGTGTGGCAGCAATTAACGAAGAGTGAGTATACTCAAAGGGGAGAACAGCAGCCAGTTATGCGAGTGCATGTTGCCAAAATAATAAAATAAAAGCAAAATATCGAAATTTAGGTGAACGATGTAGAATTCCCAACTAAAAGTCTCGGTCAAAAACGAGCATATAAAATTTTTATAATTTTTTGCGAACTCGTATTTCTGAATGTAATTTGAAAATATTAAATATCAATTTATATCAAATAGAAGCAGTAATATTTTCTCCGTGCCTGTAGGAATTTCATCCAATTTTTTTTCGAAGCTAAAATTTCACACAATTTACGGAAATTATGTATACGCCAGTGTAGCGGAGTATTTGGCTTAAACATCCGAGGCACATCCGAAGCAAACGAAGATCAAGTTTGAACTGAAGTGAAACTGCTAAAGGCTGTTCAGGATGAAGTGAGCACTTTAGAAACGAACCTTAGGAAAAAGTCATTGGCTCCTGCCTACACATATTTTAACGGGCGCAGTGAGTGGCATGCGACCAGTAAAGTAGGTAACAATGGAGAGAAAGTAGTTTCATATCTTAATTTCGAATAACAGGTGTTAGGTAACCATTAGCGGTAACTTAAATTATTTATTTTGCTTTTTTGTTTTTTTTTTTTTTATGCATCGAAGTGTGCAAACGAGCAGATTTTTAAAAAAGTTTTTCTCTCTTAATAATTTCAGTTTCATTTGACCAACGCATGAGTAATGTGTTCAGGCCCATGGAAATGTTAACTTTACACAAGGCGGAGGAATACACAATCTGTATACAAGTAGATTTTAAGCAGGGCTTTCAAAAATGCTGATTTTACCGGGAACAGTCAGCCTATAGTAGTGGGAATTCCACATTGCGGTAAATGGCTTTCCATGCAGGGGTTATGGCCATTGGCAGTTTGGTCGATATTATAAGTAGGAAATGTGAATTTTGGTCATCTCTTCGAAGAAAATTGCCGGTCTGCGAGTGAAGAATAATTGCCGAATTTGTAGAAGAAAAGACGCAGGCTAAATAACCGAAAATGCTGTTTATTTATTTCTCGCGTGTTGCTTGTAGTTTACAGTATCAAGTAAAATACTTTGAACAGTTAAGAATATGAAAATAGTACAATTTTCCTTGTGTACCTCGCCCGGTATTCCCAGACTCTGTATCCAGACTGAGTATGTAACTATGTGTATCCAGAGTTAGTATTTTATTTCTTAAATGCTGAATGCAATTATTATTTTGGAATGTTGGGGAATAACTACCTTTGGGGAATTCTTTACAAAAGTTTAGACAACATTACAAAAGAAAATACTTTCTTAATGTTTGCATTCTTGCGACTTCAGATTAACATTTTTTAATACTGAATGAAAACATCAGTAAGTTTTAAATTGAACTACTAACAGTAATAAAGCAATATTAAAATATGCTACTTATTTATTTATTAGGGTCACACAAGTTACAGACTAGCAGCAGTTGTGTGAATAGGGTTCATAAATACTACAAACCATACAATGTGCACCCCTGAAGTAAGTCAAATGTTAGTATGCCAACTGTAGTCTTATAATAGCAATTATCCATACATACTGTCATAGTGTCTGGTATATCAGCTCATGTACCGTATGTTACTATGAAGCACATGCGTGGACACAGTTTTTTTTTTTTTTTTTTTCGTATGTAAGCAATTGCTTTAAATTGCTAACATGTATCATGATGCGTAGTTAGGCAAGTTGTCTCTTGAGGGGGGTGGGGTGGGGAGAAAAGAGAAATGCAAACCTGTGACCTTTATGAAATAAAAATTAATTAGTTTTTAATACATTTGTGCGATACTTTATTTTTTACAAGTAAGTGTAAATTATCAATGTTATTTAGTTGCTAAGAAAAAGAAACTACATTTTTGCGAAAAGAAAATCGGTGAGTTTATTATTTTCTTTCTGTTCTTCTTGAAAATAATGTTAATTAATCGGTAGTCGGTTTTAGCTTGACATTTTTTTTTACTTCACCAAATATAGATTTTCAGAAACACTAACTGTAAATCGCCAGCAATTAGGTTTCAAGTTTATTCGTCCAAGTTTTTTAAAGTTATCCTAAACATGATCATAAAATAACAGCTAACTGGATTATATATATATATATATATATATATATATATATATATATATATATATATATATATATATATATATCTGTGTGTGTGTGTCAATAAACGTGTGGTCAAATTTGTGCAAATCGAGATTAAGTTAAACTACGTTAAATGTGCAAAATATATGTTTAAGATGTAATAAATACTATACATATATATATAAATTACGAAGCGTATTTATAATGTTAGGTTTGACAATTGGGTCACTGTTATTACGGGGACAGCATGCTGGCTGGTATTTTGCCCGGCGATTACGGCCTCGCGTCCGTTGCAACCTGATCTTTGAAGGTCGAGATTCTTGGCCCCCCCTTTTTTTATCGCCCACCCCTCCAGGTCCCTTTTATCCATCCATCCCAGAAATGCCCGGCGTCTCTTTTTGAAGTGAAATTGTTTTTTTTTTTTTTTTGCGGCTAGCCTGTGGAATGGATCGCAGCCGTTTTTCCACCCGCTCCGCCTGCTAGAGCGACCCTTCGGTCAGATATTGGCTGTATCCCCCTCTCCCCGTCAGAAAACCGTCAATCCACCCTCCCCTCCCCCACCAAGGGACTGGCCGAGAAACCACACGTCTGCCATTACCCAGGGTACGACCAGCCGCGTCGGCTTTATACGAGCCCGGGTCTTTCGCTATAGTCAGTCTACCTTATACAGTGATGAGCTTAAACGATATTTTCAAGTATACGCTGTTCACGGTGAAGTGAGCACTTTTTAAGCCCCTCGCAACAGCCATTAACCACTACTAAATATATCTTATTGCAGCTTCATGCATTGAACTTTGATGGTAGTGAAATGTATACACTTTGTTTATTGATCACATTGCAATGCATATATTAAAAAGCAGCAGAAATATGGAAATTGGATGAAAGGAAATATTCGGAAGGGCCTTAAAAAGTGCTCATTTTACCGTGAACAGCCTATATATGTGATGACTGTGACTGGGACGTATAAATATATGTGATTTTTATCTGTGATATTTTCACTGCGATAAGAAAAACGCGAATACGTAGCGTATGTCTAAAGAGCACTAACAGTATTGATTTGAAAACATCAGTATTAAAGTATGGATTTACAACAGATGTGCTTTAAACAGTATAATATTCGGAATATATGTTGCTCCTATCCTGAATATTATTGTTGTACGTGGTATTGTTTCATCAGTGACTGATAAATGGGTTGATTTTTCGGAGACACAAAAACGTAAAGTAAAAATGCATACAAATCAAAACATTGTACTGCGTATTCTACTGCAATGGTTTGTGGGCTAACTGTATAATAAAAAAGTGAGGAAGAGTGAACGTATTAAAAGTGGAAGATATTTATTATGCTTCTTAACAAAAGCTTCGGTTACTTGGTAAATATTTTGCTTAAAAGCACGCAGTTGTCATATGTTGCTAAACACGCCTCAGATGCTTTGAAGCTGCGACATGTCACCGGCTGAAATGAACTGTGAAAGGCGAAGCACGTAGGTATATCACAAACCTGTGAACGTAAGTCCAGTATGTGACTTGTCACAGCCGCAGATATTTCGATGACTGTGTCACAGATGTATCCAGAGACAGGAAATGCCCGTGACAAAGTAGCCATCTCTAATAGGTTTACGGAATGGTTGCTTGCGCTAGTTGTATCCCTGTGGCGCCGCATGTAGGCATGCCGAACGTTACCTAATAAATCGATATCTTGAATCGATTGATCGAGACACAGAATATCACTGCGTGTAGGAAATAGGACGAAAGAAAATCATCTACAACAAATCGGTTTTAAATTTTTTTCCGGTTAGTTGTACTAACATAGGTTGTCCCATGGCCTTGATAACTAACTTATACAGCACGAAATAATATTAACCGAAATCCCATAAAAATATGAACTTTAAAAATATGAAAGTCCATAAAAATCGAACAATCCATAAATATCATAGTCCAAAACTCAAGAAACAGGACATTTAATGACACAGAAAGGTTCCTCTGAGT
This sequence comes from Dryococelus australis, assembly GCA_029891345.1. Taxonomy (NCBI): domain Eukaryota; kingdom Metazoa; phylum Arthropoda; class Insecta; order Phasmatodea; family Phasmatidae; genus Dryococelus; species Dryococelus australis. The sequence goes on from CM057006.1 coordinate 42,002,797, forward strand.
CAAAAAACGATTCTACAAGAAATATATTGATTCCGAAAGAAATATGCTGGTTTAACATAGATTTATTAAAAGCCTTAATTGGTTTTAAGAAAATTGAATTTTAATCAGCATCCTTAGAGGCCAGCCATTCCTTCGCGCGTAGCGACACTCTTATACCGTGTTCGAATTGTATATTCTCGTTATCTAGTAACTTGTGATTTTGTTAGTTCCATTTCGTGCTGACATCACTAGCAACACATCAAAATGCTAGCTGCAAACTGTATTTTAAGTAAATGTAATGTGTGAAAATAAACTATTTTGTGTGATCTCCAAAAGACCTAGATGTTATTTTATTCGAAAATCATAACTCTAGCACTAGGCTATAAACAAAACTTCAAAATTGTCGTAACTATTTGAAACGCTAATTATGGTCACAAAACAAAGTTATTTATATCACAGTAAATTTATTATGCATTCCCCAGATAAATTGTAAGTTGAAGAAATATTGTGGTGACCTGGTGATATCGTTATTTAGTAAATTTGTAATTAGTGAATTCCTTTACATACTAAAAACTAAATATTAATCTACCAAATACGTTATCATCGTAATATGCTAAATCGAGTCACGTGACCATTTAGTAAATTAAAATTATCAATTCAGCAACGATCTTATATTTTATAAGGAGACTACATGGCATAATTTTCTGTAGCTGTCTTTCGCGAACATTTTGGTCAAGTGGAAATAATTTCGTCAGTTTTTGCAACATGCATTTCTGATAGATTATCTTATTTAGGCGTGATTTGGAATCATACTTTATTCATTAATTTCGCGTATGAATATTTATTTTCAACCGCACTAGAAACTAAAATGCATTTACCTAAGAAATGATTCCGTAGTTCTTTATCCCACTTACTAAATTTCTATTAAGTATAAATAGAAGGTAACGATTACTTTGTAAAATTTATTGTTTCAATTTCGCATATATTCTTTTGCAAGCCTTAAAATCAATAAGATTACTTAGAGTGCATTTATGTATGGTACATTCCTAATGTTCACTCAATTATAGACTTATTAGATAGGAAGTTCGAGTATTGGTAATAAAAATGAGAAACGGCACCATATACTACGTCTATCCTAAATGTTTGAAATTTTAATCGGACTTACGAAGTTGGTAGTGGGTTTTTGTTTTGTTTCTCGTTTTGGAGCATTTATTTGTGACTACCAGGGTATTAAAACAAAGAATTTAATGTTTTTTTTTTTTTGTGTTTTGCTGTTTATTGTATTTTATATATAAAAATGGTGCGTGACTAAACCGCATCATCACTGACAAACCGCTGGACCAGTTGAGACCATATTCAAACCATATGTTATTGATGTGGCGAGTAAGGTTTTCAGCTATATTTCATTCCTATAGGTGGCGCTGGAGTCTAATTTCTATATTTGTGGGCCGATTTTGCTCATACTTGCAGGAAATGTTTGTTGATCTAAAAGAGAAAAATTCCAGCGATACCACGGTCAAACATCGATCGACGTATCAGACGTAATAGAGAGGACGAATTGAGAAGGCAAAAATAGAACGTGAAAGAGGCGGAACAACGTTCGACGGGATTAGCTAGTATGATATAAAATCCTTGTTCCACTTCCAAAAAGTAAATCTCCAATGTCTAGTCTCTCCAGCAGGGCGAATCGGGTTCGATAATTCGTGGACCATCTCAGAAAAATGCAACGACAAGTGCGTCGGCGAAGAGACGAAGAGGGTGAAAGTGGTTCGGAATATCTCTGACGTGGACAAAAACTACACAACATAAAAAAAAATTCCTAAGTCGTATGTACAGTGGAAATTTTTTTCTAAGTCATTACACATGGTGCAAGGTAATATATGTCCTACACCAGCGGAGAAATTTACAAGTCCTACACGAGTGGGGAAAATATTCAGAGGCCCACACCTCCCCAATTATTCCACCGCTTCCTCGTGGAGCTGAAGATCCTCTCCAACCTACACCGAAGGAAGAACCAGCGGCTTCACCAGTAACACACTTATGCCCGGTTGTACCATCGTGATTCGAAGCTCGATCCGAGATCGGATCTAAGATCGACACAAAAAGCTATTTGCACCATTTCGAGGTCAAAGCTGGACTGGAGATCGAGATGAATTTCGAACCGCCAATTTCGGCGGTTCGAAATTCATCTCGATCCGAGATCAGCAGCCGTCTTCGACAAATGTAGTTTGAAAATACGCCAACTGATAGAACTACGTTCAGTTGTTTTCTTGGGAAATTAAAACAACATTATACGCACCTCAATATTATTCAGAAAAATTCGTACAACAATAATTCACTTAAAACAAATATAACATCGCACATCTTGTTCTATCTATAGTGAAAAATATGCCTACTTTTATGACGTCATATGTTACGAACCAATAGCAAAATCTCTCGCATACTTAATCTCGATCTCTCACTTTGGAACCAATCGGAGATCCAGAATCGTGCTATTTCGTTGGTGCAACACATTTGCATTGGAACCAAAGTTAAACTGGATTCTGGTTCGGAACTAGGATCAATTGATCTCGGATCGAAGACGATGTTGGTGCAACCGGGCATGAGACACGTTCGCGCCTAGGTTGAGAACCGACGAGGGTCAACCGACGTGAGTATGGAGCAGCGCCGGAATGCAAGGAGGGAAGGGGACGGGAGATCCTCGAGAAAACCCACCGACCAGTGGACATCGTCCGGTACGATTCCCACATGCGAAAATCTGGGTGCGACCCCGCCGGGAATCGGAACTCGGTTTGCCTAGGTGGGAGGCGAGTAGTTTAACCGCTATGCCACCACGATGTCGCAGTTTACTTGAAATACGACTCTTGGCTCGCCCGTCGTAAGGGTTTTTAACTTCTAGCTATTTTGACTTTAAATTTTATCTGAAAAGTTAAAATTTAAATGCAGGCAAACCTCCCTACAAATTTCTCATTACATACTAATAGCATGAACAAACATATTGAGCTGTTCCTCGATGTGTTAACTTTATATAGTTTTAAGATTAGTACAAAAACATGTAATAAATTTTAATTCGCCTTGTTCGTTTAATTTACTTTTAAGTAGTTATTTTACTTTATTATTATGCTTAATTCGCGCTATTTAATATCACAACGAAAAACCTACGTAATATGATAAAAATGTAGTAAATAATTTCAGAATCGCTAAACCTTCACTGAAAACACCGCCAGTTAAGAAATCATAAAAAATGTACGTCATTCAATTTTTTTTTTTTTTTTGTGAAATGTAAATTTTAATGTTACATTTTAGAAAATATGCACTAAGTATAAAAATTGGCATTGTTCCTTAGGAAATGTCACGGGGAATACTTTTTGTATAAAATAGTTATCTTTAAAATAATTGCGTTGAGAAGAAATCTGTTATAGGCTGTTCACGGTAAAATTAGCACTTTTGAAATCTCTGCTTAAGATCTACTTATATTCACGTTATGTATTCTTCCGCCTTATGTAAAATTAACATTTCCATAGGTCTCATCACTTTATTCCTTCCGTCGGTCAAGTGAAAGTGTGAAATTATTAGAAATATATAATTTACAAATCTGCTAATTTTTACACTGAGATGTATTTAAAAAAAACAGAAGGAGAAAGAAATAATTGTTTTAAAGTTATCACGGATTGTTACCTAACATACTTTATTTGACGTCAAGATATGGAACCACTTTCCATCCATCGTTACTAACTTTGCTGGGCGCATGTCACTCAGTAGCGCCCGTTAGAATATATGCCAGGCAGGAGCAGTGACATTTTTCTAGGCTGATTTCAGAAGTGCTCACTTTATCGTGAACAGCCTTTAACGTTGGTACCCCACTGAGAGTCCTTAAGTGACAGAGTTAAATTTTTACACGTGGCAATGCAGATACACGTGTTGGTGCAATCTTTCTATAGTTGTGTCCCCCCCCCCCCCAGCAAGGGTAGGAAGGCGTCCCTTAAGTAAACACCCGTGGCTGCGAAACGGGGCTTGCCACGCCCGTCCAAAGCCCACTTGTCCCTGCGGAAGATGAGAGACGCAGCCCGCTCGACCGGGGGGAGAGTTAGCGGCCTGCTTGCAGACGACTCCACGTGGCAGCCCATCCCGTATAAATATTTTGGCCGGCGCGAGCGCCTGTAAATTGCCCTTCTCCTCCCGCACTGGACTTTTACCGTCCAGGTTTGCGGTCCCCCCCCCCCTCGTCGTGACAAAAATGATGCCGTTTGGCCGGGGCGGGGGACGTATTTCTAAATTTGAAATGCAGCCGAGCCTTGCGCGGGGGCTCCGCTTCCTCGCACGAGATATGGTTCCAATAACGTTTTATGCTGGCCATTTATCGGTTATATGGGGAATTTATAAAGGCTCGATATTTAAGCAATATATTAGCCGCGTGGTCGGGGAAAAAGAGGACGACAAGACGTGACTTGAATAGCCTGAAATACGACCTCTGGCCCTGGTCGGAATTGGTAGAGAAAGAAAAATTTTCCAGACGTCGAGAGCGGTTTTTTTTTTAAAGTCCTTTCCCTGTCCTTTGTTTGGTGGTTGAGGGGAACGGGGTACCTTTTTGATCGGAAAGTTTCGGAGCTCTTATCGTAAGACATTCCGCGAATTTTTACGACCTCGGGTACTTGTTTCTTCACCGGATACCACCCTCTGGTATCGCGTGTCTAGCCGTTTCTGAAATTGTATTTGTACGTTCGGTCACTTTTTATTGCGTAACACGTGTTTTGGTTGGTTGGGAAATACTCAAGTTGCGACACATAATGTTTGTCTGAGCCTGAATTTCAACAAAAACTCAATGCTTTTGTTTGACTATGTTAAACAGAATTAATCGGTTGATGGACAGATTTACGTAGTTCATCAAACATTCTTTGAGGGGTTCATGTTATGCCTTCGCGGATTTGTCCATTTCCGCCGCCACATTTGTTACTTCACTGCTTGTTTTAAATATTAGGTACTTTTTATTTTCGCTATGTTACAGGTTGATAATGCTTTCTTATCAACAGTGCAACTATTTTCTTCCCTTCGTTGGCAATATTAGAGTTACGCTGTATCAACATAATAGAACGTATTAAGTTATGTCCTAAATTACTTACAATGCAGCCTATAATTTAATCATAAAATTTTTATTTAAAATTACTAACCACCATGAAATCGTACAGAGCACCGAGTAGTGTTGCCATTCATTTATAATAATACGCTCGTGCCCGGGTGCATATGAGGGCAAGGTGCTAGGACGCTAACCAACGTGGGCGGATTGTCTGCTGGGGAGGAGTTTCCAACCCTTCTGTTTGTTAAATATACCTCACTGTACGTCGGATATTGATGCGGATAATTACAAAATGTTTTTACACCTTTAAAAGTCATGTTGAGATTCTTCTTTTTTTTTTTCTCTCTCTCTCATCGTGTAATTTTCCGGCACAATAAAAAAATTACCCTGCCATGATCATAATTAGTAGCTACACTTGAAAGAAGTGTGTTATGCAATAGTTAGAAAAATAATGTCACTTATCATGTTTTGTATTAAGAAACAGTTTTTCGTTTGCCACCAATGTAAACATTACTTTGGTATTAATAAGTTAAATATCGATCTACTGTTCGTAATTATCTGCCAACGCCGTCCGTAGTGACTGTGCGCGTTTAAGCAAATACAAGTTGCAGTGTTATAATTACCTTCATTTTAATACAGAAGAATATCAGTGTATACCTTGGAATCGAGGGCGATTGTATGGCATGAGCGATTAATGTGGTTCAATTTATAATATCGGGTCGTTATAAAATTTGGCGAAACAATATATAATGCATTTACAATTATACGTTATTAATTGTCCGGGGAGCAAGACGATCTTGGTATCTCTTCCATTACCACCCAGAACCATCCCCCATTGATGTATGCTGACAACATTAATTTTCTTCCGGGATTCTGCGGACGATTTTTAGGTCTAACCATCTTCCGCGGGGAACAATGACATCGATTCCAGTTGTCCCGAATCTCAGTTCTCCTCACTATCGCCCTTCCCCTAAAGAATTCCTATTAATCCAATCATCCCGTACAATCGTGGGATTTTTCTTTATTGTGTGGGTTTTCATATAAACCCCGCCATGCCGTACCACGACTATTGCCATGCTCTAAAGCAGTATCGGTGATATCAATCAGTGAAATATCGTTCACTGATAGTCAGTCGATAGGCTACTGCCGACTGCCAAATCAAGGAAATTAACTGGGAACAAGTGAATTATGGCAGTGGAATTCTCGACATTGAGTGGGAATCACAAATAATTTAGTGAAATTTCAGCCATCATATTAATTAATTAGTTATCAGGCACTGATTATCAGTCGCTCAGTTTTCACTATTTTCACTGATTTGGCTTAATTCTCACTGTTTCAGATTTAGAGTGCGCCTCAATCATCTACATTATGCAGCTGTTTCCATCCTCTTGTGTAATTTTGATTTATTCTCTGTAAACCTTCAATGATGCAGAGACAATACGGAGTTGTTTTGCAGTCATGGCCATGGCGCTACACCAGGTGGCGTGGGAGATTCGGCCACATACAGATTACATAAGCTGTTTAGGTTAATTTAAGCACTTATTGAAATCAACCTTTGAAAAATGTCACTGCCCTCAACTGCGTGTATTTTAACGGGCACATGGCATTTGCCCAGTAAAGTTGGTAGCGAGGGAGGTAAATTAGTTCCATTTCTTAACGTTGAATTAAAAGTGTTATTTTAACATTCGTGAATACTGAAATGATTTACTTTGCTTTGTGTTTTTTTTAATGCGTGTATGTTTAAGAATATGAAAATTAGTAAAATATTTACTTTTGTAATAAGTCCACTGTTTCACTTGACCGACGTATCGGTAAAGTGAACAGGCTTACGAGTACTATATCTTAATGTTCATATGCACGTGAAGCTGTTTTGCGTGTTCACGACCCAAATGCGAGAAGGTAGTAACGGTGTGTCGGTACAGGTTAGTCTCCCATATGGGCTTGTAAGGCCGACGACGTAGCAATGAAGGAGACAAGTCTTTACCTGGATTTGCAATAACCCGATAATCCGAAAAAAAACAGCCCCGACACCGAAGAAAATTTTTTCATCAGCCGTTCATGAGCCAGGTCACCCCGACAAAATCGTAGCCCTGACAGCCTGACGAAAGTAGATTATATTTCTACTTTCATCGGGCGTTGGGCTGGTCGGGCTCGTTTGGCAGCATAAACTAAACATAAACATAACCTTGCAAAACAAAATTTCTTGCGGATTTCAGTGCTGTGGTAAATTTCACACTGAAAATAATTTATGTGTTCATCCTGGTTATCTTGTATCAGAAAGCTGTTGAATTGACGAAAATAAATATTCGTGGAAAATTAACTGTTCCAAAATCGAAAAACACTTTGTTTATGAAGTTATCAAAACAGAATAGTTTACAATAATTTGTGATTTATCTGCTTTTCATGGCAAGTTACTGGCCATTCTAGAATTTTCTGAAAGTCACGCAACACCTGTGGGATGGAAACTGTCGGGGTATTGTAAACACTGAACTAATTTTGATGGCGGAAATGGTCGGACTGACAAGTCATGCCGGACTGTCGGGACGAGCTCGTGGCATTGTGAATCCAGCATTCCTCATGCCTCACCGCTCTACGATCCGCATCGTCTTTAAGCAATACTTGGTCCCAACCATTTGCAGAATTCTGCCCGGTGGCCTGCTTATATGTTACGTGATGATAGCGCGTTCATATTAGTGTGTTCGTTGAGTCGCCATCAAAACTAGGCTATGGTTGCTTTGAAAGTTTCATTTCAGAAGTTCAATTAAGTCTCAGCGTCAGGTGCTATACAGTGTGACACTTCAATATTTATGACTTTATAATGATTGTTATATGTCTTTAAATTTGATGTAAATGCCAAACTTTAATGCAATGTATAATATGTTAGCGTATGTGCAGTGTGATATGTGTAAACGTATTTATTTTTACAGTTGTGTTGTATAAGCTATGTAAGTCTAATGGTTATCTATGGTTCCTTTGAATGAGTATTTGCCTTTGTAAAAAGCACTACCTTTTGTTTTCTCAAAAGAATCAGGCCACACAGCCGGCCTATCACATTCTATTTTTGTTTTTTAAACAATAGTCTGATAGGACAAAAAACTTATTCATTCTAATTTATAATCAGTGAGAGGCCAGCTCAGAATAGAAGGTAGTGCTGAGTATGAAAGATAATCTATAATATTTGATTGGCAAAATTTGATATTTACGACTGAGATACATAATTATTCACGCGCTATTGGAATGCTGAGCCTATATATGTTTAAAATAAGAAGTAATTCGACAAGCTGTACGATGAGCCCGGAAGGAAAGACGGCCCAGTGAAGGAGGACTTCCTGGTTGGGACTTCGCACCAAGGACGACGCGGTGTCTGGTGTTCGGAGAGCCAATTCTGCGAGAGGAGTGCTACTGGCTGCGGATTCTGGCGAGGTTCCGGTTCTGCACCCACCTCCGCTGTTCCGGCCCGCAGAGGACGAGTTCGCTGAGCACCACCCAGAGATGTGCTGTCCGTGGTGAGCGGGAGAGCTGTTCCTGGGTTCTACACCAGTGAAGGATGACTCCACATCGGCAGAGTTGCGGTTATTTTTCGCTATCGACACAGCTAAGTCGTATTTTTCCTCGAGCAAATGTAAATGTATTTATGACACCACAACTAGTAAAGTCAAATGTTGATAAATTGGTTAATGTGCAATGTGCAGGCTGGTATTTCTTGTAATTTTGAGAATTAGTATAGTGTAATATTTCGTAACTAAAGTTCTGCAAAAGTACCATATCATTTTTAATTGGTTTAGTTCATCAGTATTAAAATCAAAGTAATGTTATTCGTTTCTATTGATTTACGTGAATTAAGACTTCTCTGTTTATTAGAATTAATGATCCAATTGTTTCAAACCACAGAGGTAATGAAAATTTGGACGAATACGCGGATTTTTTTTTTTTTTGCGTGGCAGCATAGAGTTCAGCCGAGGTATATCATTAATATAACCTATCAGACTCACTCACATATACAACGATATTTTATCATTACATTACACGTTCATATCTTATATTACATATCTCAGAAATAGTATTTTATAGCCAATGAGATTGGCCGTAATATTGTAATACATATCATTAGTGCTACAACCGGATTATTTAGTTTCCTGCTGATTTAGGTTTATTGTGAATTAAGATTTAAAAAAAAATGCTTCTGTAGTAATTTAATTGTATACTTTACTCTGTTGTACAGACTTAAAATCCGTACTATAAATGTAACATTTTACCAAAAATAAACTAAACAATCAATATGTTCCTTCATTTTTACAACTATACTTAATAACACGTGCTGGAATTAAGTACAGAAAATATTTAACAACTCGTACAATGTAAATTTTCTGATACCGAAATTACAAAAAAAAAAACTGAAGAATTTTTTGCGTAGGATGTAAAGTCGAGCCTTAAGGGTAAAATAGTAGTAGTAGTAGTAATAATAATTATAGCAGCCTAATTGTCTTTCTGAATGTTTTGTTATCGTGATACTTTTTTTCTCTTGCTCATTTTCTTTTTTAGTCTACAATTTCGAGTCTTGTATCAGAGATAATTTGTCGTTATTTTTTTGTCGGATGCGTGATAAAGATAATGCCTGTTGTTTTTCCGCCAGATCGTGGGCGACGAAGATAATGTGGCAGCTTGTTGTTAAGGTGTTCTTGCATGCTCTTCACGCGCGGCTGTGGTTGGTCCCGACGCTAGAGAACACACTGCGGAAAAGATATGACGGAAGGAAAACCGAAATATACTGTGATAATCCTTACGTCATAGGTGCCCGACTGAATTGTCTTGTAACTTTTTTATCAGTTGCCATGGAAGGGCATCGCTAGTAAGGAAACGTGACTTGCCACCGATCTAACTGTGATTTCTTACAACTTATGTTACTTAAAATGTTCGCACTACTGCAGTAAGGCTAATGTTTGTGGAAGTTGTAGATAAAAAATTTTATATTACCTCTCGTAAGTTGGTGCCATAAATTTGATGGTATAGTTTTTTTTTTTTTTTTTTTTTTCGTCTGAATCCTCACTTTGCTTTTCTTAGGTTTGTAATTTTCATTGTGTTCTATAAAACGGTACTGTAATTAAAACAGGATTGCTTGATTGTAACGTAGGCCTCGTCTGTAATTAAACTTCTCTTATTAACGCGTCAAGAAAAAAAAGGGAGGGCGAGGAGGTAGGAAGCCTGCTTGTGTGTGTACGCGAAAAGTGTAGTGTGTCTTAAAATAACGCCGAAAAACAAAACAAAAAAATACCTCGTGCATATTGTACGGTTAGACCTTATTAAAACTTTGCAGTTAGTGAGCCGAGGAAGCAATTTATCTCCCTCCGCAGGGGAACGCCCAGTGAGTTTGCCTCCGAGTAATGTCTCGCAAAGCCCTATCCCAGTGCGCCACTTTCCGCGACGAAGGGCCCGCAGGTTTGCCAAATTTATCTCCACGGGCTCGCGGGTAATGGAGTTGAAACTGGATTCCGTCTCGGGGAATTTTTGCCCCCCTTCGCACTTCGTGCTTTTCGGTTGTTCTTCAGAAAGGGACGAGGGGGGGGGGGGTAACGAGTGTGATCTTAGCCCGTGTTCCCCTGACTTCTTCGTCGACGACGACGACGACGACGACTTGTCCGACCAAGAGAGCTCCGGGGGTTGTTGGGGGTGGGAGCAGGAGACGGTTTATGATTTTAATGTCTTGGAACGTAATTCCTCGCGCTTCCGAGGAAAAAGTTTCAAGGCGGGCCCGCGGCGGGAATTTGTTCAAGAAGAGTCGTGCAATGCTGGGGGGGGGGGGGGTGGCGGTAAGTTATCCGTCTTCGGGGGCCTCTCTCTTCCTCGACGCGTCTGCCCTGATGAGCTGCAGGCGCCGCACAGCTCGAGACACCACGCCGGCGCGGGACCCTGGACGAATCTTCCTGGCCTCGCCATTCGTTAGCCCGCGCCGGTCGGTTAACTTTGGCGCGGATCCCCTCCGGGGTCCACTCCTCTAGTTCCGCGCCGTTAATCTGCCCCCCCCCCCTAATCCCCCGGATCCTCTCCAACGCTTGCCCGTCCGCACTGCGTCTTGGACGACGCCCGGGGGCCGAATCCCCCCCCCCCCCCCGTCATTTCGCCGGAAAAATTATCCCTTCCGGAGGGCCGCGCGCGGCTTGATGAGCTACCGGAGGCCCTCGCCATGTGGGCGTCTGCCAGCCCGACGTTCGTCGTCGGGGATGGCGAGTACGTTCGAGGACAATTCAGACTCCATCCGCGGTCACTTCCAACTTTTGAAAAATATCATTGCCCATACCTCGCATATGTTTTATATGCTGTTCACGATAAAATGAGTACTTTTTAAATCAGCTTTTGAAAAATATCATTTCCTATAACTTGCATGTTTTAAATGCTGTTCACGATAAAATGTCTACTTTTGAAATCAACTTTTGAAAAATATCATTGGCCATACCTTGCATATGTTTGATATGCTGTTCACGGTATAATAAGCACTTTTTAAATCAACTTCTGAAAAATATCGTTGCCCATACCTTCCATAAATATCAATGGCCATACCTTGTATATGTTTTATGTGCTGTTCATGGTAAAATGAGCACTTTTGAAATATTTTTTTTTAAAATAACTTGCATACGTTTATATGCTGTTCACGGTAAAGTTAGCACTTTTGAAATCTACTTTTGAAAAATATAATTGCCAATAACTTACATGTTTTTTAACGGACACACTGGTATGCGCTCAGTAAAGTTGGTAACGACAGAGGGAGAGTAGTCTGTTGTAACGTTGAAATAAAGATGGTAGATAAAATTTTGTGAATGCTTTAATTTACTTCTTTCGCTTTCTGTTTTTATTATGCGTGTGTGAGATTAAACAAATTTATTATATGCTTACTCTTCTACCTAAAATTTTTACATTGCCACTTCACCGCGCATAAACAAAGTGATCTGGCTCAAGGAAATGCTAATTTTACATGTGACGGAAGGATACACAATGTGCATACAAGTAGATCTTAAGTAGGGCTCTCAAAAGTCCACATTTTACCATTAACAGCATGTACCGTGGGATACTGGTTACTCACTGCGGAAGCAGTGTCATATTGTTATGAATTGAATCCCAGATTGATTCATACCTAAAAGGGACAATAGGGGGTAGCTGATCAAAATTTGGAATTAGGTAGAGCTCAGTAGTATAAATTTGGGGTTTATTGAACATTTATAGAGTATACAGTTGTTAAACTACAAGCATAAATTGGGGGGGAGCTTATGTGAATCGACGGGATGTTAGGTGACTACATGAAGGAATGTACCACTTTACTTTCATATTTAAACCTAACAGGAGAGTGCCCCACCTTACCCATGTTGCCGTAGGCTGATCCTGTCGGCGGTTAACGACGGCCGGACACGCCCATCTCCAGACGTCCTCTTGGTCCGATGCCCCCATGACGAAAGGCGTCAGTCATAGCGTTGCGCTTTCATAAATCGGGTGCATCGTGTTCGGCCGTGTTTACTGGCCGTTGGAGGAGGGGGGGGGGGTCTACTTTTATTTTTCTTAACGTATTTCGGTAACCACGGGTCATGTCCTGGTTCAATGTTTGAATGTGTGATCAGGAAGGCCGTCCAGCTGAGGCTTGACCACAGTTCGTAACATTATGAACAAATAGGTGTAGCTCGATTATTCAGAGGTCTTGGTGCCTAGCCCACTGTGAGTGAGTGAAGATATTTGTCGGCTCTTTAACATCAGTGTCTTCAGAGCCGAAGTGTGCGAAGTGAGGTGAGTATGGAGCAGCGCCGGAATGAAAGGACTATGGGGGGGGGGAGATCTCCGAGAAAACCCGAAGACCAGCGGCATCGTCCGGCACGATTCCCACTTGCGAAAATCCGGGAGTGACCAGGCCGGGGATTGAACCCGGTTTGCCGTGATTGGAGGCGAGCAGGCTAACCATTCAACCACCGTGATCCCTCCCACCCTACAGAGAATTATAATTCGCGAAAATGTCCAACCTTTGTTTATATTCTTTTAATGAGGTCTTCGAAAACCATTAAGTAAGCGAAGTGTGATATAACTGTACTGTGCGTCCCAGCATCTATGTTTCAATCGTACAAATTATATACATAAAAGTTACAAATGTATATAACTTATGAACTTCAGTGTCACTTTTAAAAGAGCCCAGAGAAAAACGCAAAAACAGCAAAGAGCAGAACTTGTACAAGGTCGCAAATATGCATACAAAAGTATTCTTTACAAATTACCTAGTGACTAAATAATACCAAGGTTCACACGAATAACACCAATGCTTTCAAAAAGATGGTTTAAAATGTACCAAGGTGAAACCTACAATATACGAATTACAAATTCAAGACTGTTTCTATCAGGTCTCTTGTGAATATAGCTGTATTTACATAGTAGGAACTAGTAGAACACTTTTCACATTCATCAAAGAACATAAACGCACGAAGAAGGGTGAAACACAATAATTCAGACTCGCTGAATATGCTTGGAATAACAATGATAAATATCTCTTAAGAAACTGCTACTCCACGTACGCTAGAATCACTCCCAATTAACAGAAACTTCCACGTACTCGAGAATCACTCCCAATTAACAGAAACTTCCACGTACTCTAGAATCACTCCCAATTAACAGAAACTTCGAAGAATCAGCATTCATTGGAACAAATAGGAATGTATTTACTTAACAGAATCAAGTAATATTTGGATACCGGCAATCAAAAGATAAAACAATTGCATCATAAAATAAATTCTAAACAGACACCACATGAAGACATCTCCGCAGTATTGTATGTCCGGAAGTAATTTTTCATTTCGTTAAGTCTTTTCCGTTTTACATGAGTTGTCGCACAAAATTTTCTTCTGGCGGCTGCGGAGCTGAAGATTTCACAGTCTGCAAAATGAGTCGAGGCTGTTCAGTCGTCTCCTGGATTTCTTGGTGCAAAATTGGTGGTAGTTTGTTTCTTGAGTCGCGTGCCTCGTCAGCAGAGGCGTGTGGTGAACTGTTGCAAGGTTAAGCTGGTGCTTGCTCACTGCTGTACATTCTCGGTGCACGCAGCAGGAACCAATAGCCACTGGGGAGCCCAGGAAAGTTGAATGTATTGAGACCATTCACGACGCGTATAGGCCGTTCACGGTAAAGTGAGCACTTTTCAAAGCTGTTTCATCAGACATAATAACCAATAATACATTTCATTGTGGCCTCGGACTTTTGGTTTTGGATATGGTGAATTTATACACTGCGTTTATTACTCACATGGCAGGGTTTACATTAACAAGCGGCGGAAGTATATAAATTGGTTGAAAAAAAGAAGTAACTAGGGCTTCAAAAGTGCTCACTTTACCGTGAACGGTCTATAAGCAAGGGACCCATTACACACGTCCTGTGGCGTCACCTGTGGATGGTGGAAATGTTAACTAGCAAGCAACAGGGACATCGCTGACGCAGGTGTAGCAGGCGAGTTTTACCCGGGTTATTCTTACCCTCTCGCCAGAATGTGTCCCTTGGTAGAATTATCAATTTAAGGAACAATCGTAGCTCCATCGCAAATAAAATTACTGTTCAAGCGTAGCCAAACATTACGCACCGAGCGAGAGTCCTCAGCGCTAGCAGGTGAGTTAATCCCCCAAACAGTGATTCAAGGCGCGCCGGCTGTTTTATTTTTTGCAGGTGGTGACTGCGAAGCGGTCACGCATCAGCGAAGCTTGGAGTTTCTCTATAAATTATTTTCATGCGTGGTAAATTCGTGTGATGTAATTAGTAAAGTGGAATTATGCCATTTTTCGCGAAAAAAAAATTTTTTTTCCGATAAGCCCCTAGTCTGCACATTTACCCTCTTCTTCCCGTAAGGCACCTCACTGTGCAGGTGTAATGATGTATTTAGTACGTTCTTTTCATGTCTCGTTCGCGAGGGTGTCCGTCCTTTCCTACCTGGGGGTGAAATCCTCCTGGGGGTAAGATTCGCCGGTTACGCCGACGTACCTTATGACAGTTCACCACATGTCACTGCTCGTCAGGTAATTATCCAACTGGTGTGACTACATTACGCATAATTAAAGAACTGCCTTTAAAGACCTTGTGAACAGCCGTAGTAAGTTCGTATTACTTTCATATCCACCAGATCGAGCGAGCAAAGAATCGGTCTAGTTGTGTTCCGATCAATGGTGGTCACCTGGATTTAAAGGCATCGTCGTCACCAATTACCATCACCACCACCACCAGTAAACATTGTCGCATTTTATTTACTATTTATTCGTGCTTGGTGGCATCGCATTTCCTCAGAACAAAATAAAATTACAACTATTGTAACGTCAGTGCCACACTCCATCGTCCTATCTACCATTGGCTAAAATTTCAACTTCGCAGGAAACCTTCCACCGAAAATTGGACACGACCAATATGAATACGGCCATACAAGCATGTATGGAATCTTCCAATGAAGCTACTAACGTGGCATATGAGCTTTAGGGCAGGCGGGGGCAGGTAAACGTGGTTGCTAATATTATAGGCTGTTCACGGTAAAGTGAGCACTTTTTAAGGCCCTTATAAGTTTTTCCTTTTATCCAATTTCCATCTTCCTGCTGCTCTTTAATATAAACATTGCAATGTGACCGTTAAACACAGTGTATACATTTAACCACCATCAAAATTTAATGACTGAGGCTGCAATAAGATATATTTATTAGCGGCTAATGCCTGTTGGGAGGGCCTTAAAAAGTGTTCACTTTATCGTGAACAGCCTATACGGATATTTCTGATCTACACTCTGGTATACACAACTTCGTGGCCTTATGTGGCCGGTATCTTGAAACCCACCTTCAATTTCCAATTATTGGTTATAAAAATGTTGGTGTGTCTAATTTCCATACGTGTTGAGATATGATATTCGATTTGGTGTAATTATACAAACACTTTAATGCAATTAATAAATATAATAAATGATCCCAGGCACGGTGACCATGTCGTCTGAGGTCAGATGAGTGAAATGCGAATCTTGCCAGTTCAGAAACTCTCAGAACTGTTATTTACGTCGCATAACCCTGAGAGTACACAGTTTCAAATTTAAAGTGTGTTGAGCACACGTACATTACTTCCTATAGAAAAACGTATGATAAAATATGGGACCGATAAAAAAACTTTTTTTCCCCACCACAATAAGAGAAACTGTTCGACTGTGTGCTGTTTGGTTCTTAAAGCTTTAGATTTTTAAGTTCGTTAAAAATTAATTAATATAACCTAATAGCCAACAGATAATATGCTTACTGAAGCTGGGGCAAAAATTTAAGGATGTGTGATCTCTCACAAAAAGTGTTACATTTACAAGGGGTTTTTTTTTCTCAAGAGGATGTGAAATTTTTTTCGACTTATTTGAGGAGTTTCCATTTACACAAGAGGGGAGGAAAACTCCATCTAGGCTTCACTGGAGTGGAAGACAAATAATTAGCCAGCTGTTTCCCAGAGGAAACTAATTTGTTGCTTCAATGTTTTTCTCCCTTGTCTTGCTAATTACTCCGGCAGCAGTTGGTACGAAGCTCTTAATCTGCTCGGAATATCGCAGCGTACTTAATAAAATTTCACATTTGCGCGGTAGCTCCGCATCGTATTTATAGTGCACTTAGCTTCCTGCTGCATTCCTTGCACGACATTGTATCTTGTCGATGGGCTGTGTTGTAAATAATATAATGTTAAAGGCTGTTCATGATAAAGTGATCATTTTAAAATCGAACCTTAGAAAAAGTCACTGCCCCTGCCTGTATATATTTTAACTGGCGCACTGAGTGACATTCGCCCAGTAAAGTTGGTAACGATGGCTGGATAGTAGTTCCATATTTTAACGTGGAATAAAAAGTGTTAGGTAAACATTTGTGATAACTTGAAATTATTTCTTTCGCTTTCTGGTTTTTTAATGCGCCGGAGTGTAAAAATAAGCAGATTCGTGAAGTATTTTTGCTTTCTTAATTATTTCACAGTTTCAGTTGATCGAGGCATGAATAAAGTGATGAGACCCATGGCAATGTTAATTTTACATAAGGCGGAGGAATACACAACACGCATATAAGGTGAACATAAGCGGGGCTTTCAAAAGTGCTTATTTTACCATGTACAGCGTATATAAATATTTCAGTTGGTTTTTTAATGAATACCGATCGTGCCTGCGGGCGGTAGTGACTTAAGGAAGTTCTGTAAACTGTCTCCGTGCCTACAGAATGGAAATTGATGGCATGCATTGAAGAGTCGGGAGGCGTTAACTTGTCAGTCCGCAATTTAAGATTCTAACCTAATTACTAAACGTTACCATCGTATAATGGAGTCGTGCAGC
Organism: Dryococelus australis; assembly: GCA_029891345.1. NCBI lineage: Eukaryota > Metazoa > Arthropoda > Insecta > Phasmatodea > Phasmatidae > Dryococelus > Dryococelus australis. The sequence goes on from CM057006.1 coordinate 42,020,175, forward strand.
AGTAATTTTTATTTCTTTGTGTGCACAGTTGGCGAACCGAAATTCAACCCATGGTATATTTGACGAGGAGATAAAGTGCGAAGGAGAGTGGCGGGGAAAATTTTTTTTAAAGAAATAATGTTAACCATGTGGACGAAACTACTGTTCCGTGTTGTTGTTTTTTTTTTTTTTTTTTTTTTTTTTTTTTTTTTTTTTTTTTTTTTTTTAACTTCCTGTGTATGTGATAGGAAAACTGTGAAATATGTATGATGGTTAAAAATAAATCTTTGACGGTAATGTGACGTTACTGAAGACAATATGACGCGACATGTTCCACACGTATCCGAACGTGTAAATAAGTAAACTGTAGTAATTATCCTCTTTTGCGAGGATATGATTCGCTGGCTTTTTAAGCTGCAGTAGCTCTGGCACAACAGATGAAGTAGGAGGCTCGTTATGTCCGAGGAAATGTTAGCTTTCAGGTGCAGCAACGAACCCAATTACCGGGTGTCCCAAATGAATATGTGTACGTTGTTCCCGTCCAAAGAGTGCAAACATTAGTTCGACACACCCTGCAAAAACATTGCATTCTTGTAACGTTAGAAGTAATGTTTATACACTTTGTGTTTTTGCATCTCATCTATACTACTAAATAAAATAGAAGTGTCTGTCTGTGATTTTCAAATTTATCGCTTTTAATTATTTTTTCACATAGCGTAATTGATAACTAAGCCATATCTAATGTTAATTTTTTTTCGTGTCCGTCTGTCCGTCTCTCCGAACGGATTTAATTCAAAAACCACTGAACGTATTGACATCAAATTTACTGTCTATAGACTGTAAACCAGGACTAACTTAGTTTTTGTTTCATCGAGATATCTCAAACAGTTCCGGAAAAAATGATCAGTGGTGTAAATAGGTACTGGATTAAGCTTTTCTTAGGATTGATTACTGCATAAAAAAGCATTGTTAAAAAAATCCGTCATTTCTTCATTCTTTTTGGCTATGGGCTGTCCTCCTTTCCTTCCAAAAAGCCGTAGTAGCCTAGTGGCTAGACTTATTCCAAGTGGGGCCACAGTGATCCATTAGATAGATATATCAAGTGGGGCCGCAGTAGCTCACTGGCTAGACACCAATTAAGGGGGCCTCAGTAGTTCAGTGGTTAGAGAAAAAAATAAGGGGGCCACAGTAGTTCAGTGGCTAGAGAACCAAATAGTGGGGCCGCAGCTGCTCTGGGGGTAGAGTACCCACTAGCCTGCAATATCAAATGGGGCCGTAGTGACACAGTGGATATATATATATCTCAAATGGGGCCGCATTGGCTAGAGCAATATGATTATCAGGAATATAAATAGGTACTGGATTAAGATTTCCTTAGGATTACTGCATAATAAAAAAAATTGTTAACAAAAATCTCCTTCATTTATAATTTTTTTCCTATGGGCTGTCCTCCTCACCTTCCAAAGAGAAGTGGCTAGATCGATTCAAAGTCCTAAATACTATGCTAAGGAAGTAGCACTGGCCTGCTGGTTTGTAAATAAATCAACTAATATCCCGATGTTAAAATTGTATCTCATTTGAAACAGCTGGGCGTTTTTTAGTACATATTTGAACATCTTTATTCCACCCGGCACGTGTTGATTGATAAATGACTGAAATAGTCGCCTATAACTCATTGTATTTATTACTGCATATGTGGTTGATAGTATCCGTCAATATTTATAAGTGTAGGATTACACTGCAATGTAGTCGATGCCAGTTAATAAATATGTAAGATCCTAACATTAGTTGACTCCGTTTACGGGAGTATTAACTTTTCGGTAAACTAAAAATGCGCCACAAAGTTATTTCAGTTTTAAGTCGTGTGATATCGTGTAAAATGAAATGTAGAGACCAGTCAGTCAACATTAACGCCCGTTAAGAGATTGGTTTAAATTAAGACAGCATATTTCTTCCAAGGAGCCAAAGCTGTGTTCCTTTGTGTGAATGAATAGTGTTATTGCTGGAGGCTGTGTGAAGTCTGCGAAGCTACGTTCTTTCTCGAAACGTTAGAGAGGATGTGTACACAAAGTCTGTGTTCGCAGCTCTCTTGTGTGTGTGTGTGTTTCGCGTGGCCTGATCCGAAGTTGTTTAAGGTGTTACTGGTTCGGTGAAGTATTACCACCCGCAGGAGAATTAAGTAACAAGTTCGGAGTACTACCTCTTTCCTTTCATTAACTTCTCGCGGAAGTTCCTCCCCCCCCCCCCCCCTCATCAATCTTCTCCCCCGATCCAGCCGCCTACTTCGACTTACGTAATCACATTTGTTTTCTTTTTTGGCGCTTAAAAGTTAGTAGACAAATGTTTACTTCCTCGCGTAAAAGTCGGCTGACATTCTGCTATTCCTATTATGCGATACGCTACGTATGTTTGACTGAATTTGATTGTAAGTAAGTAAAGATTTAAAAAATAAACCCCTTTCATTTTTTGGTGTGTTATTCTACTGATTCCTGAAGTGTTATATTAGTAGTTTCATTTCTGACTTTTGTCTTGCGAATGGTTATTGTCGGATTATTTTTTTTTATCTAGATAAACTTAGTCGACTTGTCAGTGGGCTAGTAGGCCTACTAGTTGTATTCATAACCCATCTTGTAGTTAATTTTTTTTTATCTAGATAAACTTAGTCGACTTGTCAGTGGGCTAGTAGGCCTACTAGTTGTATCCATAACCCATCTTGTAGTTAATTTTTGTTGATGGTCAATCAATTTGTATTGGACAGTTAATCGTATATTACTATACTTAGTATAACAACTTCATTACCTAAATTAAAATATTTTAAAATCAGACCTGAAATTAACAAAAGTGGAAAAATTAATCAGCAAATTGATGGAAAGTTTAATACAGTTACATTAGTTTCCATAAAGATGTGTAATAATTGCCGTACATTTCCGAAACGTTCGTCACCGCCTGAACGAAGCGCCCATAAATTAATTGGTTTTTTTTTTTGTAAGTCTGTGGATTTTTTTAACCGTATATATTCGGCACTACAGCTTATTATATAACTGGCGCCCACCATGTGCGGTATTTGCAATTAGGAAGTAGTTATTACAGTAATAGACACAGCGTAGTCTGTTCGCGGTTTCTTCACACCTTTTGAATCAAACCTTTGAAAAATCACCCCACGTGTGATGTGTTTATTTATATCCTAAATATGCCACGTACCACGAGCGTTTTATACCTCTGTTAACATGAATGTATCTTATTTTTCGTTAAATTTAAGTTTTACCTGTATTTTATTTATAATTTCTAATATTTCATTCATAGTATATATGAAAACAAAAACAGTGAGAAAACGTGTGTGTGCGTGCGTGCGTGCGCGCGTGCGCGTGTTGGTAGCGCTTAGCAAGAAATTGTTCTAATGCATAATATTATTACAACTGAGTGCGCACGAATTCGGTGCGTTGTTCTTTGGTGTTATTTTCTAGACATGGTTAAGCTTAGTTTTTATGAGGCGGAGGAATATCCTGAAAGTAGAACCGTGAACTGATTATACTTGGAATTGAATGTCTTCGTGATGGACTTATCTGTGTGGAATGAAGCGATGTGGCGCAGTGGTAAAACTTCGCAGTCGCCTTCGGGAGTACCTGGGTCCGATCCCTGGTCCGGCCATCCTGGATCTCAGTTCTCCGTGATGTCGCGAAACTACTCCAGGTTCCTCGCTACAGGTTATGTGGCCGATTTCTTCCCCGCTCCCGTCTCTCTCTCTCTTTCACGACCTCGCTGTCGACGAGACGTTAGGCCTTAAAGGCTGTTCACGATAAAGTGAGCACTTTTGAAATCAACCTTGTAAAAAAAATCACTGCTCCTAACCTGTATATATATTTTGACGGGCGCACTGAGTGACATACGCCCAGTAAAGTAGGTAACGAGGGAGGGAAAGTAGTTCCATATATTAAAGGTCGAATAAGAAGTGTTGGGTAACCATTTGTGATAATTTAAATTATTTCTTTCTCTTTCAGGGTTTTTTTTTTTTTTTAAATTCATCAAAGTTTAAAAATGACCAGATCATGGCAATGTTAATTCTACATAAGGTGTAAGAGCACAATATCTTAAGCAGGGCTTTCAAACGTGCTCATTTGACCGTGAACAGCCTATAGAACCCTGTGAGTGAAACACTAATAGTCTTGCTTCGGTACTGCTGTCGTGCCATCCGCGGGCAGTTAGTGGCATGCTTACTCCCCACCATCAGTCTCGTAGCCATCGACATTCCGTCAGCTCGCAATAGATGACTCTGCAGATGAATTGTTAGACCGGCAGTTGACCATAACTGAGCCATTTGTGTAAGCCCTTCAGTGTTTTTGTGCCGGCAGTCACTCGGCATTGCCATAGTACACGGACTGTCTCTTGCTACATTGGTAGCAACTCGGGAATCCCAGTAGTGCAAAACTTTATTTGAGGTGTCTTGTTACCTAAAGGCTGTTCGCGATCAAATGAGCACTTTTGGTATCAACCTTAGAAAAAAGTCACCGCTTCTACCTGCATATATTTTATCGGTCGCGCTGAGTGTCATGCGCCCAGTAAAGTTGGTAACGATGGAGTGAAAGTAGTTCCATCGAAAAAAAAAGTGTTAGGTAACCATTTGTGATCAATTATTTCCTTCGCTTTCAGTTTATTTTATGTATCAAAGAGTAAAAATGAGCATATTCGTAAAATATTTCCTTTTCTAATAAAATCACTGTTTCAATAGACCGTCGCACGAATAAAGTGGTGAGGTCAATGACAATGTTAATTTTACATAAGGCCGAAGAAAACGATACCTGCGTACAATTAGATCTTAAGCAGGGCTTTCACTAGTGCTCATTTTACCGTGAACATCCTCTTTTTTTTATAATCAAGTTACTGTAATTTGAAAACCATTACAAAACAAACTTTAATATTCTGTGCAGTAACAATATGTTAGTATAGGCTGTTCACGGTAAAGTGAGCACTTTTGAAAGCTGTGTCATTTGGAATAATAGTCGATAAATGAAATTTATTTTAGTCATAGACGTTAACTTTCAAGTGCTGTGCAATATCCACGCTATGTTTATTACTTACACTGGGATATTCATTTTAAAAGCTGGTTAAAGGAAAAAGAATGGCTGGAATAAAAAAAAAGTAACTGGGGCCACGAAAGTGCTCACTTTACAGTGAACAGCCTATACATATGTGAATATTCTACAGTTGTTACTCCACCAACTGTTTTGTAACAGTTAAACTATACTTGACGACTCGTGCCGGGGACGCTGATAGTCCTGATATGACTAGATTCTTAACGTTTGTTCGTTAATAATTTATGTATTTAGGTTAAGAATTGTTGATTAAACAAGATGAGATGTGCTGGAATCGCACGACCTGCGTGCGTTCCGAGATAAAATGTAAATACAGTAATTTTTCATGATTTTCTCGTAGACGATGTATGTCATGTGTCAGCTGTCGTTTCGGAGAGAAGCGACATTTGTATTTTACGACGGGCAATCCTAGGTATCGTCAGAGACAAACAGGTTATTTTACTGGCGTTTGAAAAGACTTAGGTTTAACGTGAAGAAATGTAGCGAGAAAATAATCCGCCTTGGTATGCATGTTATTGTGTATAAATGTGTGAGACTGTGTGACATACGCAGCGAATTATTTGCGTTGCCCAGAATAGCGCCATAAAATGATGGGTGTACGACGTGTAGACCTCGTAATAGGTATAATTTCATTAAATATTAAGATACAGAATTTTCTATCACGCATGTGAGTATGAAATAGTTTTAAAAATAATATAAATGTTTTAATAGTCATTTATTTGTTAGTTTCATTTTTTTCATGTTTTGGATCTTTTCGTTTTCATGAACTCGCTCAGGAAGCGAGCCATTGAATGCAATTTTATGGAATTTCGTTCTTGTAATTCTAATTGCGTTTTTCATAATATAGGCTGTTCACGGTAAAGTGAGCACTTTTTGAGGCCCTTCCAAAAAGCACTATCCCTTAATAAATGTGTTTTATTGCTGCATCAAACATTAACTTTTGAGAGTAATAAAATGTATACACTGTGATTATTAGTCATACTGCAATGTTTACATTAAAAAGTGGCGGAAAGGTAGAAATTAATTGAATGGAAAAGTTCAATAGGACCTTAAAAAGTGCTCACTTTACCGTGAACAGCCTATTGTAATTTAAAAGTACCACACCAGCAGCAGAAAGTTAAGTGTACTTTATTTGGTTCCTACCCCCCTTCCCAAAAAATTTAGACTTATAATACGATTCTCTTTGTCACTGTGTTGCCATAACTTTGTCACTGTGTTGCCAGAGCTGTGTATGTTACGAGAGGCAATAATAACTCGGAAATAAGCACTCACGTGACGTGGTCTTAACATTAACTACGGAATGTCATGTTTGGTATGATTAAAGTGTTTCTTCGATTTCGCATCTCAGTGGTGCATGGTGCAGGGAATGGCAAAGTGAACAAGAAAGAAAAAAAAAAGTAAAGTACTTTCAAAGCTAGGTTTTGTATTTGCGGATCCTTCTCTCTCTCTCTCTCTCTCCCTCCCTCTCTCCCTCTCTCTTTCTCCCTCTCTCTCTCTCTCTACGTTCTTTAGTTTGGCACGTTTTCAGCTACTAACATAGCAGCGGTGTCTTTTTCCCTTGCGGTGGCGGATGCATCTCAAGTAGCTTGAATGAAGGACTCGCGAAGGAGGAGGAGTAATGAACTAAACGAATTTCCAGTTTCTAGGACCAATTCGCTTGGGTTTGCTCTTAGAGATGACGCAGTTCAAACACTCTCCGACGCGATCGTGTCGCCGGTTGAATTCTGTAATGGACCACGTACTCCCCCAACTTCTTGATATTATCCTCTTCGAGCCTGGACCTTAGTAATTGAGGGGGGGGGGGGGGGGGGGGGGAAATTAAGTTAATCGAAAAGTAAAAGAAAAAATTAAATTTTTTTTTCTTCTTTTTTTACATTTAAGTAATTTTGAGCTTTTGTAGTATAAAGTAGAATTCATTGATGCTCTTGGCATCCTGCGCTGTTGCAGTGTCGCATTACACACATATTTTAACTTTTTATAGTGATATAAATTATCAGCGTCGCTAAGTTTTTACCTTCGAATCACTAGGTTTCGGAAATGTTGGGGAAAAAAATCGTATTAAAAAAAACTTACAAGATAATGTTAGTTATTGCAAGTTATTTTACCATGCATGCCAATTTTTTTTAATGGTATGTATAACTAGAGAAGAAGGTCGAGTTAAAAGTGTAAACACGCACTTTAATGAGTTAACATCTGATACCATTTGAAATCATTGATACATGTTTCGCATCGCTATTATTCACTTTTGAAATTCACCATTGCTTTGATATAGTTTTAAGTTTATATTTTTATGCCAAGTGTATAACGATATTTGCAAAACATATATTTGACCAGCCTGTGTTGCCAGCTTTACCTTGCAGTACTATGGCTTTCGATTTTGCCATACCCTGTGCCTTTGTTTCATTGTACGACTTTAAATCGATGCTCCTCTCTCTAGACACGGCAATATCTGTGCTACTTATCTCCAATGCGTTGCCTTCGGACAACTGAGTTTAATGTTCTAATACCGGCTAAGCCTTGGGCATTTGTGCATTTTCAGCCGTAATTTTAAGGTGATTTAGCACACAGACTGCCATGCCATGACGTCTCCTTGTGTAGGCCATGTCTTTAAAGCGGATTTTATTTTACAACTTCACATATACATAGTTATCTGAACCTAAGGGTCCTGGTTACCAAAAATTCATTATTTTATATTATACGAATTACCATTCAACTTGTATACATTATGCTATTTGTAAGTAATATTTCCTTGCACGGAAAAGGGGTCCACGGTGGCTGAGTGGTTAGCCTGCTCTCCTCCCACCAAGGCGATCCGGGTTCGATCCCCGGCGGCCTGGTCACTCCGTATTCTTGCATATGGGAATCGTGCCGGACGATGACGTTGGTCGGCGGGTCTTCTCGGGGATCTCTCGTTTCCCCCGCCCCTTCATTTCTGCGCTGCTCCATTCTCATTTAAATCACCCTCATCGGCTCTCAAGACGTCGATGTTAAGAGCCGTTCAAATCTCTTCAATCACTCACTCGCATGGGTAATCTTCAGATCGCACAGTTTTTGCATCTTGGCATGTCAGAATCACAATTTTAGTGTTTCTGGGACGCACAGATGAAACAAAGGAAAATATTTACAAAAAAATTCAACACGGGTGACTTAACGTTAACGTCTTAATTCATTTTAAGGCATGTTAGTAGATTGAGCCCTAGAATACTACGATATAATTTATTCAAAATTGCGGCGATGCAGTTGCATATGCATTTCCCACACCCCAACCTCCTGGAGGTGTTGTCTGACGGGACCCTCCCACCCCTCTGATGATCCCCTACTGATAATGTTCGAGGGGGGAGGGGGAACCCCTCAGACTGCTATGGTACACCTCCGGAAGGTGGGGATGGGGAAAGTGCATGTGCAACTGCATCGCCGCCATTTTGAATAAATTATATCGTAGTATTCTGGGACTCACTCTACTTACGTTGAACATAATTTTTTTTTAGCAAAAAATATAAAATGGTACAAATAAAAAATTCGACGATTTTCTTATTTTGAGCGATTTTTTAAAATTAGATAAACATTTCGTAGCGTGATTTTAAAATATTTCTTGGAGTAGCTCGTTGCATTTATTGGAACGTGAATTATCTCATTTTGGTTAAGTTATTTATTTGTTATTATTTCTACGTCCCATAAGTACTAAAATTGTGTATTTGAAATAGCATTATTCGAGGAAATAGTACTTTTAATTAATGTCTGCAAGTTGGACATTGTTTCGTGCGCGTTTGAAATAAATAATTTTTAGTGATCAACACCCGTATAGGTTATTCATGGTAAAGTGAGCACTTTTTAAGGCACTCCCAGCAGTCATAATAACCAAAAAGTTATATTTTACTGTGGCCTCAGACTTAAACTGTTGAGAGCTATAAAATGTTTTTCGCTGTGTTTATGAGTGACATAGTAATTTTTATGCTAATAATTGGCAAAAGGATACAAATGAGCTGAAATGAACTGCCAAGCACGACCTTAAAAAGGGATCAATGTGCTGTGATCAGACCTTTTAGGGCCCTTGCACGATTGAAAACTCTAGCCTTTGACTTTACATTTCATTTCATTTGACGAAACCACCAATGCACAGTACAATTCTTTGTAAAGTCAAAGTTCAGACATTTGTAATTTGGTTCTGCAATCTTCGCAAAAATATACATCTTATTATATAAATCGTTACATATATATATTATCCAGGGATGCATTTTACGTCCTTGTTTTTAAAGTAGTGTTAAGCATTAGGATGGAAATTTCGCTTCAGAACGAAAATACTCGCTTGTTTGCTTTATTCATAAGTATTGTTAAATTTTTCTCATAAATCAGTGGGCTAAACCAGGTTCGTTAAGGAATGGTCTTAGTTGAATAGACGTGTTATTTGTAATTTCCTAATTTTATTTACAATAACTATAAACGGAATTCTCTCGATCCAAATTCTTTGATAACACTTGCTGTTTACACAATTTACAATTACCTCAAAGAAATTAATGTAATCAAATAATTAAACATCAGTCCTAATAGACAGTGTATCATACCCTATTAAATTATTTTATCAATTATGTCTCTATATTTGACTGTTCCAATATTTACAATTAAATCCGTATTACATGTTCATTCAGTCCCACCTCAGTTATAGAGATCTCCGAGCGGCCTTCACTCGTCGGGTTTCACGCCTTCTCGTCCACTCACGCCACAAGCACCTCGTCCGCCGTCGTCTCGCGATGTCCCGGTTACCGCACTTATGCCCGGTTGCACCAACATCTTCCCCGATCTGAGTGTTTCTTTGCGTCGAGGGTCCTAGTTCTCAGAACATTCTCGCACATCCTCTAAACTCATCGGCTTCTCCAGCAAGGTGGAGGAGAGGCTGTGACGCCAGTCAGGTCACTGCCGCTATCAATCATTCTCCTCTCTTCCGCCCCGGTTGAGGAACGGTGTCACGAGCGGGTGTGCCTGAGGGGTGGGGAGGATCGAGGTGGGCCACTCCCCCCTCCTCTGGGGGGCCAGACTGCGCATGCATGGATCTCGCATCAGCGCGTAACATTATTAGTTTATTTAATTTAAACGAGCTTGGTTTATTATACCGCCTTACAATAAACAAATATTCATTCCATATAACCTGTGTTAGGTTATCGCCAAAACGTCTTCCCGACTTTGACTTTAAGGCTGTTGCCTGATTTGAAAGCAGTGAGACTTTGGCACCCAAGACTGGAAGGAAGGGTGGTGGTTTGGACTTGCGGGTGATTGGAAGCGTACTCGGAAGCCATCCCACCATGGGAATGTGTGTGTTTTCATCGCTGGTTGGACGCGCGTGAATGAGATTTTGCCATTGGTTGTGCATTTTGTGTTAAAGTTTTGGTGCTAGTATTGTGTAAATAGTACCGCGGAAGAGCCAGTAGGGAGGGATGGCTACTCCACCTCTTCAAGACGGCAGTTTCTTTAGATAAGTTTTTGAACTTTGATGTTTTCCATGACCAAATAGACTTTAAGCCCTTCTGTCATGAAGGTTAGAAAGGACCAGATGGATAGTCATGGTAGGAGTTGTTTGGACATCAGGATATTTGAAAGCAAATAATGGAGTGCATTTTTCTAAAGACGTTCTAGACAATTTTCTCGAAAAGTGATTTTTTTTAACAAGTACGTTTCAAAGTTTGTAAATGAGGTTGTAAAGAACTGCCTCTTGTGAGAAATGGTTGGGCAAGTTGATATATTACAATTTTTTGCCTTGAAAGTCACAACTAATATCAGATTACGATAATTTTGTGGAGTATTATCTTCAGGTGGCAGCAAATTCAAATGTGCATCTTTAAAAAAGGTCTTTAATGTGGTGTAATCAAGGCCAGTTGTGGTTTAATTCAATATAATCTAAATACTAGTATTTACAGTATTTTCATATGTTTGAATAAAATGGCCTTCAGCATGTTGCTATAGTCAGGTGTAAAGAATATTTTAAATACATTCCATATTTCACACAATAATATTTTCTGGTATTAACAGATCATACATGTGGCTGAGAAAATGGCCTTCATCCTGTTGTTGAAGTCAGAGGAAAGAAAGTAATTGCATTATGGTGTCAGATATATAATGCGTTGCTTTTTATGTTTTTTGTGATGGGTCTTGTCGAGTCGAGTGTCAAGACTCTGATTTTAAGGTACAATTTCATGAAAAGAAAAGTGTTGGGGCTACCCAGTAGCCATAATTTTAGACGTTTTAAGTTGAGATTTTTCTTATCAATTATTGTACTTGAAGTAAGGGTCAAATACCCATAGTTTTATGGTTTCGTATTTACTATATTTTGTGTGTTAGGATATTCTTTATTAATGGAATCAATGACAGAAAGTGGATTATTGAAAATAAATAAATTACTAGAATCTTTTCAATCACATTTCAGTTTCTTTGTTGTAGTCCAACTTTGACTTTGTGCCTCTTCGTTTTTATCCGCACCACTCAATCCAAGGTTGCTTAGGGCCATTGGATTGGCCTTGTTGGGCCCTCAGGACACAGAGGGCGCCACAACTTGAAGCGATAACCTAAGTGTGAGAAACGATAACGCTCAAACTCTGTATGGAGGCAAATATAGCAATTTTATTTTCCAGTAATTTTTTATTTATTTATAACTTTTTTAAATATTTTTCCAGAAAACATGCTAGATATTAATGTTACAGAAGAATTCGATAGCAAAGAAGCACGTATTTTTTCTGCTCAAAAAATTCCCTGGTCTTTAACAGGAACTCCAAAAAAAAAGAAAAAAACGAATTTCAGTAACGTATCTCTCTGTACCATTTTCTAACTCTTTTCAAACCAGGCAACAACGTTTCAATTTCTCGAACCCGTGAAGTCAAATGTGCCTGACTTAATCTTTGACAGTTCCATTATGCGACGCTTCATAGGAAACAACATGTCGGAAATAAAACGTAAAGTCAAATGCTAAAGTTTCTATTGGTTACACTCTAAACTTGAAACAGTGATAATTGAGCCAAATAAGTGAAAACTGTGACAATTGAGCAACTGATAATCAATGCGCGATAGCTTTTTTATATAGTGACTGAATTTCACTGATTTATTTGTGATCCCCACTGAATGTCAAAAGTTCCACTGCTTTAAATAACTTGTCTCCAGTTAATTTGCTTGATTCGCCGGTCACCGGTAATTTATCAACTGACTTTCAGTGAATGTTATTTCACTGATTGGTATCACTTATTCGGATTCAGAGTATGAGGGCGTTCAACCAGCAGGACTTCGTGTGTCCTTATTTTCTCTCAGTGGGTCGTCTGTAGGCCTTTAATCACCCGATGGGCACGTGAGTGCTATTACTACAGTGTCTGATGTCATCGCAGGAGTTCCTGAGGACTAGGGTCCCCCCACCCTCGTGAAACTAAAGAAAGGGAGAGTAGTGGGACGCGATAAAGATCCCAATGTGCCGGGCGGTTGTGGGAGGGTTGCCCGTGTTCGCTCGCGACAAAGCGCGTCGACCACAGCTAGGGCTCATCAGCGGCATTGTGATTTGTGAAAGCGACGATCGCAGTGAATCCGGCGCCAACAAAGAGCGGAGCTGGAAGATGATCCCTGAAAAGACATCTTTAAATCGTTTTGGAAGATCCCGCATTGTGGCCCGGAAATAAGACGTTGGTAACTCCGGGTACAGTGTTGTTCGGGGACCGTGGCATCGCGTCGCATCGCATGGGCGGAGCGGAAAAATTCTTCTCCTTGCAGCTTGTATGATTCTTAAAACTTCGAAATGTCCAAAGAAATCGCCCACTTGTCCGTACAAGTCTAAAAACGAAAATTCTCAACATTTTCGGATACAAAAAAATAATAAAAAAATCTTTCTGTACTCTAAACTTGTAACAGTGAGAATTGAGCCAAATAAGAGAAAACAGTGAAAATTGAGTGACTGATAATCGGTGCTAGAAAACTGATTAATACATTGGCTGAATTTCACAGATTTATTTGCGATTACCCTGAATGTCAAGAACTATACTACTACAAATCGCTTATTCCTAGTTAGTTTACTTGATTCGCCAGTCGGGAGTAGTTTATCACCGATTGATATCACTGATTCGGTCCTAGAGTGTAATAAATGAACCGCGTATCACTGCAGAATTTTCCTAATTATATTGAGTTATTCCCCTTTCTGTAAGCCAAAAGCCGCATAGTTCTCGGTTAGTAGTTGCATATTAAATCTGCCAACTTATTAATGCCAATTTGAAGATAAAACTATTGTAGAGACGTTAGCCGCTGGTAGATATATTTTATTTCAGCCTCAGACATTAAATTTGAGATTGGGGAAATGTATTTATTTTGTTTATTAGTCACATGGCAATGTTTATACTATAAAAGTGTGGCGGAAAATTCGTTGAAAGAAAAAATTTGGCAGGGCCTTAAAAAGTGCTCACTTTACCGTGAATAGTCTATAGTTATGGGCGGTGAATTTTTTTATTCAAAGGTTGATTTCAGAAGTGGACAGCCTATCCCTAGGCTAGGGGGAAGCGCCAGGCGAAATTTACTGGTGGCAGTTGTTGGAGGGGGGGGGGGGTAGGTGCTCAGAATTGCGGAAGGCTGCGGTAAACCGCTTCTCCTGTCCGCGTTGGACAAGCCGACCTTGAAACAACGCCGCTTCCAGCTCCAGCACAAGAGAACTTGCTGGAAGGATTTACGCTAAGGGGTTTTGGGAGGGGAAGAAGAGAGGGGAAAGTCTGCTCCGACTTGGGAGTTCGAACACAGCGGCTCCAGCAAGCGACACACAAGTTTGTTCCGTCGCAATCTTGGCGGCCGGTTAATTGTGTTAGCTCTGTATTCTCTCTCTCTCTCTCTCCCCCCCCCCCTTCCCCATCAACATTCTCTCTCTCTCTCTCTCTCTCTCTCTCTCTCTCTCTCTCTCTCTCTCTCTCTCTCTCTCTCTCTCTCTCTCTCTCTCTCTCGAGTCATGTGCGGGTGCGGCCTGCTGTCTTGTATCGTCCCTGTCATCGCCGACCCCCGCTGCCCACACCCCCAAAAGCTTCTCCATTACGGGAGGCCCGTGTGACCTTCCGACCATGACCACGGAAGCGCTAGCTGGATTTGCAATAACCCGACGGTCCGGTAAAACAGCCCCGACACAGACGAAATTTTTTTTATCAGCCAATCAGGAGCTAGGTTCACCCCGACAAACGCAGCCCCGACAAAAGTTGATTCTATTTCTACTTTCGTCGGGCGTCGGACCGGTCGGCCTCGGGGGGGGGGGGGGGGGGCAGAAACACAACCTTACAAAAAAAAATGTGCGGATACTTAAAGTTATCAAAATAAAATAGTGTACAGTTACCTGTGATTTCTTCACACTCTATAGCAAGTTGCTGGTTATCAAAATAAAATAGTGTACAGTTACCTGTGATTTCTTCACACTCTATAGCAAGTTGCTGGCCATTCTAGGATTTGCCGAATGGCACGTAACACTTGTCGGAAGGAAGCTGTCGGGGTATTTTAAACAGTGAACTAACTTTGGTGGCGGAAATGGTCGGGTTGTAACGTTGTGTCTGACTGTCGGGAAGACCTCGTCGTGGTATTGTAAATCCAGCATTAGGGCGACCCAAGCATGCGCACCACGCCTAATCGCAGCCTCTACGCGCCAATCACTGAATTGGCGCGCCGTTCTGTAGTCGATAACGCACCTCTACGAGACATTCAGCAGCGACCGTAAAATGTTATGCCGTTATATGAATGATTCGGTACTTTTTTTTTTTAACAAGTTATCATCGATATCATGTCAGAATATCATAAAATACCCCCAAAATCTAGAAGAAATAATTTGGCTCTTGAATGGCTTAGCCACCAAAGTGATAAGTGTAGGCTACGCTAAAACATGAATGATACGATGCAAGATTTCTTGGCCAATTCCATGCTAGCCTACATGACTGCTTGTATGGATGGTTCTATGGAAGATTTTGCTGTCTGCTGGCCGTTATCATGAACGTTTTCGTAATTGTCGTGAGCTATTTTCGATGGAAGGTTTCCTACAAGGTTTAAATTGTAGCCAGTAAGAGAAAAGGTGGTAGCGTCATTCTGTTTTATTTTCTTTTGAGGAAGAGCTTGTGGCAGAAGGTTACATATTGATAAGAACAGCAGATCCTACACTGAAAAAAATTCTTTGTGGCGGCCTTAGAATTATTTTGTTGGTATTCACCCTGCCAAAATGTCTGTGGTGTACACAAACATTTTTGTAGCTGCCATAAAATAAGTTTTTACTGGCCGCTAAACTTTGTAGTCACTAAAAACTTATTTTGTGGCAACTACAACATTTTTTTGTGTACACCACGAAAAATTTGGCAGGGTGAATACCAACAAAATAATTTTGTGGCCGCCACGAAATATTTTTTTCAGTGTAAGCGGCCCTTTTAAAAGCGCTCAGTTAGCTATGAATACCGTTTTACCAATAGAAAGTCTCCGTATTTTATTATTGGTGTATTTGAATTATAACCAGGGCTTAATTGTACTTCCTTCATTGCCTATGGTTGATTACAAAATATGACCAAGAAAGAATCCACACTACAAAAATATTTCCAGTCAATATAACTATGAGAAACAGACACTAAAATCACAAAACAAAATAGTATACTCTCGATATCAAGGAAACCGAGTGTTTGAAATACTGTTTTTTTTTTTGTCGACACTATTAAACGTGCCTCCAGTATATTTACCTGCACACCATACCCCAGACGAGGCCCGAATGATATTTTAAAACGTTACCACTCATGTTGTACATATTATTTTGGAGTCCTCCAGTATAGCTAAACGTGGCCTTTTCAGACTATTGTATCTTAAAACATGTTAGCCGGACAGGAGGTAAACTACGATAGGAGCGTGTATTGAACTTTGTTGCAGACTTGTCATCGTTAAATGAATAGAGTCACCGCTGAAAGTTCCACAGGTACACGCAGCACTACGAGAACACTGCACGCCAGTTCAGAGCCCTGCTCGTATGAATGTTCTGCAAATACGACTTTTTGTCAGAAAATATGAAAAATAATTATCTATGACCGTATTTTTGTACTTTTGTTATGTTAAGTTTATTCTTGGAGAAAAAAAAATCGTGAAAGTGGTCAAATATCGCATTTTTAAAGCTTGCCTATGCAGTCTCCTTAAGCGGCAAGGGAAACGTACAAAGACACGGGCGTAGTTTAATCTGTGGTCTTTCATGGCGTGTAATAAAACCTCACTGTTACAGGTCTAATTTGCACAGTACAGCGCCACGACGGAAACACTGCACGCCTTGCGCGTAGGAGCGACGAGGCGCTATAAGTGCGTGTTAGTGTCGCCCGTATCGCTACCCTCGCTTCGTGACCTTCGACGCGTGGGTTCCCACCGCTTGCTGCTACGGCAGGAAAATGCCTGCAGACCCCCCACATTGTTCACGAGCTCGGAAGCGGAGATGCTCTGCGTACCTGGAGGGGACGCAGCGGCCGACTTTGACCGACGTGTTTGCTCGCGATGAGGGGAGGGCGCGTGCAAAAGAGCTCACTGTTGCGACGACCGGCAGCACGGCTTTTCCTTCCCATCATGCTTAGTCGTTATAGGCTATTCACGGTAAAGTGAGCACTTTTGAATGCCCTCTCGTTTAGAGAAAAAAGTCATCAAATATATTTTATTTTAGCCTTAGACGTTAACTTCAGTGTGCAGTGGAATATACACATTGTGTTTATTACTCACATGCCAATATTTATTTAAAACATTTGGTAAGAGGATAAAAAAAAATGGCTGAAAGGAAAAAGTAACTAGGTCCTCAAAAGTGCTCATTTTACCGTGAACGGCCTCTACCTTCCACGTTACCTCCTCGGGTCGTGGTAGCAGTTAAGGGGGCCGCCTACCCGATGACGCGATATGGTACAGGAGCAAGCGAACGCTAAGGGCGACGTTGGAACGCACATCAAGTGCCGCATCACCACTATGCGCAAAGCACTAAACTAGCGCGCAAGCTTTTCGTCGAACCGTTTATTCTATGGGACTTTAAGCGACAACTATATTATTTTTCTGATGGAAAGTCTGTTTCAAAGTCCAATGCATGATTGTATCTGAGTTCCACGCAGATTCAGTCATCACGTTCGACATACGGCAGACTGAAAAGGCTGTTTTTATCTATGTTGGAGGGCGTGGAAATAGTGGTTCTAATTTGCGCAGTGTCGTGAAAGCGATATTCCGTCGTCACCTGAAGTTTGTTTTCTTTTCGTAAATTTAAATTAGTATATTGGGCGCACGTGGAATAATTTCGTCAAAAAAAAAAAACGGATTTCCCAATACACTGCAACATATTTCTTGCGCCTAGTAGGCGACACCCTTAACCTGGACATCGTCCATAGACTAAATATGAGGTAGACCGATCTCGCTGGCTGCGCACAACCAATCTCCGTGTCTCAGCATTGAACTGCTTTTATGCCAACACGTCTAGCGAAAACGGCATGGTTTTGATTTTAGGTTACAAAACTGATTTGTAAACAAATGCTTTGAGATGTATGTATACTTCCTCTAACCAGTTTGTAATGCTGTTTGACTACATTCAAATTGGTAAAAGTATTTTATTCATATAATAGTACTTGTCATTAAAAAAATTTAGATATAAACAAACTCGTTCGTCACTGTTGACCATGTGACTTTTGACAGTTGTGTTCCTTTGGAGTACGCCAATGTTGGTTTCGTGCGCAGAAGACTATGGTATCGTCAGTGTGATATGAGGAAATGAATTATGCCTACTTCCTTTTAAGAGACTGGATTTCAGTACCAGTGAAATTCTTAATGAACTTAGCGGTGTCAGCATTTCCACGTGTGTGTGTGTGTGTGTGTGTGAGTTTTTTTTCCAAGTCTGCAAGGTATATGATGTTAAGTTTTTGGAGGTATAGGCTGTTCACGGTAAAGTGAGCACTTTTTAAGGCCCTACTGATTTTTTCGTTTAGGCAGATCTCTATGTTCCTATCACTTTTTAATATAAACATTGCACAGTGTATACTTTTCTTCACTCTCAAATGTTAATGTCTGAAGCTGTAATAAACTATATTAATTAGTGGTTAATGTCGGTCAGAAGGGCCTTAAAAAGTGCTCACTTTACCGTGAATAGTCTATATGAAAAAATTGCTACTATTTTTTAACGAGTGCTTTAAATTACGATCGACACTTTACTCGTGCACCTCTAGTGTCTTGTGGAAATTTGGGAAAAATAGATTACGCATTTAGTTTGAAACGTAAAGTACATTGAAACAAAAACCATTTTCGACACCCTAAAAGAGATGAGTGAGTAAGGACTGTATGCCAGGAAACGGGGAAGAAAAAAAAAAGTTAAAATAAGTTAGACTGAATATTTAGACTCTGGAAAAGAATGGTGTGGTATTGACACGTGACTTTGGTGTATGTGTACACTTTTCAAAGGCTGCATAAAAAAACATAGTGAAATATCGCATTGCTGCGCTAAGTCTAAGTCGGGTTGGTTCGCTGACCTGCAGTTTGTCTCAATAAAGAATTGGTAATTTGCAACATTACAAAAACTTCTCCTCAGTCTTCCGATCTCAACCCTATCTAACATCTATGGGAATTTCTGTTTCTGAAGTCTCTAGTACACAGAACAGAACATATTGAAGTGGTACCAGCACCCAGCTGAAGGCCATAACTGGTCTTAGTTACTAGAATTTAAAATAAATTTGTAAAATAGTCGAAACACATAACTTGTCGCGTTATAAAAATTAAAAACAAGTTAAATTAAAAAATTACAGAGGTTTAAAATTATATTTGATTATAATTTTAAAGAAAAAAGTAACGTTATAATTTAAAAATGTCAAAAGTTAAAATTCCTCGTTCACACTTACTCCGACGAACTTACAAGATCAAGGGAGGGGAAAGCTGGCCAGTGCGCACGCGCTGGAGGTAGGGTAATAACCAAAGATAAGAGGCGAGTAAAAAGGACGGGAATACCGAGGTCGGACCAGCGGAATGCGAAGCGAAATCGGGTAGAGCGCAATGCCTGCCTGCGCATGTCGCGCAATATTTTAACTGGCACGCTGGTTGGCATGCACCGAGTGAAGTTGATAACGACAGAGGGAACATAGTTCCATTACTTAAAATTTAATTAAAAGTGCCTGGAAAACATTTGCTACTACTGAAATCATTACTTTAGCTTTTTTTCTATTTTTTGCTAAGCATTTACCGGTAAGCGTAAGGATGAGCAAATTTGTAAAACATTTATTTTTATAACAATTTTACAGTTTTACTTGACCGTTGCATGAATAAAGTGATCAGGCACATAACAATGTTAATTTTACATATGGTGGAAGAATACATTACGTGCGTTGAAGTAGATCTTAAGGCTTGGCTTCACAACCCTTTGCAGAAATTCTTCGTTTTCGCGTCATAATCTCTGATTCATAGCAATTACTGACAATGTACGATTATAGAAAATTCACATCTTACGAGTTGTTTAATATTTTTTGTGCGTAATTTTAATTGTGGTTTATTTGCTTGTGAAAAGTTGTGAACGAATTTATATTTTATCAATGAGTTCCTGCCTTTTATTGCAGGCAGGAAATAACGCACAGTGAAAATTTGATGCAGATGTAATATACAACTAGAGAATTGTAAATTTTCTATAATTAAACATTCACAATAATGGCCCTGAAACTGAAATTGAAAAATGAAAACTAAGAATATCTGCATAATATATGCGAAGACGGGCCAATCAGAATCGTGCATGACAAAATTGGACGCCAAGAAACTTAAAATAACAAAAAATTGCTGGGAACGAATTAAGTTATAAAGATAATTAATTTCTGTAGAAGCTATCTTCGCATGGATGTTATTTTAAGTGAATATTGCAAATAATATTGCGAACTCAGCGGCCTTAAATTTCATTGTGCAGGAAACATATCTTATAACTTCAATTTATTAAAGAATCGAAAATAAATTACAATATCACTTACATTTCATCCTGTTATGGACCGCATGGAAAAACAAAACCAATGCCTCACTATGAAAATAATTTTTAAATAGTATTTAAAATTAGATTCGCCCAATAAAAAAATTTGACAGCGTGACACATTTTCAAACACTTTCAAGATTATTTGATAAAATTTGCTTGGGAGGAAATATTTGATGACTGTGTATTTTGTCCTCAAATTTTGTCAAATATAGTTGAAGTTAAAAATTCGACCGTGTGACAGGGGTTTTAAGCAGGGTTTCCAAAAGTCCACAGTTTACCATGAACAGCCTTGAACTCTGTGTACGTTAAGTGCTGACTATTCGCATCGGTTGGTCTATGGGGGGGGGGGGGGGGTCATCGCTTGTTTGTCTAGGGTAGGCCTCACCGAATGCTCGTCACTAATTGGGGTGGGAACTGGAGAGGGTAAAGTTCTTGGAAGGGGGGGGGGGTGCAAGGGTGCAGGGTAGCGGACGGTCCGCAAGTTCCCACTGTTTGCGCCCGCCGAGAATACATTAGGAAGACAGGAGAGGGGGGAACTTAATTTACGCTCTTTGAGGGACGCTAACGAGGAAACGCGCCCCGGCGCGGCGTCGCGACGCCACGCCGTCCACTCCCCCGCGGTAATGGCGCTTTAAAGTTAACCGCTTCGTCGTGCGGCCGGGTCGCCGCACAGTTTCCGGGAGACTGGGGGCCGGAGAGATTTTTACACGCCGGCCCTCGAGCCCGGACAGGAGAACGCACTTAGTGGATGAATGAGTCTTTTGGCATTTCTAGACCGAGGAATTCAACTTGCCGCGCTGCCATTTTCTTTTATTAAAAAAAAAAAGCCGCGGTTCTGGGAGAATTAACTAACGGTTGTGTTTTATTGGCGGAGGCGAGGGGGATGATTAAAAATCACTAAAGGCTGTTCATTATAGAGTGAGTACTTTAGAAATCAACCTTAGAAAAAAGTCACAGTTCCTATCTACATATATTTTAACGAGCGCCCTGAGTGACATGCGCCCAGTAAAGTTGGTATCGATGGGTGGGAAAGTAGTTCCGTATATTAACAGCGAATAGAAAGTATTAGGTAACAATTTCTGCTAACTTATATTATTTCTTTCACTTTATGTTTTTTTTTTTTTTTTTTTGATACAACGAAGCGTAAAAATTAGCAGATTTGTAAAATATCTACTTTTATATTAATTCCACAGTTTCCCTTGACCGACGCATGAATAAAGTGATGAGGCCCATAGCAATGTTAAACTTACATAAGTCGGAAGAATACACAACGTGCATACAAGTGCTTATTTTATCGTGAATGGCGTATATTAAAAAAAATATATCCATAGAAATGTTAACTGCAACTTACATACAGGGTGTTCGGCGACGAAAAACGACGAACTTCACCAGCGTGTTATAGAGGCCATTAGCAACAAATAATAAGTCTTACATACGCGTAGGCTATGAAGCCCCGTTTCAGAGTTACAGCGACGGAAATGCAATAGACCCAACACGTGTGTGATTACTAAATACCTTTATTGACATTGGCTGTTTGTAGGCGGTTTCATACAAGCTGTTCAAAATGACCCCCCCCCCCCCCCCCCCATCTGACCGTAAGCAGGCTGCTACGCGTCGCACCATGGCGTTCTGCCATCGCATCTCTGTAAGCTCATTTCGGAGTTTAGAGGTGGCATCAGTGAAAGCATTCATCAACTGGTCTCGTGTCTCTGGTTTCCGTCCGCTCTCTAACTTACTGCTCAGGCTATACCCAAAATTGACCTACCCCAATCATACGCAACTGTCAAAGTCACATGGTCAATAGTGCCGGTAAGTGTTTGTTTATATCCTATCTTTTAATGGCATGCACTATTATTTGAATAAAGTATATCTACCAAATTGAATTTAATCAAACTGTATTACAAATTGGTTAGAGACAGTAGCCTATATATACATCTCAAAGCATTTGTTTACAAATCAGTTTTGGAACCTGAAATCCACACCAAGCTGCTTTTGCTGGACGTGTTCAACGTTGGGACATGGCGATTGGTTGAGAGCAGCCGCCGAGATCGGTTTACGTCATCTTTAGTCTATGCTTAAGGCATCCCCAGAAGGAAAAGTTTAATGGGGATAGGTCCTGTCCACCTGCGCTGTTACTCTGTATTCAAGAACACTGTCACAGCCCTGCTGAAGTGAAGAGCGAAGGTGCCCCATCCTGCTGCAAACCACATGTCGCGTCCTACTACCACCGTAACATCTTGCAATAAGAGTGGCAAGTCGATTTCCAGAAACTACTGCCTGTAGCGATAAGCATAGAGATTGCCCTGTATGAAATGTGGTCCAATTGTATGATTGCCACGTAATCCGCACCACACGTTCACTGGCAGTCGTCTTTATTTTTTTTTTTGGAAATTTGTATTTATTTCATTTTTGCCACTGTAAACTGAAACGGGTCTCCATAGCCTACATGCGTGTGTGACTTTTTTTTTTTTTTTTTTTTTTTGCTACTAATGATTTTCGGAATACGCTGGCAAAGTTTGTTGGTTTCGTCGCCGGACATCCCGTGTAGCTAGTGTTGTGAAACTTTTTGAAATTAGAGTGCATGTGTCTGTATTGTTTTTAATCCATTCACGGTTACTTCACACTTTTCTGAAGCCGTGCTTGAATTCAACTTCCATGATATTCCTCCTCCTCCCTCCTCCTCGTGCAAACTAAGCGTATCTACACTCTCAGAAATATCTTGCAATTTTGCCACATCACATCAGTGTGCATGTATATTGGGACAGCACGTGCACGTTTGGTAAATTTGTTTTCCATACATCCATGGTAGCATTTCTACATTTGCTCACGGAACAGTCAAATGCGTAGGGAAGTTCCCAACGGTGTATAGTAGTGATACTAAACGTTCCTACAGTTCCAGTTTGATGTGTGGTAATATTTCCATGTAGTGTATAGGTTAAAAAACTAACATTTCACTTTAGGAAGTTTACCGGAAATATTTTTACAGTGTAAGTCTATAAAATCACACCACAGGACAACGCACCGAATTCGTGCGCACTCAGTTGTCATGATGTTTTTTTCTCTGTTTTAATTCATATGTGTTATAAATGAAATATTGTAATTTTTTAATAAAATACAGGTAATACTTGAATTTATCGAAAAATAATGTCTACTTCTATGTTAACAGGGGTATTAAACGCTTGTGATACTTGACATACTTAGGAAATAACTAAACACGCCATACATGGGTTGAATTTTCAAAGGTTTTATTTAAAAAAAAAAGTGAAGAAACAGCGAATAGACTATATCGTTGATACCAGTTATGAATATGTTCTTAGTAACCTTGATTCAATATGTGCAGATAAGTCATTTAGTCATGACGGTGAAACTAGTAGTGTCGTCCTAAATTTAATTGTATAATGCCATTTTAGAATTATTTATCGTTGGTAGATAAACAACACATTTGTGAAGTGTTGTGTATTTCCTTCCGCGGCACTGTTGCCTAATTTACGTAGCGTCGTCTTTCATAAGTACAAGTTGCTGCAGGTGTTGACTGTTGCAACACTGCCCAACCATGTTATCTGGGCAGTGAGAGTGGCGAGCGAGAATTCAGTTTTCATTTGATGTGAGAATAGTGTTTATGTAATTTGAACATAGACTGAGGCTGCCAGATCACGCCAAACCCTTACGATTGGTCCATAAATGTGTGGTTTGTGTGTCAACCCCCCCCCCCCCAGTATGAAATATAGATAATAATGTACTTTGCTCTTAGTACTTAAACTATGATTGAATTGTATAGGCCATTCACGGTAAAGCGAGCCTTTTTTAAGCCCTCTTATGTGGAGTAATAGTTAATAAAAATTGTAGTGTTAGACATTAACTTTCGAGCCCGGTGAAATATATGCACTGTGTTTATTACTTTCATGGCGTTGCCTGCGCCTAGTCAGCCCTAACACTTATAACTGCTTTCGAAGTATAGCTGGGTAACTGAACTTTAAGGCTGTGACTACACCAAGCCTGGCTGACATAGGGCCCCCAACTAGTCCCAGCTCTAACTCTAGAGAACAACACTTACTATCTCTGACTTCTCCTTAACACTCTCCAACTCTGCACTTCTCCTTAATTCCGAATATCACTGGGTTTAATTACGAGTGACCTAATATAACTAGAAGTATGAACACCGCGAATTCCAAACAACAATTTATTGAACACTGTTTCTTTTCACAATAGATAGAAATACAAGCAAGAATTAATTACTGACACTACGTTGTCCTGCAATATTTAATTTATCTTTAGATACATTATTTTTCCAATCGCGTGGCTTCCCTATAGACTCAACCTTGCACCCTACTGTGTGTACACCTACCACTGACTCAGTTCGGAATCGACCGAAGTTCCTCCGAGTCCTCCTGATGTCGAGCAGTGGAGATGTGGTGCTGCGAGTACGTCTCCAGACGTGGGAAGACTGCGGTCTGGACTGGACCCTGGACCAGCGACGCCTCGCGTCTGTGGCACCTCCGAATACGTCTTCGTGGTCGGCTTCACACACGCCGACAAATGGCCGAAGCGTCTGAGAGTGGGCCGTAGAGAGCGTGAGGGTGAGCGCGCGTCCAGCGGCGCTATTTATGCTTCGTCCTCTGACGTAGGTCGGACTGTTGCCATGACAATTCAACTCAACTCCCCTCTCCTGGAGTGTGGCGCGTACACGACCGATATGGCGAGTGTGCACAATGCATTACTTATTCTTCCTGCATACAACTCGTGGTCCCAACAATGGCAATATTTAATTTTAAAAGTGGCGGAAGGATATAAAATGGCTGAATGGATTTAAGTGAATAGGGCCTCAGAACTGCTCACTTTGCACCCTCGTAGTGCATTAAGTTTGTAATTTGATAGTTGATTTCAGATACAATGCACAGAATATCCATACTGTATTTGGTTGATATTTGTGACGACTGTAACATTATTGTTCATGCTGCAAATTTGAATTTCTATGTCATTATTGTGCTGCTGTAGTAATTGCGATGACGTTGCAGTTTGTTCGATTGAATTCGGTTGATTGGTTTGGGCGTTATTGGGTTTTGAGTGTTCAACGTCATGGACTTACCAGTCAGTGTATATACGACCGCTCTTTATTACTTCGTTCTCTTACAGAAACTAAGACAATGTACTTGTGAAGTTGGCGGATGTATTGCAAAGAAATATAAGGCTGAGTGACGAACTATATAAAAAAAACAAGACCTGATTTCTGGGATTGATTTTGCTTTACTTCGTGTTATTATAGTTTGACGTACTGCGGCCGTTCGCCATGTTAGTTGTTCGTAAATGTAAGGAGGTAGAACAATTTTCTGTGTGTTAGAAGCGGTAGTAACAGAGCCCTCGGCATACCGCGCATGCGCAAGTTCAATGTAAAAAAAGGTTTGAAATTTTTTTACTTGAGAAATTCTTTGTAATTTTACGAATGCTCGTAACAGTACAAAGATTTCTCTCGTGGAACTACTATTTTGTAAAACTACAAGGGCCGTGTTTGTAATATTAACTCAAGAAATGTTTGTACCACACTGACCCGTTCCCACGAGCTTCAGCAAGATGGCGGACACTCAACAACGTAAAACCGTATTTAGCTGTTTGTGAGAAAACTATGGTGCAAGAATAAATGTATTGCAAGTTTGAATAACGTAAAACACTTAAAGCAGCCCAAATAATCATATTAAAACGACAATTTCAATAAAACGTGTCCGTATTATTCATTAAGGTGGATTCCCACCCGCCACCATGGATTTATCGATTGTTCGCCAACGCTTCTATTTCAGAAGGTGTGTTGAAATTTCCCGCTCGACATGTGCCAAATAACAGCTTCCCAAACTTTATCGAACTGCAGCTTCGCTACATTTATTAATTTCTAGCTGGTAACTGTCGAGGCGAAACGCAGGATTATTTCATGCGAACGACAACAAAGGCGTCGATGTCAACAGTAACCAAGAAATACTGACCGCAGACAATGCACTAGGCAATGCTCTGTGCTCTGTCGTTCCGCGTTTAAACACTGCAGAAAGAAACTACGTACTATGTCACTTCACTCGGAACATGTATAAAATGTTTCATTTATTACGTTAATGAATACTTTATTTCAGGAGATACTAACTGACACGTTGGTTGGTCGTTAACCGCTATTTGTTTACACACGAGCGCGGACCGGAAAGAAACCAAAACAAAACATTGAACCAGCAAACTTGAACGTTGCGTAATCCATGCGATATACATATAAACCATAATTTATTCTTGTTTGCATACAACAAAAAGTGACTGAATTGCAGGCGACAAAAATGTTTTAACTTTACGACTAGATAATATCAAGAATGAAGATAAGGGAAATGTCGATAATATCGGAAATGTCGATAATATCGGAAATGTTTATATCACCGAAAAGTTTGATAATAGCGAACATTTCTATAGTACCGAAAACTTCGATAATACCGAAAACTTCGATAAAACCGAAAATTAAGATAATATCGAAACATCGATATAGGCCTACCGATATTTTTCAATGAATTATTTTTCATATCGACAATTCTCGATATATCGACTGCACACCGCCTTTAAAACTAGCATAGTTAATCGGCGCCTTCGGAATGGTTCCGAAAAATTCTACTCGTGTTACGTCAGTAAACTGTCGGGCTGTAAATTCGAGCAGTCACGTTTAGAATGCAAATGCTGTGTCGCGTAGTTGCGGTTTTTGTCGTGTCGTGCTGTGTTTGTCGGTGGGTACGCGACTCCCGCATGAAACGGCAGGTGGATGCAGGGAAGGACGTCGTCGTCGTATCCCTCGCCTTCTGTAGATAGGCGTCGAGTGTTTGTCCAGCATCCAGAGGCGGGGATACGAGTGTGTTTTTCCTGCAAAGTGCAGGCGCTCCTCGGAGCTCTAGTGGCTTCTCTTCGCTTGCCTCTTGGAAAAAAAAAATGGGGGGGGGGGGGAGGGGTGAATATGCTTCCGTGCGAGTGTTGATGATTCTCTCCCCGACTTTGACCCTTGCCGCTTCTTGGTGAGGTGCTGCAGAGAACACGACGTCCTCCCTGGGCACTGCTCCTGAGACAGTACCATAGCTACCGTAGCTTTTTCATTGTAAACTGCGTATTTAGGAAGCCTTGCTGAAGTTCTACTTCCAGGATATTCCTCCGCCTCGTGCAAACAAAGCTTAACCGAGTCTAGAAAATTACACCGAAACGACAACGCACCGCATTCGTGCTGTCTCTGTTTAATTATGTTTCGCGTATGAACTATTGATTACTGGGCATTACCAACACATCTGCTTTATCTCTTGTTTCTATTCATTTTTATCATAAATTAAATATTATACGTTATAGATGGAGATGGTGGAAAATCGCGACAGTTTTTGAGCCAACAAATTTTATATAACGTTCTAACTAGTTTATTCGTTCATGATTGGATGAACAAGGTTTTGGATCAGCTAAGTTGTTTGCAGACAAATCACGAACCTTCTGCCTTATAGTATCGGAATCCTCGCTGGCCCAGTGAAATTTCATGTAAGTGGGGTAAATTTTGACAGTTCTAAAAAAGTAGCACGGCCGCAATGTATCCTTCCACCACAGCTGTTTTGTCACTGAAGGAAAAGACGTTTGTAAACAAATGTTTGAGTCCAATGCACACTTACATTTTTATCTTTCCTCTTGTTTCGTGTCGTGACAGGCATTGAAAGACTAACGTTGGCTAACTTCCGTCCAGTAATAAATGTAGGATATTATAGCTAGGTAAGCATTCTAACGTGTTTTATTTTTGTAATTACTAAGTTAAATTTGTCGGGGTTCTGTTCATTTTATTTCGAGGGAAGAAGGAAACAGTGAGGCGGTGAAGGGCTTTAGTTTAACGTCTTTCGTGAGATGCCATTATTTGGATATTCTTGTTGAGTGTGTGGCATTTTGAGTTGCATATTGTTTTGATGGGGCAGTGGAAAATGTAGCTCGTATGGAAATAACATTTAAATTATTTGGCTTCGAAGATTTTAACTTTAATGAAAAAACAAAACGCGAGGCTTACGTCGTTGTTCGTATTCGTACAGATGCAGCAATATATACACGCACACACTTTGACCGAAGTTAACCTTACTTTCGAATTTACGATATAGACAAATAAACAAGTATTATTCACTCACTACAAAAGTGTTGAAAGTGCTGCTTTTTCAGGCCACGTTCTGTTCAATAATTATAGTAACAGTTTACAAATACAATTACAAAACACGCAAACTTACTGTTTGTAAAATTCTCAACCTCTTGAATGTGTTTTTTTTAATGATAATCCTTGCAAGTTTACTTCACTAAAATCGCATTTGTTCGTCACTAGCATTAAGTAATTTATTTGCAGAATCATTCAGTAGAATCAATACTGCGCACGTTTCCTGAAACCAAGAAATCTAAACTTCAATACGTAAATTACACTATCTACCAAAAAGTAATTGGGCACCCGTGAAGATAGGTAATTCAGTTCGTCAGTTGACTTGTGTTTCACGGCCTTCGGTGTAGGCCTACTGTAACATTCTGGATAGTGAAATGCTCCCAACATTGTGGCGTTTTTACGGAATGGACCCGTGTTACTTCCAGGATGACAATGCCAGGTGCCATGTTTCAAGGGCTACTGTGCAGTGATACACCGACAACAATGTTCGCCGATTGGACTGGCCCGCCCAGAGCCCCGACCTCAACCTTATAGAACATCTTTGGGACGAATTGGATCGCCGGGTGAGGACTCGTGAGGCGCGGCCAAAATCCATTGCTCAACTCATGGAATGGTTGCAAGAGGAATGGCGACGAATCCCCGTGGATGTCCTGCAAACACTCGTAGAGAGCATGCCAAACAGAGTGGCTGCTGTTATAGCCGCTAGAGGTAGCCCTACGAGATTCCAACGGGGTGACAACCACCGAGCGAACATTGTGGTCAGGTACCCGATTACTTTTTGGAAAATAGTGTATATTCGTGTCACTTCATTGCGGACGGCGGTAAGGAAAATGGCGGAACGAGCATTTTTAAAAACCGATAAACACGTGCCGATTAATATTACTTTTTACTCAAGAAAACGCACTACAATGGTACCTACAACAAACTGTGTTGAGGAAAGCAAATAAAAAAATAATTGAGGACGGTTAAATGTCCCGACAAACACCAACAAGATACTCGTATACTAAACACGATGAGAAAAAGGCACACTCATAACGGCGTTCACTGGGGCTGGAAACTGGAACATAAATATGGCAAGCCATTGGCTGGAAATGTTTACTGTCATAATTCCCAAACATGTTTTAAAGTCCAGTCACTGAACCCCAAGAAAATTTAATATTGCTTAAAAAATGATAATTTAAACCATAAATGTAGTAAGTATAATTTAAATGTTAAATTACACCTTTTAGTTCTATTTTTTTTCAAAACCATCATCAAAATTGGCAACTTATCTACGTCGATCCCGCAGCAATTCATCAGCTGATACAATACTTTACAAACGACAGCATTTACTGTTTACATAGTGTGTAGGTTGGTCACAATGTCTGTCAGATTTTACTCCACTTATATGAAATAGTAGCTTCGTACATGCATGGCAGCCAATAACGAAATAAAACTGTCGCGGGCATTTGTACCTACAGTTCGTTGAATCCTAGCTAACAGTCAACTTTTCGCGCGATAAACCATCATCTATAGTTATAGATAAAATGCAGGCAAAAGTTCAATTTAATCAAAAATAAGTTACTTTTATGTTAACACAAGTATAACACGTTTGTATTTTATGAATTATTTAGGAAGCAGTCAAATGCGTCAGGTGTTGGGTATTTTTCAAATGTTTGATTCATAAGAGTGAAGAAACCATTAGACTATACTTGTATAATCCATTCACGATTACTTCACACTTTTCTGTAGCCCTACTGAAGTTCTGCTTTCAAATTACTCCTCCGCCTCGTACAATCCAAACTTAAATAAGTCTAGAAAATTCCAACAAAGGACAACGCGCCGAATTCGTGCGCGCTCAGTGGTAATCATATTTTGTACGAGAACTATTTCTTACTAGGCGTTGCCAACACTTATGTTTTATCACTGTTTTATACCTATTTATTAAAAATAAACATAATTTATAAATGGAATATTAGTCAAACTTCAATCTAGCGAAAAATGAGATAATTTTATGTCAACAGAGGTATAAAACGCTTGTGACACATGACATATTTAGAAAGTAACTAAACACGACGTACATGAGGTGATTTTCGAAGGTTTGATTTAAAAAGTGTGAAGGCACCGCGAATAGACTATATGCATAATGCTACGCCCTTTAACTCCAAGGGTTAGGCAAAGGCGCTTATAAACCAGCCCAAGCAACAAGAAACAGCAATAAGAATCCAAAACCCCTTTCAGAGAGGATGTTAGTGCCACAAGAACAAGGGAAACACTACTATTACCAAATAACACATTCATTATTATGATTATTTCATTTACTAGAACTTCGACAAAGGTTATATTCACAAAAATTTTGAGCATTTATTACACGCGCGCGCGCGCCCACACACACACACACACACACACACACACACACACACACACACACACACACACACACACACACATATATATATATATATATATATATATATATATATATATATATATATATATATATATTGTTTTGCTTTCATTATAACGTGCTAAAAATATAGAGAAATATATCTTCTTATAATCAAGAGAGTAGAGCACCATAAATGTCTTTATTATAGCGCAAAATTCTATACCTTTCTTTCTATTCTCAACAAGTCTCTTCAAAATTCTAGACCTTTCTTTCTATTCTCAACAAGTCTCTTCAAAATTCTAGACATTTCTTTCTATTCTCAACAAGTCTCTTCAAAATTCTAGACCTTTCTTTCTATTCTCAACAAGTCTCTTCAAAATTCTAGACCTTTTTTTCTATTCTCAATAAAAGTCTTTATAAAGTTTTCTTCCTATTTTCAATAAAACTCTTTACAAAGGAACATTCGATTCCTTGCACATACATTAATGTATTTTCAATAAAGTCTCTAACATTCTTGATAAAGTAACAAATGGTGTCTCGAAATTTCAGGTGCATCATTTTGAACAATCTTGAAAATAATATTTCCACAATTCACATGCCATGGTTAACCTCAAAACGTATATGCCTTTTTACATAATCTTCAAAATAACAGTAAGCCAAGATCAGATACAATAGTTTGTTTTAAAAATAAATATGGAAAATTTAAATTTGCCATTATCCCACATGGCTTGGTTACCCTCAAACCTAAGTGTGTTTTACTTTACCTTGAAAAAAAAAAACTGAAAACCAAAATCAAATACAGTTGTTTTCCTTTCCAAACAAATATGGAAAAGTTGACATTTACACATGCCTTGACACCAAGATAAAATTGCTGTGCCATAGCCATTTCATTATTTTTCCTATCAGCTATCATAGCTGAATTCTGAGTCTATTTGCGAGTTTTCATCTAAAATCGACAACCTTTTCGTAACAAGATTTTCTTAGAACAATTTACTTGCCGAATTTCAGAAAAAGACAATTTCTCATAATTGTTATTTTGCGCACAGCATGGCGCCTACAGTGTACCTAGCTTTGACATAAAGTATGTCCATCCTGTTTGACCAGAAGGGCCGTACTTTCTTTTATTGTCAATTTTTGAGGCATATTACTTCTCTGAGATGAAGAGCTATTCACCTGAATGAGACAGCTCGCGGGATTTATATACCCGAAATATAATTAGCCCCTGGAGGAGTCTCAATAATCAACAACCAATGAACAGTCGTCGATGTTCTACAACGATCATTACTTCCGTAGAAGGCGCGCTTCCCCCGGAAGTGACGTCACAGTCTACCTGCCACGTGTCCGCTCTGCCAGTGCCACGCCGACAGCACAGTAGCGCGCCGCAACGGAGGCCAGGCCAACTACGCCCTCTAGCCTGCTTAGCATTGGCGAGCTAACTCATGGTGACGGTTGGACGCAATACGCGGCCGCTCATCCGTGTTGGTTGACACCTCATGCGAACGTATGGCTTCTTCGCAGAACTTCCAGGGCACGTGGATATGTAAGGTACCGATTAATGTTCAACACACGCAATAGTAGGTAATTATAAAGTCTTGTAAGTATGTCAGAGTTTCCGTTGTTGAAAATGTTCCTTTGACGTGTAGGATGCAGCGCGCCGTAGTAGTTTCGCCCGGTCAAGGCGAGTAGCGTCGTATAGGGCACTTAGAAAGCGGGAGAGAAACCCACATTTATTGAGACAGGCGTCTAAATAGTGTGTATTCTTCCACTGGCGTAGCGCAATGTTCTAACTTGGGAACGCCCAAACGCAGCTCGTTGCTCAAGCTAGTCAAATGGGGGTCTAAAGTTTTTTTGAGTATGTGTAAATAATGAGTGAGAGTCAGGTGTCAGTGACCCGTATAGTGACGTCGATAAGGACTTACTAATTTGAATTATGGTATACATTAAATAATGAGCTCGCTGAGAGAAACAAGAGTAATTGTGGGCACAGGTAGTTTAGTGATGTATATAATAGCCATGTGAATAAATTAAAAATTTAATTTCTTTCTTTCTTTTTTATTAAGACGTCTCCATCCCTCGCGAACTCGGATACACCCCTCTGGCGTCTTGTAATAATATTATATATGCCAGGCCTCTCGTCTTGTAATAATATTCTAGCTAGCAAGGGATGCCAGGCCTCATGTCTCGTAATGGCGCTACGCTACGTCCTTGTATTCATACTGTTCTGTTTTGGTATTAAACCCTTTTTACCTACTCTCGAAGGGTTGTAATAATACAGACTTTAGGGGGTGGCTAGATGTAGCTTCCTCTATATTTTAACACCTCTCAGTTATAAAATGCACTCAACTGGACTTATGGTCCTGACTCTCAAAAATCTAGACAGATACGCTTATATCCAGGTATATTCTTATATAAATGACTTTCCACAGATTTATTTACTCTAAGACTCAATTGCAATGCTATTAGAAACAATCCTCACTATTATAAGCTCTTATATAAAAGCTGTTCCCGAAGCTCCCTAACAACCCCTACTAAATCCGCAGCTACCCACTCCGGACTGGAATATAGTATTGCGGGTCGCACAGGCCCGCACACGAAGAAGACCTTAGGACCCCATCGTGATGGATCGACTCCTCTCGCGATGTTGCTTCTCGTCACCTCGGCTGTAGCTCGGCCACCTGCGCAACTTCCTCCACCGTCACTGACCCAGAGTGGCGAAGGCTGTAGCTGAATGAAGGAAATATGGCCAAATTATACACTTCTAACTACCCTATAACTAAGCGTTAAGTGAGAGCCCGGTGGGTAGGTCGGGATTTTATTGCATCTCAGGGCTAAGCCCCTTACGCCTACAAGGAAAGGAAATCATGCCGGGAGACATGCATCGCTGCAGAGAGGGATTGGGCAGCCATGGGCTGCAATTGGGGCCACGACTACCTCCATAATTGTACTTATATCTAAGCTATCACTAGAAGATACTGGGGAAAACCGGCATAGACACCGCAAAAACCCAGTCGGCATAATAGAATTCAGAATTATTCACGCATTAAATAGAAATGCGACAGGAGACAGAGTGTGTATGTGTGAGCGTGCGCGCGCGTGTGTGCGTGTGTGAGTGCGTACATGGGTGCGTGCGCGCGTGCGTGTGTATGTGTGTGTGTGTGTGTGGAATATGCTCGTGTTAGTAGAGTTGAAAAAGCTTAGATGGTCGACACACTCGTGGCCCCGTTATACAGTCTGGCCGCGCCCCCAATTCCCCTCATCGTGGGTGGTTGAGTGGCACCTTGCCGCTCGTATCATATTGGCACCCAGCAACACCTTGTTGCCATGCAGGCCTCGTTGCCATAACAATACGCCATATCTAAAACCAGCATTCCATTGGCCTGCCCTTTTTTCTCGTGCGTTGGTGAAGTTGAACTGTTATATTACCAGAAAAATAAATGTTTTACAAATGTGCTAACTATTACACTTCGAAGTGTGAAATAAAACAGAATGCTAAAGAAATCATTACAGTATTCTCAAACGATCGCCTATCTTTTCGGATTCAACGGGAAGAAACTAATTTATGCCAACAGTATTGGGCGCATTCCAACCACTAAGCCCGCTATAATGTACGCGGGTAGGGGTAGTGACATGTTTTCAAAAGTGCTTAATCACCCATGTGCACCCTGTAAATATCACATCTGCGTATACTCTGTCCACTCCAAGGTGGCAATTTGTATTAAAGGCTGTTCACGATATAGTGAGCACTTTTGAAATCAACCTTAGAAAAAAAAAGTCGCTGCCCATGCTTTCATATACTTTGACGGGCGCACTGAGTGACATTCGCCTGGTGAAGCTGGTAACGATAGACGGAAAGTAGTTTCATATATTAACGTCAAATAAAAAGTGTTAGGTAACCATTTGTCATACTTTAAATAGTTTATTTCGCTTTCGGCTTTTTTTAAAGCAGCGGGGTGTGAAAATTAGGAGATTTATAAAATGTTTACTCTTCTAATAATCTCACAGTTTCACTTGACCGACGCATGAATAAAGTGATGAGGCCCGTGGCAATGTTGATTTTACACAAGGCGGAGGAATGCTTTCAAAAGTGCTCATTTTACCGTGAACAGCCTATACTCAGCTTGTCTGCGCGCTTGAAAGGTATCGGCTCTGTAGCTTGCCACTAACTCATGCGTTACGAGAAGTCAGATGTCTGAACCGCGCCCCTTTCGCTTTCGCATAATAATTTGCAGCCTAGGGAATTGTTTACACTTAAGGCTTCTGCCTGGCTAGAGCTTTTTTTTATCCGCGTTTAGACGCTTTCTACACAGACATGGATGCGGATTGCGTAACATACTCCGTGTCAATCTACAATGACACGTATGCGGGCACAGATCACGTACGGATACACGTAAGAAAGCTGGGCAGTTCCCAACTCTTCCGTGTCCGCGAATCCGTGTAGCCAATAGGAAACTATTATTTGGTTTGTTGATATTTGTTTTCGTGGCCATTGTGACGTACGCGACCACGAGTGCACGGATTTGCAGTGGCCGTTGTCATTCTTCTTTTAATAAACATGTGCACATGGCATGTCAGTAGTATTTACGTTGTGCTAATCACTGAAAAATATACTAAATGAGGCCTTTACAGTATGAAACCAGTATCAGTAATTTTTAACAGCTGAGCATTTTTGATTTCGTGACTTGAAGACTGTGTGTTTGTTCGTATCGTGGACTAATTGGAAGTCAATCTCAAGTCGTCCGCTCGTTCCGTTTACGTGATCCGAGACCATTTTCTTACGTATCCGTGCATTGTAGAACGGGCCTTGAATACCGAGAAGCGCGAGAACGATAAGGGCCACAATAAGATATAAATACTGTTACAATTTCTCCCTCTAGAAATTAAGTGGTCTAAACCAAGTTCTTTAAGGGATTGAGGTCTTATTTGAATAAAAGAATTAATCATAATTTTCTAGTTTTATTTACATTAACTACAGCAAAATTCTCTCAACTTCTCACAGTAAATTACATCACTCACTGTTACAATTAATGACTCAAATTTAATACAATTTGTAATTATTACCACAAATAAATCAATTAAATTAAATAATCGAAGATCGGTCCCAATATACAGTCTATCAACATGTTCAATTATTTTATAGTTAGGCGTCCATATTTGACAGTTCGAATATTTACAATAAAATCCGTATTACACATCCATTCAGTCCCACCTCATCAGTCTATGCCCTGCCAGTCTCATTGTTCTAGAGTCCTCCAAGTGCCCTCACGCACAGTAGGTTTCACTCGTCGGTTTCACACCCTCTCGTCCATTCACGCCACGAACACCTCGCCCGACGCCCGACGTCGCCCCACAATCTCCAGTCGTCTTCCACTCTTCACTTTGCTCGCGCACAGTCAGCAAGGTGGCCTCCGTCAAAGACTGCCGGCCGCTGGATTGCGGCAGTATACAGGGTGTAAACGATAAGTGTATACAGGATGTAAACGATAAGTGTATACAGGATGTAAACGATAAGTGTATACAACTGTACACAGTGTACAGGGCTCCGAGACGAGCAATTTGATGTAGGACACTTGTGGTCCAGAGGGTCGGGAAATAGCCGTAAATCGCTTGACAAATGTGTACTAAGACACGTGTAGCGCACCGCTGTGGGCCCGGCTTTAATCGACCTGCTGGTCAGCTGAATCCGGTTCGTACAGAGGTCAAATCGGGCAGAAAACGTTTAGTAATTGCTTTTGTTTGAAACACATGTTGCATTGTCACAATACTACGGACAAGTTACGGAAATCAGGAACGAATGTATGAAATTGCAACATGTGTTTCAAACAAAAGCAATTACTGAACGTTTCCTGCCCGATTTGACCTCTGTACAAACTAGCTTCAGCTGACCAGCAGGTCGATTAAGGCCGGGCCCACAGCGCCGCGCTGCACGTGTCGTAGTACATATTTGTCAAGCGCTTTTACGGTAATTTCCCGACCGTATGGACCACAAGTGCCCTACATCAAATTGCTCGTCTCGGAGCCATGTACACTAATGTATACATTTGTAAACACGTATCGTTTACAACCTGTATGTAGTGTCTTAGGCCGCCATCCATAATCTTCCCCAACTCGCGTGATGCGTCGCGGAGGCCGTGGCGCCGACCAGTCTCACTATAACATTCTTGTATCGTAGCTAAACCCGTCGGAACCTCCAGCAGTGAAGGGGGAGAGGGCCGTGACGCCAGCAAATCTCGCCGCTGTGAGTATTCACGGGTTTCCATGGGGAAAAGGTTTGGGGGGGGGTGGTCAGGAGGAAACTAGTGTGTCACCTCTTGGGGGGGGGGGGGGATCGGGCGGGTCCGCCGCCACAGTGCCTGGCAGCCTTCCGGCATCTGGTGCAGCGCGTAACAATACGTTCTCGACTGTTACAATAAGCAGATAACACAATTAAAATTAAACACGAAAGTGTTAAACAAATCGTAAAATGTAAAGTTCCCATAAACGTACATTTTTAGGAATTACTATGAATCCGAAATTATGACGTTAAAGCGAAGAATGTCTGCGAAAGGCGTGAAGGCGGGCATTCACAGGCTGTTCACGGTAAAATGAGCACTTTTGAAATCCCTGCTTAAGATTTACGTCATGTGTTCTTCCGCCTTATGTAAAATTAAGATTGCCACGCGCCTCATCACTCTATTCATGCGTCGGTCAAGTGAAACTGAGATATTATTATAAAAGTCAATATTTTACAAATCTGCTCGTTTTTAAACTTCGATGCATTAAAAAAAAATAGAAAGGGAAAGAAATAATTCAAGTGATAACAAACGGTTACCTAACACTTTTTATTCTACGTTAAGATATGGGACTACTTCCCATTCTTCGTTACCAACTTTACTGGGCGCATGTCACTTAGTAAGCCGCTAAAATAAATGCAGGCAAGGGCAGTGACATGTACCTATAGTTGATATCAAAAGTGCTCGCTTGATCGTGAACAGCGTTTAGGAACAAAGCCAAGTGGAACCCAGCTTGTGCAGACGAACCACCACACCGTGTGCGGAGGTGTCGTCAGGCGGGGGATTAGTTAATTTTTGACGCCCGTGGTACCCCTCTAGGGTGGGGGGGGGGGTCGTAGTAAAGCGAGATAATTACAGCCGTGGGCATCCCTTAGGCAGCCCCCCCCCCCCCCCCCCCCGCGAGCGATCGCCTGGCGTCTCCATTCTTCTCGACTGGACGAAGCCCGGTCGTTAGCGGTCTCCTGAGGCGACGGCCCGCGAATTTCGCGTGCGGATTTATCGTCCCGGAATTGGCGCGGCCTGCGAAGGAGGCGTGGATTTGGTCGCCGCCGCTCCCCCGTGGACAGTTTCTCTTCCTGCCAGGGTCTCCGCCCCCCCTCCCCCCTCCAAGCTACTGTATTCTTTATACCCTCGCCATCCCCTCCAGGGACTGCGGTTATAAATTCACGCCGTCTCGATCGTGAATACCAGCAGCCGCGGGGGATCTCTTTCCTCCATCTTCCCCGCCTTGTATTAACGCTCAATACATTTAAACATTTTTTATTTCTAACAAAAAGGCGTTACGGGTAACCTCCTACCCGGTGTCTTCCATTCGCTTTGTTTTCCCGCCCCTGGAATGAATTAGCTTTTTTTGGTAGCTGTGGTAAAACGCCAGAGTTCAAGTTTCCTTCGTGCGGACAGTAATAAACCGGTGATTTATTTGCGGAATTCTGTCTTTCTGGTGTGTGTGTGTCTGTATATATATATATATATATATATATATATATATATATATATATATATATATATATATATATATACTGTTATTACAAATGAGAGGGATTTCAAAAGTGCTCACTTTACCGTGAATAGCCTCTATACGTTTGTATCTTGCCCGTAGGCTGCGTGGACACGAGCATTGGCGCCTGATAAACCCCATCCCTCCAACTGACAGTCACGGCTCTTACCTTCGTCCCTTCTCTTGGACGATCATCCATCTTGAAAGCCTGGTCTCTATATCAATCCGCTGTTGTCTCGGCTCTTGATTAAACTTTATCTGCGTGGGGGCTCGCGCCTCGCCGTGATGTACGATGGCTTGGCCGGGCCTGCGATGCCTCTTGTGTTACCCGCGCGTAAACAAGTTTCAATTATTCACGGCACATACATCTCCGTACTTAGCGGCCGTCCGGCGAAGTTGGCGTGTCCGGCTTGACCCCGTGACCCCGTGACCTAGAATCGGTCCGAATTCGCCCGCCAAGGGCCCTTGCCCGACTTCGTGTCCTAGGTAAGTGCATCGAGGCTACATCACATTGTCGCTGTCCGAATTCGCGGCAAGGGCACGGATGCGCCCTTGAATGTCCCCTTCGGCCAAGGGCGCGTGCTACGTTCCCTCCACACGCCCTGCACTCGTAAGTTTTATTTTCCAGTTATTTTTAAGAGTGGGATGGACCCTCGCGTTTTGTCATATTAAGTGTATTCTTGGCGAAAAAAAATTCGTGAAAATGGTCGAATATCGCATTTTTAAAGCTTGTCTGTGCATTTCCTTAAGTGACTAGAGAAAACTCCGAAGATACGGGCTCTGTTTAATCTATGGCCGTTCATCGCGTGTAATGAAACCCCACTGTTACATATCTCATTTGCACAGTACAGCGTTACGACGGAAACATACTGTACGCCTCGCGCGTAGGAGTGATGAGGCGCTAGGCGTGCGTGTTAGTGTCGCCCGTATCGCTCCCTCGCTTCTTGACCTAGGGCACGAGGGTCCATCCCACTCTTTTTTAACAGTTTCGCATATTCTTCCAGCCATTTTCCAGACACTGTTGCTTTTGAACAAACAAAGGCAGCGTAAATATACGTTGCAAATTGCGGAACGTAGACTGCTGTTCTAAATTTGACCCACTTCGTCACGAAGGGATTAAGGGAATGTGAGGAATTGTGGGTACTGAAAGGGGCGAAGGAGGGTATTTTGTTGTGAATTCGGACACAGCCCTAGTCTTTTGGTTGCTGATGGATCAGTACGACCTGGTAGTTTTTTTTAAATATACTAACGGGGGAGAAAATTGCAATACCTTTACTCTTATGTCACGCTATTCACGTTATCAATAATACAGAGCAAACCTAGCAGTTAAAGGCAAGTACTGTGTGTGCTTAGCGTCACAACAAAATACGTTGTATCCACTTCGGGCATTAACGCAGGAGTGTATTCTCGTATGTGCAGTCGGGCGTTTCACCACAGTGTACAAAAAAAATATTCCCCTACTTATCTCATAGTTACGTACCATTCTCAACTCTGAATGAATTGACCACACAGGAACGCAAGGTAGTTCACCCTAATTGAAATTCTGTCCAAGTAAACTAGTCTTACCGGATTCAAAAGACGTGTTTGCGCACATGCTGTAGAACGGCGTGGACATCACAAGCACATCACGTGTAAGGCGCCATTAGTATGCAGCCCTGCAAGGAACATCGACTCAGGTTTCTTTCTCCCAAGACGCCCATAGAAATTCAGCTCGCGGGCCCGAATATCAAATCGGGAAAAGAAGACCATACCAGCATGATAGGAAAAATTTATTTGGACGTTGGTCGAAAAATGTGCTGGCGGGATAGGTCGAAGCAAGGGAAGAATGTGACACTGTCTCGGCCAGAAATTTCGTATTCGGTTCTCACATGTGTATTTGGTTCTCGTAATCGGTACCCAAATGTCTACATGGCTCAGAGAAACTATCTTTTTGACATAACAGTTAAAAATGCGATGGTGGTTGGCTACTTTGTATCGCTGTCCGACACAACTTTTTTTACAATAAGCAAGCAATGCCTGGGAAAACATGACAGAACTCGGGAGTCTTAATCAAACTCAACAGAGTATTTTCTCTTTGTAAAAATTAATAATTAATTACAGAAGCTTCTCAGACACAATAAAATTAACATTCCTTATTACTCAATTATAATTTCTTCATATTATAAAAAATCTTGCAGTAATTTTATTATATACTAAATCATTAAAATATTCATATTAGCAAATCTACGTTTATCCTGGATGTGATGAGAATTGATTCTAAAGAAAACAAAATTTAATATCAGTCTTACTTAGGTTGTCTCATGTCCTCTGATTGGTTGTCGCCTGACCATGACACATCTCTCCGCCAATCAGCAATGGCAATACGAGAGACAACCAGGATAGTCTTATGTTTAGTACACATTTAATTACTTTATACCCGTTAGGAAAATGAAAAATAACAAACATTTATACTGAATATCGTCTATAAACAAATGAATCTCTATGTAAATAACTATTAAAATAAACCCAAATATTATACTGTTAACTCATATATTAAAACTTAATTTGGAAAGATATCAAAACAAATTGGCAAAATAAGCAAGTACTATATAAATATATATATAATTATAATGTCTAAGAATAATTGTAAATATAACCCAGAAAATCTGCAGTGTTATGTTGTAAATCGAAAGAGGTCTTGCAGGCATGCATATGAGTGCGAGAAGCGAAATTCCCACATGTCAGTATAGTGACTGAAGTTACGTATTAACTTGTGGCTTTACGTCTCACTGTTAAAAATGGGGGCGGTGGGCGGTATAAAGTCGTCCAAGGTCAAGAAGCAAGGGAGCGATACGGGCGACACGAACACGCACGCCTAGTGCCTTATCGCTCCTACGCGCAAGGCGTGCAATGTTTCCATCGCGGTCCCGTACTCCGCAAATCAGATCTGTAACAGTGGGATTTTATTACATGCAATGAAACCCCACAGATTAAACTACGTTCGTATGTTTGTACTTTTCTCTTGCCGCTTAAGGAAACTGCATAGGCAAGCTTCAAAAATGCGATATTTGACCATTTTCACGAAATTTTTTCTCCATGAATGTACTTAGTATGTTAAAAGTAAAACCACAGTCATAGATAATAGGGTGTTTTTTTTTTTTACTTGTCTGGAGTGGTTTCGAAAAACCATCGTGGTTGAAGATTTTCCGGTAGTTAAGTCCTGCAGGAATTTTGGATGTGGCATGCCACTTCAGATCTTGGCTGGTATAGATTAGCTGTCTAAAACAACCACCTTAACGGTATAAAAATGACAAAATCCGCGCTTCGCTCCTTTTCCACGGTGTAGGCTAGTCACGATAAAGTGAGCACTTCTGAAAAGCCCCCTCATTTCGAATAATAGACAATAACTATATTTCATTTTAGCCCTAGACGTAAACTTCCGAGCGCGCGGTGGAATATATACACTGTTGTTTATTACATACATGTCAATACTTCTTTCAAAAGGTGGTTAAATGATAACGAATGGCTGAAATAAAAATGTAAGTAGGGCCTCAAAAGTGCTCACTATACCTGCGGATGTTTTGTTGACGAACATTTAAATCATGTTAAAGAGGGGACGAGCTTTGGAATACAAAATAATGTTACAGACAATCTTGTTAACTTAATTTAAAAAAAAGCATAGTTTCAGTGCATGGTGGTGACGAATTTCGGTTGTAAATCTGTCCACCACACGTAATTGCTTTGAACTTTATTACAAGCAAAGGTCATCGATACGGTAACACTGTGGAATTGTTACAAAATAATAAAGGACCCATTTTCCGTGGCCAGGAATTTTAATCATTTCACTTTTAATAAGACGTTAAAAAATACATAAATGCTTTTTATTATTCACTTTTTTTTAAATACCTTACGGCGTAGGCCTATGCATCAAAATTCATTCTCAGTGCTAATTTTCAAAATTTGATTCAGAACTGCTGTGTCAACCACGAGTCATTTACAGGAAATTTGAGTACATACTATTTATACTAGATTTTAAAAGAAGGTATTGTATTTGTCGTTTTTTTTTTTTTTTTTTTTTTGAAGAGGTCTGCTTCAAAGTTGTGCAAGAGGGCAAAGTGTCCTTTCGTCTTGTTAAACTACGTAAAATATTGTTCAAGTACTTGATCTGATGCGTGTGTTGTTGACTTTGCACGCATACTCAGCAGTATCGACGACTCGAACTTAAAATAAATAAGTTTTCTTCTTTAAAGACAGCACGTTTAAATTTTACCTTCGGACAGTTAACGGATGTCATTACTTTGCAATATTTACTTTGCTTGTGTGTTGTGTCAGAACCGTAAGTTCAATACATATGTAACTCATTTGACGATTATTTTGATTTTAAACCTGATAGAAGGAGAAATTCATCATCGCCGTATTTTGCGTACCATCAAATTCAAAAACGGGTTGCGTCTGTCAACAGAAAAATGGCTAGTCGAGTCGAACGAAAAATATGTCAGTGCGATATATTTATTCCCCAAGAGGGTATTGTGTCTTTCGGGGAAGTATTCGTCTTCTATATAGCATGTTACTTATTATGACCTAATTGAATACTAATTATTTGAAACTGGTTAATATAAAAAAAATATACATCCACAAGGAGTAAGGGGATCAGCAGTGAACTTCAAGTAAATATGGAGCTCAAAATAATGGCCCGGGGAAAAAAACCGTTCAGCTGGAGTCACAATAGCCCGACGAACACGACACGACAGACCGGAAAATTTCATATTATATGTATTCAGTGTTCACATTGCTCCGACGAAATGTGCCCAACGAGTTTGTTAGATGGCTGTCGAAAAATTCTAAAACGGCAAGTTATCCTTATAATATTCAATATTTACTTTTTGAAACTCGCGGTAAGGTGAATGATTATTTTGCTTTGACAATAAGTGAATTTATACGAGAGATAAAACGTACTAAGAAAAATCGGAACGTTATTTTTGGCGGAAAGTTAA
This sequence comes from Dryococelus australis, assembly GCA_029891345.1. Lineage (NCBI taxonomy): Eukaryota > Metazoa > Arthropoda > Insecta > Phasmatodea > Phasmatidae > Dryococelus > Dryococelus australis. The sequence goes on from CM057006.1 coordinate 42,063,475, forward strand.
TTTACTATTTACTATACATAGTAGGGAAATACGCACGAAATTTTGTTTTCTAATGGTGTGTTTACATTTTTTTTAATGCACCGGCGAGTCGGATACGACGAAAAGTAGAAATAGAATTTACTTTTGTTGGGGGCTGAAAGTTCGTCCTTTAAACATAATTTTATGTAATCTCATTACTAAACTCCCCAAGCAAATATTATCATGAACGTTTACCACGACAGCTATTTCGAAGTTTGTCAATGCGAGTTTTATTCGAATGCCGAGATGATTCCTGATTAATTTCGAAAACTGAATCCAGATGGCTGTCCCCTGACAGTTTTGTGTGTGTGTACGTGTGAGATAGATCTTGCCGCACGCATCATCGTCGGCAAGGTTCGCGATGTTGGCCTGATCCAGTGGCGTACGGTGTTGTGGGTTCTGCGCCATGTCTCCTAGGGGTACTCGGTGTTCTGCTGAACACGCAGTGCGGTTATAGCAGCTCGCCCCCACGTACAAAGACACTTTGCTTCCTCCTGCCAATCGTGCTCCTCCGACCTGATACCAGTCTAACCCTTCTACCGGAGGGGAATGGAAGCTGTAGACCCTGTTGAGACGTCGCTGTACGGCGTCCTGTCTCCGACGCTCACACACACACACACACACACACACATATATACGTACGTACATACACACCCGTTGGCGCAACGAGGATAGTTTTTTATGAATTGGCCTATCTTTATAAGTGGATCTGCGCACCATCTCTTGCTGACGTTGCATCCACAGGGATGGAGGTCCCCCCCCCCCCCTCTTCATTCAGCTTGTAGGGTTCGTGCACCTCTAACTTGGTAGTGGACACAAACATTTTGTTCTCTCACAGCTGTGATGTGGGCTAAGACTTTTCACGATTAATCTTAATCGAGCACTTTTGACGCCTGAGGGGCGTATCTGAGTAGTTCGTGTGGGATGGAGGTCCTAATAACAATAAAAATAAAAGAGCTAAATTTGATTTCTACTTTATTCACGCAGCTATTATTTACAGCACTGGATTTTCTGTTTCAACTTTCTGTCTTTCTATTTAACAGTGAGCGCAATATTTGATGTATATTTCAACTTTAATTAATGTCCTTCATAATTGTCTCTGTTACAGCCAGTTAACTCATACTCATTATCAGCCCGTATTCAGTCTATATGTTGCCATTATTTATTATGTCCTTCACTCACGCATTTAGTCCAATAGTCCAGCCTGCCAGCCGACCACTCCACTGCTTGATACCCGCAGTCACATACTTCCCTTCCGCCGGTCACTTCTTCCGCTGATCATCTTCTATCGCTCGGAACTCAGCCACTCATTCATTCATCAACTCGGAGGCCTGCCGCAATATTTATAGTGTCGCGCCTCACCACCTGGGAGGTTCAACGCACCCCCCGAGATGCGCTGGGAGAACGATGTCAGTAATCCAAAGCATTCTTCAGATATCGGCCGAAAACAATACGACCAGAGTCCGCGGTGCGCGTCTGTAATTCGAAACCCGCCATTGCCTGGCCTTCCGCCGTCGCTATCGTATGATAACTCTCTTTCCTTCTCTTACACTCGCCCGCGCACGACGCGAAGTGATCGCGCAACAATATACTCAAGTCACGGTGTTTCATTAATTTAAATGGCCGGGTCTGTTGACAATTCAAAAACAAAACAAACACTTCCATTGCTATTAACCACGTTATTCCTTTGCAGGTTTACTATCGATGGACTAGTCAGTGTTTGGTACATGCGCAGAAGACAGAGGCTGGTCTTTGACCTATGCTTGGGAACGACATTTGGCACCCGCTCTTCGCCAATTTACCAGCGTTTACAACGGAATCCGACGTTCTCACTCCCCCGAAAAAAAATGGAGTGTGGCTGTATTGGGGACACGGCCGTTTACTGTGCGTAAATACGTCTACGTTGACGCGCTCGGACGCCTTGATGTTTATTTTACGTTCCCGGCACTGCTTCACTCAATCATATGGGGTTTTGTGGGTATCACTGGATTGCTTTTGAGATGCTCTTTCCAAACCGTATACGATTTCTGTATTTCGACTTAGCTTTTTGACGAGTATAGGCCGACATTGTGTTGAGTTTTCGTAATTTTTTTTTTTACATTAAACTCATACAATTTCACCATGAACACGTCACAAAAATGTTTTTATACGCGGAATCGATTTATATTGATGAGAGCTGTCGATTGAAACTTAAACGAGCGTCGTAGCTGCTCCTAGTCAAAAGTTATATTTCGCGGAAGTTCCCTCAAAACTTCGCCATGCTTCGCAGTCCTCACTCAACGTAACATATTCTTTGATCATTTGGCGATCGAGTGGTGTAATTGAATTTGGAATGTGGACGATAGATTCGGAGCTGCAATGCCAAACTGTATCCGCTTGATTTTGTTATCATCGTATTTTCTGGATTGCCTCCCACTATAGTTGTAAATTTAAAGACGTATTCACGCCAAAAATCTTAAGTTTGCGATTAACATGCATACTGTTAAAATATTTTTGAAAGTTTATGTTTGCGACTTTAACAGCGCAGAAGCACGCACGTTACTGAAGCAGCTTTTTTTTTTTTTTTTTTTTTTTTGGCCATTTCGTTATCAGGAACAAATGTACTCATCACAGTCAACAGTTACGCTGAGAGAGAGAGAGAGAGAGAGAGAGAGAGAGAGAGAGAGAGAGAGAGAGAGAGAGAGGTAGGTAGGTTTATTCCAACCATCGAAGTACCTGTTTGTATATAACCAAATGGATATTTAGTTGGTCAAGTAAACAAAATTGGAAAATAAAAAAATCGATTTTGTTCGTCAAAAAGAAATACAAACGTGAGTAAACAAAACGTTTGTGGCGGACCACAAAAAAAAAAAAAAAAACTCAGAAAAATATTTAGTTGAATCAACTATGTGGTAGTCTATTCGCTTTGCCACTTATTTGATCGCGTTCGTTCGAAAATAAAGCTGTTGGGTTAGTAAGAATGCTTATTAGTGCGTTTATTGATGCTTACTAATGCTGTAAAGATCCGAATAAATCAAGTTTTAATGAAGGAGATAAAAGCTATAAAATATGTAATATTTATTTGCGTACATTGTCCTGTATTTGAAATGAATGTACTTCAAATCATTCTTATTTCAGTAGTAGTCTTTTTAGCTGACGTTGCTTGCAAGGGTCCGGGATCGAAATTCGGCTGTGCTTTCACTTTTTTTATTGTTTTTTATAACCGAACTTGTTTAATGTGTGTAGAACCGTAAAAATATTTTTCTGCACTAACCAAATTTCACTTTTTTGTAGCAACTAATTAAAAGCAGAAAAATAATTTGGTTTCAACAACAAAATATTTAATTACTCTTATACTCTACTCTTTAATATTTTTTAGGACCCATTTTGGTGGTAATTTTTGCCTCGATAGCTGTGTAATTACTCACTTAATTCCTTCTGCGGGATTCTCAACGTGGTGTTTTACATGTCTGTTTAATACTAACCGCAGTTTCCTTATTTTAATTTTTCTGTGCCTATGTGCGCACCGAGAAAAAATACATGGTTGCGGGAAGGAAATGTCTGTAGGCCTACCCATTTCTAGAGCCACGAGTATTTGGCGAATTCATTTCGAGGCGAGCTGGACTCCAGACACTTGTTCTTTTCTCCTACTGTTGTGATTGGACATTAAGACACGCCCCGTTTATCTGCGAGTCAGTAATAAGCAGGAATCTGTAGCGTGAGTGAGTGTTTAACAGCCTTGTACAGAGGCCTCACGTGATCGCAGTGACCAATAAGCAATCGATCATGTCTCGGGCTGTCCAGCCTAGCTTGCTGCCAACTCAATCCGCGAAATGCTCGTGGTTCTACCTATGACCCATCTAGAGTATTTGTTGTTGGTATCGTCTAAATACTGTTGACGTAAATAGTAATAACAATATAACTAACTGTATATTTTATTCCTGTATGTAATTGTATCCGTAACTATGAATATAGTTCCTTAAACAGAAAAAAAAAAAAAATGCAATATTTATATCGTTACCACGACAAACAGAAATGTAGTAAACTAACACAACGTTTTGTTACTTGTACGTTAGTTTTGTTTCTACTGTCATTAAGCCAGATTACATATCGGTTATGTTGTCACTTTTCTGCTGATTTTTTTTCCAGTGTGCACCTTTGGGGCTGGCGCACGTCGAAAAATATAGTTCATTCAACTACCGTTCTTGTTTCCAAAGTCCTCTACGGGATGGTCCTGAACTATTACAAACGCTGCGAGGCGATTCCCTATGCAAAATGTGATAGAAAAAAATTACACGGACAATGTTGTACGGTAACTAGTAATGGAGATAGCCACCCTTGAAAATCTATATTTCAAATGGTTCTACCGGAAACTAACGAAACACATACACGAGATGAAAGAGACATTCTGCGTATAAAGTTTTCTTTAACGAAGACGTGAAACCTGCGAACAGTTGTGGCGTACAATCATCCCCTACATTGAGACAAATTGACAGGATCACAATATAACCACCGCCGCCCCCCCCCCCCCCATCAGGGCCTAGTGATTCAATCGAGGGGATGATAGTACGCCACAACTGTTTACAGGTTTCAGGTCTTGGTTAAAGAAAACGTTATTCGCAGAACGGCCCTTTCAACTCGTGTAGGTGTCATTATTTCCAGGTAGAAACATTTGAAATATCGATTTTCAAGTACGACATTGTTCGTATGTTTTCTATCCAATTCTGCACAGGGAATCGCCCAACAGCTTTTGTATCTGTGGTTCTGGATCGGACTGTATAGTGGCAAAAGATCTCCGTATATAGCAATTTATTGGTCAGCGTTATCGAACATGTTCCTGTCAGCCGATAACTTTCGTTTTTATGTTCTCGAACGGATCTACCCTTGGAGGGATACATATCTTTAAGCTTGCTATGCTTGTACTGTAATGTGAAAGTTTAGGGCGCGTCTCCCTCGTGTGTCGAGCCCTCCGTAATCAGCGATGTGAGATAGGGACACGGCCGCCTACAAAGCGCACATGTATAAGATAACGTTGCTGTGATTACACCCTTAACGCTGTTCGGCGCACAGGCTACTAATGCTCGTTTCGCGTGTTCGCCGACGTAGCTCGCCGGTTAGACTCTATTCTTCAGAAAGAAAGTACAATTGCCTCCTTCTCATGCCCTCTTCGTTTCCCCATATGTGTTTTCTTTGTTTACATGGGGTAAATATTGTGCATTAGTATACGGAAAACGGCGCAGTACAGCGTAATAACAAAAGAGATTTTTTTTTTGTTAGTTAAATTTCAAACAGGCTCATTTAATACCCGCTACAAACATTCGGCTGTCACTTCGTATAGCGAAATTGTAACCAAGCGTTCACTGTTTAAAAATATTTCTTCATTTTACGGAAAAGTGCTGGTAAAAATTTATCCAGAAGTGTCCGTAAACTCTCCGTAAAATGACGGACACATTGATTTTCAGAAACGGACTTTCCGTAAATTTCACGGGACCTCTCCGTTAATTTCCAAGTTAGTTATCTGTACTTTCCGTTTAAAATAAAAAGAGATAGTGAAAATGTCTTTAATTTTCGTTATGCGGGTGTTCTACTGTGTATAAAAATGATATTAAAAAGTTAAAATATTTTGTACTTAAGCGAGGTTTTAACCCGAGACAAAAAATTTACCAGTCCACGGCTCTAACCATTCGCCTACAACTCTCACTTGAAAATTATGGTATAAATTTTATATTTGTATTCGAAAGACAATAGAAAAAATTCCGTTTCTATTAAATGTAGTGTATTTTTAATGTTGTCAAATGTTACAAACGCCTGATGCTATTTTTTAATATTTGAAAGAATTGGTCATAGTCGCGTGGATAACCTTAACTGCCGCAGAAACGATAATTTTCTTGTTACAGTGGCGAAGAAAGCTTCGTGTAGAATCGGCATTGTTCGTCCCCGTAACTCGAAGCCAAAGGGAATACGGAGACTTTCCGTATTACGGACTCAACTCCGTTTTTCGTCATTACGGTTACGGATTGCCTTTCCGTATATGCACTGTACATTTCCGTTGAACATTCCGTAAATATACGGAAAATTTTAACAGTACAGTGTGGGCAACCTTCATTAATTCCATGATCTACTTTTATGATGAAGAATGCATTTTTGCATATGCTATTCTTCTTTTGATTTCGTTCTGTCCGCACAGAATCCCGAGTAAATTATTTCCCGTACTGTTCGCAACTTAACAGTTAATTATCACTTCTATAGGCTATTCAGGATTAATTTTGCAGTCGTGGAACCAATTGCTTCCGACTTAGGCAACTGCAGATCTGCGTCGTCGGAAAACACCTAGGTTGAGATTAAAACTTAGGCGAAAACAAGCCGAGATTAGCTTCTGTCAGCATAAATAATTTCACGGGAAACTCGGTTACGAGTGCCAAACTAAACGAAGCAGTTGGCCTGAAGACGGAGACAGTTGCCGCTGGTTTGCCAAGGAAACAACATGTTTCGCTGTGTCGTCGGGTTTTGTCTTCTCCTCGGTGTTCGCGGGGCCGTGGTGGTGTAGTGGCTGCGGTGCTCGCCTACCTTCGAGGCGAACGGTGCTCGCCTACCTTCGAGGCGAACTGGCCTCGATTCCCGGCAGGGTCAACGATTTGTACCGCCCTTTGCTAGTCTCTTTAGATCACAGGTAGTGTAAAAGCTTTCGCCTTCTCTATTTCCGTTAACTAACATGTAGGCGAAACTTGTCGGGATACTTGCTGCACATTAGCAGCCCCAGCAAAATATTTCGTTCGTCTTACAAAACACGCACTTAAATAAACAATACGTCTGTGTTCGGCCAGGAAAATCAAGACTCTTAAGAGAATATTTAGTTAAATCAACTTTTTTATATTTGCATGGCCTCATTTGATTACCTTCGTCCGAAAACACAGCTAGAGAGTTTGTTTGTAATTTTTTGTGGAAATTAGGTTAGTATAGGCTGTTCACGGTAAAATGAGCACTTTTGACCCTGCTTAAGATCTGCTTGTATGCACGTTGTGTATTCTTTCGCCTTACGTGAAATTACCAATGCCACGGGCCTCATCGCTTTATTCATGCGTCGGTCAAGTGAAACTATGAAATGATTAGAAAAATATTTGCCAAATTTGCTAATTTAAACACTTTAATTTAATAAAAAAAAAGACAAAGCGAAAGAAATAATTTAAGTTATCACAAATTGTTACCTAACACTTTCTATTCGACGTTAAGATATGGAACTACTTTCCATCCATCGTTACCAACTTCACTCAGTGCGCCCGTTATAATATATGCTGGCAGCGGTAGTGACTATTTTCTGAGGTTGATTATAAAAGTGCTCACTTTATCGTGAACAGCTTTTAACAGTGTTTGCTAGTGCTTTTATTGATGTTTAATAATTGCATAAAAATCCCAGTAAAAGTAAAGCAGTAAAACTTTAAAAATTATTTATGTACGTTGTCAAGTATTTGAAAGGAAATATATACGTTTTAAAACTCTCCCATTTCATCATTGGTCACTTCGGCTGAGGATGTTTTGGTGTTTACACTGAGTTGTAGCGTTCGAATTTTTCTTGAGCGTACTTGTGAAATCTATTCGATTTTTTTTTCTTTTTTTCTTTCTCTCTCCCGCTGTGAGATCTGGGCTGTGAAGTTCAGTTCGCGCGGGGTATAGGAGTCGGCAGTATCTTAGTGCTCTTCTGATCTCTCTCCGCTTGCGCCTGGGCTTTTTTCATTTTCTCACAACCGCTTTTCCCGGGGTCAGGACAAGGTTCCGCCGTCGCCGCCGCCTCGACAATCAGCAGAAAGGAGGGGGGGGGGTGAATGGATATGCGCGTCGGGCCAATCACCGCTGCACGATACAGGTCACGTGTGTGGGGGGGGGGGGTAACACTGGCCGACCTTCTGTCTTGACCTGGCCGGGTATCTCTCTCTGCCCCTGCCTGCCAACACATCCTGGCGATGGATTCAATTGCAGCAGCTGCGGCTGTCGTCGCCGGAGACTCTAGGAGATTTTAATCGGCTGATTTAAACTTCGCAAAAGCGTAAGCCTGTGATCGAATGCTGGTTAACTCTTTAATTAACTTGCGCGAAAAAGTCGCTCTCATGAAACTCTTGCGTCTTAAAGATTCTCCAGTGGCGAAACAGCATCTTCATAGAGGGGATGTCTTTAAGCACCCTTCTCAGGGGTTGGTTTTGTCGAGGGGGGGGGAGTGTAAGGGGAATTACCTTCCCACGTTTAGCTTTTGAAAACAAGCAATATTTAAAATTACCACTAAACGTTTCTTGCAAGTCAGGCTTCACCATGCATGGACTTGATCAAAGACTAAATTCGGACAAAGTTCAGTGATTTTCAACTAATGTTTTTTTTTGTTTAAGATTGAACGCATATAAGTACATTTGTAACCCATTCAAATTTTAATTTTAAAATCTTAAATGCTCTTCTTAAATATTAAAAAAATGTCACAATTTTATAAATAATGAAAAGTTAATTTGAAATTTAAAAATTAAAATTTGGAAGGTTCACAAATCTATAGATTAGTTCAATCTCTAACAAAATATCTTTAGTTGAAAATACTACCACAAAAAACCGACTAATGCCCAGTTGCGCCATCGTGGTTCGAAACTCGATCCTAGATAGGATGTAAGATTTTCACAGAAAACTGTTGCACCCTCTTCTAACATATTTGGTTGCACCATTCGAGTTCAAGCTTCAAACCAAAGATGTTAGAAGATGGTGCAACAGTTTTCTGTGAAATTGTTACGTCCTATCTAGGCTCTAGTTTCAAACCACGATGGCGGAACAGAGCATAAGATATTTTTTGTCCTAATTTAGCATTTGATTCCCTATACGCTCATGCATAGTGGAGCCTTGCCTTACACATCTTCAGTTAAAGAGCAACTAAGTAGATAAGCCACACTCCCACGCTCCGGGCCGAAGCGTTAACACAGAAATATATAACGGACTTATTTCGTATTAATGCGGCAACTTCGCGGTTTTTTTTTTCGCGGCGACGTTATGCACGTATTTTCCTACGAAATTCATGCGGATTTTCGCATTCCTAGTTGCGAGGGCCTGTGCAGTTATAAATGTGACAGTGTTTTCGACCGCTCGTTAGATTGTCAGCATCGCGAGTGAGAATAAATGAAGGAAGGCGCAGATAAATTTCCTTCTCCTCGTCGAATTTGGCACCGAGTTACCGCCACTGGCCCCTCCCGAGACACTTTTGCCTCGCTTGTGAATTTCATTTTGGTGTCATCGAAACCTGAAGTTCATGCTGCATAAAAGATAGATATACGTTATGAAAATTTATTAGAGATTGTATACAATCTCTCAACGGATCTTGGTGAACAAAAACAATTCGTGCCCATCTACTCTCATTTCGGCTCCCATTATTAAGTTGGAATTTGTTTCGGTAGTAAAATTTTCTGTGCTAAAATATTGATATGGCCACCATTTTGAAAATAAGTTCCTAACCTCTATCAAACACACCACTTGACATCATCTGCCTCAGTACTGCTTGTTTGCCTAATTAGATAGGAATTGGTCAGTTATTTCCCGAGATATGACATAAAAATCTTTATTTTATTCACATGGCGCTATCTTACAAAATGGCGGACAAAAATTGTTCCATGTAGATGCAGTTGATAGTTGTAATGTCTACGGTCAGCATTCAATGTTAATTTGGAATCGATTACATGGTTTCGACGATATAGCATTCTAGGCTAAAGTCGTTACATGGCCGCCATTTTGAAAATAAGTGTCTGACATGCTTAAAACATATCACCAAACATTATCTCCATCAGTACTACTTGTTTGCCAAATTTTGTAGGAATAGGTTACCGAGTTATGACATAGTAACTATATTTATTGGTATGGCGCTATCTTCTATAGCAATTTCATATTTTAGTTTGTTTTGAGTTGAATGTTTATTTATTATTAACGCAATCTTAAAGACCGTACCCTCAGAAATAGTTTAATTGTAATTCAGGAGATCGCCTTAAAGTTCTTATTTACTTGTTTGTCTACATTTAATGTATTTCGACAATTCTATTTCTTTGCTTTTATTTTGCTGGTAGCAGTACCCTTGCCCGCTTCGCTGGGAATATATTTATTACTCCGCACACATAATTAATAATAGCATTAATAGGTTTTATTATAATATTTTTATTACAAAATTTCAAATTTACTTTTTAAAAGTAATGAAAAATTTTTTCTTAAAGTAAGAAAATTAATTTTAACATATTATTTTAAATAGCAACCGCCTGCGACTTAGTTATTTTTTCTCATAAGTTTTATTAAATTTACATTAACTTGTTAGAGCTTCTCTGTATGCTATGTTTATTGTTTTATCATTTTCTGGTAGCAAAATATATTGGTTTTCTATGAAGTTCCGGCTTTAGATAACCCGACATATAATCGGCCACGAGAAAAACATCCCTTGCTCAAATCTATTCCCACAAATTTACCTGGTTATCTTATGACGCCAATTTTTTTTTTTCCGACAGTGGTTGACGTCGCTGCGTGTTACATTTGCGTCCCATAGCTGTTTCAATTTTACCCATCGAGAGCTGGGCACCTAAAACCACTCCGGTACGTTCGACGTATGACTGACTGTTGCGGAAGTGCGAAAATCCGTTACCAGTCAGTGTCCTGTCAGCGTTAACTGACGAGCAGGTTGGGCCGGGTGCGTATGTTGCTTTTGTGTGTATTTTTTTTTGCAAGGGGGGGTGGGGGAGTGTTTATTTTCCCATTTCCGACACGGGGGAGGGCCGGGGTTGTATTTCACGCGGCGCGCGAATTGCCATTTCCGCGAGCCCTCCTGTGATGACGAACGTGACGATGTCCCAGATGCGTAGATTACTTCGGTCTTCCCTGGGGCTGTCCTGCGGCGGCTCCGAGGGTGTTTGCCTAGCCTTCTCGGACACTCGTCGCCGTGCCCGAAGGGCGATTATGCCTCTTGCATTCGGGACCCGCCCGAGACGTCCTTAAGCTGGCTTTGCAATTAAAACATTGTCACACTTTTTGACGTGAATACGTCTTTAGATTTGCGACCGTAGTGGGAGGCAACCCAGAAAATCCGATGATAACAAAGTCGGGGGATAAAGTTTGGCATTGAAACTCCGAATATATCGTCTACATTCAAAATTAAATTACACCACTCGATTGCCAAATATCAAAGTATATGGTACGTTGAGTGAGGACTGCGAAGCATTACGCGGGGGTATTTTGATTTCGTTTCGCCGCATCTCATTAGTTCCGCGTAGTATAACTTTTGACTAGGAGAAACTACGACGCTCGTTTGAGTTTCAATCAACAGCTCTCGTCAATATCAATCGATTGCGTGTATAAAAACATTTGTGTGGCGTGGTTATGGTGAAATTGTATGCGTTTAATGTATACGCGTCAAAAATCCCAAGTCGAAATACAGAAATCGTATACGGTTGTAAAGAGCATCTCAAAAGCAATCTAGCGATACCCATAAAACCCCCATATGATCGAGTGAAGGGGTGTGCCGGGAACGTAAAATAAACATCAAGGCGTCCAAGCCCGTCAACGTAGACGTATTCACCCAAAACAAACGGCTGCGTCCCTAACACGGCCACGCCCCATTTTTTAATCAAACCTTTGAAAAATAACCCTCATGTATGACGTGTTTAGTTACTTCCTAACTATGTCATCTATCACAACCGCTTTATGTAGGCCATTCATGGTCAATTGAGCACTTTTTAAAGTCCTTTCATTTGGAATAATAGTCAATAAATATATATTACGTTAACCGTGGACTTAACTTCAAGATTGTGGTAGATTATTTACACTGTTTTTATTACTTACATGACCATATATATATATATATATATATATATATAATATATATATATATATGTGGGTAAAGGATAAAACATGGCTGAAAGATAAAAGTATAGGCTGTTCACGATAAATTGAGCACTTTTTAAGGCCCTCTCAACATGCATTAACCACCAATAAATATATCTTATTGCAGCCTCGGGCATTAAATTTTGAAGGTTGTGAAATGTATACACTGTGTTTATTAGTCACGTTGCAATGTTTATATTAAGAAGCAGCAGGAAGTTGGAAATTGGATGAAAGGAAAAATTCAGAAGGGCCTTAAAAAGTGCTCACTTTACCGTGAATATCCTTTACGTCTGTTAACATAAAAGTTTCTTATTTTTCGTTAATTTGAAATTTTACTTATATTTGATTTCTTCTTCTTCTTCTTCTTCTTATATCGTTATGCCCAACTGATGAGCGCGATTGAACTTATTTAGCAGATGTGTTTGCTTTCTTCTTTTCGCAAAATCTCTTCATCCTCTCACTGTCGTCCTTCCTACGTTCCTCTGTCCAGGTGTTCTTTCTTCTAATATTCGGTTTGTTGGCAAATTGATGGCTGTCGACCAGAGTTCCGAATCTGCATCCGTCCTGTATGGTGTCTCCTGTGATTCCAATTTACTTATGTTCGATGTGATGATACTTTGTGACGTAATGATGCTCGCTGCTGTGTTGATGAAGGTTATGCCTGTGGTGCTTGTGTCTTCCTGTGTTGTCATGTCCATGCTTGTTGCTGTGGTCTAGGGCGCTTTCCATTCGGGCGAGAGTTGGCGCTGTTCCGAACGCTTTATTAATTATAATAGTTCGTTTATAATAAATATGAATTGAAACAGTGAGAAAACATGCGTGCTGGTAGCGCATAGTAAGACATAGTGCTCATGAAAGATATTATTACAACTCGGTGCGCACAAATTCGGTGCCTGTTCCTTGTGATGTAAATTTCTAGACTTAGTTGAGGTTTGTTTGAACGAGGCGTAGGAATATCCTGGAAGTAGAATCTACGCAGGGCTTCAGAAAAGTGTGAAATAACCGTGAATGAATTGTATGTTTCTTACATTCGGTCCTGCCCGCGCCGTTCTCAAGCTGGCTCTGCAATTAAAACATTATCTATTCGCTGTTTCTTCAGGCTTTTTGAATCTAACCTTTGAAAATTCCCCCCCCCCCCATGTATGACAAGTTTGGTTATTTCCTAAATATGCCTAGTATCACAAGAGTTTTAGACTTCTGTTAACATACAAGTACCTTATATGTCGTCAAATCGGATGTTTACTTGTATTTTATCTATAAATTATAATATTTCATTCATAATCAGTACGAATTAAATACTGTGAGAAAAAAGGCTTGTCGGTAATGCATATTAATGGTCGATTTCACCACGTGAGATAACGATAGTTTATCGAAATTAAGTGCCAAATTACCTCGATTATTTGTAGGTATTTTATGTTTCACCACCCACCGTATCTCGCTCGATTTTCTCTGTGTATCTAGATAAAATATTTTGGTGGATAAAGTCTCATTATCGAGATAAAACTGAAAAACATAAACAAACACATTAGACTACTCGCAAATAAATTTGGAAAATGATAGAGAATTATTATTTATAGATTATTAGCATAACAAGAAATAGTAACAATCATATAATCTCGATATGGTGGCAAAATGAATGCAAGAGTATTCAGGAAAATGTCGATGCATAGAAATTAATTTGGGAAACAGAGTGTTATCTGTTTTCTATATAAAACAGTAGTATTTTAATTATAATATGTATTTAATATTCCCAGATTCGTGTAGTTTAAGTTTATTCGCTGCATATGATTCGATAAACAATAATGCACTTAATTTGAGGTTATGAATTGAGGCCTGGATGTAAAACACGTAATCGTTCAAAATTAAAAAAATCTATCAAATTTATGAGCTACGCAACAAACTATAATTCTACCGCAAAAATAACAGTAACTTGTGAACCATATTATACTTAAGCCTGTATTTTCAGAGATTTCATTTCCACAGTATGGCGTTTATTTCAGCATGTTGGCCTGAATAGGTTTCTTTTAATAAGTAAGTACTATTGGCTCTTTAGAAAAGTATGTTGAAAGGAAAATAACATTTAAACCATCGATAATATTACATATTTTATTGATAGAACATTTCGAAAAATGCAATTTTCCGCGTTTAGTTTATGCTGATACTTTCCGGTATTACCTCTAACAGTTTTTTATTGCAATACATGTTTATTTTGTTGCTTTTTCTCGTGAAAATATCATCTGTACAACGAAAAAATATGCACTTTATTAAACGTAACATAACAAACGTTCTCTGACTGAGCCAGCGAAGTAGAAATCGAAATAAAGTCAGAATGAGCACGAATGTGGCGCGCTCTCCCTTTGGTTTAATTTTTTAGACTCGGTTAAGCTTTGTTTGCACGAGGCGTATTAAAATTCTGGAAGTAGAACTTTAGCAGCGCTTCAGGGAAACCGGAAGTAACCGTGAATGGACTATATATGTATAGTCCATTCACGACTGGAACAGACTTAAGAAAATTAACCGTTAAAAAAAACATCCTAGCCATTAGCTGCGTGCATAGTTGGTAAAAAGGGCACTGCACCCGCTTCTGCCACTTTTTATACTAGCTATGCACGCAGCTAATGGTTAGGATGTTTTTTCATAAGTCTATTCCAGTCGTGAATGTACTATACACATGTATACAGACGTCTGCTGTGAGGTCAGATATTAGATCTGCACACGCGCACTTTAGGAATTTGCAAAAGTTTATTCGCTACTGAACAAGGGATATTTAGTGCTATCATCTGTTAAGCACCTCCGCATAATGCTCCGAAGTCATTAAGGGAATAGCGTATTTACACACAGCGCAGCTTTGAAGACGCTGGCACCAGTTGTGTGTTGAACACACGCTTCCCGGACCCAATTAGCGTGTGCGTACTGTAACTCACTCGATCCAGGCGAACTGGTATAACGTACAGCGGAAGCACCGAGCGAACAATATCGTAGTTCGACGTGACGTATACCAGGCTATGGCCTCGTGTTCTGTTGTTCTGTAACAGGGGCGTAAACAGGAATTTACTTTTTTTTTTTTTTTGGAAAAAAATATGAAAGCTATAATATTATTTAAAGTATTAGTTCAAAAAATTATATTTAACCAATGGGCGAATATACAGATACGGAACTACACATAACTTATAAAAAAATTAAAGATATCAGTTTACTTATGTCTAGTTCAAGAATTATTTATGATCAACGGTTTAATATAAAGATACAGAATCACTATATGCAGTAAACATCATTCATGTTCAAGGGGATCATACATTTCTTATATTTAAAATAATAAATTTTTTGCAAATTTTTCTTTCGAAGTTTTTTTTATTTCGTTTGGGGGGGGGGGGATATATCCAGATATACTTCCCCTTTTACTGGCTACACCCCTGCTGTAGTCAGATGTTGGTTCGTCGGGGATCAGTCGAGCTATAGTTTTATAGGCTGTTCACGGTAAAGTGACACTTTTGAGGGCCCTAGTTACTTTTTCCCTATCAGCCATTTTTTTTATCCTTCCGCCCTTGATGTTGATGTGAATAAATATTGGTGTGCAAGTAATAAGCACAGCGTGTATGTTTTACAGTTAACGTCTGATGCTACATTTTCCGCACTCGCGATCCTAACAGTTGAAAGAGCAGTCGGAAACATTGTCGCATGGGTAACTGCACACACATTATTAACTACGGATGCGAAGATTATGTCTCCGCAAAAAAATCGCATAGTTACCGCCAAATGGCGAGACAGCTGCGATATTACTGGAAAAACTCATTAAAATGAAATATTCCCCCTTGAGATTTATAGAATTATTAGAAAATAATGTGTTAGCTAGTCAAGCTCGAATTACAGAATTTTTTTGTCCGTAAAATGTTGAGTTTTCTACTGTCTCTTTGCGTTTTTAGGTTCGTAATGCATTTGTGGCATGTTTGTATTTTATGGCTCAAAATAACGCATTGGTGTTTTGGGTGGCTGTAACAGCGATGTTCAATGCGGTCGAAGCGCGACGGATATGGAACAGCGCAGGAATGAAACCCACCGACGAGCGGCATCGTCCTGCATGCGAACATCGCGAGAGCAACCCCCCCCCCCCCCCCACGGCGGGAATCGAGTCCAGCATGCTTTGGCGGGAGCACGGCGCTCTAGCCACAACGCCATACCGCGGCCCCCTGTCTCGAGCAGATGAAGCGGATAAATATGTGTATAGGCTGTTCGCGATAACACAAGCACTTTTCGAAGCCCTCTTCATTTGGAATAATAGTCAATAAGTATGCATTTCATTTTAGTATTGGACTTTACTTCCAGGTGCATTGAAATATACACACTGTGCGTATTACTTATAGAGGCGTATTTATTTAAAAACGTTGTTAAAGGATAAAAAAATAACTGAAAGGAAATAGTAACTACGGCCTCAGAAGTGTCCACTTTACTGTTAACAGTCTATATAGGCTATTAACGGTAAAATGAGCACTTTTGAAAGCCCTGCTTAAGATCTACTTTTATGCACGCTGTGTAGTCTTCCGCCTTATATAACATTGATATTGTAATGGGCATCATCGCTATTCATGCGTCAGTCAAGTGAAACTGTGAAATTATTAGAAAAGTAAATATTTTACAAATATACTCATTTTTACACTTAGATTCATTAAAAAAAATGACAAAAACGAAATAAATACTTTAAGTTATCAGAAATGGTTACCTAACACTTTATGTTCTACGTCAAGATACGGAACTACTTCCCGTCCATCGTTATGACCGTTATTGGGTGCATGTCGCTCAGTGCGTCCGTTAAAATATATGCAGAATATGGGGCAGTGACTAATTTCTAAGGTTGATTTCGAAAGTGTTCACTCTATCGTGGGTAGCTTTTATTCTGTTCGCCGTTTCTTCACACTTTTCGAATCAAAACATAGAAAAATCGCCCCATGCATGACAAGGTTAGTTGTTTCCTATATATGTCATGTATCACAAGCGTTTTGCACTTCTATAGGTTACGTAGAACAAAACAAAGTCGCCCGGCCGCGTGTGTCTTGTGTATTCGGCTAAGGCTTCTTAATTACTTGATGAATTTTGATCCAATATCCACCATCATTTAGAGAATTTCTTGAGGAAGGTTTGGGTTTATAATACATTAATATTTAACGTAAGGATAGTAGAGAAACGTCGACTTTTCTAATCAAGTCGGAAAAAAAGCCACTTTTCAGGCGCTCACATGGCTTACGCTGACTAAACCATGAGAGTTACTCCAAATTAATGCAGAACACAATCGTAGATCTCAAAAAGGTCTACAAAAAAGTCCACGGCAGTATATGCTTATCTTTTAAGGATGGCCCACTGTAACCATTTTGTGTCTTTCAAAGTTCACTTACGGAGACTTTTTTGAACAACACAATATTAATCCTTTGTTAGTTACCTTAAGCATTTAATCTATATACTTGCTGTAAACCTAAACAACGCCATATTTGTGAGTCGCACCCGAGCGAGGCTGGGGCGGGTCGCGAGCGTGTTAATATAATAGTTCCTTATTTTTGGATGAATTGAATTTTTTATTTTATTTTTTTTTCAATTTATCTGTAAATTATAGTATTAGTTTATAATCAACACGAATAGAAACACTGAGCTGGTAATAGCCAGTAAGAAATAGTGTTTAAGCAAAATGTTTGTAACGTGAGTGCTCACGAGTACGGGGTATAATTTTCTAAGCCGGTTAAGCTTTGTTTGCACGAGGCGGAAGAACATCCTGGAAGTAGAACTTTAGCAGGGGCTTCAGGAAAGTTGGATTTTAACCGCGAATGTACTACTGTGCTGATAAACCGAGGAGGAGGGGTGGATGCCGGGGTTTCATTCTCTTCCCACGCACAGGTGAAGCGGGCTTGTTTAGTTTCGCGCCTCCGCTCTCCTCGCGGGAAGATGTATTTGTCCGGTGATTAAAGCCAGTACCTGGCGTTTTATCACCGGGTCCCCGGGGGACCATCAAACACAACCTTGCCCCTCCCCCTCCCCGGTGTTGTTCGTTGGCTTTGCATGTCGCGCCGTGGCTTCTGTTCCCTGCGATATGAGAGATCGTCGACGTTCCATCAGTCATGGGTGTGCCGCTAGCTCGCCTCTTCAGCGCCTCTCGAAACGAAAGGAAATTTAATTTGTATCGGTTCACTACTTCGTACGCATGCCATTGAGGACTTTGAATCGCTCTAGCCACTTCTTTTTGGGATGGAAAGGAGGACAGCACATAAAAACAAACAAAAAAAAGATAAATGAAGGAACTTTTTTTTTTTACCAATTTTTTTATTATGCAGTTATCCTAAGAAAATTTTAATCCAGTACCTATTTACATCCCTGATCATCATATCGCTCTAGCAACTGCGGCCCCATTAAACCACCGCGGCCCCACTTTGAATAACTCTAGCCACTGGGCCACTACAGCTTTTTGGACGGAAAGGAGGACAGCCCATAGAAACAAATAAAGGAGAAACGACGGAATTTTTTTTAACAATGCCTTTTTTTTATGCTGTAATCAATCCTAAGAAAAGCTTAATCCAGTACCTATTTACATCCCTGATTATAATGTTTTCCTGATCCGTTTGAGATTTCTCGATGAAA
This sequence comes from Dryococelus australis, assembly GCA_029891345.1. Taxonomy (NCBI): domain Eukaryota; kingdom Metazoa; phylum Arthropoda; class Insecta; order Phasmatodea; family Phasmatidae; genus Dryococelus; species Dryococelus australis. The sequence goes on from CM057006.1 coordinate 42,081,964, forward strand.
CAAAGACTGCGTTGGTCCTGGGGTTATTATCAAAAGACTGTAAATGTGATGTCACTGCGTTCAGTGGTTTTTGAGTTAAATCCGGTCGGACAGACAGGCATGTAAAAAGTTAACATTAGATATGGCTTAGTAATTAATTATACTGTATGAAAAATAATTAAATGTGGAAGATTCGATAATCACAGTACAGACACTTCTATTTTATTTAGTAGTATAGATATCTTCCGCCTGATGCACGCACAGATTTGTTTCTGAAAACTTTGACTTTCTCCTTATAATTATATGGCTGGTGTTGCAGAATGGTGTGATTGTTTTTTATTAAATCTATGATTGGCCGCTTATTGCATACTTACTATAGACTGTTCACGGTAAATTGAGCACTTTTGACGCCCTATCTACTTTTTCCTTTCAGCTGTTTCTTATCCTTTAACCACGTTTTTAAATAAATATTGCCATGTTAGTAGTAAACACAGTTTATATATTCCACTGCACTCGAAAGTTTATGCTTAACGCTAAAATAAAATAAATTTATTGGTTACTCTTCCAAAAGAGAGGGCTTTCAAAAATGCTCACTTTACCGTGAATAGCCTATAACACATAATGACCAACCTAACTCTCCTGTTAGAAGACCAAACTTCTAGATTATCGCTAATGACTCTCTGAAAGTGTAAGGAGTAAGAAAATTGCTCACTTTGTAACAACAAAAAATTTAAATATAGAAGATGAAAAAATATAATAAAAATATATGTTTAGTCATATTGCACACACGTTGAGTTGGTTAACTGGAACAGAGGCAAATACTTATATAACTGTAAACCAGGATGACATAGAGCTATTTTATATTTTATTGTTTTAATTTTAATTTAATCTACAGCTGTACATGCCTTTCGGTTAGAGAGGTTTACTGAAACTTAAGATCGCAGCAAGACACACATATACATTTATATATGAGTTGCTCTGTATTTGCTACCATAACGTCTCGGTACGAAGATATCAGCGTTGTTTTTTTTATCGCTTCTTGCTTAACACTTTGAGGTCCATGTCCAAGTCCAGCCCGAAGAACGACAGTGTAAAAATATTACTGTACTTTAGAATAAAAATATTGCAGATATATTTTCAATCCGCCCTACTCTTTACACCTAATTTTTACGAGATCATATGTTACAACACTAATAACTTTTGCGACTAATATATTATGATTTTTGTGTATTTGCTTAAACGAATATTATAGGCTGTATGTTCTCTTTTACACGGGGAGTGTTTTTTTTTATGTATGTCCCATTTCCCCCGCCCTTGCTACCCTGCGCCACTCCATACATCACTTCACCTTCATCGGCTCTCAAGACCTCGATGTTAAGAGCCGCCCAGGTCTCTACACTCCACTCTTTTACACGGGGGGAAAAAATGGTAGATTGGTATGTGATCAGCTCTGCTCTTCATTGGCTGACAGCCGACCTATGACGAACGTTGTAATGTACATTAAACGCTTTCGGCGAGGGAGGGCGAATAAGATGGTGATTAGTGGAATTGGTAGGACCGACAGAACTGGTATCCCAGTAGCGATTGTTATACAAACGTCACTTTCTAGCTTCTCTTGAATGCCTGTGAACCTGCAAAAATCCAAGTTAAGGCCAGGCTTCACCATGCATGGGCGTATAGGAAATCAAAGGCTAAATTCGAACAAAGATCTGTCATTTTTTGTGGTAGTATTTTCAACTAAGGGGTTTTTTTTGTTTGAGATTGAACCTATCTACATTTGTAAACCATTCGAATTTTAATTTTAAATGTTGGATGCACTTTTTAATTATTTATAAAATGTCACAATTATATAAATAACGAAAACGTACATTTGAAATTAAAAAATTAAAATTTAGAAGGTTTACAAATTTAGATGAAAAAAAAAGTTAGTTGAAAATATTACCACAAAAAAACGACTGAGGGATCATTGTCGGAATTTAGCCTTTAATTCCCTATACGCTCATGCATGGTGAAGCTCCTGCCTTAAAGTACGATGGCAATCACTGGTCACGTACTGAACTAAATCTAAACGCAGGAATAAAAATTGCGCACGCATCCGTTGTTTTCGCGCCTTAAAATAGCTCGGCCATAAGTATTCATTTCCAAGGGCATGATTCAAGCACACCTTGCTGACGCCGTCCTGTCCGTGCATGGACGCCTTAGTCGCTGAGCCACTGGCATAATCCCTAGTATAGAGTGGGAGCTTGGCTGATGCGGGACTTAAAACATGTAGTGTATTCGCAGCATGTTGACACTTTTTGAATCAAACCTTTAAAAAAATCACCCAATGCCCGACGTTTATTCCTAAATAAGTCATTTATCACAAGCGTTTTATACATACGATACCGTAATATTACCTTATTTTTCATTTAATTGAATTGTATTTTTACGATGTCTATAAATTGTAATATTGTCTATATAATTAATGTGAATAAATACAATGAATAAAATAGGTTTGTTGATAATGCCTAGTAAGAAATAGTTGTTATGAAAAATACTATTAAAGGCTGTTCACGATTAAGTGAGCACTTTAGAAATGAACCCTAGAAAAAATCACTGCCCTTACATGCATATATTTTAATTAGCGCACTGAGTGACATTCGCCCAGTAAAGTTGGAAACGATAGATGGAAAATAGTTCCATATTTAACTTAGTGTTAGGTAAACATTTGTGATAACTAAAAATATTTCTTTAACTTTCTGTTATTTTTTAATGAATCGAAGTACACAAATGAGCAGATCGGTAAAGTGTTTAATTTCTTAATAATTTCACAGTTTCATTTGACTGACGCCCATGGCAAATAAGGTAAACTGACAAGGCCCATGGCAATATTAGTTTTACATAAGGTGGAAGATTATATAGGATGTATAAAAGGAGATACTAAACAGAGCTTTCAAAAGTGCTCATTTTACCGTGAACAGCCTATAGAGTGAGTGTCCACGAATGCGGTGCGTTGTCTTTTTTTCTACACTCGGTTAAACTTTGTTTGCACGAGGCGGAGGGATATCGTGCAAGCAGGACTTCAGAAAAGTTGGAAGTAACGTGAATGGACTATAGTTAATTTACTGAGCGTGCTTTACGAAACAAGCGGACATATTAAGGCTCCAGTTTGCGCGTTCGAGACCTAGAAGCAAGGGAGCGATACGGACGACACTAACACGCACTCCTAGCGCCTCTTCGCTCCTACGCGCGCAGTCGTGCTGCGCTTCCGTCGGGGCGCTGTACTATGCAGATTAGATCCGTTACGGTGGAACTTTATTGCACGCGACGAAAGCCCACAGATCAAACTACGTCCGTACAGTTTCGTTCTATTCTACCTCTTAAAGAACAGCGCAGGCAGGCTCTAAAAATAAGATTTTTTAAAAATTATTTTTTATTTTTTAATTTAATGTGATAAAAGCAAAAAAAAAAAAAAACAATAGTTTTATTCTCAGGATATTTGTTTTCTGAGCTACTCGTATACGTGCAAACAACGCTTCATCAGCCTTTGTTTTATTTGTCGTGGTTTTACGTTCCACGTAGAGAGTACAGAATTCATATAGGCTATTCACGGTAAAGTGAGCACTTTTTGAAGCCCCCATCTTTTGGAATAATAGTCAATTAATATATTTTATTGCGGCCTTAGACATTAACTTTTGAGTCCTGTATTTATTACCTATGCGGCAATATATATTTTGAACAGTGATGGAAGTATAAAAAATGGCTGATAGGGGCCTCAAAAATGTATTTTTTTTTACGGTCAACAGCCTTTACCTATATAAGAACTTAATGAACGTAAAATTTTGTTTGTATCCATGAAGAATTGAACGTAGTGGTGTAATCACCCGGACAGAACTCGCTCGTCTGGAGATGTCGACAGGCTACCTATACGCTTTTGTACAGTTTAATTTTGTTTCCAGCTCCCTAGTTGTGCATTGCATCCGGAGGGTTGATTACAAACTCTTCTACAGCGCTATTGAAATTTGAACTGAAGACGGTGCGATGCGTCCTTTATTACGTTCCTTGCATTCCAAACCGTTAACGAAGAATGTTGACGTGATACACCAGGCGAAGGGGACTGCGAAAATAATTCAGTTGGATCCGATAAATCGCGCGTTCCTGTCTTTTATTCGAGAAATTGCTTTCTTTGTATTACTCTGTAAAACACGTATAAATTTCCTGCAATAATTATTTTACAAGACATTGTTATTTCGTTTGGATTATCAAAGCTGGTACAGAATACGTTTTGATTGTTATTTTCTCGCATTTGATTCCTCACACACATGTGTATGACGAGCAGTTAGGCGTTAACAAGTTGATGGGACTAAAAATTATTGTAGGTGACTATCGCCATTTTTGCGTTTCCGTTCGTAGTTATTTTATTATTATTTTTTAAACCTCATTGTGGTCATTGGTGGCATGGTTTAAACCTCACTGTGGTCATTCGTGGCATGGTTTGAATTGATGCGGAAGCTGGAGAGGCCAGTAAGCAAAACATACTCCCAGCAAAATGAATTTAAGCTTTTTAATTTTTTAATTTTATGCGAAAGCAAGGCCTGTCGTATCATCAGATTTCACGGGCACCCTTGATTGCATTCAAAAATCAAATATGTATATAACTATGGAATGTTTTCCAACAGTGCATTCTAGTATATGATATTCACGGTAAACTGGTCACTTTTGAAAGCCCTGCTTAAGATCAACTTGTATGTACGTTGTGTATTCCTCCGCCTTATGTAGGATTAACACTGCCATGGACCTCTTCACTTTATTCACACGTCGATCGAGTGAAACTTTAAAATTATTAGAAAACAAAATATTTGGCAGATCTGCTTATTTTTACACTTTGACGCATTAAAAAAAACAGACAGAGAAAGAAATAATTTAAGTTATCACAAATGGTTATTTAAAACTTTTTATTTGACGTTTGTTATGGAAATACTTCCCCTCCATCGTTACCAACTTTATTGGGCGAATTTCACTCGGTACGTCCATTTAAATATATGCTAGCAGGGGCAGTGGCTTTTTTCTAAGGTTAATTTCTAAAGTGCTCACTTTATCGTGATCAGCTCTTACAATGATATATATGTGTGTATGTCTTTATATACATATATATGTATTTAATAAGGCTGCTACGTGACAACGCTCTACAGACGGAAATATAAAATGGAAACTGAAATTCAGACGTGGGAAAGTATTGAATGTTATTGATAAGGAGACGCCGCTCAATAATCGGGCAGTTTTTTTTAATGAATCTGGAAGTGCGGCGGCTATAAGGGCTACATTGTGACGCGCATCAAGTACGCCATCGCCGCAACGCGCAAGACTGAACTGGCGTGCAGTGTTCTCGTCGTGTCGCGTTTACCTACAGCACTTTAAGCGGTGATCCTATCATTTTATTGCTGGAAAGTCTGTAACAAGGTTCAATGCAGGGTCCATCGAGTATTTTTGTATGTATCCGACGCGTATATTTTGAGATACAGTGCCTTTAAAAACCCGTTTTATGCTATTTTGGGGGTTATCCGTAATGGCGTTTCTGATGTACTTGGGGCGTCTGGGAAGCACCCAACATGCCTCAGCCGTAGTGTGTTCTTGGCATATAGTCTGTTCATGGTTTCTTCGCACTTTTTGAATCGAACCTTTGAAATATCGCCCCATGTGTGTCGGTTCAGTTATTTCCTAAATATATCATGTATCACAAACGTTTTATACTTCTGATAATATAAACGTATCTGATTTTTGGTTGAATTGAAGTTTTACCTGTATTTTATCTCTAAATTAAAATAGTAGTTTATAATTAAGATGAATAAATACGAGGAGAAAATAGGTGTGTTGGCAATACCTACTAAGAAATAGTTCTCGTGCAAAATGGTTATTGAACTGAGTGCGCAGGAATGTGGTGCATTGTCCCTTTGATGTAATTTTCCAAACTTAGTAAGCTATGTTTGCGTGATGCGGAGGAATATAGTGCAAGTAGAACTTTAGCATGGCTTCGGGAAAGTCGGAAGTAACCGTGAATGGACTATAGAGGACCACATTGGATGGAACATTTAGGTAATGGTTTTGTGGAAAAATGCATATTTCAAACACACTGGAATGCAGTTCAAGTTGTAGCTAGGTGGACCCCTTAAGGCTGCTGCCTGGTTGAGAATTAGGTATAGGAAAATACATGTTGATGAAATTCGAATTTTTAAAAGCCAATTTCGGAGATATAATCTTGAAACCAAAACCTATTTGCGAGAAACGATAGTATCAAGCTCTTTATCGAGGCTAATATAACAATTCATTTTTCAGTACTTTGCATTTAATTATTAAGTTTTCTGATCTTTCCACGAAATAGGCTACACATTGATGTTACAAAAAGCTTAGATAGCAAAGACGCACGTATTTTCCTGCTCAAAAAGTTTCTGGTGTTATACATATAATCTACCTTTAACAGGAACACCAATAAACCGAATTTCATTAACATATACCAAATTCTCAACCAGGCGACAGCGTTAAGCCATGTAGCCTTCAACGTGATGTGGGCCGGCTTGAAGGCATGGTCATAGTTAGGGGAGAGGTTAATTTCGAGAGTTCTTCCCCACCTCACTTGATCCTAACGTTTTCAACAATTAATATCAAAATAATTAGCAAGCCCTGATCGTGATACAATTATGTAATTGATGTACAATCTCTTCGTAATATCTCCAAACTTTTTGAATTTAACCTTTGAAAAATTATTCCATATATGATGGATGTGATTGGTTACTTCCTAAATGTGTTATGTATTACAAGCGTTTTATACTTCTGTTAATATGACAGTGCATTATTTTTGGTTAAATTTAACTGCTACTTCTACGGTATCTAAATCGTTTATATGAATTAAAACAGAGAGAAAGTAGGTATCTTGGTAGTGCCTGGTAAAAAAAAAAATACTACTCGTGGAAACTGCCATTGAGCTGAGTGCGCCCAAATGCGATGCATTCTCCTCTCTCTCTCTCTCTCTCTCTCTCTCTCTCTCTCTCTCTCTCTCTCTCTCTGTCCCTCTCCCTGTCCCTCTCTCTCTCCATCTACCTCTCCCTCCCCCCCCCCCCAATTCTCCCTGGTGTAATTTTCTAGACTATAGCCGTGTCCGAATTCGATGTTTGGTAATTTAGGATTTTGGGAGTTTCGGGTTTTGGAATTCGAATGACACTGAGCAGCATTCCTATTGTTCAGTTAAGGAACTGTATTACTGAATGTTTCGATGTTTCTTTGTTTCCTAGGCAACGACAAAAAAAAAAAAAAGAATATCGCAAGTACTTCCTCTCCAAAAATAAAGTAGTTCTATTTGCTCGTTCCCGTAAGCAAAACCTAGATTTCAAAATAGTTGTACGAGTTAATGATTTTTTTTTTACAATAACAGTTTCAAACATAATTTTTATCGTAAAGAAATATTACCAACCACATGACGCACTTGTGATTCATCAATACGTTTTCCTTCTTGGTTTTTGTGCTTGGGTATGCATAGTTTGCTTTATAAAATCAAACTTAAACACTAGCAGGCGTTTGTACGGAGGTATTTGGGGATTTAGTGTGCTGCTCCAGCTCAGTAAGTTTCGACCCTAAATCCCCAAATATTTCTAAACTGGGTCGCGTGATCGATTTAGTAATCTAAATAGTGGTCTCCTGGCGGTTTCGGACACGACTTTGATTAAACTTTGTTTCGACGAGGCGGAGGAAATTTTGAAGTAACCACGAATTGACTGTAAATAAATTGTGATGCATTTCATCGTATTGTCTCCCTCCGTTTTCCTTTGGTTAGTGTAACAACCCCCCTGTCCCCCCCAACGGGTTTACACCCCCGCACGTCGGGGAGAAATGTCTGGCCACGCCTTCGGAGAAAGGTCATCAGCTTGCATGCCCCGCGCCCCCCGACATCACGGGCATCCTAAGAGGATAGACGCCATGCTCGGCGGGCGTTCGAGATAGAGAGAGGTAATGTGGGGGGTGGAGAGTGTAAGGATGGCGCCAGCAGGCGTGCGTGGCGTCACCTGCGCGAGTTAATTAAAGCCGGCGAAGGAAGGAAGGAAGGTGGCGCCTGATTAATAGCGCGGTACCGCCCTGGACCACGTGTTGTACCCCCCTCGACTACTTGCTCGCCGACCTGGCAACGTCGCTCTATCACAGTAGTTATCTTCCGGCCACCATCTGCTTCTCAACGACCTCCGCCCGTGCAAACGTCTTGCCCCACCCCCTCCCTCCCAAGGGCGGCTTCCCGCTCCGGATACGTCCTCGCTGGTAAATGCCTGCTTAAGATCTACTTGTGTATTCTTACGCCGTGTGTGAAATTAACATTGCCGCGGGATTGGTCTCTGTGGTCATGCGTCACGCACAGGTGAAACTGTCAAGTTATTTGAAAAGTGGAAGAAATGAATCCAGTATTAACATGTTCTAACCTAACACGTATAATCCAAGGTAAGACATGGAAACTACTTTCATTTTTTCCTCGTTACCAACTTTACTGGGCGCATGACAGCCCGTGTATATGTAAAATGTACGTGGGTAAGGTCAGTGACGGTTTTCAAAGGTCTGATTTCGAAAGTGCTCACTTTACCGCGAACAGCCTATAAGAAGATTTTGTTAATTCTAACGAAGTTTCTTTGGCGCAACCAAATTAATTGTTTGTACAAGGGCAGTAGAATATTTTATTGTTGAAACCAAATTATTTTGTTGGTCTTATTCGGCTGGACTAAACGAAGATTTAGTTGGTGCAACTAAAGATTTATTTCGCCGTCAGTTTCAGTTTAAGAAAAAAAAATCGGAAGCGCTGTAACATTGCAGATTTTCGGGGTTATGTTTACCGTTTGTCATAGACATTTTCATTATAATATATATAATTAAATTTTCTAGATAGCATTCAGCATTAATCTTTTGTTTTTTATTTTTCATTTCTTTTCTAGAGGGCAGTCGATTTTAAATGTTTATTAAACAAAAGTGCAGAGTAAAATTATCCTGGTTTTCTCTCGTCTCGACATTGCTGATTAGCTGATAGATGTGCCATGATCAGACGACAGCCAATCGGAGGACAGAAGACAACATAAGTAAGACAAATGTAAAGTAGAACTAATTATTTTCTTTAGTATATTTCTCACCACCTCCAACGATGGACGTGCGTTGTATAGTACGAAAGTTTTAAACGACTACGTGAATAATAAGTGGAATTACGAGAGTCTTAAACGTAACTTGTCTCTCGAGCTTAGAAATATAATTTACACGAGAGAGAATTTTAACGACCTGAATAACATCTGATGTCAACAAGTGCAAATTCACTAAAAGAAATCCAGCTAGTCAGTATGAATAAATAAAGATTTCCAAACTCGCATTTGAATTATACGATTTAAATTTTAAACAGACACAATAGCATAATATAAATTCACGTACACTACTTAACGCCTCTCGCACATACCTGGATGGAATATTTTTTAAAACACGTCCTTTTTATGTGGAGTCTGATGTATTAATGAGTCTAGCTTAGCAATTACGTCGTCTTATAAGCTGTATGTGGAGAGCCTGATTATATACATGTAGAGAAACCGGCGTCTTGAAGGCAGATGAGTTGAAATTTTCGAGAAAAACTCCGCATTCGTCCTACAAGAGACAATGAACCGATAATTTTTTAACTAAAGTTTCACTATTTTCAGAATAATTCAGTTTTAAACACAATTACTACAAATTTCCGTTAAATCTGTGAAATTCACATCACTTGGTAACAAAAAAAAAAACGCGAGTTGAAAATGCTTCGAAGTTTCGTTTACGGAACAGGGAAATTGAAAATCTTTATTGCAATATTGTCTAAACACATGAAAAAAAGTTTCCCGATAAAATAGTTTTTATATTAAAACGTTATTTGTGGGTAGCACTATAGAGATGAAGGTAGGTCAGACTCTTGTAAATTTACGGGGAAAATATACAGGTATTATTACATAACTTGAGTTGAATTTTTATTTCAAAACTACTTTAAATATATTATGTTTATCATCTTCTCCAGACATCATCCTATTGTATCTTGAACAGGAACTCTTGTAATTTGTATGTTTGTATGTAAAATTAAATACTTAAAATGTTTGCTGGTTTCTGTTGGGTGCAGTTTTAGATTGAAGCCAAGGAGGGACAGGGGTCTATGCTACCTGCCTCTGTAAAAGGTATTCGGGAGGGTTCGCTTTCAATATCTTCCCCTAGGGTGTTACAAAAGTTGGTCAGCAGAGCGTTGTGCCCTACTCCAACTTGAGTAGACCAAGGTTCTCTCAAGAGAACCTGTTGCCTCATTCGTTTGCAAAACTTCATTCATTCATTTAGCTATGTTTGATTTTCTCCATAATTTTTTGTAATTTCCCCCCATCCCGTCAAAGTAAGTTGGTTTTTAATCAAGTTTTAATTTAAATGTTAGTAAGTTTTTTTAGCATTACAACTACTATTACTAAAAGTACTATTACTATATCTACACTACTGTTACTAATACTAATGTTACAAAAGTCTTTGACATATATTGCATGATTAAAAATTATTAACACACAGTAAACCACAATTGAAGAGATTTATGTACAAGAAACAATTTTCAGAGCATTATGGTTGATGCCTCTTGTTCCTAAATATTTACAATATTTTCCTTAATGACACATTCGGGAGGTGTGTTCGTAGACTTGCAAAGAGGGGCGTTCATTTGTCACATCCGGGTAATTCTCACTCACACACACCAAATGACCGAGGCAAAACACTCACATGTATGCAGTTTCCACTGGGAATTTCATTTTATTCTTTGACAAGGGAAATTGGATCGAAGACACTTGTATCAAGAGAGTTGTTACTAAAGTTATGTAATGCCTTACAGGTAGGCAAACAGGGAGCAGAAGCATTGAATGGTGATGCAATTTATAGTTGGTGTAGCCAGCTGCGATGATGATTGTAGCCAGCTGCAATGATGTTTACAGCCAGCTGCTATGATGTTTACAGTCAACTGCGATGACAGTGGAACAGGAGGTGCGTGTGGTGTCGGCATATGGATGTCCTTGGTATTGTGTGGTGCTGGGAGGTCTATAAATTTATTATGGTGTTGAAACAGTTATAGGGAGAAAAATAAAAATTTATTGAGGTATTCGATAGTGCCCCCAAGGTAAGGTTGATATTACATCTGCCTCAACGTACTACTTATCACATATACCTGAGAAAACTACCTTTGTTTGCATTCAGTGTAGATTTGATGAAAATGCGAACGGGACTGATATTGGGTCCCCATTACCCTTGTGCAATTTTCGAGGCAATCTCGGCAATCGTCGTACCTGAGTGATTACAACATGTGTTTTACACCCTTCACCATTTGTGTAAAGCTTAGGGTGTAAACCCACAAAGTGTGTGATTATGCACACAGCTTTTTCATCTATCACCCCGGTACGGCCTTTGTTCCTGTGACTAAATCCTTGCGGGTTATCGAGCGCATAGTTGGATGTATCGAACTGCAGCTTTAAATCTGGGGTAATTACTTTACATACATCATCACAAGCAATAGAATATACCAAGGAATCAGTGTCACAATACAGGAGGTGCATAGCCGACAGAAGAAATTTTGTACACATGTACTTATAGTGAAATTCACAGTGTGATAATTTTGAAAGGTCGGGAATGGCAACACCAGTGTACAAAGGTTTGTTGAACGCAACAGATATCTTTGACATATCGACGAGGGCCGGGATTTTATCTATAATCTGCCGTGCCCTGAAGTCGGACATCCTATCAGCTCTGCAGCCCCATAGATCGTGTCATACCTCGAAATGACTCTAATGTCCCTTTCGCAGCAGATATTCTGCAATGTTTTTCCCTAAACGTAATTATTCATCATCTTGAAAAACGATTTTTCAAATGTTTTTGCGGCCTAATGTATGTTTCTCAACGTTAAAGTCAAAGTACGGAGCCATCCATACCTTCTGCTCAAAGTGCAAAATGCGATGAACAGAGTCAAGTTTGGCCCCGTACATCAAGTACTGCCTCAGTGTTTCTCAGTGTATAACATATTTCTTGCACGACATGAGTGTCAAAAGAAGTTTCTCATGTGAGCCGCTCGGGGGTACACCATTTTCTGGGGCCAACGGCATATCAGATATTTATCATGACACTTCTCTGGAAATGACAGATCGACTTCTGCGAAAAATCAAGTGTCACCGTCATTCACATGTTTGCAAAATCCCATGAAATGAACATGCCAGCCTCAACCCACTCGAAATTATCAATCGGAAGCTTCGACTGCATTACATGACTACACATCCCGTTGATGTCGAAATAGCATATATATTTCGATGCCACACTAGGGTCATAGTCCTCACCCATGTAAATATTATTGGCTTCCACACATCTTTTTGAAACCTGGGTAATGCTGCCCCTAACACTGTGTCCTACAAAAGATAATTGTCAGGATCAATGAACATCTCTAGCTGCGCTCATGTCATTGATAATAAAGTGTCCCATGAAAGAGATGGTGCTGTGACGTACAAGGCGATGTCAAGACCGTAATGAGCCAAAGATACGGTCCTGAAATTCTCAGAAACATTAGCCACCAAACAAGTGTCCATACGTAAGTAATGAATGGTATACTGCAACAAGTTTATGCAGGTGATCACTTACCATGTGGCTTGGGCATGAGCGTAATCCTCATCGGTAATGCCTTTGCCTCTCATCACATAGTGAAATGTGTCATTTGGTGGGAGTGACTTTGCACATCAGACTGTCTGGCGACTTAACAAAGTCATAAGGAAAAATTCCCTTTCGTTTTGCCAATTTGAATTGGGTGTTGTCTGTGGAAAGATCGAGCACGTGATATAGTCAATTGAACAGGTAGTAAATTACCTGCCAAAGTTTTCAGAGAGGTGCTCATGAATTGGAACGAATTAATAAATCTTAACTTGGAATTTTGCATCTTTCCATTGCTTTCAGTCTATTGGGAATCTCTTTTGTGATACATTTGTATTTCTGTAGAGTCATTCCAATCACTTGAATTTTTCCAGTATTTTCAATTACCATTTTTCCGTCGTGTTAACGTTGTGTGACATTTAGCCAAGGGCCTTATAAGAAAGTGAGCATAGTAATTCTGCAGGTTATGGAAAACAGCGACAAGTTGTCTTTTGGGCAGTCTGAAATTCAAGTTGCACTTATTATGTTGCGCTGCCTCTGATTTCGCCTGTCACATGGTCTTGGACGACCACAATATCATCTTTACCGAGCATTTCTTTACAAATGTGATAACTTTTCTAAGCTGTCAACCTAGCTTCATCAGCAGGGGTTTTTGGCTTAATCGGAACAATGACACTGTAAATTCCTGCAACGCACTTTGTAAGTTCAACTAATTTGTACATACAATCAGTACCCCCAAACTCTAAATACTGAGACAAACTTGAATTGTATGAACAAACCAACAAAACTATAAGCAAATGGAACGTTTTGGTTAATGTTTCATCATTAGGCAAGCAAGTGGACATGGGTTTCAGGCAACTTTCAATGTCGCAATAGGCTACGAAACCCAATCTCTGCTGTTTGCTGTAATCTTTAAATTCCAAGTACTTGTCGTTACCTGTGGGGAAAGTACTGCGAACAGCTTTTCGTTGCTAGCAAAGAATACTATGACTTGCGAGTTTCTCCTCACCAACAAAGTATTGGAGACAATGCTCAGAATATGTTTCTTACACTTCTCCTTACTCAGCTGACTACCAACCAGCCATGACAAATTTCTAATAAAGACAAAATGCAAATGAGCAGCTATTCCACTCACACAAATTGCCAAAATATTTGTGTATTTGTCATGGCGTACATGAGAAATATGCATGGGTACTACAACCTCACCCTTTTCACAACTTTCGTGAATTATATTGCTATCTTTGTCTACCATGCAGTAGACATTGATAGAAATAGAATTTCTCCTCAAACTTGCAAATATGCTGTATGACTATAGGTGCTGACAGACCTTCGATATTTAAAACCTGGTTGGATACGAAGTAATTCTCTCGGCATGTTGTGTGGCAGGAAACAGATGGTGAATGGCCGATATTGACTCACATGGACGTCCATGTACGTCAACATTTGGAGATTCCAACCAGAACCACATGTACTAAATTCCTCTAGTCTGTTTGTGAGATAAGGAACGATATCCTCATCATAGATTAAACCCACATTGCATGAATAGAGGACAGGGAGTGCTTTGATTTGAAAATAAAAATTATGTATCGTCTTCTTATGCCATGAGGGATTTTAAGTACTTACCCACTACAGAAATAGTTAATCTAACTGGCTGGGGTGATGCGATTAATGAGGTTAATAAAGGGACTTTACACATCTGGAAAAAAAATAGAAAAATCAGCATGAGACTCTAATTGATCATTGCGTATCCATGTGTCATTTAGTCTTCTCGCGAACGTCGTAGCCAATAGCTGGTATGTTAGGTCTGACAAAGCTTCCGCTGAGGCTTGGGAATCGGGAAAGGAATTATTTTCCGGCTCCCTTGGCGAATTATCTCTAATTGACTCAATAGTTGATTGTGAAACAGTTGGAGCACTCTCCAAATCACAAGAATCTTCTGTGTCTGATAAAAATAAGTCCTCATTCAAAAGATCAACCTTCTCATGTTTGGAGAAGCGGACACATTTTGACCTATTGGTTTTGACAATCTCTCCGTAAGTGAATCCATGGTCGAATTGCTTAAGTGGAGATCGTTCTCCAATAGATTAACTTTTGTCTGCTTAGGCGAAGGGACACTGTCTCGACAGCTTGTTTATCTTTCTGTCTGTGGTTCCGAATCGGAATCGCGTACCTAAAGATCTTCAAGCAAGATGTCAATACAGGATTGCTTACGCTCACCCATTTTCACCTAGTTAAACACTTTCTTTAGTTTCCCTCTTATAAATATTTAAACACCACAATAAATACGCCGAAGTGACCCCTCGTTCTGAAAAAAGAAAACATTCTTGATAACATACACATACACAATATACGTAAAAAATTATTTTATTATTATTAACATCCTAGACAAAATGTTTTTCTTGATTTAAACAATTTTGTGTTTGTTGGGGAAAGACAGAAATAGGAGCTGTAACTAAAAAGGCAGCAAAGCCCGAATACTTTTACAGAGTCACGTAGCTAGCAACCAAGGAAAAAACAATAGACGAGCTAAGGTCTCGGCCGCCCGACGGGCCATGTATACGGTGATTGTGGGACGAGGCACGAAGTGTCGGGCAGTCTGCGCACGGAGCTGTTTTAGTGACAGAGTGGGAGCTCTAGTACACTAAACTGCTGCTAGTGCCCGCATGTGCCACCGTACAGTCGCTCTCCCCTCCAACTCCATCCAACAACTTCCCCTTCTTCCCCGCTGTCGTGCAAAGACTGTGGGCACGCAGTGGGAAGGGAGACTGGGCACTTCCCCTCCGGCCACGCCACTCTGTCAACTTCTCTGCAGCATGAATTTCTTATCGAACACCCGTATCAAGTAATGAACTAACCATAGCCCGTGACCTGCCTCATCTACCTTTAATAAATGTATGGAGCACATGGACTGTGTTTATGATATTGCATTTCAGTTTAAGCCCACTTTGAACATTACTTTTGTGAGAGAGAAATTCTACATTTTATTATTTTTTTAAAGCATAAACTATCAAATTTCTACACCATCAAAAATTACGTCCTAGGGAACACAATCAAAACTTTTAATTAGTGATACACCATAAAAAAACTGTTAAGTAGTTTTACACCATTAATTTTTTTTATTTTATAATTTTTTCGAAAATAAGTTTAATAACAAAAGTTTTAGCAAGGGGAATTAATCTGTTACATTCAAAGCTTTTAAAAGCCTTCTCGAAAATTCAAACATATACTACACTATAAACTATACATTCTTAAAAAAATACTTAAAAATACAAACATTTTATGCTATAAAACTAAACATGTAATACGTAAAGCAAACCCACATATACATTTGATTCTCTTACAAAAATGCAATCATGCATCTTTAGAAGTAAAATTTTCTGAAACTTAAAAAATACCTGAAGAATAGATATGTGATATATATATAATATATATATCACACTCGCAATCATACAACTACCTTGTCAAAATTTCTCTGAGTACTTGGCCATACATTCTAGGTGCTTTTTCACATATTTTTGCGAATATTTAAACAGTGAAGAGAGGCTGTGGGTTCTGCTAAATAAACTCAAAACTACATGAAAAAATTACATCTGGAATTAAATTTACACGTCTTTTCCCCCACACTTACACTTAAGTCATACAACTACCTAGATGCTTTTTCACATATTTTTTGTGAATATTTAAACAATGAACAGAGGCAGTAGGTGTGTGTTATTGACACGGGCCCTATTTTGTATAGAGCAAGATGCTACTACTGGTGGTATACCCCTCCTCTCAGCTCTGTTAAATAAACTCAAAACTACGTGACAATATCACATCTAGAATTAAATTTACATGACTTTTACCCCGCACTCACACTCACAGTCATACACTCACACTCACCCATTTATAGCCAAAACCCATCCTTAAACACCCTCAAACATCCTTAAAATACCTAACTTAACAAATATTCTTAAGTATGAAATATTTTTATTTGATTTAAAAAAATCATTCAGGTCTAGCATTTTTTTAAGTTTAATGAAATTCATAAAATTTACTCAAAGTTTAAAGAAACTTGAAAATTTTTAACTAAAATACCAAAAACTCTAAATTTTGTATTAAAAATTTTTCACTTAAAATCTTGTAGTGAAGATGGTGGTTGTTGTTGAGACCTGAACCCAGGTCAAACTGTATGAGCGCTACCCTGCTCCGCTAAGTGAGCATCAGGGTGGGTGGGCATGCACTCGTAATCCCCTCAGGATCTCTGTGGGAGCCTAGTGCAGCAGCCTAGCAAGCGGTCGAGCGATACTCCGCTGGTAACTTCTCTGATAGGCGAGGAGGGTTGGTTTCACTGTTGTGGCAGAAGCAATAGGCGTGCGAGCGATTCCCTTGTTCGCAAAGCCCCACAGAGTCAAGCAACAGGCGAGTGGCCGACCAAATTCCAGAGAAAGCGGGCGAATTCGCAAGCAGGCAGTAGAACTGGAAATGAGAAATTCATTCACGACACAACCCTTTCGCATCAGGTCCCGGTAGCTGCTGGTGGATGGGCGTGTGGTGCCCTTGGCCTAGGCACTGCAGACAAGTTCACAGGGTGTCAGTGCACAAGAGAGTAGGCGATATTGACCCCATGGAGTCACACGATCAAATGCGGAGCTTGGGTGGGAGGTGCTATTTATAGTCCACGACTCTCCTTTCTTGCTAAATTTTATATTTCGTAATTTGCTATCTAATTGTATTAAACCTACATATTACATAACAGACAGTTTTAGTTAAATTTTAAGCAAATTTAACGCACTTAAAGAATTTTATGCGATTTTTTAAAATTTAGTTGGTATATGTTAAAATTGAACGTGTATTTGTATGGTTTTATACCAATGGGTTTGAATTACATTCTTATTTGATGATTTATTACACGAACTATTATTCCAATACAAACTTTTCACAATACAAGGTGTTGCAAGCAGTTATACATTTCAACTATCTTTCTCACATGTTTATACTAACTTTTCCCCTTTAATGAACAAATTAATATGATTTAATTATGTGTTAAGTTCATTGTTCCATAAAAGAATGTTATAGTAATACATATTTTAATGTGTCGTAATGTACCAATGTAAAGTACCAACATAACGCAAACCCAGAATCTATGTATTGCAATCATAGATACCCAACACCAAAAGTCAGAAACTAGATTACATTCGTACAAGACCTAACCCAAAATCAGACCCAGTTTATATCAACAAAGCCTTATTAAGGATGGTATATTATATTGTTAGCAATGAAGAAGCAGTTAGAGTGTTTGCTTCCAGAACTTTCCTCTTGGTTTTTCAGTATAACTGTATTTCGTTTTAGTAAGAACATAGTTTGTTTTTGATAGAACTCATAGACTTTTAACTCATTGCATCATACTTTTAATAGCAAATGAAAGAATCTCTCTCTGTTTTGACATTTTAATTACTTTCCTCTCAAATGTCTGTGGGGAGAAAATATCTTTCTTGCTAAAACAAGTTCACTTTTAATAAGGAATATGTTAAATAAATGTAAAAATTAATTGCAAAACATTCATTTATTTACAAAATTAGGAAACTACAGGATGTTACAAAACATAGAATATATTTGACAATTGTTTCAAAATATATACAAATACAGAGTGAACCAAAGATTTTTATACTACAATTTAACACAACCAAGTACAGGAGATTACATAAATCATAGCACCAGTAAGTATGGGGCACTCCACAAACATAGATACCAACAATTTTAATACTGGTTATATGTTATAGGGTGTTTGTCAGTTTATTATTCCTCAAATTCATTCTTCGAAGCATACTTTATTCCTCAAATATGTCTGTTTAGCACTCAAATAAGGCCTTTTTATTCCACAAACCATACTTTATTCCTTAGATCTTAACATGACGACCCAAGTTATCCGTTCGTGGGAACTGGCGAAAACAGTATTCACAGTTCAGAATCGTACGAGATGAATTCTTCACAAATTTGCTCCTCTCATGTCTGTGGACATTGTAGGCAAAAGTGTAAATTTTCCCCTCAGTATTTGCAGTGTAGTTTATTCGGTGATGTCTCCATTCTCATCATTGCAGATTAAATGAATAATACTCGTGAAGAGAAAGTTTACTTCCGAATAGAAGTTCATGTCACAATGTCAGAATGACAACTAACTTGTTTCTGTATGAATGTACTGTTTTAAACAGTAACATGTTTAATTAATGACGATAAAATATATTCATTCTAATATTTGTATCTTAATTGCAGGGGTATGCGTACTAATTCACCATGTTATTAAATATACCTATGTATGTTAGACGGAATACATCTTTACTTGGTATTTAATTAAAATGAATAAATAATCATTTAATTTCAGGAATGTAGAAGGGAGAGTTGGGTTTAGAAGTATTTTGTAGGGAATTTTTAAAGACTTTGTTTACTAAATGATTGTGTTAGTAGGAGGTTGGCCTGTTGAGTAAACAATTTTAAGCTGCGATTATCTTAACGGTCTTCTGTTTTAAACATGCATATGTAATATGAATTTCGTTTTTTCCCACTAACTTTCGTCTGATAATTCGTTATGTCGATTCCTAAGTTGTTTGGAATAAAGTTATTTGTCTTGGTTATATCTTTTTTACCGATGTAAATAATTTGTTGATAGTTGGAATGGGTTATACGATTGCAAAATGGCCACCATTTTCCTGTAAATTTTGCTTAAGTGCATTGAAATATCGTGGAATTTGACATATTCCAGCTCCGATAGGTCATTTCAACCTTCATTCGTGCTATTTCTTTTGTGTGGCATTCAAATTTGTTTTATAAGGAAGTCGATTTGTAAATAAGTTCGAGTATATACAAATTTTATGGTAGATATGTATCTAAAATTATCGATTGGGAAGCTTTTGAATTGAAATCTTGGTTATAAGTAAATTTTAGTGTCATAGACAAGTCTGCATGTCAAATACGTATTTTTCTCTGCTATACATATATATTTAAAAACAGATTGAAAGTTTGAATATGTATGCATGTGCCGTGTCTTCCATTGTGATAGTTAATACTTGAATAAAAATACGTGTTTGAAAACGGTGATCTTACAATGTTTTAAAATAAAAATTTTAGCTAGTGAAAATATCTCTTGTGCGAAAAATATACTTAGTTTCCTGGAAATTCTTTAATAAATTTACTGGAAATGGAATGAAGTTTATTGGATTAATTCATTTCTTGGATTAATATATAAATTTTGTTGTAATTTTATCTGCAAATTATGATTTCGGGTAATACTGTGAAATCTTAAATTCACTGCTAATAAGACTGGTCAAAGCATTCGGAAGAGTCCAAACTTCGCTGCACTAGCTGAGGGAGTCAGTTAGGCAGGCAGACAGTCTTTGTATCGGGAAGACACGAGCTATGAACTGGAGAGGTCTAAGGGTTCGGCGGAAGGGGAGTGGTTGGCATCCTGTACTTGGGCTGGCTCTCATGGCGAGGGGTGGATGGTAGGGTGGCTAGGGGCAGCCAGCTCTCGATCTGCACGCAACTAGGCAGTTATCGTATTCTTGAATCAGCTGCGAAAAATGACAATTGCGGACAGACGGGTGACTGACCCCCATGACCTCACACTCCGGCGAGGGGTTGTAGGAGGCGTAGGGTTGGTTGGCATCGTGGAGTCGGACCAGCTCTGAAGGCATGGGGTGGTTGTTGTGGGGGTGGGTGTTTTGTGGTGTAAGGGGCAGGCAGGCAGGCAGGCAGGCAGGCTTCCTCCTATGCGAACACAAGTAGGAAGATGACGCCTTCTTGAGAATTTACCGAAAATATTTGACGATCGCGGGCAGCTTGGGTCAGCGCGCGCCGACGAGGGTTGGGGAGGGGAAAGGGGGTGCAAGCTGATTTCTTGACCTCAGGGTCCCGCAAACACGATCTTGTTGGGGAGGGGAAAGGGGGTGCCGGCAGCCAGGACCCGATCTACACCTCTGTAGGCAGTCGGTATCATATTTAGTCGTTCATAAATGTCTGTGGGAGACAGATGTGCTATTCATCAGCTCCTCTGAACCACCTAAACACAGCACCTCTATACACTTGGCGGCCGACAAGGCAATCCTCGGGGGTAGCTCAAACTACGTACCGGCTACCATTGCACCTACCTTCATCTCTGTAGTGCTACCTTCGATTAACGTTTTAATATGAAAACTATTTTATCGGGATACTTTTTTTCGTGTGTTTAGACAATATTGCAATAAGATTTTCAATATTCGTGTTCCGTAAACGAAACTTCGAAGCATTTTCAACTCGTGTTTTTTTGTTACCAAGTGACGTGAATTTCACAGATCTAATGGAAATTTGTAGTACGCCTCTATAAAGTGTTGCACAGTTACGCTTTGCGGGCTTAAGTACTACTTCACGTCATCCGAGTGTCCCTACGCTTCCGCGGAAATAATTTGTGTTAAAAATGAATTATTCTGAAAATAGTGAAACTTTAGTTTAAAAAATTATCGTTTCTTTGTCTGTTGTAGGACGAATACAGAGTTTTCTCGTAAATTTCAACTCATTTGCCTTCAAGACGCCGGCTTCGCTACACATATATAATGAGGCTTTCCACACACACAGCTTATAAGACGATGTAATTGCTACGGTGGACTCATTAATACATCAGACTCCTATCAAACGGACATGTTTTAAAAAATATTCCAGGTATGTGCGAGAGGCGTTACGTAGTATACATGTATTTATATTATGCTATTTTGTCTGTTTAAAATTTGAATCGTATAATTCAAATGCGAGTTTGGAAATCTTTATTTATTCATACTGACTAACTGGATTTCGTTTAGTGAATTTGCACTTGTCGACATCAGATGTTATTCGCGTAGTTAAAATTCTCTCTCGTGTAAATTATATTTCTAAGCTCGAGACTCACATTATGTTTAAGACACTCGTAATTCCACTTATTATTCCTGTAGTGGTTTGAAATCTCCGATTCGATGCGTGTAATTTATTCATACATAGAACACTCTGAAATTCTTTAATGTTCAATTGCATTCCTAAAACAGAATGTTAAATACGTAAATCGCATCTTTTATTGTCGGCTATCTACTGTCTACGAGCAATATCCAACCAAAAGACATAAAATATACACTTAGGCCACTCTTAGAAATCGTTTTAACCCTGAATTTCTCTCGTGTGTAAAATATATTCGTAAGAATCATATATCTACCACCAACATCCCTACAAACACCTCAAATTTTGAAAAATTAGAAGAAATTAGCCTTAGCCCACTCTTGCACTCAACTCTACACCTATATAAGTCATTGCAACCCACCTCTCTGGTCACTTGCCTTTAGAACACCACACCGTCAACATCGTACAGAGCTCCTGCTACCCCCACCCAAAAAGAGAGAAAGAAAAAATCAAGGGAAAAATAAATAAAATAAAAATTTTTTAATCCGATTAAAAATTAACCCTTTTTAATAAAAACTTCCAATTACATTTAGCCCTTTCAATTAAATCCAACCGTTTCTATTTTTGATCGTAATAAAATCTGATTAAGGATTAAATCTTTCAATCAAATCGATAATCCATCAATTAGTCCCTCGTGACCTAGAACCCTCGCCCCCACCCCCCGCCGTACTACTTCTATGCTGTGCTATATTTGCTCTTCATGGGTTGGTTTTTATTTTTGCGAAGGCTTCTGCTCGCGTTTTTAAATTTATTTACCTCTTATATAATTTTCTCTGGGAATTGAAACAGAAATAAACGTTAGGCTAGGATATTTTTGTTTACACAATGTTGGCTGTAAATTGCCATAATTCATTAAATAATGTTTCTCAGATGTATAAAAATACTTGCATGAAAAGCATAATGTTTACAATAAAGTTTGCAATGCTTAGTATTTCACGAATCACAATTTAATTTCCTCGAACAGATCAAAGTTAATTGCATACGATTTATTCCCGTGTATACGAAAAAAAATTTATCTATATCTTTAAGTGTCATTTAGCCTTGGAGGTTATAGCGATCTTATAGTTGTTTTCAAAGTTTGTGTAACTCACGAATGCCATATTTTCGCTACCCGTTCTTGCCATATCAATGTGAAAACCTTATACACCTATACTATTCGTCGAACTATAGGCTGTTCACGGTAAAATGAGCACTTTTGAAAGCCCTTCTTAAGATGTACTTCTATACACGTTGCGTGTTCTTCCGCCTTATGTAAAATTAACATTGCTATGGGCCTCATCACTTTATTCATGTTTCGGTCAACTCAAACTGTGAAATTATTAGGAAAGTAAATATTGTACAAATCTGCTCATTTCTACACTTCGATGCATTAAAAAATGCAGAAAGCAACAGAAATAACTATTTCACCTCCATCGTTACCAACTTTACGGGACACATGCCACTCGTTGCGCCCATTAAAATGTATGCAGGCATGGCTCAATGACTTTTTTCTAAGGTTGATTTCAAAAGTGTTCACTTTGTCGTGAACAGCCTTTATCAAAGTTTTCATATGAATAGCAACACGTTTACACGACATATTTATTCAGTACACAAACTTTACCTGCTTACGTGAAGTATCATATGATACCTAGAAATACCAAGTTTTACGTAAACGTGAAAGTGTAGCATGATACGTCGTGTAGTCGTAATCCCGGCTTAAAGTAGCTTATGTTAGTTCCCACGCTCTGAAAGTCCTGGGTCACATCCGCCAGTTCATATTCAAGGAGTGGAAACGTCGGCGCCATCCTCCTACTGTAAAGACGACCCTAGGTAGGCCTAATTTACATAAATTAGTATATGGGATTCTGGCAAGTACACCGAAAAAAAATTGTAATTTTTACTGAGAAATTGTTCGTAAAGTTACAAATGCTTGTGACAGTACAACGATTTCTCTCGTTGAACTACACGGGCCGTGTTTGTAATGTACCTTAAGAAATTTTTGTACTATACTGGACCGTTTCCACGAGCTTCAGCAAAATGGCGGACACTCAACAACGTAAACCCGTATATAGAACTCTTTTTATCTGCTGTCAAGATCTTGTTGTGAAGAGCCGCCCAAATCTCTTAAAATAAAATAAATTTACCTATTATTATTCTTAATCAAATAAATTGATTAATATTTTGTAGATACTTTGCAGTTCTATTTACTATCAAATGATGTGTTAATTTCGTTAGTCAAGTTTGGTTTTGTGGTTAAAGGTACCGGCTAATATTCAAATGGGCCTGGGTTCTAGTCCACGTGATGGTAGAGAGTAATTTAATTTTTCTTAAAGTATATTTTGAAATATATATATAAAGTTATTCTCTTTCATTAACTCAACACATTTGTTTTCTAGAAGAAAAAATAATTTATATATATATATATATAATAATTTCATGTACATTTCTCAGTAATATAGTTTGCAAAATATTACAAATACAAGTTTTGCAGATTTTACAAGAAAACTCCTTGTAGTTTTACAAAGAGTTTTGTTTTGCAACTGGGATCGCAAGGATTTTTCATGTAAAAGTACAACTATTTTTTTTAGAGTGTAGGGCTTGTCGTCAGCTAGCTCATTAATAGTCGGAACAAGTTACTCAGAAAAAATGGAATGGAATAGGGATCGGCCGTTGCCTGCAAGGATCCATCCCAGCATTAGCCTGGAGTCATTTCGGGAAACCGTGGGAAATCGAAATGAGGACGGCCTGACTGGGGATCGAATCCACGACCTCTCGTTTACCTCTGCGTCGCCACGCTCGATGTGAGAGTGTGTAGGAAAATATTTACTGGTGTTTGACGTCAGGAACGATGCACGATACCTGTTGTATTCTGCAAACTTAGGGTGTCCATTCGCAAGAATATTTTCAAGGTATCACAATGGAAACTTTTTTTTGTAAATTGCACATGGCATAACGTAAACGTATACGTGTATGTACGCTGTAAATCTGAATCAGTGAAATTTTCACTGTTTCAATCAGTCAAACGTATCTGACTGATTCGACAGTCACTTCAGTGAATTTAACCGATGAATCAATGAAAAATGCCAGATTTCCTTCACTTATTGATTCAGTGACATTTCCCACTAATTCGTCAGTAATTATTTTTCACTGTTTACAGAGTGGTTTATTTTTTTACAGGAGGATCTGTTAAACAGCGTGTAAAAATGGCCGTTAAAAAATGCGTATCAAGTGAAATAGCAACGAATGAACTAATAAAACCAATACAAAATGCTTTCTAAAATGTGTATCGTCTTTCAAAACGCCATTTTATGATGTGATAGGAACACTCAGCCTTTCACTCCGTTTTTACGTATTTCATTTCGTGTTCATCGTCACAGCGCTCTGTTTGGAGGTTTAAACTGCATATAATGTGGTGAAGAGAGTGCACTCATGTATACTAAGTTATTATTTTTAACAATCCTGACGGTACCAATTAAACCAAAAACGAAAAGGTAGAGATTTCGCTGCGAAACTCTTAAGTTATTTATTTTCCTCTCAATATTTTAACTTGTTGTAGTGCAGAGGTAAAGTAATGGTCTAGAATCGAAGGGTGTATGAGTTCAATCCCAGCCACCACCAGGAAGTTTTTTAATTTTTTTAAATTACGGTAAATTGCGCAATAAAAATAGTAAACTATCGTAGATATGTTTAGTTCACGTAATTATTCGGCTACATTATATAAGAACAATATTTAATCCGCCATTGTAGTCGGTCGTCACTTATTTAATCATTGAAATAATTTCACGCGACTAATTCTATCAGTAAAATCTTTTCTCTGTAACAATCAGTGGTTTTCCACTGATTCTAAGTGCAGCCATTTTCACTGATTCGAGTAGTTTGAATTTCACTGCGAATCAGTGGTTTCCCGCTGATTCGAATTTAGAGTTTACGTTGCATGTGCATGTGTGTGTGTAAGGATATGCACGTACTTGCAGTGCTAGCTGTAAAATTTGTGTGTACTTCAACTCCATGGAGTTAATTTCGCGTTTGATGCCGAGAAGCGCGTGATCGATAAGGGCGACACTGCCATGCGCATCAAGTGTAGCATAACCGCTAAGCGCTGCGCTCTGGACCAGCGTGCAGTGTTTTCGTCGTGCTTGCTTGCACCTGTGGGACTTTTAAGCCGTGGCCTTATCATTTCGTTGGTGGAAAGTCTTCAGCAAAGTTCGACGCAGGATCCTATCGCAGTTCCGTCGGTGCCCGGATATTATGCGCCAAGATGTATGTAGCAGCCTGAAGCGATGTTGGGAAACTCCAGATAATAATTATGGCGTGCCTGATATCTTGAATATACCATTCCCTCCTGGTCTTTGGTGCTGTTAGTTTCGTAGGCGAATATAATGGGTACACGTTTAATAGTCTCGTCAAAAGAATTCCTTTTCATTCATGTTTCAACGAAGTCCATGTGCCTTTTAAGCTACATCTTCCATAAATTAATCCGTGTATTGCCGTTATGTCGACTGCCGGAGATGTAATATTTTTCCATGTAGCAACTTAGCTTTATACCATTGAGTTATATGCTGTTCACGATAAAGTGAGCACTTTTGAGGCCCTAGTTACTTTTTCCTTTTAGCCATTTTCCATCCTTAAACCACCTTTTTAGAATAAATATTGCAATTTAAGTAATAAACACAGTGTGTATTTTCCACCGCAATCTGGAGTTAATGTTTAAGGCCAAAATAAAATATATTTATTGGTTATTATTCCAAATGATAGAGCTATCAAAAGTGTTCACTTTACCGTGAACAGCCTATAACAGAAAATTGCTAGCGCTTATATGTTAAAACGAACCCAAATTCGCACCTAAAAATTGCTCAACCAGGTATGCCTTATCTGCGTTTTGTTCATGTATTAGGTTCTTCAGTGTTCTTAAGGTCATGAAATCGATTTCTACGGAATCTCAGTTTGGGGATGATTTTCATCTAAGCTGTTGTTTCTGTTTTCATTCAAGGGAAATACCGGCGGGGTTTCTTAATACGAGCTTTGCAAGTTCGTAACGCATTAAACTAATCCCGTGTTCACTCTTTATGCGTAAAAGTATTAAATGTTATTGTTATAATATTACCCGCGCTTTCAGTCGGTTTCCGGATGAATTTTGACCACGACCGGAATGCATGGATTAAACTCGGGAAGAGGCTAGAAACACTACGAATGGGCCCCGCCCTTCTTTTAATCGCCTGAAATTTCCAGCAGTTATTACAGGGCTTTAACACAATAATAATCGTGCAGTAATATAATTGGTGCGTATTAACGCACAGCGGCAAGCTTTTCGGCCAACCAGGAAGCAACTTACAGACTAAACCATTATACAAACCTCGGATTTACCAGAATTTAATGTTGGAACTTCGCTGTCAGAAGGTGGATTATTTAAACAACTAAGTGCACGTAAATAAAACTATACCGAAGATAACGTTTTTTTTGTAGGGATATAACTATAAATGGCGCTTTTCGTATTGTTGTAACAAGAAAAATACTGATAGGAAATTACGCGTGACCTTCACAGACAACTGTACCGAACTTTGCATCAGCGTAGTCTGTTTGGCGTAACCTTTCTCCATTGCTTAAATGAGCACAATCTTATATTTAAAGTACGTTCGCTCTGGTTGAAGTGTGCTCTCGGATACCAGGCGTTAGGAAGTTTCCGACCGTAATCTTCATAAACGTCTTTGTTCAAGTTCGTGATGAAACCATCTCTGCGAGATCTCAGAGAATTCGTTTGAAACAAGTGTGTTAAAACCTTTAATGTCATACAAAGATAATTGTATAAATTGTAACACTTCCTTTGCTACAACCATTAAGAAATTCGCCTTGAAGTTACAGGGAGTATATAGGGTCGAGTACTGCCCCTGGAACCCTAGGATGGCCTCTTAAATTGTAGACAAGCGTCTTAATTCCCCCCATATATTTTGCCAAGGGTTTTGGTGTATCATTTTATTTTAGTGTTAAAAATTTTTGAAAATGTAAAATGAAAAAAAAAAAAAAAAAAAAAAAAAGAAAAAGAAAAAAAAAAGAAATTTAACGTTTCGCAACAAAGATTTCCTTAGAAAAAGCTTACGACTAAAGGAATTTTGGTAGCTCAGCTGCCTGAATGGGGTGCAGTATACCTAAGAGTATCTTAATTAGGCACTTATAAATTTAATCATATTTCTTTTCGTGCTTCTTTTCCGCAATACAGGTAATACGTGGTTCCAGGTGTCGTTAAGAAGTTTTATTTATTTGAAAGTAACCTAAAGCTGTTTGGCTGAAGCTTTCCATTCGAAAGTCACTGGTCCGTAAGCAGGCTATAAATTTCGCAGTAATTAATCACGAAAGCCGTGATACATTCGGAAATGGGAATGTAATGCAAGGGTCGTGAGTATCGTTGGGGCGAAACGTATTCCAAGGGCAGAAACGTGCATCCAGGAGAGAACTCGGTATTGATTTTTTTTTGCGACAGTCTCAGGCGCTGGAAGTAATACCCGATGTCGTAGAAGTCGAGAGTGTTATTGAGGGTCGGTCGACGAATCGAATTCTAACTCAAGGGATCGGAAGGTCGTGATTCCCGGAAATGTGTTCTTCCCCTCCGCCTCTATGCTCGACTTTCCGTCACCTACGAAATGTGGCGTGCCGCGCTGTACGAGCGTGATGATCTCACACCCTGCCGCCCGTTTATATCTTATATTTCATTCCTCCTACCCTTCCCTATATGTATGTGTGTATATATATATATATACTTTTTTTTTTCCTCGGGGGTGAGTGTCGGCGGCGTTATTAAAGTGTCGCGCCTGAGAAACGAGTATGTGGTCAACGCCAGCCGTGTTCTGCCTTTTCCCTCCCTCATGCCCTAACATCCCCCTTTCCAACAGGGATGAAGTCATATTTCAGCGCCCTGACCACCACCTTCATTTGTCACCGCTGTCACCCCCCTCCCCCCTTGTCCGAACCGCTCGATGTTGTTATTGCCCGCCGGATTAAAGATGGCCGCGCGCGAGATCGGAATTCCGAGCAGACGGTCTTCAGAAAACGCGCGTGGTGCGATGTACTTGATTGAAGGCTCGAAAAAAAAAGGGGTGGTTGAAAAAAAACGGGCCGGGGGGGGGGGGGGGGGGTGAATGACTTAAAATCTGGAACGCACAGTCGCAGGTGATGTAAACAGAATTGAAATTCTGTCGCGTTGAACTTCCCTTGTGTAAATTGTGTGTAAAAAATGAGTACGACGTTATAACTTATATCCGTGCGTAACTTGTGCAATGCTGAAATGTTCAAAATCGCCAATGTGTTTAGCTCCTAGCTAAGAAACTGTTTCAGATATCAACGAACATATTCTTTGAGATTCCGTTTTTAAAAATAAATTAGAATGCACGGGAATACAAGTAATTCGTGTAATAATGTATCTCCATTAAGTTGCATGCGTGGTCCTTGTATATTAGCAAGCTTTTATTTAAGAAACAGTCTCAGTTATCCGCTATTATGTTATTTGAACTCTCTATTTTTGAAACACGCATAAAAATTCACTTTGGTGAAAGTAGCAGATAGCTCCATTTAATTTTAACGTGCTATTAGATTAGCAAACCCCTTTATTATATTAACATTTGCTCATATAAACTAATATGTTCCTTATTTTCTCCGTTTCACAATATAAATAAGAATTAGCGTAGATGCAGATAACACATATGTGTGTATATATGATGTATGTTTGTGTTACTATTGCATCCTTTCGTACTTTAGTACTCTAGGGTATATATTATGTATGTGTTCATGTACATATATACTTAGCGGCGGCTCGTGCTATAGGGTTGCAGGGCTGTGGCCCCCTCCCCCTCCTCTTATTATTCATGAGTTAGGCTACTTCAAGAAATCATTAAAATCACGCTACGAAATGGTTTTGCAATCTTCAAAAGATGCTCAGAACAAGGAAATTGTGGCATATCTTTCATTTGTAGCTGTCTTATGATTTTTTTGTAAAATAAATTCTGCTAGGCATACCTTAAAAAGAATTAAGACATTCCCTTCCAAGAACCCTTGTTAAATTTTCTGTAAATATTTTCCTTTATTTAATTTTCACGTTAGAAAAAAAAAAACACTAATATTGTGATCCTTACATGCCGTGATGCAAAATATGTGCAATCAAAAATTAAAAGAAATTTTAATGTGAGGGAAGAATATTTTCGAGCAAACAAGTTGAGTGATATTTCGTATGCATATAAAATCGTGCATTTTTTTTGTTGAGCAGCAAGCTGTGTGCCCAAGATCTCATTTAACGCCTGGAAACGATAGTATATTTTGTTTTCTATTTCAGCGCCGTTTGCATGTAGTTGTTGACTTACGTTACTCGTATGACTTTTTAAAACCCAGTTGTTTATACGTTCTTCAGACACAGGCATCGCAGTAGCGTCGTGAGCCCCGGGAATATGAATATCTCCCTGGAAACGCCAACTGCCTTCCCGGTTTGGCCTCCACGAACTTCACCGGCCGACTCCACGGATGCCATAGGTTGAACGGATGAAGTTTTCTTTGAGCTGCATGTTTCCACGGAGTGAGTGGTGGGAAATTGCGACGTGGATGTCGTTCCACTCGATGTTTTTGAACGTAACACGGATCGGGATTTAAAAAAAAAAAAAAAAAGGACGAGATGAGTTTTGGGTACCAAACCCTCTGTACTTCTCTTTTCCAGTAGCCCATCCATCATCTACGTAGCGACCATCGTGTTTTCAGTGCCTCGGCGCAAGAGTATCTTATTTGGATACATTTGCACCTGGCTTTTATTTCAACATATCTGTGTTAGGTCGAATGGTTCCCATAAAATTAGGTTTGTTGCTAGCATGCGATATTTGTCAGCGTATGATTTTTCTGTTATAGGCTCTTCACGATGAACTGAGCACTTTCGAAAATCCTTCTTAAAATCTACTTGCATGCACGTTCTGTTTTCTTCCATCTTATGTAAAATTAACCTTGCCGTGGGCCTTATCACTTTATTGATGCGTTGGTCAAGTGATACTGTAAAATTATAAAAAATAAATAAATATTTCACAAATTTACTCATTTATACATTTTGATGCATTAAAAATTGGCAGCCAAAGAAGTCATTAAAATTATCGCAAATTGTTACCTAACACATTTTGTTCGACGTTAATATATGGAACTACTTTCCCTACATCGTTACCAACTTTACTGGGCGCATGTCACTCAGTGCGCGTGTTAAAATATATGAAGGCAAGGGCAGTGACTTTTTTTAAAGGTTGATTTCAAAGTTCTCACTTTATCGTGAACAGCCTATACTTCGCTTCGTTATGTAGTGGGGCTTGCAAATGCTGAGTACCCTCAATACTAAAGGCTGTTCACGATAGTAAAGTGAGAACTTTTGGAATCAACCTAAGAAAAAAGTCACTGCCCCTACCTCGCATATATTTTAACGGGCTCACTGAATGACATGCGCCTAGTACAGTTGGCAATGATGGATGGAAAGTGTTCCAATTCTTAGCGTCGAATAAAATGTGTTACGTAACCATTTGTGATAACTTAAATTATTCCTTTCGCTTTTTTTAAAATGCATCGGAGTGTAAAAATGACTTAGAGTTGTAACAAATTTAATTTATAATGCACAGTTTCATCTGACAGACGCATGAATAAAGGGATGAGGTCCATGGTAATGTTAATTTTCCATAAGGTGGAAGGATACACAAAGTGCATACAAGTAGATCTTAATCAGGACTTTAAAGTTTGCTCATTTTACTGTGCACCGCCTACAAGTGCAATAGTGTTCATCAGAATGTTATTCCTCTTTTAATTCTAACCGTGAGGATGCAACGTAACGATTTGTATAATTTTTACTGCGTATGATAACGTTTATCTTCTGCTTTAAGAACATTCGACAACGTACTACACGGAATTAGTAGTGCCTGATATATTAGGCCAGACATAAATATTTACGGCTATAAAAGTAAGTATACTAAATTGTGTATTTGAGTCTACACAGTTACTAAAAACTGTTAAGACGTTTTATGTGAAAAGTTATGTTGGGAGCTTACATTATCGATGTGGATAGGTATAGAGTTGATCTTACCGTGAGTATATAATTGTATACAGTACAAGAAAAGAAATCCAATAACATAATGTGCAAGTTTTGACAACTTAAGTTCTTAATGAATTTATGCTGAGAAAAGTAAGAAGTTATAATCATAATTTTTGTATTTAAATTCTGTAAGCATTTCAGCGCGAAATGTGTCAAAGTCGGGTATAGGGAAGTAATTCTAAAGCGATATCAGTGTGTGTGATAGCTGTTCTACAGGCTCGAAATAGAACCCTGAAGGCGAAGCTTTGCTATAAGAATTATTACGCCGTTGCTCTCGTGCAAAGTGGATGTAAAACTTAGACTGTTGTTTACATAGAATATTTTATGCTTATTCACTGACTTCCGACTCCAACTAATTCCCTTTCATAAAGCTCTGAAACCGGGTTAGTCGTTTTTTTTTTTCCATGTGGGACAGGATTGAAAGACAACATGTAGTAGAATTTGTTTGTAGCAATAGCATATCGATCTACTACTCTATTGATTGTGTCGCTCGAACGAGATTGCGTAAGACTCTCGATGTTACATCAGATAACGTTAATGTCCGGACTGAAATATCTTCAGTATTCTGTTTATCAACCCCCCCCCCCCCCCCCTTTTCCTCTACCTGGACTACATCGTATCAGAGATGGTCGTGCTGTCAGCCTCATACGTTCGCTTTCGTTTTGGTTCTCGTAGATAAAATAATCAGGATGGATTTGCGTAGCTGTGCAAACATATCTGTGTGGTGCATGCTGACAATTTTTTTGGGATGTCTCTTTTTCTTCTTTCTGTGATTCGCCCGTCACCTATGCAAGAATCATTAACTAAATTAACCATATCTGGCCGCGTTCCTGAATAAGATAACTTGCCCTGGTTAAGCCCCTTTCACGCTGTCAAAATGTTTCGCCCAATTGCTTCAGAAGAAGCTGGAAACCTATGACATGACCGAAATATCATTGCTGCGGTCGTGTTTGAGATAGTTTGGCGACTCCAGTTTCCATCACACATTTTCTATACAAGACCAATTATAAAATTCATTTGTTGTATGGTAGGTTCAGACATTCAGAATCGTGACCAACAAAACCGACGACCTGAAACTTGAAAATGAGGAACAGTAAATGAAAACTAAATAAGACCGTAGAGATAATTAATTTATATGAAACCAGTGTAGACATGGATGCTGTTAGACGTGCTCTTTGGACAATAATACTCTTAAATATCAAAGGCGCTTCATTGCGTAGCAAGTATCTCTGATAAAAACAACATTTAAATATAACTAAGAAATGAAAACAAATCATGATCGTAGGTACAGTTAAACTGTATCCTGCTTCGAAGACTATGTTTCAGTTTTTTGAATCGGCGTAGGTTGATGAAGAGGTTGACTGTGTGGCAGATTTCTTTAACCAACTTCGTTCCACGGGAAATATTTTATGGCCGTATTTCATTATTTTCAAAATCTAATGTCAAATATATTTAAAGGTAAAAATTTAATACTGTAACAAGGATACGACTGTTCCTTTAATCACTTCGACGTGTAAGTCATTGAAGTGTTCTGTAGTTATGTTCTTTGAAGGTGTTGATTATGTTGCTGTGTTGGTGTGAGCTATGTTGCGTAGATCAAAGCAGTCGCAAATGCAAGTTCTGCATATTCAGTACCAGCGACCCGCCCCGGCCTCGCTCGTGTGCGATTTACAACTATGGCGTGGTATATGTTTACACAAAGTATATACACTAAATGCTTAAGGTAACTAACATAGGAATAATATTGTGTTCAAAATGTCTTCGTAAGTGAACCCATAAAAGGCAAAAATGGTAACCGTGGGTCATCCTTAATAATAAACATATGATGTCGGGGACTTATTTGTATACCTTTTTGAGATCTACAATTCTGTAGTATATTAATTTGGTGTATATCTTATTGTTTAGTCAGCGTATGCCATGTAAGCGCCCGAAAGTCGGCTTTTTCCAACTTGATTAGAAAACGTCGATATTTCTCTACTATCCTTACATCAAATATTAATGTATTATATACCTAAACCTTTAATAAATTCTCTTAATGATGGTGAAAACAGTATCAAAATCCACCAAGTAGTTTAGAAGCATCATCCGAATACACAGACACACGCGGCCAGGCTACTTTGTTTTATACTACGTGTGGATGGTTTGAAGTGCAGCTTTTGGAATGGTCCGTTTCAGACCAGATGCGTTAGAAGGGCTACAAGGTAATAAATACGCAGGGTGACTTCCGAGCTATGATACCCGTGTTCTGTTGCTACCTTATTTTATAACCATATATTCACGGAGTGCACTTTGCGTACCAAATAGTTGAGCTCTTCACCTGTAGTCCATTCACTGTTACTTCCAACTTTTCTGAAGCCCTTCTAAAGTTATAGTTTCAGTATGTTCCTCTGCCTCATTCAAATAAAGCTTAACAAAGTCTAGAGAATTCACCAAAGGGACATGCGCACTGCGTTCTGCAGAAGAACTATTTCTTACTAGGCATCACAAACACACACATTTTCTCTCTGTTTGTATTCATATTAATTATAACCGAGATTTTTAAATTTTTGGATACAATATCATTAAAAAATTCAATTTAACCTAAAATTAGGATCTACTTTTATGTTAACATGATTATAGAACGCTTGCGTTACGTGGAATATCTATAAAACCACCAACCACGTCATACATGGGATGATTTTTTTTAGAGGTTTGATTCAAACAGTGCGACTAAACCGCGAATAGACTATATAAGAAATACGAAAGCCTGCTGCTGTGATGCGTGTACTCGTCTGACAAAATTTTATCAGTGTTATGAAGCCAAGTATTCTTGCGGAGTCGCAAGCACAGCGCGTTTATAAAATACCGTGCATCTATCTTGACAGCCGTAGCGAGAGGCAAGCTAATAAAATGTTCTTCATTAAATCTTGTAGGTTGTTGTATTTTTTTTTTGGCGCGAATACGTCTTTAACTTTGCAACCATAGTGGGAGGCAATCCAGAAAATCCGATAACAAAATCAGGGGATACAGTTTGGCATTGCAGCTCCGAATCTATCTTCTACATTCAAAATCCAATTACACCACTCCATTGCCAAAGGCTCAAAGAATATGTTACGTTGAGTGAGGAATGCGAAGCATCGCGCGGAGTTGGTCGGGGGTGTGGAAGGGGGGGGGGGGGCATTTTGAGTTCTCTTCGTCGTGTCTCATAACTTCCGCGTAGTATATCTTTTGACTAGGAGAAGCTACGGCGCTCGTTTGAGTTTCAGTCGACAGCTCTCGTCACGATCAATCGATTGCGTGTATAAAAACATTCGCGTGGCGTGGTTATGATGAAAATTGCATGCGTTTGTAAAACATTTTGAAAACTTTACACAATTTCGGCCTATATTCGCCAAAAAGCCAAGTCGAAATACAGAAATCGTATACGGTTGTAAAGAGCATCTCAAAAGCAATTCAGTGACACCCATAAAACCCCATAGGATCGAGTGAAGCGGTGCCGGGAACGTAAAAAAAAAAAAAAAAATCAAGGCGTCCGAGCGCGTCAACGCAGACGTATTCACCCAAAACAAACGACCGTGTCCCAACTCAGCCACACTTTTTTTTTTTATTTAAAGAATGTAGCCTGAAAGGTAGCACAAAGCGGAGAGAATACCTTGTTCTTTATTCATTTACGCTTACGAATTGACGAAGCATTACAGACACTAAACGCGACGCGCCTTGGTAATTTTTATCGGCACAAAGGCATATGACGCTTCGTATTGAGGTTATGTTGTCATAGCGTGTCAATCACTCAGATCGATTCCGGTCAAACAGAAAGTGTCTAAGTATTATACAATACCCGTGCATGCTAATCCGAATATTTACCAGTTTTATCGGGCAATTTTCGTTAACACCGAAGTTTAACAAGTTCAGTTTTATTTCGTACGAGAGTAACTAACAGGAGCTTGCATCCCCCCTTATTTTTTCCCCACCCTCCTCGTAATTGCTGTCTGAGAACATATGTTGTCATTGACAGGAAAAATCTTCAAGCAAAGAATATTTCGTACTTCAGGATGCAGCGTCGTACTAGTGTCTCGGCCACTACTTCATGTATATGTGTGTGTGTTAGGTATGCCTTTCGTGTGAGGATGTATGCAGTTAGTACGTTGTAGGGAGTCAACGTGTAACACAGATGTAAAGAACTTACTGTGTGTGATAGAAGAATACTTACAAATAACGCAATAAAAATTCAAATGTAGAACAACCCAAAAATATCCGCTAGGAAAAAAAATCTACTGCTACTTGAAATGATTAATTACTCAGTAGAGACGTGGCCAGAAAAAAAAAAGTACAATTTAATTGGTTTTCTTGTAATCATATGAGTTGTGATAGGAATATCGTAATCGATTTGCAGACTAGTTTTTAGGCGTTGTCTCAGCAACACTAGCCTCTCTCGTGATTGATGTGTTCCATTTTACTTTAGACTTGGCAGGATAAATAAATAAATTGGTTTGTTTCTTTGCTCCAGACTATCTCAGTTAAAATAATTTGGAATCGGTTTCTTTAAAAAAAAGAGTTCTGGAACTTAGCTGTATATAATTTAATAACTAAGCATTCTTGAAGTTTTACGCGTTCCTGGCAATTTCGTTGTCGGCAGTCGCACCCCCCCCCCCTCCTGATATACGCCAGGACCTCTCATCGCGGGCTTCCCTATTCAGGCTCTCGGGTCTGTAGGGTCATTACAGTCCCAGCACGTATTATTACACGCGGTAGTTCCAACTAAATACCCTGCAAATATACGCGGGCGGCGACCGAAACAGACCATCGTCTTCCTTCAACTCTCCTCCCGTCTACGTCTTCTCCGAGACGGGTCCTTGTAATATAATCCAATTAAAAACCCTACGTGCCAAATCCACTCGGGCTAGCGTCCTGCCTTCGAACACCAAGATGGCTAAGAATTACTTTCAAAATTTGATCAAATAACGCCGTCTACAACTGACCAATAATCACGAAGAATTGATCAACACGTCACTTAGTTGAAAACGGACCATAGTTATACTAGGGCCTTCTTCCAAACACAGTACCAAAATAACAGACTGAAAGACATACAAATGTGTTTCCGATAAAATACAAAATCAAAATTAGAATAGCATAACATGCCAACTAACATAATTAATGCGCCAAAGGAAAATAATATCTGCGAAAGCAAATTCCATCTTGAAAATACATAAATACGTAAATAATTAAAATTCGCATAGGCCTCAATTTTACGACGTTAAAAGGATAACACACGTGCAGTTGATTTCACGTAGATTATGATCTCAACGAAAAAAAAATCAGTTATACTCGTACTATCTTTACCATTAAGACCTTGCAAAGCAAACTGGAAAAGAAACTGCTGTACTGTCCAAGAATAATTTTCCATTATTTTGGAGGTGTTTCTGTGGACTTGGAAAAACCTGATAACTTTTTTAGGCTCAGGAGAGTTTTGTTGATGTTTAATTTGTGTTTAGTTTCATTAATAATTATTATAAATGTATTATTATTATAAATACATAACATATATAATAATTTGCAAGGTTTTACTGATAATACTGGTAGGTGTAAAACTGAATTGTTAATTCACCTGAACATAACTGCGTATGTATATATTATTGTGTCAATGAATTTATGGCAGTGCCTTTCACTTCCATTTAATTTAATACTCTTATCCCCAAAATGTGAAAATAAGTATATTGTGGTGATCACGTTTGTGTTATTTTTCTATGATCGATTTTAACCACATAAAATGATATATATATATATATATATATATATATATATATATATATATATATATATATATATATATATATATATATATATATATATATATCTGCAACTTGGCATGTTCTTCGTTGCGGGGATATTTTAATACTTGGAACAGAATAATTATCAAAACTTCCTTGGGCTTTCGTTTGTTTGCCGACAGCCATGATTTGTTATATCCCAGGCTCTGCAACACGTGCATAAAGGCTGTTCACGATAAAGTGAGCACTTATGAAATCAACCTTAGAAAAAAGTAATTCCCCATGCCTTCATATAATTCAACGGGCACACAGAGTGTCATGCGCCCGGTAAAGTTGGTAACGATTGAGGGGAAAATAGTTTCATATCTTAACGTCTAATAAAAAACTGTTAGGTAACCATTTGTGATAATTTAAATTATTTATTTCGCTTTCTGTTTTTTTAATCCATCAGCATGAATAAACTAATGCGATCCATGACAATGTTAATTTTACATAAGGCGGAAGAATACACAACGTGCATACAAGTAAATCTTAAGCAGGACTTTCAAAAGTGATCATTTTACCGTGAACAGCCTATGCCGATATTTAGGACCTCCTGTTTTTTTTTTTTTTTTTTTTTTTTTTTTCCCGCGGAAAGATTTACGCGAAGGCTACACTTCAATATCATGTGTACACTTGCAGTTTTCATTTAACAATTGGCCATTTTGAGTGAGACAAATTAGAACTAAGTTTCTCCGATACTGACATTCCACGATTCCTGAGCAGACAGATATAAGACGCGTATAAATTCAAATGGTCCAATCACGAAAGTGGTTCTGAACTAAAGTGCGTTGAGACACAACTTGTCCTGAAATGCAGGCGTTCTGTGGCGTACACCGTAGATAATTGTTCTCATAGTACATTCACGTTTACTTCAGGCTTTTCTGAAGCCCTGATAAAAATCTACTTCCAGGATATTCCTCCGCCTCGAACAAACTAAGCTTAGCTAAGTCTGGAAAATTACACCGAAGGACGACGCACCGCATTCGTGCGCTCTCAGTTGTAATAATATTTTACACGAGAATTACTTCTTACTAGGCATTAATAACACACATGTTTTCTCACTATTTTTATTTGTATTATTAATGAACGAAGCATCCTCATTTATAAATAAAATACGTATAAAATTTCCATTTAACCAAAATAAAAAAAGGGCCGTTTATGGTAACACAAACATAAAACGCTTGTGATACCTGACATATTTAGGAAATAACCAAACACGCCATCCATTAGGTGATTTTTAAAGGTTTGTATAGAAATAGTGTGAAGAAACCGCGAATAGACTAGACTGTACCAGGTTAACCTTCGAGAAAGGTAGGGCGACAGTTTTGGTGCGACGTGCGATATTAATCTTCCCCAGTGCATTCAGTCGGAGCGGGCGGCGAAGTTCAGATTTAATGAGCGCATAAAGCCGTACGCCGTTACACAGTTGCCGAAACTTCCTGTACTTTATTCGGATGTGCTGAAGTGAGTAGGAAGTCCGCCCTTAATGGGTGCAATAGTTGTATAGTTAGTCGGGGGGGGGGGGGGGGATCGTCCCTATCCTCCCTCGGCGCGGTAAGTTGGTGCCCCTGCAGGAGCAACATCTGATAGAATTGCTGTTGTAATGTTGCTACTTCTTCCCTCTTGCCCGGGTGCCTTGTTCCAACTATGCGCTTGTTGTGTCGCGGGGCGAGGATGGGGTAAGTACGCTGTTCCTGCTAAGGGTTTGTGCACGGGAAAGGGACTTTGGTGGTGGTGGTGTGTGTGTGTAGGGGGTGCTGCAGACTCCCTTCCAAGATTCCAACTCCCGCGCAGGGCTAACGCCTTTTGTAAGTGGCGGGGCCCGACAGAAACTGTTTCCTTCCCCACAGCGCCGAGCAGATACCGGCGGCTTATCGTCACCAGAATTAATTCGCCCAACTCATCCCCTCCCCCGGTTCATGAGGAAGCCTTCCTGTGCTCCCGTTCGCGTGGTTGTTTTTCCCACGCGCCATTAGCGAGGCGCCGAGTTAAGGAGGATCCGCGCTGAAGTTCGCGCGGAGTTCGTTGTGTCAACTCTTGCACTGTCGTTATGCTCACGCATAGATCAGCGCAACGGTGTGTTCACATTGAATCAGTATAATCCATTTACGGTTACTTCCAGTTTTTTTTTTTTCTGAAGGGCCGCGGTGGTTGAGTGGTTAGACTGCTTCGAATCCCACCAAGGCGAACCGGGGTCAACCCCCCGGCCGGGAATCGTGCTGGCCGGTGGGTTTTCTCGGGGATCCCCCCCCCCCCCCTCTTCCCGGTGCTGCTCCATTCTCACCTCATTTAACCTCGTCGGCTCTCAAGGCCTCGTTGTTAAGAGCCACTCAAATCTTTCAACTCAGCACCCACTTGTATTCTTCAAAATATCTGCACTGATTTACAAAAACGAGCGGCGTGTGTTTAAAGGCTGTTCATTATAAAGTGAGCACTTTTGTAATCAACCTTAGAAAAAAGTCACTGCCCCTACCGGCATATATTTTAACGGGCGTATTGAGTGACTTGTGCCCAGTTAAGTTGGTAGCGATGGAGGGGAAAGTAGTTCAATATATTAACGTCGAATAGAAAATGTTACGTAACCATTTCTGATTAACTTAAATTATTTATCCCGCTTTTTTTTTAATTTTATTTTTTTATCGAAGTGTAAAAATGAGTAGATTTGTACAGTATTTACTTTTCTAATAATTTCACAGTTTCACTTGACCGATGCATGAATAAAGTGATGAGGCCCCTGTCAATGTTAACTTTACATAAAGCGGAAGAACACACAACGTGTACACAAACAGATCTTAAGCAGGGCTTTCGAAAGTGCTCGTTTTACCGTGAACATCCTACACCGTACATTTCCGGTGAAAAATTCCGTAAATATACGGGAATATGTAACACTGGGGGTGGCGTAAACACCTCTCGGCTCGACTCCGGCGCGCTGATTGCTGTGGTAACCCGGCACGATGCAAATCGCTGCTGTGCCACGCGAGAATTACAGCGGACCGCGTGAGCTCTTCCCCCCCCGTTCCCCCGGGGAATGAAACACGGCAACGATTTCCGCGTGGCGTCGCCCCGTCCTCGGATAAGCAGAACGACTGCGTTAGTTATGACGCAACTCGAACATCGAACCGAGTCCGGATGATTTAAAAACAAAAATAATGGGATAAATTTAACCGCAGGTGTTCGCGGCAAACTGAGCCGTTTTGCAAGTCCTGTTGTAGGCCAACCGTGAAAGTGCGGGTGCGACAAGGTCGAAACTGCCACGCTCATCAAGTGCGCCGTCGCCGCTAAGTGCAAGGTTCTCAACTGGCGTGCAGTGTTATCGTCGCAGTGCGTGTAAAGGCTGTTCGCGATAAAGCGACCGCTTTTGATATCGACCTTAGAAAAAAGCCACTGCTCCTGCCTACATATATTTAGACGAGCACACTGGGTGACAACGCTTAGTAAAGTTGGTAACGATGGATGGAAAATAGTTCCATATCTTAACGTCGAATAAAAATTGTTAGGTAACCATTTCTGGTAACTTAAATTATTCCTCTCGCTTTCTGTTGTTTTTATGCACCGAAGTATAAAAATGACCAGATTTGTAGAATAATTTTTTTCCGAATAATTTCGCAGTTTCGCTTGACCGACGCATGAATAAAGAGACGAGGCCAGGGAAATGTTAATTTTAGATAAGTCGGAAGACTACACAACGTGCATAGAAGTAGATCTTAAGCAGGGCTTTCAAAAGTGCTCATTTTATCGTGAACAGCGTATACCTATGGGACCTTCAGCGGTGATCGTGTTATTTTACCAGTTGGAAGTCTGCATGAAGGTTAAATTCACGGCCCT
The DNA here is from genome assembly GCA_029891345.1 of Dryococelus australis. Classification (NCBI taxonomy): domain Eukaryota; kingdom Metazoa; phylum Arthropoda; class Insecta; order Phasmatodea; family Phasmatidae; genus Dryococelus; species Dryococelus australis. The sequence continues at coordinate 42,123,220 of CM057006.1, forward strand.
TTCACGTCTGTTTGTTGCAAACATTCATGGCTGTAACTGACGTCAATAAAGTTAATTATAAAATTGATGTGATACGTTATTACTATGATTTACAAAGCGTGCCTCCTATGCCTGTGAGGGCGTGCGCCGCTGTCGACCTCGAGTCTCAGGTGTCTGAGACATCTGAAGAATGCTCTGGATTACTGACCTTGTTTCTCTCAGCTAGACTCGGGGTGCGGCGAACCTTCCAGGTCAAGGCCAGTGACTATAAAAAGTGTGTCGGGCCTCTTAACTGGCAGTTGTTGAATGGATGAGATTCAGTGATAGACGACGAGCGAGAAGAGAAGCGCGTGGCGAGATTGACCAGCGGGAGTATAATCTGCGGCTGTGAACATCAGAGCAGTCAAGAGTGAAAGAGTCTGTGAGTGAAAGACGTTACAAATGATGGCGACAGATAGACTGAAAACATGTTAATAATGAGTATGAGTTAATTGACTGTAACTAAACAGACATATTAAGAAGGGCGTTAATTAGAGTTGAAAGAGACATTAAATATTGTGTTCACTGACAAATAAAAAGAGTAATAGTGGTGATAGATGATTTAATTATTTGAATAATAGATGCGTGAATAAATTAAAAATCAAATGTAGTTATTTTATTTTGATTAAGATCTCCATCCCTTACGAACTCAGATACGCCCCTCAGGCATCCATGTAACAGTATGCAGACGCGTGGTGTTTCTTAAATGCTATTCGTAAGCAGACCTCATTCAGACACGTTGGACGGTTTTTTTTTTAATAAAACGTTTTCTGCTGGAGCTCTGCACACCGTTCGGCGGCCCCCTTAAAGCCAGAACTGGAGAATAAAGAACAGGAAAAACAAAAGTTGGATAAAAGAGAGGTAGAGAGAGCCTCCTTGACGCGATGGCCTGCAGCACAGAATAGAACAACCAACTCAGGAAATAAGATTTTTCAATTAAATCCCAGTTGTTCTCTCCCACGCCAAATATTTACCTTCGAAATTATTTCTAACCATAAACATCGAATTTCAGTGCTTCTACCGCTTCTTTTTTTTAGTATTTTTATTTGTCGTGTTGGGTGTTTAGAGTTATTTCCAAACCAGAGATCCATAGCTGCAGCGTATCTTTAGAGGTTGGCTAGGTTATCCCATTTCTCTCCTGTTTAAATCCAAACGGTCTGTGTGTACGGGATTACGAAGTGTACTCTCTGTGTTTATATGTGGACTGAAATTTTCGTGTAATCGTGATATATAACTGCAGTTTACAAATGATATGGTTAATAATTACTTTTGTTAAGAATTTCAATACTATAGTTCGACCAGTGTAAATTTTTTAAATTTAATATAATATAAGTTACATTTACGAACATATATTTCCAATTTTTATGCTCAAGTCTGATATTCATGTATAAAACAATTTCTTAAAGTAAGCGCGAAAACTACTTTTGGTTTTTTTTTTCTTTTGCGTACGTAGTGTCGAATCAGTCATTAAAATAAATTTTAGGCCATACTAATATACTTGTCCATGCTAAAACATTTGTCTTTGGAGTTTAAGCATGTGAAAACTTGGACTGTATAGAATATACTTAGGTAAGAATTACATGTAAATGTAACGTAGCTATACAAACTTCTATTGTCTGTTTTCAGCGTCCAAATAGAATATATCCGCAAGCTCTATAAGACATTATTTAAGTTACCAAAATAATTACCGCAGTTAATTTTTGCATTAATATTACAAGTCGTCCTTAAATTGCACCAGCATTAATATTTTTGGATATCATCGCAACTCATTTCAACCGCGCGTAGTAAAATTTTGGATTTTTCTTTAACTGGTTGAACTGAAGACCTAAGACGTAGGATCATAATTTCCAATAGTTTTTTTTTGTTAAATTTAACATTTAACAGTGGTTTCCCAATTGTGTTTGTACAAGTGTTATGTAAAGTGTTATTAAGTTCCTCAGTCTGTGCCCTAAGTTCCGTCAGTGAAATGCTGTAACTATTTCTGTAAAGAAGGGAATCTATTTGGGTTACGATTTAAATGTTACCATAGTTTGTGCGGCACTTACCTCTAAATTCTCGTAACCGTCGTAAATACCAGAATGCCATTTATTTTAAAATATTTAACAAATTTAATAAAAAAAAAAAAAAAAATTTGATCCTGGGACTCCGGTGGATGCCCCACAAAGTATTGCGACGATTACCACGTGGTATTTTCTTGCCTCAATATTAAATAAATAAATATATATATTACCGTGGTTACTTATCCCGAAACAGCCAAATTAAAATTTAAATCATTAAAAATAACACCAATTAAAATATTAAGGCCGAGCTCTTTCTTCGGTTCAACCTGACCGCATGGAATGAAGCTATTAAAGTGCTGGTCCTGAGTCCCGTAGGGTTTGTCGGGTTAGCGGAGGCCCAACGACACACGTCAAACGGACACACGCGTGTGTCGCTTATCTTGGTATTCAGTTATAATGCGACATAATGTCTCTTAGCTATCACACATGTTCGTCACTCACGACTGGCGGTGGCCTGAGAGTAGTGGAATACTCGGCGGTATTTGACAACGTCCTGAGCTCCCACGTGGGTACCTTTTCCCTTGCCGAGTACCCAGGAGTCAGCTGCCAGCGACTAACTCCCAGGAGTGTTTTAAAAGTCATGGGTGAACAGCTCTATGGCCTACCTGGTCACCGGATTTATCGCCCGTAGAATCTTTTGGTACCAGACGAGACGTCAGCTCCCTCAATGTCGGAAGTTTTGGTGGTTTGGAGTATAAATTTTAACAACTGTGGGCGGGGTAGCAGGCGCGTTTGATTCCATGCCTGATCGTGTTGACTGTTGCGGACACGGGGGTCGAACCCGCACACTTAGATGACGGAGTGCTGTCCTGGCGGCGCACTTGTGTGGCGAGGGGAGCTGGGAATAGCAAGGGTGGCAGATGGCATTCCTGAATGTCGGCCAGTAGCAAACTATATAAGGCCGCTGGGGGCCACTCTTTGACCCACGCTGCTGGCACCACTACTCGAGGGCACTTAGACTCCGGAGGTCGGCGAGAGCTACTTGAGGGCAACACATGCAGGGCGAGCCGAGATACTGACGTCTTGGAGAGACGTGACCAGATCGGCCAATGATAACACGACAACACCACATCACGAGGCGGGGGAGCTCCGGTCGTGTCGTTAATTACCAGTGGTAAGGAGAAATTCGGTTCTGGGTGCAGGATAGATCCGGAGTGATATTACGCTCAGCGAATCCTTGAGGTCCTTTATTAAGAGCCTAATTTGTTAACGTAATTGTAGCTTGAAAGAGTCGAGTTGTATTTCTAGTATTGTTAAGATATTTCAAACTAGTATTCATTTAGTAGTGTTTATTAATGTGGTTGAGATCTTTAATTGTATAAGAAGTAATATAGTAATTTGTAGTGTAGTAATAATTATTCTGGTGTTATTGAACCATCTAGAGTTTACCCCCTAGACCTGAGTACAGGAGTGTTAAGAGGTTTAGCCTCCGAGAATTGTATGGTATATAAACTTGTGTTTAATAGTAATAACATCACAATAGGCATTCCAAGAAAAGAACGTTACACGACGCGTGTATTGTGGAACGAGGGGTTCCAACGAGGTATTAAACGCGCCTTTCTTCTGTCCATGGTAGGTGGGCGGTACGTTGCCTTGATGTAGTGATACAGTACATGTTTTGTTTACAATCACAGGTATAAAATTTAGAATCCCATGGTTTCATAAATGTGCGCAAATTTTTAAGCCGATGAGTATACTGTTTTATGTGATTTCTAGATGTGAATTAATTCGAGCGGCAAATGTAAGAACGAACACCACGTCTGTTTGCACGCCCCCCCCCCCCCCCCCATTTGTCGTACAGAAAACTATTCAGTTACCGTCGCACAGAATAACAAGCATTGTAAACGTTGTGAACTCGTCACGCAGTGCCGTGCCGCAGTGTACGACAGAAAATAATTTATACAAGCCACCCTCGCTGACACTCAGTCAAAGATAACAATATTAGCGCAGGGTGGTGTATGTTTGCTGTTACAAGAGTTAGGGGGGGAAAAACACATATAATTCACATGCTGTAATCAGTGTAGCACTCTCGCTGATTGTGCGAAAACATTAAATTTCCCGATACTGCACGGTTCGTACGGAAGTTTTCTCTGCCGCCGCTGCTTTTTAGTTCTGTGTACTGTGTCAACAAATGATTGCTATTTACTTTTACAGTTAAGCTGTTACTTTCGATCATGAAATTCGCAAAAAAAAAAAAAAATCCTGGCCTTGTAAATTTGCCGTTGTAAGTTGCAGCACATTTGGAAATACTGCGCACCGAATGTTTCCGGTTGAATTCTGCTCGAGGAATTTCATTGGCAATGATGTTCGACTGTCGCTAGTTATGGACCCGGTGATTACGTATTGTCATCGTCTGCGTGGTGCAGGCAGGCCTTTTAGTTTCTGATCCGTCGCGGCGCTGTCTTCTGGTTGGAGTGGGAGGGGGAAGTGTTTGTGGGAGGGGGAGAGGGGAAAATGCAATTACGTTCCCTGGCAGGCGCCATCTGCCGACGCTTTGTTCGTTACTGGAGTTTGCCTCTTGGACTGATGTCGTTACACGCATCAACCCCCAGCCTCCCCCTCCCCCCCCAAATTGTGACTGTCGCTCCTGGGAATGCCAACATCTAGGTGAAGGAAAATACTCTTCCCCCCCCCCCCCTCCTTGTGGCAAGTTTTAATTGAGAGGACCTCGAATTCTTCCCCTCACCCGCCCGGAGTTTCATATCCTGACCGCCAGCTGCTTCCTGCCGGGTCATGAATATGAACTTGGAGGGGTCACGGGCGATTCGTCCCCTCCACAGCTATTTTCATTCTCCAGCTCTCTGCCGTATCTGGCGGGTTTTTATTGTTTTTTCATGAGGAAGCAGAAAAGTTTGAGTTCGTTTTAAGGGTGCTTGATAGTAAAAAATTAATTATTTGATCATTGTATCAAACATTGTCCAACTTGTACACATTGTATGCGAAGCCATTTTCTTACTATAAAATACTTTAACACTTTATATATTTTCAATAATTTGATTTCAAATCTTCTTGTTTTGTCGCAGCGATAGTAAAAATACTTTTTATGTTGTACAAATGAAAATATTTACAGTGTAAACTAATGGCATGGGCTAATGCTTGTCATGTACAGTATGTACTCACCAAATAGCAATTCACGAATAAAAATAAATATAAATAAAAATACGCAAAACCGTATTTATACTAAACTAATTTTTTTCGCATATACTACCCGTTATTTGGTGATTACGTATGTGTTATGCGGTAGCCTACGGCATTAGTTTACATTGTAAATTTTTTCATGTATACAACTTTGTTGAAGGCTGTTCGCCATAAAGTAAGCACTTTTGAAACCAACCTTAGAAAAATGTCACCGCTCCTACCTGTATGTATTTTAACGGGTGCACTGAGTGGCATGCGTACAGTAAAATTGGTTACGATGGCCGGAAAGTAATTCCAAAACTTAACGTCGAATAAAAAGTGTTAGGTAACCATTTGTGATAAATTAAATTTCTTCTTTGGCTTTCAGTTTTTTTTTTAATGCATCGAAGTGTATAAATTAGCAGATTTGTGAATTATTTACTTTTCCCATAATTTCACAGTTTAACTTGACTTACGCACGAATAAAGTGATAAGGCCCATGGCAATGTTAATTTTACATAAGGCGGAATAATACATAACGTGCATACAAGTAGATCTTAAGCAGGGCCTTCAAAAGTGCTCACTCTACCGTGAATAGTCCTTAGTATTTGTTACTATGACTGCAGATAAAAGAAAAATCTTGGATTGTACATAAAATTATTTTAAAAAATATAAAGTGTAAATTTTTATTCTAAAAAAAAAATGACCACATATAATGCGTACAAGTTGAACAATGTTTGTTACGAATATGAAATAATTAATTATTTGTTATCCATCACTATAAACACGCAGCGTATCATGCAGTGCCACTTTCTCGATACGATTACCTGAAAGCCAACTTGTTAGTTAAAAAATAATTTCTTCTCTTAAAACACATGCAGCCATTCCAGCGGAAAATGTACTCGTTTTGGCATTCACGCACTTGCACGGACTGCGAAGTCGCATTTCTTTTTGCATTCGAAAAACAAAGAAAAGTAAGTTGGCTTATGGCTCGGCGACATTGGCAGCCGAGAGACCCTGCATGCAAGACGTGTGTAGACAGTATGTATTATAATGACGCTATATTCGAGACATGTGAAGTAGCACGATATTTATGTTCCTAGGTATCCATCCACCTCTATCTCCCCACGTTTTCGAGGGTAAGAAAAGTTTTTGTCTCTTCCATGTTTCAATCTGCGTCAACCTTTGCGTTTGTGATTAGGCGAGATGGATAATGTTGGTGCCCCGTTGGAAGCATTTTGATCTATGCTGTGAGGGGTGATGGTGTGGGGAATCTTATGAAACGTTGTCAACATTATGTATAAATCCTCAACGGTTTCACACGCGAGTTTGATTAAAATTTAAAACGTTGCATGCTGCAGTTTGCAGGTAGTTTTAAGTAATGATTTGATTTCATGTTGGTTATTTTTAATGCTCAAGTGTGTGTTAGTATGCAGGGTACGCTTTGAACGTCATACTTGTGACTTTCTGTAAGTAGCGTAAAATGGTCTCGATATTTTCTTGGCATGTACATTTTAAATTTATATCGAATATTTTGTAGGTATCTTTTCTTCATGTTCTCGCATAGACGCTAAGTTTCGGAGCAGTGGGATCGGGTGGATGACTGCGGTAGCAAGAGAATGAAAGCAATCACCGCGATCGATACACAGACCAGGGGGTTTATTGTAAGTTATTCGTTAATTTTTCGTTTTCGTCAAGTTGCGAAAGCTCTCTTAACGAATAAAATCTTCGAGAAAGGGAATTTGGTATTCTTAAGTCATAATTCGTTACAACCGAGACTTCGGCAATGTTCGGGTTTTCGTTTGTGAATGACTGCAGGGTGGCAACACTATGTATATGAACTTGAACTGTTTTTATGAGATTTTGTTTGTAAATTTTGATTAATTAAGATTGAAAATATTGATAAACAAAAGCAGGAAAGAAATTGAAATATTTTGTTTTCTTCAGGCGTGTTTTAAACATTAGCATTAAATACATAATATGTTATAGGAAAAAGGTATATTTCGTTCGTCAAGTGTGTCAGATTTGCTGACGACATTGTACTATCTTGTAACTCGGCTGGACGCATGATATATTACAAATAAAGCAGACAGAACTTTGGTTGTTACACGTCTGAAGAATTTTATCATTTTGTTGTTTTTGCTGCAAGCTTTTTACGATCAAGCATTTTCCTCTGTTATTTGTAATACCAACACTATAAAATAGTGATGGACAACAGACTAGTCGCTGTTGTGTTTCTCGCTGGTTGTATTAATATCAATGTATGAATTTTCACACAATTATTTTCAAGAGATAGTATTTTGGTTGTAAACCACCAAGGATTATTTACAATTTAGCGCTACCTATCTTGTGATTTACGAACTACATTGTTCAAATCAAATATTTTGAGTAAATCGGTGTTTACGGTCTCTTATTTCATTATGAACAACTGTGATAATCTAATAAATTCCCTCACAACAGCCAGCCTTCACTGCTGCTTAGATAGTTCACAAAATTAAAACAGAAAGTTTAATTGGTGCTTTAAAAATATTTTTTTCTGAAATATATTTTTATGTTCCTGTAACGCTTGAAGGCACATTACATCCCTACCCTAATCTTTCACAGTCCGAAATAATATTCTGTTTCACACACCAGCCAAGTTTTTATAGTAAAACTCGGCAACGAGGCACCAAAGGGCTTCCTTTTCGTTTCGAGTTTCTTAACGAACATAGGTTTCTTTTATTTCGGTAGGTATAGGCTGTTCACGGTAAAGTGAGCACTTTTTGAGGCCTTAATTACTTTTTTATTTCAGCCATATTTTATCCTTTGACTACCTTTTAAAATAAATATAGCAATGTAAGTAGTAAACGCAGTGTGTAGATTCCACCGTACTCGAAAGTTAACGTCTTAAGGCTAAATTGAAATATATTTATCGACTGTTATTCGAAATGAGAGGGCTTTCATAAGTGCTCACTTTACCGTGAATAGCCTATACTGAATTACTGACTGGATGAAATGTGGATACACCCACTTTGTTTTAGATCATCGTACCAGCCGGTGCTGTCATTGAAAGATCCGCAAAGTATCTTGGTAAAACTTTTTTTTTTTTTTTTTTGGGAAGTAAGATGAAGTGGCCCTGTAGCAAGATTGTCCTAAGTAACTGGATTTATCGGATGGTTATTGGCAATACTACCGCACTACACATGTGGCACAAAAACTGCACTGAAAATTTGTTTCCCCAGCAGCGCAAAGTTTTGTCATGTGACAGTTCGCTCCATCTCTGAGCATGAACAGTGGACACCGTTCGGTTGATCGCTTTTACACACCGATGGATTTTCATCTGCTTGTTATTGTCTCCTGGACCGTGTTCTAAATGCTGGTGGTATAAGTATGCGAGTGATACTTACGACCTGTGCATCACGGTCGTACAAAGTATTTCTCATATAGCTAGAATTGTTTTTGTTTGTAATATTCCTCGTATTCAATGAAAACTTCTCGAGAAATTTATTCTACAGTGCCTTGAGTTAATTCGGTAGCCACCGTAATTCCTGGTGGAGTTCTCCAAGTAGCAGCCTTTTAAAAACTTATATTTCCACTATTGCTAAGTGTTTTATGAAATCAGCTGCATCGTAAACTTTTACATATAAGATTTAATAATATTTTTTTAAGGTTTTTATGTAGTTTTCTTAACGTGAATGTGTCATCATCTCACAAATATATAAATTTTGTAATTAAGTAACTTTTGACATTAGCGCACAAGTTTTTCTCTCCTTTCTTCGTGATTTCGTGGTTTATATGTTAGTTCTGCTTGGCTGTGGACGTTTATTGGTAGTCATATTTGAAGTAAAATTGAGTACAGTTCTTCTTTTCGGTAAAGAGATGCGACTTAGTTGCCTGAGCGTTGCTGACAAACCATCGCAAGATTCCAGGTTCTAAACTTGGGCAAAGGTCGTGCTAAAATTAACCATAATCTGAGCAGTACACTTTCTGTAAAATAGTGCTTGTTAAAGTCACACGTAGCCATGTGCACAGCCATTGCATGATTGCATTCCGATTGTACAGTTTTTTAACTTTCCTGTACGAGAAACAGTGCGTAGTCAATCACAGTTCACATTTAGTACTGTGCAAGGTATACTTAGTGTCATAAACTTACATTTCCTACCACGAAATTCGTTTGATTATAGCCATGTTTTTATAACCTTTTTTATTAATAAATCAAAATAAGTGAGAAAATAAGCGAAGTTTAGGGAATGTTTATAGTGATGTCTGTATAAACGAAAATACAGTGGAAAGTTATTTACGCTACAAGTTAACCAACTTTAAACACTCTCCTAATTATTGTTGTTGAAGTGTATTTTTTTGATAATGAATACAAACATTTGGCTTTTTTTAACCAGTGATAACAAAGGGTTTTTATTATATATGTAGAAATGTTTATAGCTATGTTTATTTCAATTGCCTTGAGAGCGTTCTAGAGTTTAGAATTTTTTTTTCTACATTTTTATATTTTACTTTTTCGTTTGAATTGAAATAATAGTCCGTAAAAAGTGTAAGACAGTGCGGAATGACTAACTAGCTACACGAATTTTATTAAATTTTTATCTTTTTTCGTACAAATCCGAAAATTGAACAAAATTAATACGTTAGGATAAGTTCAGAATAGTTTTTCATGTTATTAGAATGTCATTAAGGTTTTTTTAGTGTGGGATTTCAACGAAATTGCAACACGCCAGTAAATTGACTTCAATAACTACTTCAGCGAAAACCAAATTCTGTGTTGAATTAACTTATTGAAATTTGCAGGAATCACGATATTTCGTTAAAATTCCCATATGTACGCTAAAAAGATTATGAATCATATTTATAAAATTACCCAATATTTTAACTAAATTGTATTTGATATCATGTCACAAAACCGTAAGATATCAAACTCTATAACATTCATTTTGGCCTTTCAACAGACTTAATCAAATCGTCATAAAAAAACATTTCCCACGTACCTACGTACCTTACAGAATGACAGCTTTTCAGTTGTCGATCCACATTTTTTAAATACAAATTGTGTCGTACCCGTTATTACTTTTAAGTGTAACGCACATCTTAATTGTATGCAAGACGACATTCTTTTGTCAGGGGTAACGTACACCTTAATTTTCTAAGGTGTGGCGTTCCTTAACGTTTTATAAGTTTGCGAAGTTCCTCTTAAATTCGATTAGTAAGTTATGTCGCTTTGAACTATAAGTTTAAGAGGGCGTTACGTGGGGTGCATAATTAATCATATTGTGCTGCTTTAGATGTAGAGGATGTCGAGTTCTGGCCCGTTATCGCAGAACAGGCTCAGTCGAAGCAGCCTGTGTGCAAATCAAAGCAGACAAGTTTCCTCGCAGAGCCATTGCAAACGTCCATTTAAAACTGGTGTGCTAGTTCGTTGTTATTTTCAAACTCTGCCGAGCTGAAAAATAAATTATTTTAGTGATTATTTTAGTAAAACTAAACTTAATTAATTAAATATATAACTTGCAGTAGTGAGAGGCAGTTAACATATATTAAACGGCTTTTGCCAGTATGTTGTGCTTTTCATTCGTTAGCCACTATTTTTATGTTAAATATTTTGAGATTTGTTATTTTATCATTTTCAGAATAAACTAAAGTGCTTACATAATGGAATTAAAAACCTACTTATTCAAACTAATTAAAAGCCTTCAGATATTGGCTTTGGCAATAACGTAGTATATTGGCTGTATGTTTAGTTTTAAGCGGTTTTTGTGTTGTTGACTTAATTCACCAATGAGGGAATTTACATATTTTTACTTTTTGCTCATCAACTGACAACCGTATTCATAATCATTTTCAAATAAGTTAGTTAGTTTTTACCTAATACCTTTAATTATTCACCTCGTATTTTTCGAGGTAGATTCCTTACATTATTGCAATAATTATCGCATATCAAGTAGATATAAAAATAAATGTAAATTTTGTATTTGTAATTTGTAAACACAACTACGGTAGATACGTGCAAGTTTACACAAAATATTCTTAACAGTCCAGAGAGTACTAGAAGTCTTTGGTGAAAATACATAAATGTATGGCTTAGTAAATATAATGTTAATAATGTTAATTTATACATTTCGAAGTGTGTGTAAAACACACCCACTTCCTCTATTGAAACCATAAATTTTGTATTTTTACTGATACAAGGGTCGTTGTATTAACACCTGATGTCAGTGTAGTTGTACACCTTCCATTGTGTAATTTTCCAGTCTCCGTTTGTGTGTGCACTTGCATTACATTTAGGGGCATCTGTGAACGTATATTTACATAAACATATTCTCGGTAATTTTACATTTTTCTGTAATTTGCTAAAAGGAGTGCAGTATTTTAAATTTTACTCTAATTACTCTAATGTTCCTAGGAATCCTGATATAATTACATGTATTTGTATAAACGTGCAATCTAGCGGTAGGGTGTCGAACTACTTCGAACACCATTTGTGTTATCGAAAGGAAAATTTTACTTCCTCTGATGGGATATGCTGTGTATTTTGCATATAACTACCTATATCTGAAGCTGTTATCCTCATATTAGAGATAAGTGTTTTATAATTCTGTTAAACTAACAATTTATAAAACGGAGTACAACAACGGGAAGATTTTAAAACTACACATACATAGTATGTGAAATAACATGACGCAGTTGTAAAAGTGGATTTACTGACGGTAAAATTCCTAAGTAAAACGGTGAAAAATTTACAGAAATTGTGTATTCACGCGTTTAGTTAATCCACGATTTTAGTTTTGTTGAAGTGAAAAAAAGACACACTGTGGTGAAATTGCAATTGCGACGCCTGTGTGAATTTACTACCCATGGAGAAAAAATACACGAATGATGCAGTTTATTTTCTGCTAAATATTAATTGTAATTTTACACCATCATATGTCAAATTACTTCTACTACGTACGTGTTATTTTACTAATTTATAGGACAAATTTACTTGGACGTAGAGTTAAAAAAAATCATTGACATGAACGTGTAAAATACATCGACTTCAGTGAAGATGCTTCTGCCTTATACATTTTGTGTAAAATTACACTTTTCTTTACGTTGTGGATGGCATATGAATAAAGTGGCTAGGCCTAGGGCAGTGTTAATTTTACATATGGCGGAGGTATAGAACATTTGTGATACGCAGATTCTAAGCAGGGCTTTAAAATGTGATCAATTAATTGCGAATAGCCCATGGCATATGGAGGCTTAATACACAAGCACACATTGGGGCTTCGTGTGACTCAGTGTAGCGTAGTTCAGGCCTGCTCCACACGCACGCACGAGCGAGCGAGTACGCACATTGAAGCGCAGTATTCGCAGTCAGTATAGACGCGGTAGGCATGATGAACGCACGATTGCCCTTAGATTTTTGTTCGGAATCAGATTCATATTTCTAAATGGAAACCGTAAAGCTACTGTATGATAATCACAGAAGATGAAAATTATTTTGGCGTAGTGAATATATGGAAAATAGAGGTACACATGGAATGTTTATCTTAACAAATGAATTATCCGATTCGAAATTCAGAAACTACTGTCGTCTTACTAGACAACAATTCGAGGAAGTGCATAGTATGATTGACGAAGAGATCAGTTCGGAGGGCTGCAACGCACAAAAACCAATTGGGACCAGAGAGAAACTAGCCGTTTTCTTAATGTAGGATCGTATAGTAAAATAAAATAGTATGTAATTATGTTAAGAGAATGTGTATGTAACATTACATAATGCAGTAAAAACCTATCTAGTACACATTTTGACTGATTTAATGCAATGGTGTGACTAGTAATAAACAAATATTAATACAGAATGAAATGCATTTTATATATTTTAAAGGTTAGAGTGATATAGACTTAGCGAACGTAGGCTAATTGCAACAATAATTCCATATATGTATATAAGAAAATGTAAAATAGCCTGGACATGGTTCTTACTGTACTGTATGACCAGAGAAAGGGATGTTATGGATTACAGTTTCAGATCCCACAGCGAAGTCATATTGCTGCACGTTTTCACTGTACATATTACACACACTCGGGGGATAACTAGAAGAAGCTCCTGGTACACTTGCCGTTGACATGCTGGTAGGAGATACGTAAAATTGTGCTTCTTCTTCTGCAGATACAGCGTCGAAAAGTTTTCTCCTGATAACAAATTGCGATTGTTGCGGCATTTTGGAAGTTGAATTATTCATAGATAGCAAAATTGATACAACGCATCTTTCTCTTAAGTCATACTTTAATAAACTTCTTGCCTTAGTTGCCTTCTTCCATGTATTCCCGTAGAGACATTAACGTTTTTCGTGTAGGGACCATCTGATGACCGTTTCTTTTTTTATGTTCATATCTCCTAACGAATGACATCGTTTACTTGCATTGGCAACACCTGTATGCGGAAGTGTTACTGTGGGCACATTCTCTGCCGCATTTTGTTCAAGGTTTGTGTCCTCTTGAGTTTGTACAATACTATCTTCCAAATCTTCATCCATGTCATCGTCCTGGCTGTGGACGACGTTTGATGACGTTGGTCTGCTTGCCGTGTACGGCAGTAAAAATTCCATATGTGTTTGGTACTTCAGTGGTTTGATGTCAATGTGACCAGAGCCACTTTTAGGTTGCAGTTTCTCTTGCCTTCGTAAAGCATCCCGATAACACTGCCTCAGTTTCCCCCCACGTCTCCTTAACGGTGTTGCCTGCAAATGCAAAAATAATTATGTTTGTATGTTATAAAGTAGTGTCTACAATAGGCCTTGTCCGCCGACATGCTCCAGGACATTAAAATGGTGATTGGTGCACGTGAGACAGTGGCGTTATGGTCCGCGCCGGCAAGTATGTACCGATGTCCTATGTCTGAACTGTATTACAAAGAAAACCTTTCAAATTAGTTTATAATATCCACGGAATGTTACATAGATGGTTTTGCATTGAAAATCTCTATCATCTTTCTATATCTTAATTGAAAAATGTTTACAAACAATATTTGCAAATTGGCATGTTTAACGCGCTCTCTGGGGAATTTCTCAATGGTTTGTTGAATATACATTACTTTCCAATTGGATTAGGAATTGTCCTCGTCATGCTCGTTGACAAGTCCAGTTGTAGATATGGCTGAACACATTAAATTTGACCCGAGAGTGACAGGATGGAAACATTTTCGTTTAATTGATTTACAGCACAGTGTGTCTTAGTATGTAGGTATTCGTGAACATTAGTCCCACATATTGGGAATTGTAGGTATTCAGTTCTTATGATAATGTTCACCCTTTCAGGAAAACGGTTTATTTTCCAATTAGAAAATTACTTCCATCCTATCTCCTCGGACATATTTGATTTCGTCCGTATTCACATGGAAGTATTCTACACGTATTTTTGCACTTCTTCAGGTACCTTGCTACTGGGGACTCATACAGAATTCTTGCTTACAGTTACAGAATGGGAGATCGGATGGTATCAAAAATGGTGAATCAAGTATCTGCTGCGGTATGGGATTGCATACAACCAATTTATTTACCTTAACCAACAGTTCACACTTGGGAGAGAGCTGCGCGGAAGTTCAAGCAAAAATGACAATTTCCGCACTGTATTGGGTCTGTGGACGGCAGACAGATCGTCATGAAAAAGGTGCCGAGCATAGATTCTGCGTGATTTAATTACAAAGGAACTTTTTCCACAGTTTTAATGGCTACTGTTGATGCGAACTATAAATTCACTTCTATAGACGTGGGTTCGTATGGTCGCTTAAATGACAGCACCATTTTTCGTAGCAGTGTTTTAGGAGATGCACTACATTGCAAGACTTTACCCATTCCACCTCATGCAGAATGTTCTGGATTTACAGATTTACTACCTTATATATTTCTTGGTGATGAGGCGTTTCCTTTGATGAAGAATCTAATGCGACCTTATCCAATATGTAAAGTTACTGGTAATATGGACTGTAAGGTATTTAATTATAGACTTTCTAGGGCGCGCCAAACAGTAGAATGTGCTTTCAAAATCACGGCTTCAATATTCCGAGTTTTTAGGAAACAATTCGAGATAAAGCTTGAGACCATAGATTCTACTGTTAAGGCGGGTTGTGTTTTGCATAACTATTCACGAGTGCATACCACGTCTTGTGAGGCATGTGATGATAACACAGAAGAGATGCCTGCAGACCAACTGTTGCCCTTATCATCACAAACTGTGAGACCCACTACAAACGCTTTCCACGCGAGAGAGAACTTTACCCGCTACTTCAATACTTCAGGAGCTTTACCTTGGCAACGTGAAAGTGTTTTGCGTGCAAATACTGATGCAAATTTGTGTATTACAAATCGTATTTGTTTACTTGAATATCTCACAATACATTACTTCATACACTAACATGTATGTTTTGAGTACTCATTATATACTACTGTAACCATTCCCCGTTTACTGCTCAAATTAACAGTGTTTATTTATTGTACTCTCCTGATATCAACAATATAATATACGTTGTATGAGAATAATGCACTAAGAGCAATGTGTGTAAACAGCACTAATCGAATAAAGTGGTAATCAATAGCATTTACTCACCATCCTTCAATCCAGTTTCTCTTACAATGTTATCCCATATTTCATCCTTTGCTTTGCTCTTCAAGTAATCTGGGTGTGACGCATCGTACAGAATCATATGGAGCCTCGCAGTTTCTATAAGTTCCTCTGACATGCTCCAAAATAAACGTCCGAACAACTAACTTTCCACTACTTCGATAGTAAGCACTATACTCTCTCACAGGCTTCCAAAAGGCGGACTGCGTGCAGGAAACTATGTACAATGCTTACGGCGTGCAGACCCGTGCAGGCATGAACCTGCGCTGCGCGCCAATGTGCGATTTCCAACCTACACATACTGTTTGCATTTTCCTGCACTACGCTGCGCTACGTAGAACTACGCAACTACGTCCCAATGTGCGTGCGGCCGGCCTTAGGCAAGCACTGCTTCTTGTGCATCTGATCAAGCTGTGTTGGAATCGCGGCGACAGTTTAAACTACAGCAGGCGGAGAGGGATCACAAGGTCAGTGTAAAACAGGACTGACCTGATGGTTGATTACTGTGCACGCCCTCCCCCCCCCCCTAATTCCACCCCACACCTCGCTACGACCAATCGGCTTGGACGGCACCCGGGGGGGGGGGTTCATAAACTGGCATTGCCACCAGGATGCTACGCTGCGCCCCAATCAGATGGGGAATCAAATTTTCCCAGGACCCTCCCACCTCCACCCCCACCCCCTTCCCACTTCGTGAGGCGAAATGGGTGGCGAGGAAGAGGCCAAAAGCGTAATGCGAGCATAATCGATGTTTTCGGATGCGATCGGACCATTAACGCGAGAAGTGAGCGCCAATAGAAGCAGCCATTACCCAATGGCGATGTGACACTACGGATTACTCTAGGGTTCGATCAGTCATTCACGAAGCAACTCTGTTTTATTTTTAACGGGGATCGAGCAAGTATAAATAAATAACGACATCCCCTTACCCTAATTTGGGGTTTCCTGCTTTCCACAAATTCTGTACTTCGTCAGTAATCATGAGTTCCCTGGTACTCCACTTTATTGTAACATGTACAATGCCTTTGCTGTCCCGTCGAGCTTCCTAAGCGCTTTCTACTGTACTGGCTAATGTAAACCTTCAGGGGAAGGCGGATGGGTTTTGCTTAACGCCCATATGACACATTAACATATCTCCAGTAAGCTGGTGAACAAAACGCAACATCTCGACGATAACGACTTATAAGGTGGATAGTACATTGGAGAGAGCTGGGCGGCTCTCAACAACGAGGCCTTGATAGCCGATGAGTGCCAGAATGCAAGGACGGGGGAAACGGGAGATTCCTGAGAAAACCTACCAACCAGCGGCATCGTCCGGCACGATTCCCACAAACAATAATCCGGGGGCGGCGTCGCTGGGATTCGAACCCGGCTCGCCTTGATTAGAGGTGAGCGCCCTAGCTGCTACACCATCGCGGCCCCTTGCTTAGAATGTTATTACCATCAGATGCCCCGTTTCTAATAATTTCGTTCAAGTCGTACAGTGGACGACCCTCAGGAGCAGTGAGGCTCAGTCAAGAGTGCATGGTATATAAATAATGCAATTGAAGATTATCTCTTTTTTTAATTTTATGAGAGCCAATAAATAAAAACTAAAACAGGGCAATCCTGTGTAATTGTTTTTACTACCTTTGTGGGCAATATTTTGCCTGTGTGACGTGATTCTGCCGAGCTATCTCTGACGCCGTAAGTGGTTACATGTGACTGCGGTGCAAGATACTGTGCGAAATAAATGCCCCAATATTGCCAAACAACTGCTTACAGGATTAGCAAAAACTGTTTTCTATGATTTTCCTTTTTCGGGTTTTCAATGTTGGCTCTCAAAAAACCTGTGGATTTCAGCTGACGTTTTTGTAGTTGATTTCTGTCCCATGACCTTTAGTAAATATATCTGCTCAACCTTGAACTGACTTTTACTCTTCGGAATTACTTTTGTAAAGTAAGATTCGACACCAGAGCTTGTCACTGCATGCTGCTTCCATCAGCAGAGTATCCGAAGGTGGAATGCTTTCGCTGTCATTCACTATCTCTAGTATGGGCTTATATATATATATATATATATATATATATATATATATATATATATATATATATATATATATATATAGATTATGGTCACACAAATAAGCAATTGACTTTACTTCTTGGGTAGGAGAATTATAATGCTTTACGGGTATTGGCTTATTCCAAAAAGCCGATATAGTGGGGCAAGTATGTTTTTGCCCAAAATGTCTTGGAACATGCCAAGAGTTCATCGACCCATTAATTATAACTAATGGCCCATGCCCAAATCATGAGAAATACCATCACACCGCACTTCCACCACCAATTCTCACAAAACATAGTAAGGTAAATATAATTTCCCAGGCATCCGCCACATCCACACACGTCCAAATTATTGTTACAACACGTACCATGGTTCGTCACTCCTGAAGACCTCCCACCCTCCTAAGTCCAATAATGGTGTTTTTTTTGCATATTTTCATATTACAACGTGCATGTGATCAGTGGCTACCGGGCAACGGCATGACCATGAAAATCTAATGCTATCACCTACTGGAGTAAAGTGCTATTAGTAGCTTCCTTACATCAGCTGAGAAGAAAGTCTTTTACAATCATTGACATAGCTTTCTGGTGATTGGTTCCGTTACTTCAGCAATCGCCGGTCCTGTTTCAATTTTTTTTTTGGCTTAATGCAACGATGGTTGGAAACATTGCTTGCATGAAGTTTACAGTTGGTTATGACACTACTTGCACTGTGCCAAGGTATGTTAAAATACTGATAAATACCTCTGGTGGAATAACCATGGGTCCCCTACGACCATGCCCCTTCGAACGCATAAAACAGTATGTGTGCTTCCTTCTGGCAAAGTTCACTAGGAGAACAGGGTGTCCAGGAACTTTCGGCCGCATAACGTAGATAATGTATGCATCGTTCGTATTCAACGTCACACTGTTTTAGACAAAATAGAAGTCCAGATTGACGAGGAGTGACAATTGTTTGAGCTGTACGCCTCAATGTTAAAAACGCAGGAATTGTACCAAGGAGGTACCTACAAGATTACAGAGTGCTTAGAACAGTTCGCATAGCCATTTGGTGGACACGACCAGAGCCGTACCCGAGTTTGAGAATCCTCTCACGAGTTACAAGCACTTCCCATTGGTCCGGCTGTGAAAGGGGCAGCACGCTCCACCACCGACTGTACTCCGGCAAGGCGTGGGTCGTCGCTGACGCCGACCACAAACGTTACTCACTGGGCGCAGTTAGATGTGCTGGTTGGGGGTGGTGGGTGTTGGGGGGGGGGGAGTGTTATCTGGAGCCCGGACCTCTTGCTCGGCCTCAACACCAACGATGCAAGAGGGTGCGGGCCAGCGGGGCAGTAACTCGCCCCCTCTTTTATGTGGGCCATGACTCACCCCTCGGGGGCCGCCCGCGGGCAAATGACCCGCAAATTGCGCTTTCTCCAGGCATCCTCCGGGTATCGTCCTCCCTCCCTCCCTCCCTCCCTCCCCCCCCCCCGAACCTTAACACATAGCCAGTGGCCCGCGCGACACCTGGCCGGCGGCACATCCGTAAACTCTTCCTCGCTTCTCCGGGCCGGATTATCCGGTCCGGATCGCTGGATCTTCCTCTCCCGTCCCTCGGCCAACGCTACAGCCGTACCTCCACGTGCGAGCTGCTGAGACGCTGTCTCGGTCCACGAGGAAGCGACGGGATGCTAGCCTGAAGTAGACCGACAAAAAATAATGCGGAAGATGCAGATACTTATACGGAAAATCAGCTTTAAAAATAATACACTTCAGTAAACATTAGGGACAGATAACCTAAATATGTTTTCCTCTTAGGGGAACCTGGTTTGATTCCCGGCGGGGTCGCTCCCGGATTTTCGCATGTGGGAATCGTGCTAAACCACTGTTGGCCGGCGAGTTTTCTCGGGTATCTCCCGTTTCCCTCGCCTCTTCATTTAAGCACTGCTCCATACTCACCTCGTTAAAGATGTTAGATAAAACATACATTTCAAATTCGCACAAAATGATTTTGGTCTCTCTGGAAATCAAAACCCGCTTTCTGCACATGGCGTTACGTTTTGTCGCAATTTACATTTGATCATTTATATTCAAAAACATTTCAAATGAACTTTATCAATTTTTCCCAGTTCGTGTTAATCGAAGGTGGACTTCAGTAGTATAAAATGGAGAAATTTGGGACATCGGCATCTGGCTGCGTAGCTCGGAGTTGTTCATGCGCTGTCATTCTGTTTCCCCGGCTGCCATCTTGTTCGACAGGTTGTATGTCAGTGACAACCTTTGACCTTGACCCCAGTGACTTTTGACCTTGAAAACCCGAAATATATAAAAATATTATTAAAATGTTTATTACTAAACAATTATTAAATAAAATTGTCGATAAGAAATTATTTAACAAATTATTAAAACATTTATTATTTAAAAAATTAAAACAAAACCTTACATTTCCGGAGGTTCCCCTCAGCACCACATCGAGCAGACGATTGACCTCCTTCACCCTACCACTACCAATTACTCATTCTATCGTATGCAGCCATCTTGGTTTTTGTTTTTTGTTTGTCATTTGTTTATACATTACTGAAGCCGCCATATTGAATTTCATATGTTTACTTTAACATCACCTAAATAGCGCTAGTGTATTAATTTATCCACCAGGCGAGCTGTCGATTTAGCCACAAGGTCGCAGCCATATTTTTATATGTTTTTAAAGTATAGGTTATGCTGTCAGCACCTTACATACTGGATTCTATTTTCAGTGTTTAGGTAGGGCTAATTTCTCGATTATACAGGCTGTTATCGGCCTTTACAGAATGGTGACATTGACCACTCCTGCAGAGTATTTAAACTGTCATATTTAATTTTTTGTTTTATTTTTCACCATAAGTATTTTTATTTGAAGTTATTTTTTATATAAAGCCAGGTTTTTTTAAAATAAAACACCTTGTTTAAAAAATTAATTTTTGCTGAATATGTAAATTTTATTATGTGTTCAATAAAGTACATGAATTAAAATTTACATAATCAGCAAAAAACAATAGCTTTTATTAATATTCGAACAGAGTACAAATTACATATTATTTTAATCTGCAGGTCTATGGTTATGATCTTTGGGTGTCTCGTTGAAGGCTGAGCAATTCATGTATGGTGGTAATCAGCAGTGCTCTATGAAGGGGTGCAAAAATCACAGGGTGGCTACGAAAGATCATCGACACAAGCAGCAGTAGTAGCAGTAATTGTCTTCGATTCACCACCCATCGCATTATCATTGCAGTGTAGACTTGACTACTTTATGATCCATGGCTCTATGATACTAGTACCAACATCCCGCTCATTGACACCAGTTCTGTCGGTAACAGAACCGCAATCAGCAGTCTCAAGAGTACTCCTGAGGCTGCTGGTCGTCGACGAGTGTGTGCGGGTTCATCTCTGGAACTAGAGGCGGAATCATTCGTGATTGATACTGACACGAGTGCCTTGCGTTGGCGATGCACTCGTCGGCGCCTGGTCGTCTGGCTGGCGGCATCCTTCTTGGACCTAGGTTCCTGAGAGTGGGGCCGATGGTTCGTGCCCGCCTGGAGCGAATCCACGTCACAGTCTGGCGCGTAGATGGTAGAATGAGTCCGTGCCGGGGCGATCATTTGGTCCACAGTGCAGGGAAGCTGCATCTGCGGCCTCGTGTGGAACACGACGCAAGCCGATGCTCCCGGACAGGCCAATTGAAACTGCGTTAGATCGTATACGATTGGAAAATGTGCGAATCGCCAGTGCTGCATGCCGCTACCATCGCAGGTATCGGTGTACCTGCGCAGATATCCATATTCTGCTATGAAACTATACTTCACGCTATCATAGTCTGGCTTGGTGCTTGCATAAATATTCGTAAGACAGAATGGAGCCACGGTGACGATCAGACGTCTAGGCGTCGACTAAACGAGCTCGTTGATTTTTCCCACTGGTATATAATATGATTTCGATCATGTGTGCCACCATTTGCGCAGCAGCTGCGCCTTTTTCAGTGCGCAGGCCCAGTCAGGTATTGGCCTGTATCAGACTTGACAATGCGAATCGCCGTAAAGTTTCGTCAGCTTGCGAAGCGAAGGACATCCATACTCGGCCTGAACGTCGATAATTTCCACTTCAGATTTACACAAGTCGTCAAGCCATTGTTTTCTGCTCAGGTCCTGCTACGTAAATCGGGAATTTCGGGTCCTGCATCGCCAAGTCTCGCAGCAGTTTCCCATGTGATGGTATGGAATCTTTCCTACGTCCCACTCCAGTCTGTGGTAGTACTTGCTCACCCAGGTCTTTGTTTCTTGCTCTTCTCATCCAACAGTTCCCACGAATAAGGGGTGGAGGAAGGAGCGTGCGTGTGTTTTGCCATCGTCGTCGTAGGACACTGGGTTCTCCGTGAGCATGTAGCCATTTTGACTCTGGAGACCCTGCGGATCACAGTACATCTCGAAGCTGAGGATGCTTGAAGACGACTAATCAGTTGCAGTATGTGAACAGTAATATTCATGTATTCTCACCTGCGCTCACGACAGTATTTTGACGGCCTCGTCTCGGCAATTGTACGATACAAGCCTGACGTGAAGAATCGGGGCAGAATGCGTACATGTTGGCAGGAATATTTCCATGTGTAGTGAATTCGATCCTGCAGTCGATTACATTGGAGGTAATACACTCGCCCTGTTTACGCACACCGAATACCACGAGCGGGGCCGAACTCTTGAAAGTATCAGGGCTGAATATCGTGCATTGGGGCGTCCATAATACCCTTTATGGAATTGAGCGTACGTCTGATATGCCAGCAGGTACTGCCCATTTTCAGTGTTCATGTTCATGTCAACGTACGGACTGCTTTCGCTATTAAAAAATATTTTCATATTTTCTATTTGACATACGTCGAACGGCGAACATTAAAATATGTTTGAAAAAGTAAATTTATTTTTAAATTTAATATGTCAAACTTACCGTCGCGAAGTTCTCGTAACAGTAGTGTGTGTGTGTATATATATATATAGTAAACACTATGGCGCGAGTACTAGAAAAATCTCAAATTCCGCTTCTAACCTCATTTTCATTTAAAGACATTAGTTGTTACAAACGACATTCTGTTGAGGGCACAAGCATAAATATTTTGGATTTACCACCAGAATTTTCTTCAGAATGACAGACTTGAGCTAAGAGGCAATTTTGTGCCAAAAATAAATCTGCAACAACAGTGTACAATCCAACGATCTTTCAACGAACCCAGAAGTCTTGGACCAGTTATTTACAGCTCCGCAAACTTCGTATAAAGCAACGGTACAGTTTGCTGCTGTGCTGAAGATGTCTCTTCTTATACGCTGTTCATGGTAAAGTGAGCACTTTTGAGGTCTTAGTTACGTTTTCCTCCTTGCCATTTTTTATCTCTTAACCATCTTTTAAGATAAATATTGCCATGCAAGTAATAAACACTGTGTGTATATTCCACCGCGCTCGGACGTTAATGTATTAGGATGCAATAAGATATGTTTATTGACTATTGTACCGAATGAGAGGGCTTTCGAAAGTGCTCACTTTACTGTGAATAGCCTGTAGTAAAATGTACGAATACCATACAGCCGGGAGACACACGTAAGTACACCAGGCAACATTTATAAACTTCCCGGGCGAGACCAGAAAACAGCTCGAGGGGATGTCCTCGCCCAGAAATCAATCCCAGATAACCCACTGCGGGGTCGAGCGGTGAAAATTAACTCGCAGCCCCCGGGGTCGATCCGCGTGCATAAACCGCTACCCCCTCCTTCCCTCCTGAATACTAGGGGAGGGGGGCGGCTGAGTTGGTCGGTCGCGGATAGACAGGTTTCCTGGTGCTTGTTAGGGACAGTGCTATCTTTTTTATTATTACTCTCACACGTCTGCCAATTCTGGTTAATGCCGGGATATAATAATATTCCTTTCCTTTACCCGTGTTAAGTTTCTTTTTCTTTCTTTCGGCATTTGGCTTGCTATTGGGACCACGCAGTTTTGCCACCTCTTTGATTTTGTTCTATTACATGTAGGCCTACATCCAGGTAAAGGCTGTTCATGATAAAGTGAGCACTTTAGAAATGAACCTTAGAAAAAAGACACTGCCGCTGCCTGCATATGTTTTAATAGGCGCACGGATTGACATTCGCCTATTAGAATTGGTAACGATGGGTGGAAAATACTTCCATATCTTGAAGTCGAATAAAAAGTCTTAGGTAATCATTGTGATAACTTAAATCATTTACGCTTTCTGCTTTTACTATGCATCGAAGTGTGAGAACAAGCAGATTCGTAAAATATTTATTCTCCTAATAGTTAAACTGTTTAATTTGACCGACGCTTGAATAAAGTGTGATAATATCTGGCACCGTCTGGGGTTTTCTAATTTTCTGCCATAGTTTTCTTTAAAAGGGCGTACTGCAATCTTTGCCGTTATAATGTGTAACAATAGCTGCCTGAACGTTTATATAGTTATATATTGAGTGAAATGATCCTTTTTTAAGCTGGAATGGTACGGGTGATACTAACATATGCGAAACGTGTAATGTTTCCGTCGTATTGCTTTACTGTGCAGATTAGATGTGTAACAGTGGGACTTAGTACTCGCGGTGAAAGTCCACAGATTAAAGTACGTCCGTATAGTCGTACGTTTTTTTAAACGTGAATACGTCTTCCAATTTCCGATCATAATGGGAGGTAATCCAGAAAATCCGATGATACAGTTTGGCATTGCAGCTCCGAATCTATCGTCTACATTGAAAATTCGATTACTCCACTTGATTGCCAAAGGATCAAAGAATATGTTACATTGAGTGAGTTCTTAGAAGCATCCGGTAGGTGGGAGGTTTGGGGGGGGGGGGGGGAGGCAATTTTGAGTTCGTTTCGCCGCGTCTCATAACTTCCGCATAGTATAACTTTTGACTAGGAGAAGGTACGACGTTCGTTTGAGTTTCAATCAACAGTTCTCGTCAAGACAATCGATTGCGTGTATGGGGACATTTGTGTGGCTTGGTTATGGTGTAATTGTATGCGTTTAATATAAAAAATTATGAAATCTTAACACAATTTCGGTCTATACGCGTCAAAAATCCCAAGACGAAATACAGAACTCATATACGGTTGGAAAGAGCATCTCAAAAGCAATCCAGTGATACCTTTAAAACCCCCATATGATCGAGTGAAGCGGTGCCGGAAACGTAAAATAAACATCAAGGCGTCCGAGCGCGTCAACGTAGACGTATTCACGCAAAACAATCGGCCGTGTCCCCAACACACCCAAACCCAATATTTTTTTCCGCCATAAATACACATTTAATGTGGGATGTCTCATGTCCATAACATATATGTACCGAGATATGTATTCGCACCAACAACGATTTCACAGACAATGTTTCAGGACATCTCCTCTTAAGGGCACTGCCTATCGGCTGGCAGCTGCAAAATCTAAACGGGAATTCCCATGGCAAGGAAATTTCGATTGAGTGCGTTAATTTTAGAGATGCGTGCTTCTTACAATATGTATTCGTTACGCATTTTTTGAGGAGACGTCCCTTACGGCTGAGATGTTTCTCCGAAGAAGTATAGCCTACCCTAACTATAGGTTTACTATTATAACTTATATAGTTATAGCTATAGGCCTATATAATTATAGCTTAACTATTTTCACTCTAAAAAAATCATGCTTTAGAGAAAGTGAAGGAACTGAAAATCGTAGGCAAGTTTCTCAGAAAATACAGATTTTAATGTAACATTTTTGAAAAAGATATTAAACACAAACACTTGCAATATTCATAAATGTGCCAGTATTCCTTAAAGAAATGTCACGTATAATACTTTTTGTTTGGGACTGTTATCTGTAAACTGTGTGGTAAGAGGTATCGTAGGCAGCGCCATTAACATCGGGGTCTTGACAGATAAGAGTGGGGCGAGGTGTATATGGTGCAACGCCGGAATGTAAGGGCTAGGGTAAACGGGAGATCCCCGAGGAAACTCACCGATCAGCGGCATCGTCCGGCGCGATTCCCACATGCGAGAATCCGGATGCGTCCTCCTCCGGGAGGTTCGCGTTGTTGGAAGGCGAGCGCTCTAGCCGTTGATTCACCGCGGCCCCTCCAAGCCTGAGGATTGTTTCTTCTCCGTCACGCGACGCTTCAGATCGGTTGTTTCGTAGAGCGCAGCCCGGGAACCCGTGCCTGGTTGTCGTAAACATCCCTGCACGACGGCCATTGCAAAGGACCAGGGCCGACGCATGGCAGGGCTCTGACTTCCCGTTAATTAGCACGCTGGCAAATGAGCAGCGTCACTGTCGTTTGTTCGGGCGGCTGCGAAACACGCCACGCGAAAAGCAGCTTACCGCGCGGGCAACACTTTTTTTAAAGTCGAGATAATCATACGTAACAAGCGCATTTCGACTGACGCCTCATTACGAAGTAATAAAGCACTGGGAGTAACCGGGTTCTAACTGTATAGAGGTTTCGAATTTAATAGAAGAGAAAGAAAAAAATAACTCCGGTTCCATAATTTATATAACCGAAGTAAAACTAAACGTGGTCACAATTGATGCAATTTCAAAATTAATCGCTATATTAGTAGCAAAAATGAGCACAAATAAAGAATAAATTAGCTACTGCTGTATATTAACTAGTAACGAAATCCAGTAGTCTTTCACTGATCTTCCAATATTCCCGCTATTCCGTGTTGATACCAGATAATGTTTTTGGACATTTTTTTGGTGAAAAAAGTGTTTTTTTTTTTTTTTTTTGTGAAATGATTAATTTCGTGAGTGGTTTTTCGAGAGAAACAGGCAATTTTGTCGTTAACATGGCCGCCCCAGGCTGCCGACGAACGTGGCGGCCGTCCGCGGCTACCAAGGTGGCGGACGGATCCTGGATCTTATCCCTGAACCCTGCACCAAAGTCGCCATTTATACACTACTGCAACAACCTGTTACAGGTATTGTCACCATGTTTCGCAGCGATTTTCCTTTTGAAACGACACAGTCGGTCGTGTACGTGTGGTTCTATAACCCTCCTTGTCAAATGTATGGGTCCAAAAACTCGTCTTTTCCAATATGTTTTATTTAATTTCGTATTTGTAGTTACCAAAAAAAATTGCCAGTCCTTAAAGGGACACGTCCTAAATTAATTCCAGGATATATAAGCTACATTCCCGTGTTGTCTAAGGCGAAACACGTACTGAAATCATTTTTACACGACGTTATGCTCTTTAGTAGAACGGGGAAAGACGAAAGTTTTGGAACTGGGCGACTCATTTATGACCTCACACAGGCTTGCGTGGCTGCGTGGATATTTTTAACGCCAAGAAATGCCGAGCAAAAAATAAATAAAGTAAAGACAGAACCTTACTGTTATATACTGCCCACAGTTAACTGAGAACTTTTAAAATCAACATTTAAAAAGTTTCACTGTCCCTGCCTGCATATATTGTAACCGTCAAAATGTCTGGCATCCGCTAAGTAAAGTTGGTAAAGGCCGTTCATGATAAAGTGAGCATTTTAAATGAACCTTAGAAAAAAGTCACTACCCCTGCATGCATATACTTCAATGGGAGCATTGAGTGACACGCGCTCAATAAACTTGATAACGATGGATGGGGGAAGTT
Organism: Dryococelus australis; assembly: GCA_029891345.1. Classification (NCBI taxonomy): domain Eukaryota; kingdom Metazoa; phylum Arthropoda; class Insecta; order Phasmatodea; family Phasmatidae; genus Dryococelus; species Dryococelus australis. The sequence goes on from CM057006.1 coordinate 42,150,672, forward strand.
GTTCCGTATCTTACCCTCGAATAAAAAGTGTTAGGTAACCTTTTCTGATTACTTAAATTATTTATTCTGATTTCTGTTTTTTTTTAATGCACCGAACTGTAAAAATGAGTAGATTGTAAGATATTAACTTTCTAAATAATATCACAGTTTCATTTGACCGACGTATGAATAAAATGATGAGGCCCATGGCAATGTTAATTTTACATAAGGCGGAGAAATACACATCGCGAATACAAGTAGATTTTGAGCAGGGCTTTCAAAAGTGTTCATTTTATCTTGAACAGCCTGTAACGATGGAGGAAAAGTAGTTCCTTTTGTAACGTGGAATTGAAGGCCCTAGGTAAAAATTTGCGAATACTCAAATTATTTCATTTCCTTTCTGTTTTTTTTTTTTTTTTTTTTTTTTAATTCTTATAAGTGTAAGGATGAAGTAATTTGTAAAATATTAAGTTTCTTTTTCTGAATTATTTTATAGTTTCCCTTGACTGGCGCATGGACCAAGTTATCAGTCACGTGGCAATGTTATATTTACGTTTGGTGTAAGGATACAAGTAGATCCTAGGTAGGGGCTTTCAAAAGTGCTCGCTTCATGGTGAGCAGCCTATAGTATTGCCGGGAAGAGCTGTGTAGGGGGAGAACAGGTGGAGAATGCTCCGACGTCGCATGTTGGCCGCCGAGACTCCGTTCGGCCACAAGTGCTCCGACCTCGGTGGCGAAAAAGGAAGGCGGGCCTTGACGAGGTTAGCATCAGGACTGCAGGTCGCCTCCGGCCTCCCGGGAGAGACCCGTCCGACACGATCACGGGTGTGTGTGTGTGTGGGGGGGGGGAGGGGAGGCGTCGAACCGATCCGGGAGGCAGCGAAGGAAAGTAAATTTTCATTACAGATACTCGGAGGAGAGCTCCGCGGCTCACCCCTACCTGGGTTCCACATCGGGGCGGGGCAAACCGGGATTAGATTTTCCCCCGCGCACGACAGACGGTCCTTGCTTCGGCAACACATTTCACGTCGTTAACCTGGGTACAGCTGCTGCTGTTGGGCTGAGGGGGGATGCCCGCCCCCCTTCCGGCAACTACATCGAACGTGGCTCCCGCACGGAAAAAAAAAATAAAGCCAGATGAGGGTCAGGCATGGCACTCTTTCACTTCTCTGGGTCATTTCTGCATGTCTTACCTGGCCTGGAATGTTCCAAATGAACATTTCCCCACGAAAAGTACTGAGTGTGCGGCGTGTAATGTACTGACGTACGAAAAGAACATGCACTTCTGACAACGCACGTTAGATATGCAATTTCGGAGCATCCTAACAAAGCGTTGTGTCTCGAAATATACGCTCCAGTTACACGCGGAACTACTCACTGGTCCTGCATTGAGCGCCGCTTCAGATTTACGCCGATAAAACGATAGGTTCGCCACTGAAAGTTCCATTAAGTACACGCGACACGACAGCAACACAGCAAGCAAGATTTGAGCCCTGCGCTCAGTGGCGATGACACGCTTGATGCATGTGGCAGTGCGGCCCTTATCACTCTCGCTCTTCTCTACAAGTATAAAACGCTTGTGAGTAATACGTAACATAACTAGGAAACAACCAAACACGTCATACATGGTGTGATCTTTTAAAGGTTTGGCGCAAATAGCGAGAAGATGCCACGGATCGACTATAAGAGTTGAGCTTTTATAGATGCGATGATAGCCCACAGATCTAATTAACTAAGTCCATACTGTTGTACTTTTCTACGATCTATTAAAGAAACTGCGCATTCGAGTTTTGATGTATTTTTTTTAACATTTTCGCAATTTTTCCCCCTTGAAAACACTTAGGATGTTAAAAGCCAAACTATGTGGCCTTAGATAATTGGGTTTTACCTCTTATATCATAAAATTGTCTTCCCAGCACATTAGAGATACCCGCATACACGCGGACGACGATTTCGCAGAAAATACTTGAGCTGTCTTTCCACTACGTCATTTCTGGCGAACACTACATCGTTATCTGGCGTCGCAGTTGCGGTGTTTTTAAAACAGAGAGCTGTGGAAAACACTTGCTTAGTGTCTGTGAAGGATGTTCGGGGCGATCCGTCTTGAAGCGATCCTTTCCGCGAGCGTGCGGAGATCAAAGAGGTCGGCCCATCAACCGGTGTTGGGGGTGGGAAAGGACAGACAGTAGAGACAGCTATCCGCGCGTCGTCTCGGGGTACCTTTGGTCACGTGACGTCACCCTGCTCGCACTATCACGTGTCAGTAGAAAGGCTGCTTTTCGAAACCTCGAGCAAAGCGTTCCGAATGGTTGAATTTTAGTACTATAGGCTGTTCACAGTAAAGTGAGCACTTTGAGGCCCTAGTTACTTTTTCCTTCCAGCCATTTCTTTATCATTTAACCACCTTTTTAAATAAATATTGGTATGTAAGTGATAAACACAGTGTGTATATTCCACCGCAATCTGATGTTAACGTCTATGGTTAAAATAAAATATATTTATTGACTATTATTCCAAATGAGAGGGCTTTCAGAAGTGCTCGATTTACCGTGAATGGCATATACCTAGGGACACCCGAATTTCGCGAAAAGATTTCCGCACAAGCTAGACTTCAATACCCTACAGACGTGGCGTCAGTTAATTTATGCTTATTGGTGACTTGACTCTGTGGGAACACATTCTCTTACTTGACTGGCCAATCATAATAAGGTTACTCCGATACCGTACGCACGTGATTCACGAGGAGACACGTAACATGCGTAACCCCATAAATGATCCAATCACTAAAGTGCCTCTGAGCTAAAGTGTTATGAGACGCGTCTGGTCGTGAAATCTGTTCGCGAAATTAGCGTGTGTCTACCTATACCATACACTGTCGGTTCTCGCAAGCCCCCGGCCAAGAACATAGTATGGAAACAAAATTAAACAGCAGCGACCTGGACGGTCAAGGTCGCTACACAAGGCTATGGGTATAGGCTATTCGCGTTTTATTCACACTTATTTAATAAAACCTTTGAAAAATCATCCCAGGTATGACGTATTTAGTTATTTCCAAAATATACCATGTATCACGATCGTTTTATACCTCTGTTACCATAGAAGTATCTTTTTTTCGTTCGATTGAAGCTTTGACTATAATTTCTTTACAAATTATAATAATTCAATTATAATAAATATGAATAAATACATTGAGAAAACACATGTGTTGGTACCACTTAGTAAGAAATAGTTCTCATGCAAAATAGCATTAGGCCCACAAGCGTCCCTTGGCGTAATTTTCTAGACCTGGCTAAGCTTAGTTTGCACGTGGTGGAGGAATATCGTTGATGTAGAACTTACGTCTGTACTATGCCCAAGAGTTCGATGACAGCTGCAGCGCAGGCGAAAATTTGGAATGTGTGTACATAATTACAGAGGAATGTGACGCTGCAGAATTTCTCGATTTTACTCAAGGTCCACATCGAAGCTCTACGCTGCTGCTTCATCTTGTACTGTGCCATGTGCAACATAGGACCACCGCTAGTAAGCATTATGTGTTTGATCGTGCGAAAGCCAAAAATACTCAGCACACATGCTGTTACATGCGGACGCCTCAGGGGCGTATCTGAGTTCGTGACGGATGGAGGTCTTAACAAAAGTAAATAAATATTTGATTTCTAATTTATTCACACATCTATTATTGACAGCATTAAATTATCTGTCTCTATTACATTTTATTTAGCAGACAGCGCAATATTTAATGTCTATTTCAACTCTAATTAACGTCCTTTTTAATTGCCTCTGTTTGATTACAGTCAATTAACTCATACTCATTATTAATACGTGTAGGTGTTCAGTCTGTCTATTGCCACCATTTGTAATGTATTTTACTTGAGCATCTAGTCCAATAGCCTAGCCTGTCAGTCGCTTTCTTCACTGCTTGATACTCGCAGTCGCAGATTTCCCTTCCGCTGGTAAATTCTCTCGCTGCTAGTCTTCGAGGCCCGTCACACCTTTATATCGTTCGCCTTCACCATCTGGAAAGTTCATCTCACCCCGAATACGCTGAGAGAACGAGGTCAGTAATCCAGATTATTCTTCAGATAAACGCAGAAGTCAATACAAGGGTCAGCAGCGTGCGACGCAAAAAAGATTATCGTGTCCGCTCGCTTTCTGTAACAGATACGCGGTCACCGGCCTATCGCTCGCCTATTCATTCAAAACAATCCTTTGAGTTGCTGCCGCCGCTATCGTATAACTGCTGTCCTTGAATTCCTCTCGTTCGCGCGAGATGCGAAGCAGCGAGCGCGTAACAATACGTTGCTGTTCTTCACATACAAACATAGTGTTGAATGTAAGTGAACTGTCCACCATCGATATACTTAACGAAATTTTTCAGGCTTTGTGAACTCCAAAAAGATCACCAAATATGTCACTGAAATAATCAGTATGCTTTCTGTAGTTGTTCTAGAACAGAAGTTCTCACTACCGTGCATTAGAATTCTACTGTATTGGGGAATTTTTCGTTTCATCTCCATAGCTTAATATTTTACTGTTTGTATTATCTCCTACGAGGGACGGATCGTCGTACATATCTTGTATAATCTATTCGTGGTATCTTCGCGCTTTTTGAATCAAACCTTGGTAAGATCACCCCATGTATGACGTGTTTAGTTATTTCTTAAATATTCCATGTGTCATAAGCGTTTTATACTTCCGTTAATATAAAAGTATCTTATTTTTCGTTAAATTGAAGTCTTGCCAATATTTTATTTATAAATTATAATATTTCAGTTATAATAAATATGAACAAAAACAGTGAGAAAACATGTGTGTTGGTAGCGCCTATTAAAGAATAATTTTCGTGCAAAATATTATTACAACTGAGTGAGCACGAATTCGGTGCGTTGTCCTTTGGTGTCATTTTCTAGTATTAGTCAAGCTTTGGTTGTACGAGGCGGAGGAATATCCTGGAAGTAGAACTTTAGCAGGGCTTCATTAAAGCGTGAAGTAACCATGAATGGATTATAAGCACTCAATTTTTCATACATCTATTAATATCAAATGTTATAGGAGACATACCTCCTCGGGTCGCGTGTTGTACGAGGTGGTCTGTAGATATATCGCGAAGCTGTGGCCGCGCATGCTGGGGCTCAGCTTGTTTTGAGATAACCGGCTCTCGGGAATCGTGAACGATCAGTCAGGTCGTTCTGCAGACCGAGTGTGCATTTTATGGACAACTGTCCCCGCGAAGGAATCGTTGAACGGCGCACGGCGACTGAGAGCCACGGACCCGGTGGTCATCTACCGCCCGGCGGACCTGGGCAAGCCAGCGATAATTAGAGGGTGGGATGGATGGATGTGGGAGAGGGTATCTGGCGGCCGTTTGTCAACTTGCTATCCCCTGTGGGGGAGATCGCGCCCAGCTGCTTGCGGCCGCAGTTTCTCAGTCCGAGAGGAACACGCAGCTGTTCCGTACACGGAGGAGATCTGAATGGGGTGATGGTGGTGGGGGGGACCCTCTTCTCGAAGACGGATCGGCGCAGTTAAAGCGGCGACATGGCTTCTGGGCAGACAGTACGGCAACCGGACCCAGGGGCCGCGGTGGCTTAGTGGCTAGACTACACTCCTCCCACCCAGGCGAACCGGGTACGATTCCGCTCCACGGATCTTCCGCGTGTGGGGAATCGTGCGGGACGATGCCGCTGGTCCCCCGGGTTTTCTCGGGGATCTCCCGTTTCCCCCCGCCCTTTCATTCCGGCTCTGCTCCGTGCCCCGCCTCGCTTCATCCTCGCCGGTTCTCAAGACCTCGATGTTAAGAAGCGCCCAGAATATCTTCGTTTGCGAAAAGGTCGCGCGTAATCGCACGAAGACGCCCGAGCAATCCCGATATAAGACGAAGAACTGGATTCCTCAAACTACAGGCGACTACGCGCGTATTGTTCGGATCTAAGATTTTCCAAGAAGTCATACGATATGTCTAGTTAATTAAATTAAGCCGGGTTTTTGTGTGATTCAAAAATACAAGAAGTATCACTTAATGTTTTTAACAGTTTGTCATTACCGTTCAAATAGTCCAAACATTAATTTAGTACATCCGGTATAATATAACTATATCAATAATGAGCTGAAAATAATAGTCAAATAATTATATTCATTCGTGATAACGCATTAATGTATTTCCATCTATCCCCTTCCTCATTAATCTGCCGCACATTAATTTCTGTTAACATGTTCAAGTTCTGCGCGGGCAAAGCTGTGGGTAAAATATTTGTTTCATTTCAGCCCAACACGTACAAAATTCAATTAAGGGGCCGCAGAATCCAAATGCAACAAATATGATTATTTTCGATCTGCCAAACAATTAATTAGCGGACGAAACAACGGGCTACAGCTAGCACATGTATAAATAAAATCCGCACACCTAATTAAAGTTGACTTGAACGTGAAACAAATACAATTAATGAAGACATAGCCCCGTCGTTCCATGTCAACCTTCACACTATTTTTGGACGCTACATAAGAAAACCACCTTGCCACATAAGGAAATCCCCATGCTATTTAAGAAAACCCCCATGCTACGTAAGAAAATCACTCAACGCGAGAAAACCCCTGTGCTACTTACGTAAGAAAATCCCTGTGCTACTTACGTAAGATAATCCCTGTGCTACTTACGTAAGAAAATCCCTGTGCTACTTACGTAAGAAAATCCCTGTGCTACTTACGTAAGAAAACCCCTGTGCTACTTACGTAAGGAAACCCCCATGCAGCTTATGAAAACTCCGATGTTATTTAAGAAAACTCCCCATACTTCTTAAGGAAACCGCAATGATTCTTAAAGCACCCCATTCTATGTAAGAAAGCCCTCGTGCCATGTAATAAAACTATAATGCTACGTAAGAAAACTCCCATGCTACATAAGAAAAATATCGTTCTACATAGTAAAACCCCCATGCGAAGTAAGGAAACGCCCATGCTAAGTGAACAAACCTCCATGTTATGTAAGAAAGCTTCCATGCTATGTAAGGGAATTTCGATGCTAATTAAAAGCCCACATGCTACATAAATAAACTTATGCTTCAAGATCCCGATAACATAAAACGATGTTCGGGGGGGAATTATAGTTTTAATTTCACTTACTTTCTGATATTTTGCAAAAAAAATTCAGTTCAAAATCTTGATTTTTTGAGGACACTTTATCACCATTAATATTCAGTTTAGGTAGAAAGTGTTCTGTATATTTTCAGTTTGATTTTTTTACAAGCTATTATCTGACGATGTTTGTCGGTTTAATTGCGTCCCGACCGGTATATTTGTAATCTATATTCAAACTTAGATAGTTGGCGGAGTTATTTTGGGAATCAAGCATGAGCGGTTCATGAAGTCATAAAACCTCGGAATTCAGGTACTACTAAATTTACGCATATGGTGTGTATGGCAACAGTGGTAGTAAAGTAAAAGGATATTTTTGGATTAAATTCTTGTAGAATCCGGTTATCAAAATAGATGCCACATGCGCACTGAACTATTGCCTTCAGTTAACCGTGGTGACAAAAGACTATTAACGCAGCGGTTATCTTGGGCGCGTCGAAACGACGCATGTTATATGTACATATAGCTGTGAAGATGTTATTTGCTATCTCCACGGTCGGACGAGAAAAAAAAAGGGGGTGGGGGGGAAGAGGCAGCCAACGTTCCCGCGAGACTCGTAAAAATGCGCGCCGTTTAATTAAAATAGTTGCGCGAAACAAAACAACCGTCGGGACGCGACATTCCCGGGTGTGCGTGGACGCAATTAGTGATAATTTGTTGGTGATACGCGTGCTTGGGGTAATGGTAATGGCTTGGTTGGTTAGGTGGGGAGGGGGTTTGGGGAGGGGGTAATGCGCGCGCGTATGGCATATCTGCCGAGTTTATGGGGGCTTGATTAATGTCCCGCGGGGCGTCGTGCGCGGGGGACACACAGCGCCATCGCATCAGAGCCCTTGCGGTCGCCGGCTTTCCTCTATCCGTCACCGCGGCTCCCAGACTTGGTCCAAGTAGCTACGCGCTGCCCCTCTCTCTCTCCCCCCCCTCCCATTATCACCAAATCCGATTGCGCTCTGCAAAGACATGACGCACCGCTTGCTCGTTTATATTTATGTGCGTGACCGCAAGGAGGTTACCCCGGAGAATGTGGGCAAGGCACGCGTGCGATCCGGGCTCGAGCGACGTCCGCCGAAGGCCCGTGGGTTATCTCGGGGTGCTGCCCGTTTCCTCTCACCGCCGTGTCCCGGTTGCCCGACCGTCATTCACTCTGCAGGATGAAGCGAGGTCGTTGGAGACGGAGCAAGCCGCCAGCGCTTTCGGTAAACCACGGGAAACCGAAATCAGGGTGTCGGGCCCGGATTCGAACCCGGGACCTCCCGGACGGGAGCCCGCTACCTCGCTTCGGGATGACCGGCAACGGCATTTTCCACCCTTCAGGTTAGGGTAGTTAGCTTCACCACTCTGACCCCCATCTTGCAGGTGGATAAGTGCGAGTGTTTCTTCGTGTGTGTTCACGATAAAGTGAGCACTTTTGAAATGAACTTTTGAAAAAAGTCACTGCCCCTACCTGCATATATTTAAACGGACGCCCAGTAAAGTTGTTAACGGTGGAAGAAAGTAATTCCATATCTTAACGTCGGTAAAAAGTGTTATGTAACCATTTGCGATAACTTAAATTATTTATTTTCCTTTCTGATTTTTTTAAATGCGTGGAAGTGTAGAAATTCGCACGTTTGTAAAATATTTACTTTTCCAATAATTTCACAGTTTTACTTTACTGGCGTATGAATAAAGTGATGATGCCAATACCAATGTTAATTTTACATAAGGCGGAAGAATACACAATGTGCGGAAAAGTAGATCGTAAGCTGGGCTTTCAAAATACTCATTTTACCGTGAACATCATTTATAGGCTGTTCACGGTAAAGTGAGCACTTTTGAAAGCCCTCTCATTTGTAATATAGTCAATAAATATATCTTATTGTAGCATTAGACGTAAACTTCCGAGTGCGGTGGAATATAAAAATTGTGTTTATTACTTACGTGGCATTATTTATTTAAAAAGGTGGTTAAAGGATTTTTAAAAAATGGCTGAAAAGAAAAAATAACTAGAGCCTCAAAAGTGCTCAATTTACCGTGAACTGCCTATACACACTATGGTGACCCAATGCAAATTTTAGGAAGCGTCGTATGGCCAGTTCGGACTCCTTTAAAATTAGCACCAACTTCTTTCTCTGTGTTTAGTGAATGCCGAAAGCTAATCATAACTATCAACCTCCATCTATGTAGTATTATTATTTAAAACGGGATTCGCCTGTACCCTAGCCAACACTGCAATTACTAAAAATCGTTTTGCCACAATTCGCTCAGCCAATTTTATTTTTACTCGAACATTATTAGTAGTGAACACATTTTTTTGGTCAATGCAAGTTAGAGTGCTTATTTTTATTTCTCTAGCAAAAATTGTTATCACCACTACGAGATAATTTGTGTCCATAAAAATGTCGAGGGGAATTAAAAAATGTTAACTTTAAATGTTCTCTCCGCGCTGTTGTGTGAGTTTTTATGCAAAAATGTCCGAGGAAAGATATAAATACCAATACTGTAGATGCATAAAATTCGTGGATGATATTATACAGCCAGATTATTAATGAATTTATTAGTTAACTTCAGATTACGTAAGCATTGTCATTGTATGCGCTGTTATGATACCAACGAAAGAAACAGGTAAAGAAGGGAGGTTTATTAGCTCAGAGGGAGCATGTCAAAGAAAGGAACTCATCCTGTTTATAGGCTGTTCACGGTAAAATGAGCACTTTGGAGATCTCTGCTTAAGATCCACTTGTATGCACTTTGTGCGTTCTTCCACCTATGTAAAATTAACATTGCCGTGGATCTCATCTATTTATTCATGCGCCGGTCAAGTGAAACTGTGAAGTTATTAGAAAAATAAACATTTTACAAATCAGCTAATTTTTATGCACTGAGGCGTTAAAAAAGAATAAAGTGTAAGAAATAATTAATTATTCTATCCAAAATGGTTACCTTACACTTTTTACTCGACGTTTACAAATGGGACTACTTTCCATCCATCGTTACCAATTTTACCGGGCGCATATCGCTCAGTGCGCCCGTTAAAATATATGCAGGCAGGTCCAGTGACATTTTTCTAAGGTTTAATTTCAAAAGCGCTCACTTTATCGTGACCTGCCTTTGGCACTGTGTAATCGTGCTGTGTGACAAACACGCAATAAAAGTTGTGGCCGAGTTCGAAATGACAGACCATGTTCAGCGTACACTTTTTATTTCGATGCTTAGCTAGCGGTGAGGCAGCTACGCACAGATTCGAACCCGGGACCTCAGGCGCAATAAGACGGCGCACCGAGCAACTGTACCGAGGGGAGATGGACGGGATTGTGGAGACGACCTCGGCCACTAAACCGAACTCTGCGGTCAAGAAAGATGCGGGGAATGCACTCCCCCTGGCGCGTACTAACGGCCCCGAGTTCTCAAATACTTCCCGCTGGACATATGAAGCCATTGCGCCGTGAAAACTGCAAAGTGTGCGAACTTCCCTGCGGTCTCGGAGTGCAGATGCTGCCATCTGTGGCGAACTCGTTACGGCCCAGTGGAGGAGGGGCAGTTGAAACCGAAGTTTCGTCCGAGATCTCTTACGCCTTACTTCGTCCTCCCCCGCACATTCCATCTGCACGAAGACTCGATCTGCCCAACTTTGAAGCGAATGGCCGTCGGCATGGTCGAACACCAAGAAGCCAAATCGTTTTGATGTAATTTTACGATTACGAAAGGATAAAGTGTGTAACATACGTTCTTAAAATTGTAGAAAAAAAGTACCGTGAGTATGGCTACGATTTTGTGGTGCTCAACGTATAAATCTATGTTAAAAATGTACGACAGCGGACAAGCTAACTCTCACCCATTCACGTAATTTGTAGAATGATTATGGGCATTCTGGCATAAGGGAGTCTGGAGTAGGAGCCAGGAGTCGGCCGGCCGTTATGTTTTGTGTCGGAGACCTTGACAGCGTGGTCATGACCTTGGATGACGAACCCAAAAATAAATAAAAACTCCACAAAAATAATAAAATCCCCAAAAAATTATAAAATTGTATAAAAAATTAAATGAGTAGTGTGCAACTCGTCAGCCGTGTTGGATCCAAGTGACCTTGACTTTGAACCCATGTCCGTGACCTTGAATGTCCTTAAACCACCAAAAAAATACAAAAAATGGCAAAAAACAATATATATATAACATTTATAAATTAATTTCAAAAACTTAAATTTTTGGAAGTTCCCAGAACACAATTCCAGTATACGACTGGCCTCACCAGGGTTTGGGAGGCTCACTTTTTGAGGGCAAGCAGTGGCGGTCATATTGGTTAAATAGGCATAGAGCATGTCAGATTGAAAATCTGTTTTTATTATCCGATTTAAAAAAATTATTTTTTAATAAAACAATATTAATTTTTTATTTGTACTGAAATTATAAAAGTATTACGGAAAAATACAAAAACCTCTCATTTAGTTACTACATTTCCAGTCTCCTCTCTGCCAGAATATGCAAATTATTCATTGTCTCGACTGTTGTGTAGTTATAAGTATGCTACTCAGAATTATTTAAATAAATATATATGTGACCAATCCAAGGCCTTCATACGAGTAGTAACCGCCAGCCCAAGTCATGTTATTACCATGGTACTGATCAGCATCTGCCATCACTCTTATAGCCGTACCTAGCATCAATTGAAATACCAGTGGTAGGCTCTTAAGACTTGGATTGTACCAGGAAGATAAACAGACTTATCGCCTGTGCTCTTCTTGAACATCAATCCATCAATCTTTCGCAATCTTTCCATAAATTCGCACCACAATTATCACCACACACACACACCAATTGACACCAATCCACACCCGAATCCGCAACAATTTACATACTAATCCACACATCCACACACCAATCCATACCACTCCACAACAATCCTCACACTACAATCAGCGCCAGATACACCACAATCAGCACAACACACACCACAATCAGCGCCACACACACCACAATCAGCACCACCATCAGCAAACCACACCAATTTACACCAATCCTTTGATTAATCCCAATTCTTCGATCAATCCTTCGGTTTGTCCCCACCAACATGTATAGAAATTAGAGATTACATTCGTTCGCGAACTGTCTCGATATTTATACATTTTGACAGAATTAATGCTTTGCATGCAGTCAAATATCTATACATTTTTATGCTAAAGTCTTCATTATTTTTTCTTTAGGAAACAAATTTGATGTAATATGAACAGATAATACCAAGAAAATAATTTTAAAATTTAATTCACGGAAAAAAAAAGTTACATCTTGTCATCACAGGCACTAGAACCCACGTCGCTCGCGTTATGAAGTCACATCCTTTACCACAAGACCAACTTGAATTACAAATTTAATAATTTTTTTGTTGTAAATATACCAGTAAATACCTACAATATATTAGTGAAATTACTCGGTTAAGAATAACGTATTTTTTATTCTGTGTATATATTAAACACTAACAGTTTATGAGTAATGGCGTCATTTATTTTTAGAACTGTGGTTTTATCGTGATTATTTGAGTTGTTTTTAATGTTTCGCAAAATGCAAATTTGAAATACAGCTGTTTTTTGCACGCAACTACACTTTACCTTACATCACCCCTAGCTTTTGCACAAACAGCTATGTACAGTTTTACGTTATTGAGTGTTCGATATTTTGCTTGAGCTCGTGGATACGGGTCGGTATAGTATAAACATTTATTTGGGTCTATTACAAACACGGCTCTTGTAGGTTTACAAACGAGCAACTTTACAGTAGAAATGTTTATACTGTTGCAAACATTTGTAATATTACTACCAATTTCTTAGCAAAAATTACAATTTTTTTTTCACCGTGTGTCGGCTGGGTGGTGTGTAGAGCTTTCCAGTTTAGCATAGCCGTCAAATGAACTTGAAAAATCTTCTCTTGCCATCGCCAAAATCACGGAAATATTCAGACATTAGTCAGCGGAATCTATGCCGGAAAACCGTGAAAAATTAAAATTATGGCCGGACCGGGAATCATACTCAGAACCCGAATCTTTGCGGTCGTGAGTCCTCTGTCACCAGTACTGTGCGTAAAATGTACTAAAGGAATATTTTACTATAGGCTGTTCGCCTTAAAATGATCACTTTTGAAATTTCTGCATAAGGTATACTTGTTTGCACGTTGTATATTCTTTAGCCTTAGGTAAAATTAACATTGACATGCGCCTCGTCATTTTACTCAAGCGTCGGTCAGGTGAAACTGTTAAATTGTCAGATAACTAAATATTTTACAAATATGTTCATTTGTACACTTCGATGCATCAATCTTTCACAATCTTTACATAAATACGTACCACAATTATCACCACACACACCATTTGACACCAAGAAGAAACAGAAAGCGAAAGAAATAATTTAAGTTATCACAAATGGTTACCTAACAATTTCTATTCCACTTTAAGCTGTGAACTACTTTCCATCCATAGTTACCAACTCTGCTGGGCGCATGTCATTCAGTGGGCCCGTTGAAATATATGCAGATTAGGGCAGTGACTTTTTTCTAAAGTTGATTTAAACAATTTGCACTTTATCGTGTACAGCCTGTAATCTGGCTTCATACCAAACGAGCAGAGATATGCTTTTTATTTTGTGATATGAAACCTGCAAACACATTCTTCTAGTTAATGAACAAAAGTAGTCCAGGGGCGATCTCAAGAATTTTTGATGGCCTGCAGAGAGATCAAAAACGCGAGCGTATACGCGCACACAGATTCGATAGAACCGTGTAATCTAGGAACCTATCACTAAATAAAGGTGACAGGTGATATACTCGGATTCTACCATGTGGACATATCACCAACAACAGCTCGTTTTTCGTGAAAAAAGAGTGTGGGGGGGGGGGGGTGATCGCCAAAAAGAAACGGGACATGAAAGTGGCAGGACCTTAACAGACTGGTCATCGCGCGTCGCTCGTTAGGGAGACTGTGAGACGAGATGGTGTTCCCGGGCAGGAAATAGAGACTCCTTCCTGGCAGGCTCTATCGTCGTTCCCCAGGGGCCGCTCGAGGAGGTTGGCAGCACAGCAGGCCCCCTGCCGTCGTTCCCGACGAGGTTGGCAGCACCTGGACCGCACACCTGTTTTCTAGCCGGACGACTGAGCACGCTCAATGGACCAGTCTGGCACTATCATCGGGGAAATGGTCCGTGCGAGAATTCTCGCCCTCTCCCTCCCTTCGCACCCGGACAAGAACTGCCCCGCATGCCGCCTCTGCCTCCAGCATCTCTTGTCTCTTCACGCCTGTAGGTCCAGCGTCCAGCGTGCAGCGCTACGCGGAGTGTATCCTGATATTCCAAAAATGTCTCGTGCACGAACTTCAAACTTAAACCAGTGATAATTTGTCGTAGGAAAATACATGTTAATGAAATTCGGGTTTTTTAAAGCCGATTTTTGAAATATAAACTTTAAACAGAAACCTAAGCGTGAAAAATGACACTCCCAAGATCTGTATCATGGATAACATAGTAATTCTTGTTTCAGCAATTGTTTATTTTATTATTGAGTTTTCAGATTTTTCCGGGTAATAGATTATACATAGTGTTACAAAAGGCTTCGATAGCAAAGAACTACATGTTTTTATGCTCAAAAAGTCCCTGGTGATACTGTGACGGTGGGTCCTTCACGGGTTTGTAATCAGTTGTGAAAATCCGGTGTATTTGTTACAGCATGACCGCATGGACCCGGGTGGCGGGACTAGCCCGCCGAGCGTTTGTGTACTGCAGGCTGCGGCATGACCAGGGATCAGTCTTCGCGGGCGCTGGCCTGCTCTCATTGGTCGGCGTTTTACCGCGCTGACCGAAAACAATGTCTAAATTGTATATGGAGCGCCGCTCGCCAGTATAGGTGGCGTTGAGATCTGGTCTCTGGGAAGGGGTAGGCTCAAGGAGGGGATGCGGAGCAGTATAAATACGGGTGCACTGGCTAGGATCGAGGTCTTCGTCGGCCCTAGAGAAGAAGAGAAGCTGACTGCAGTGTTGAAGTTAAGTATTGGTTTCTTCGGAGAGGGTAGTTGTAGGACTTAAAAAATCTTCTCTTCAAGTAATATTCGTGTTTCGAGACTTCGAAAATTGCTTGTCTGTTGCAGTAGAGAACTTGTTAGTTTCGGGGCCAAGTGTGTTTGAACTTGGAAAATTTCGCTTCAAGTAGTGCTCGTGTGTCGAGACTTAGAAATTTTCGTGTTTGCGGCAGTAGAGGACTTATATTCGGGGCCGAGTGTGAGTGGACTTATAAAATTTTGGCACTTATAAAATTTATTTCCAGAAATGATTTGCGGACTTATAAAAGTTACACTTGGTAGTCTGATGACACTTAGTAATCCCGCTTGATTGCAGAAAAGACCTTAAGGAAGATAAGTCGGCGGGACTCTAAAAAAGACTGTAGTGCGCCGCATGGACTTGAAATTTATTTGCTTGGCCAGGGACTATTGTGAAATCTTGTTGAAGGAACTCTACTTAGAAGTTTTGCTCTCTTAAAGGGTCATATAGACAAAGTAATTTCAAGTCAGGATTGGAAACAGGGCGTGGCCTGGAAAAGGGACGTTTTGTTTAAGCATAAATCCAGTGACCGTGCGAGCGGACATTGAACGTGAGCGAATGCGTTTATACGGGTAAAAGCAGAACTTGGTCTGATTGTGGAGCACAGCAGAAAATTGGTCGTTTTACCCCTAGTGAAATTAAGTGTTTGGCGGGAATGATACGACCCCCTGGGTGTTTTCTGCTATCCTGTACGACGGTTTCGTGAAAGTAAGATGCGAGTTCGTGTCCAGCGATTCCGTGAAAGTGATTGAAGGTCATCTGCTTACTTCGCGAGGGGAACTTAGGAAGAGGAGCCAGTGCCGCAAGTTTGACAGGTCGTTCGAAGTGGAGCGTTTAAGAAGTTTATGGTAAGACTTCCCCAGACCAGAAACTATTAACTCGGTGTTTTGTGGTATTTTCGAGAGTTGTAATAAATACGATAACAAAGGAAATAAAGGTGAAATTCGGTCAGGAAGAGGAGCCTACTATTATTGTAATGTTACTGGAAAAATAACCAGTTTCAATGTATGGTATTTTGTCTTACACTTTTTTTTAAAGGAGTTCAGTGTTTTCTCCCGGGGAAAATTAAGTGGTAATTCGTCGCAGTTGCGTGCGGTATATTGCACTGCATTAGAGTTAGATGGAGAATGGCAAATAAGTCTAATAGAATTCGTTACTTACAACAGCATACCTAACAATGTGCATAAAAATATACAAGATTGTGATACCGGTAGGTTCTTATGAGTAGGATGACTTGAAACATTCATTAAAGCAGCATTACCTAAAGATGTACATTTCCGATTACGTGGAAATCCAAATACGTTAACTAGTACAATGTATAGTAACATTGATATCGATTTCTCAGAAGACAATTGAATTGCAAGTATGTAGGGTTATGAATGGAGAGTATGGTGTGAGGATTTTGTAACACTCACTTAAAATGTGTTTAAAAATGCTTTTAGTCATGTTATTGCTGAGTTTATTGTAAGTGCGTGGTGCACATAGGAAACTAATTGAAGTTAGGGCATGGACGCGATATTTGATTTGGCCAATGATTGTTAATAGATTTAAAGTTGCCAAAATAAACTTTTGTAGTGGCTTGGAAAGAAGTTTGTGAAATAATGTTGTACTCGTGATTCTGAAGACTAAATATCATTGTGAAAATATCTTCTACGAATAGTATAAATACCGAAGTAAATAATTTGTGAAACCGAAATGGTTTTGGCGGTGTTCTGGATGCTGGTAATGTTTGTGAACCTGTTTTTCCAAACTACACGCATATTTTAATTTTGAGCCTAGCACAAGCTGCCTAACCTAGCAACAAATTTCTGATCCTCTTTTTTCTGATGTGCTTTGAAATAGTTAATGAGACTCCATCCTCCTCCTTTTCCTGAGTATGAGCTAGGGCAGAAAGAAAGAGTTCGGGTAGTTGTTTGGGCCACCAATGTCTTGGCATTTGGGGATTGGGGGGAGGGCTATAATGGGAAATTGTTGTGGTTCTACTTACCCGCCCTTTTTATTGCTCTACCAATGTGCAACTTTATTTCTGCCTGTGTGAACAGTATATAGACTTTCAACCAATAAAACGATCGGGTTGCTGCTTGGAGTCCAATAGATGCACGCTAGTTCGGTGATTGCGCATATACAGCATGGTCCTAAATTACAGGTGCAAATGCTGCGTGGTGATTCTGTATGTAATATGAGATGGATAATATTATATGGCTTTTGTTCCACGGTAATTCGTAAGAAAGGTAGGTGCCCGCGGAAATCGATATTTCAAATGGTTTTAATTAAAAATAATAAAAACCTACTTGGGACGAAAGAACAGTCACGTGAATACCGGCGGACGGTTGTGGAGAAAACGGACAAAGTTTGTAAAGCCGATATTACACGATACCTGCAGCCGTACTTGGTTCTCGTACAAGCTCCTACATGCCCTGGTGCACGAGCCGGTATACCAGCCGCTATATGAGCCGCCATGGAAGATTCATATTACACGACAGCAGTTTGCGTGCTAGCATTTGGCACCCTCGGTGAGTGCGCAGTGTGTGGTTTGTAGTAAATATGAACTCTATTCTTAGAACTGCTACCTGTTAGTAACTTGCGCAGACCTATGAAAAAAACTAACTACTACATCTTAATATTACTATATTACTGTCTGCCTTTTACATAAATTGATTGCTTACCAGTATAGTTTCATTCATTTTCTTGAAAATTACTGAAGTCACTAAAGTAAGAGTATGTTATTTTTTATTTTGACTAACATTACTGACCGGTTGCAAAATATAGTTTTTTCCTTACGTACGGGAATATTATCAGAATGTAAAATTTAATGTTAAAAAAAAAAAATTGGTTCTGGCGGAGTTTCAACCTCACGGATGTAAAATCAAGATGGAGGCGTCCTTTTCGGTTTCTTCTTCAACTTGTCTCCTGTAGTAGCCACGGGGATCGCCCTACGCTCTGAAACTACGACGTGATTGGCCAGGTACGAGAGCCGGTATGGATCCTGCCACGAAAAATAGGACGTGTCCAGTTACCAAACCTGGTACGAAATCTGGCCGTACAAGGCTGGAGATGCCATGACGGGTGCCACACTATCCCGTATACCGGCCGCTATGACGGACCTTGCACAAGTTTTTACGGAATCTGGTATCGTGTAATATCGCGTTAAGGGTGCAGCTGTTTGTCGGCCAGGTACCCTCACACACTGTTTTTCCTTGGAAACCGTTCTCCTGAGAGATACCAAGGCAACATGTTTTCTTGTATATTAGTGTACACTTGATTATTACGTCATTAAACACACCTGGGGGGGGGGGGGCTGCACACATTTGTTTAATAACTACATGGCGTCCCCTATTTTCAATTAATGGGTATTATATTTCCCAACAACCGTTTGCAGATTTCAGATCTCGATTCAAGGCAACAGTATTCACGGAATTGTTCTTTCATCTCAAAGTAGGTTTTATTATTTTTAACTAAACCTATCTGAAAAATCGATTTTTCAGGGGCACCCGCCTACCTTACTGTAGGACTTAGGTCGAATGTTTTCTATCTCTTTTTGCACAGGAAAAGCACCTCAAAGCTTTTCTACTCGTAGTTAAGGACCACTCTGTCGATTGTGGGACACTTCGTACGCGTGCCATCGTCACCCTTATTGCTCCCTCACTTCAACCTATACACAGTATAAAACAAAGTTGCCCGGCCACGTATGTCTATGTATTCAGCTAAAGCTTCTAAACTGCTTAGTGGATTTTGATGCGGTTTTCGCCATCATTCAGAGAATTTCTTCAGGAATTTTTAGGTATATAATACACTAATATTTAATGTAAGGATAGTAGAGAAATGTCGATTTATAATAAAGTCGGGAAAATTCGCTTTTCGGGCGCTTACATAGCTTACGATGACTAAACCATAAGGGATACACCAAATTTATGTACTACAGAAATATACATCTCAAAAAGGTATACAAAGAAGTCCCGGCAGCATATGCTTATGTTTTAAGGATGACCCACAGTAACAATTTTTGTCTTTTAGGGAATACTTTGTGAACAACACAGTATTAATCCTATGTTAGTTACCTTAAGCATTTCGTGTATATACTTTATGTAAATCTTATCAACGCCATATTTGTAAAACGCACCCGAGCGAGGCCGGGGCGAGTTGCTGGTGTTTCCATAAACGCGCAGAATAGCTGCCGGGGTCGCAAGCATCTGACGAGCGCTGGTCGGTGACCTGGATTCCGTTTCCGCAATATTTAACCGTCCGCGGACAACAGGCGCCTGCGTAGACTTGGTCCGGGCCGTGTCGTCCACGCTGCATTGTCGCGTGCCGGCATTTCCACTCTCGGGAGTTCAGCAACTTTTAATTGCGTTTCTTGGCCGAACGTCTGTCGGCGGACGAGAGGAAGGAAACTGTCGCTGGAACCCGTTTCGGGCGCAGCCCCCTTTGCACTGACACCAGCCGGAGAGATAGAGATAGAGAGAGTGAGAGTGTTTGCGAGAGTGTGTAAGAGTGAGTGAGAGGTGCGTGATAGTGAGAGTGTGTGGGAGTGTGTGTGTGTGTGGGAGAGAGTGTGTGTGAGAGTGAGTGAGTGTGAGAGTGCGAGTGTGAGTGTGTTGATGGATGTGCCCAGAAATTTACCTGAACCTCTCGTCATTTGCGCTGGGACAAACGAAGAAAAGCCTCGGAATTTTCACTGCAGAAGACGGGTTTTGTGTTTCCTCATCCTGTTGGCGGTGCCAGTGCTTGCGGCCAGAGTAGCCGTCGGAAAGGGTTTTTTAATCCCAGTTGTCTGTCATGGCGATGATGTGCTGCCCTGGCAAACGTTAGCCGGCCAGGGGGTCGTTTTGAAGTTCCATTAATTATAATCACAACGAAGTGGGAATAAAACTAAAGAAATGAGCGGAGCTCTCTTTTTTATAGGTTGTTCACGGTAAAATGAGCACTTTAGAAAGCCATGCTTAAGATCTACTTCGTGGCTGCCACTCATCTGGAAAACAGGGAAACGTCAGGGAATTTTAAAACTGCCAGGGAAATGTTGGGGGATTGTATGATGTGCTTGCGATATTAGGCAGTGTTATTATCAATCGTACAGCGCTATCAGAATCGTATAAAATTGTTTTGATGACTGTGGTCAAAATTCTTAGGAATTTTCTTTGTATTTTATATAGGGAGCATTTTTGTAAGATCAGAGCAGTGTTTTGGTGTAAAAAATGTGTTATAATGCAAAGGCAACAATCCTTACACGAAGAAAAAAAAATTAGCTGAAGGTCAGGGAAAAAAGATTATTTTTGTCTGGAAATCAGGAAAATGTCAAGGAATTTTCCAATGGAAACAAGGTGGTAACCCTGTAAGCTCAATTGCTATTGAGCGTGGTCATTTTATTAGTGCGGCAGTGTAGGAGAACTGTAAAAGTATTATAAAAATAAATATTTAACAGATTTGCTAATCATTATACTTCCGTGCATTAAGAACAATGATAATTAAATAATTGTAGTATTGACAAATGTTTACCGAAAACTTTTAATTCAACGTGTAACACGTGGAACTACTTTCTATCCGTAGTTACCGACTTTACTAGCCGCATGCTACTAAGGCAGGATTTAATACAGCCCGTCCGTCCGTCCGTCCGTACGTCCGTCGTACGTTCATTGCTGCAAACTAATAAAAACAAAAACTGTTCACAAATAGGAAAAAATTCTCTATAGAAAGTGAAAGTCTATTGCGGTATTGTGTTTCCGAGTAGCTAAAACAACCGTACACGTACATAAAGGAAATTAATCGGTGTAAAAAAATGTCAGATAGCACATAAACCATAATTTTGTTATTTTTACTATTGCACGAAAGGAGCTCGTGTTTACAAACGTAATTGTCAATTAATTTTCAGGAAAAATTTAACTTAATTTCATTTTACAGTTACATAAACAAACATATGAAAACAAAAAGACAGCCAAAACAAAACACTGCACACACTACACAGCCTTGTAAAGAACTCGCGCCGAATGAGTAACAAAACGTGCAAGTTTAGAAGGCTGTAATTTCATCCGTTCGTCCGTCAAAAGTTAAAGCTTGCCAAGCATTTGACGGACGGACGGATAGAATTAATGGCCACCTCTGACTTGATGTTTGTCACGTGATTGACGGACGGACGGGCGCGACGGTTCGTTGTAAATCCTGCCTTAATGTGCCTGTTAAAATACACTTTGGTATGGTCAGTGATATTTTTCAAAGGTTGGTTTCAAAAGTGCTCACTACCGTGAACAGCCTTTAATACAAATACTGCGTACTGCCAACCTGAAAATTTGATGGTGCTCTTATCCGTGCCACGAAACGTAGTGCTAGAATATCAGCAATAACTGCACATTTTCTTAATAAAAACTTTTAATTATTTTTTAAGTGAAATTGGCATGTTTAATGTATATTTTGTGCCCGGATGCTGGTTTCGTTTTCCCGGTGTTATTTAAAATAAGCAGCAGTGTTTAAATATATATATATATATATATATATATATATATATATATATATATATATATATATAAAGTTTAGAAATTCTCGCCGAACATGAAAAGGGCTTATGTAACTGGTATGCGATAGTTTACTCTTCATTTTCGATAGTTTATAGCGGCAAAGAGTCGGATACATTGCGCATTGAGGGTCGGTACACACTAGCCATTAACAGGGATTGCTTATAGCCGAAAAATAACTGTTTGTATAACGTGTTTAGTTATTTTCTAAAAATATAATTTTTCACGGGCGTTTTATACCTCTGCCGACGTGACAGTATCTTAATTTTCGTTGCATTGAAGTTTTGCGTATATTTCACTTATAATAAATAAGAATAAAACCCGTGAGATAACACATCTGTTGGTAATGCATATCACTGTAAAATGAGCGCTTTTGAAAGCCCTGCTTAAGATCTTCTTGTATGCACGTCATTCATTCTTCCGCCTTATGTAAAATTAACATTGACATAGGCTTCATCACTTTATTCATGCGTCGGTCAAGTAAAACTTTGAAATTTTGCAAATATTGTAGTTTTAAGGTGCTAGTCCTTGGACGTATATTCCCTTAATGTTCTTTTAAACATCCGTTGTATAATTAGTATTAGTGTTGGTTTTGGCTAAGGTACAGTATTTTTTGGAACATTTGACGTTACGTAATGAATTGTTTCGCAGTCATTATTACGATATCAGTTTAAAAGCTCATGATATTCCACGACGCGAAAATTTCTCTTGCCGCGATGGATGCGCAGGCTAGACATTCGTGTTATAATATTTTGCGGAACTTTTCGTTCACCGCCTTAAATTCTGCCCATTTTTTGTTTATTTGTTGTCTTCACATTTCAATTGATTCAGGAATATAGTCTATTTGCAGTATCTGAACACTTTTTGAATGGAACCTTTAGAAAATAACTAAACAGGCCAAACACAATGCGATTTTTCATACTGTTTAAATTTAACTTTTTCTTATATTTCAGTTATAATTAGGGTAAAGGTGGGGCAAATGGACATGGGGGTAAACGGACATTAGCGTAAGAAATTAGAGTAAATTATCTGTGGCTAGAGTTGGTAATAATGACCTGGCTACTGTGAGAGTACAGAAGCCACGAGTTTGGAAGTAAAACTGCAACACAGCTTTAAACTTGACAACACGTAAGAAAATTATTAGTCATCATTAGCGTATAGTAAAAAAAACCTTTCTCAAATAAGGTATTACACTTGTAATATGGGTGTGAGAAGTTCTGCTGCGACACGGCACGGTTCCCGCTTATTTGGCGTCTCTTTTGTCAGAGTGAATGCTGATCTGACCTGACCTGTTGGGATCTGGGAGAACTAAGTGTCGTGCGACACATGTTCGTGGCAAACGGACATCATGGCTTGAGGGCAAACGGACATGTTTGTGGTAGTGATAAAAACACAAGATCTGCATTGTATTGGAGGGATGTAATATGAGTGTGCATCATAATACTTTATGGTAGTGTGTATATTATGTATGTATGTACGTGTATATGTCATTAATTAGTAAATAATAAAAATTGCTTGAATTGCATACTTGATTTCTTTATTTAAAATGCAATGTATATTTAACTAAACATATTATGTTGTAGGCCTAATACATTTTATGGCCAGTAGTGCATGGATGTTTATCACTTGTTTTAAATGGTATTTCCGGTATCATGAGGCACCCAAGCCATTGGGAGGGTGCGTGATTAAATGATACTATTTTTTGACCGACACACACTATAATCCGAATTAGTAAAATCATTCCATGTAATAATAAATTACTTAAAGTAATTTAAGAAACTACTATGCATTGATTAATCAGTTGAATTAAGTGGGAACAAATACTTTGTAGTAGTGTAATCCACTGCATTTCGGTGAAAATCACCAATAAATCAGTCAAACTAAGCCACCATAATAATAAGTAAACATGTACTGATTTCCAGAGGTGCATTTTTCACTGGTTTAAATGATTTGGCTTATTTTCATAGTTTTGGATTTAGAGTGTGACAGTGCAAAAAGTGAGAGGGCCAGAAGTACCCTCTGTAAGGTCACACTAATAGGTTTCCAAATACGTACGTACATACATGTGCTTCCAAAATAAATCAGGGCATTACATAGCCTAATTAGAACCTGATCCCCTTGTTTCAGATAGATCATATTTGTCATGGTACAAAACCGAGAAAGCACTATAGACTGATGTGGTTGGACCGAAGAAAATGTGGCGAGTGCTGTGAAGGCATTTAAAGATAACAAAATTCCCCTCTATACAGCTGAAAAAACTTTTAATGTGCCTCGAAATACATTACTGTGGCGTGTGTTGTCAAATGTGTCGATGCCTAAATTTGGATAGCACATAACATTTAGTAGGATAGTGGAGGAATAACTTGTAACTCACGTTCTTAAACTTGACAGTTTATGTTATGAACTGACATTTAAATAGCTCTGAACTTTAAGTTTATTGATTTACTTTTGGTAATGGACTGAAAAAATCATTTCAACAACGAAGCAGAAATGGCGGGAAAAGAATGGGTTTGAAGATTCCTAAGTCGTCACAAAGCTCCCAGCGTTCGTGTATCTGAAGCACTATCGTATTCGCTAGAGCTAGAGGGCTGTCCAAAGAGAAAATATCTCAATTTTATGACAGTTTGTCAAAGTTATTGAACACCTTGAGTCTGTGGGACAAGCCCTCTCATATTTTCAGTTGTGATGAGAGTGGTCTCAGCTCATTTACAAACTACAAAAAGTTATCACACAACATGCGAAAAGGAATGTTGTCAGTCAAACAGACTGTGAAAAAAGGTGAAGCTGTGAGTGTTATGTCATGTGTATCTGCAGCTGGCCATTATGTACCTCTTTTTGTTGTGATGATAGGACAACATAAAAGCGACAACTATGAAATTGGCATGTCACAAGGTACAAAGGTGGTTATGTCACACATTGGTTACATGAAGTGAGAGCAGTTCTCTATGTTCGTAGATCACTTCATTGCTACCAAATCAACTGGACTAGTAATTTTAATTCTTGATGGATATGGATCTCACTACTCGGATACCCCAACAATCGAGAAAGCAGTGACGAACGATATCTCGTTACTATGTTTACCCCCACACACCACTCACAAGCTTCAGCCACTCGATGTGTTTTTTTTTGGCCCCCTAAAGAAACACTACAATAAAGCTTGCCGAATCCATTTGAGAAGAAACCTGGCAAATGGTTAAATAAAGTTGTGTTTGGGGGCGTATTTGCTGAAGCATGGAGTAAAGCTGCTACAGTCGGAAATGCTATGAACGGATTCAAGGCATGTGGGAGTTTTCCTTTCAATCCAAGTATTCTGCCTGAGCATGTTTTCTTACCAGGAATGGTCCACAGATCTGGTATTGACAGTACAGAGCTTCCCCATTCCAAGTAAGTTGTAGTGGTAGAACAGTGTGAGGTACCATCAACATTCACAGCTGAAGGAGTGATAGTATCAATGTAAAACTCTCAAAGGAACAGTTTTGAGGAGCTGAGCCCAATTCCCATCAGGACTACGTGTAATGCACAGACAAGAAAAAGAAAAGCTGGCGAATCCCTATTACTAACAGATCCAGATTTCATTCAGTAGCTTAAGATCATTGCTGCATGAAATCAGTATATTTATATAATTTTTTGTGTCATAACTTGTTTCACAGCGGATTCTTCGAAACTTCTGGAATCTCAAGAAGTAAATAACAACTTTTAAACACCTTCTTACATTGTTAGATATTTACTGCCGTCATTATTCTCGGAGCACTAATGGAAGAAAAAATAATAATAATGGAAGAAAGAAAATAAATTTGGTTTACTTATCTTCAACCAGTGCTCTGAGAAAAATAACGGCAGTGAATATCTAACAACGTAAGAAGGTGCTAAAATTTGTTATTTACGTCTTGAGATGCCAGAAATTTTGAAAAATCCGCTGTGAAACAAGTTATTACACAAACTATATAAATATACTGGTTTCATGCACCAATAGTCTTAAGAAGGAAAAGGAAGTTGCTTCTAAAAGGCCCAAGAGGAGTGACTCCAAGAAGACTGCGAATTTCAAAAAAGCAGATCTAGGAAGATGGTTGTCAGTCATGCAAGAGTGTGCTAAACGGACGAGGATCGGGTGCAGTGCCTGCAATGCAACTCGTGGTTTCATGTACAATGTGAAGAAGATGGAAGTGACCTATATTTTGAATGCCATACGTGTTTTTCAGAGTAAATTTGCGAGGAAACCAGTCTGTCCATGTTCCACACACCGTGTGTCCTTTCGCCCCATAACTAGGGGCATACGGACACCATTGTAGTGATAATTATTATTAATATTTTGTATGGCCTAGGTTCTAGTTATATGCATATATTTTCGTAGACAAGCATAGTAATATCCATTCCATTTACTGTGTATTTATGATCAAGTTACATCAACCCATATGAGAGATTCTCGACTTTATATCCTTACAGTGTCCATCTGCCCCACCTTTCCCTGATATGAAGGAAAAAACTAGCTTTATAATAGGCGTGCTTGTTGTAGTGCCTGGTAAGAAATAGTTCTAATGCAAACTTTTACTAAACAAATGCGCAGAAATGCGGGGTGTTGTCCCTTTTAGTGTAATTTACTAGACTTCGTTAAGCTTTCTTTGCATGAGACGGATGAATATCCTGTATGTAATACTTTATCAGGGCTTCAAAAAGTTCGAAGTAACCGTGATTGGACTATAGGCCCGTTTTTTTTTTTAAACCACGAATGGTGTGGTTTAAATATAAATTCAAACCGTGAACTGACATGAATACCCAGATCAGAAATTCATTCCTGTAAATGAAAAAGAAGCGTAATATGCGGTCTGTGTGGCAGATACTCTCCATCAGATCGCTTTCCTGAATTCAGTGTAATAAATAAGTAACATATATATCGAATGCTATCACGAAATGGTGGTGATCTATCACAAATTGCGAAGTTCAAGATCCTAAACTCTTTGCTTCTTGCTACGCAAGAGTAGGGAGGCTGTCTGCCGAATTCCTGTAGTACTGATGGAATCCCATCGGCCATAACTTCCACTGTTACGAAGTTGTGTAGGAGAATCGCTGGAGAACAAATACGGAATGGGTGTTTATGAACCTTATAACAGCAATTTATCCTCAGTTTTCTTCTTTGTACGACTTCTGTGAACTCGTAGTTTACTGCCAGGGCATTGCCGTCTCTTTTCTCCACGTCGATATCACGAAATGAATTAGTGGCAAGTACTTATGGAACAGACATTAACTCTTCGCAAATAAGGGGTTTGGGTTCAACATTTTAGAGATAGTAATTTAAGTAATGGTTCACGTGCGGTAAGACATAGACGTAAAAAAGAGGCGATAGAATTCGAGGAAAAAAAGTAATAAGGTACGTCATGATAGAGATTTGATATCGGAAAAGAAACCATGTTTATTATATTGGTTAGTTATAAAAGTATCGTTTTGCGAAATGATATATCGAAAAAATATCGATTTTCAGTACATCCCCGATATTTTATGTAGCCTATAGTAAAGGACTAGGCAAATGTAAAATTGCTTGGAATATCACATATTGAGGGCACGAGGCATTGTATAAATGTGTGGTGCCTGTTTTTGGTGCATGTTGCCAAAGTTAACATAGTCATTTTTTAATACAATTTTTGTTTTCGTAACAGAGCTTATTAAAAGAGCATTTCGAAAATATTTATTTCCGATACCTGGAAAAAATATCGCGTCTATAAAATATCGTTGAAGTACATCGACAATTTATATTGATATAACTTTGACGTAATATCGTCATATCGATTTATCGATATTTTTTCAGTATCCGTACTTCATTAGGAATTGGCTTCTAGTGAGCTAAAGCTCTTTATTTGGCTATTTACAGTTAATCCAAGTATCCTGCCGTGGAATCTGTTGCGGTGAACTGATCATTGTCGTGTTAAATGTCCTCAATATATATATATATATATATATATATATATATATATATATATATATATATATATATATATATATATATATATATATATATATAAATTTCAGTGCTAAATTTCGTAGTTCCATATTTGAGTTTGTTCCCCGTAGACTGTAGGGCATAACATTTTGTATTGTATGAAATTAATAATTCTCTTGATTATTGTAAACTTTGTAATTGTTCTTAAAAAATAATTGACTAAAAACGTAAATTCGCTTTAATTTCACTCAACGTTCTATTTAAAAAAATAATTCGATGCTAAAATCCGAAAGTGCAGCTTCGGCGAAAATTCTACTATCGTCTTTTCGCTGTTTCTTCGCGATTTTTGAAACAAACTTTTAAAATATAAGCACATGTATGACGTCTTATTTTGTTTCTTAAATATGCCCTTTATCACAAAGCTATTTACTTAGATATTATTCATAAATTACAATTGTTACATTTGTAATTAATATGAACAAAAACAGAGGAAAAATAGGTGTGTTGGCAATGCCTAGTAAAAATAGTTCTTGCGCAAAATATCATTACAGTGAGTGCGCCACACAAATGTTGTGCGTTTTTCCTCTGCTGTAATTTTATAACCTTGGTTAAGCTTTTTTGCATGGGGCGGAGGCAGATCATAAAAGTAGAACGTAGCAAGGATTCAGAACATTTGGAAGTAACTGTTAATGGTTTGTACTACATATGTCCTGTGCACGACTGATTATGCTCTTAAGGGACACCTTAGTGAAATACTATCTGTACAATCTGTGTTTGCGTGCATACGTGTATCTGATTGAGTGTTCTGGTAGTACGCATCTTTTTCTAGTAAATGTAAAAGACTAATACCTACAGCCGCTACATTTTGCTTTTATCGTATTAAATATATCCAACGGAAAAAAATAGTGAAAATTGTTGACTGTTCACGGTAAAATGAGCACTTTTGAAAGCCCTGCTTAAGATCTTCTTGTATGCTCGTTGTGTATTCTTCCGCCTTATGTAAAAGTAACACTGCCATGGGCCTCATAACTTTATTCATGCGTCGATCAAGAGAAACTTCGGAGTTATATATAAAAAAAAGTACAGATTTCACAAATCTGTTCTTTTTTACGCTTCGATGCATCAAAATAGAACTACAAAGCGAAAGAAATAATTTAAGTGGTTACCGAACACTTTTGATTTGACGTTAATACGTGGAACTATTTTGCATCCATTGTTTTATGAGGTAATAGGAACACACAGCCTTTCATGACTTTTTACGTCTTTCATTTTGTTTTCATGTAATTGTCACAGCGCTCTGTTTGAAGGTTTAAACTGCATATAATGTGATGAAGAGAGTGCACTAACTGTTCGTTTTAACAATCCTAACTGTGCCAATCAAACCAAAAACGAAAAGTAAGAGCATACAATTTAAATCTTTACAATTTCGCGACGAAACTATGACATATATGTTCCTCTCATTTCAAGTTGGTGTGGTAGCACACATGGCAAGGTTACGGCCTAGCGTCTAAAGGTTTGCGAGTTCAATCTCGGTCACCTTCGAATTTTTCTACTTTCTTAAATTACGGTCAGTTGCGCAATATAAATACTAAACTATCGTAAGTATGTTTACTTCACGTAATTATTTGGCTGCATTCAATAAAAAACCATATTTAATTCGCCACTAGTCAGTCATCATTTATTCAATCGGTGAAATTTTGTACACTGAAACAATGAGTGGTTCTCCACTGATTCTAAGTGGAGCCATTTTCACTGATTCGTGTAGTTGAATCCCACAGATTAGAATTTAGTGTGTACATGTTATGCTGACGGTAAAAATTCATGAAGCAGAGATAATCCAGGCTACGCTACTATCGCGGCACCTCGAAGGCTGTGATTTGGGATAAAGTAGGTAGGTGATGAGGTTAGCCCGAACCCTTAACTTATATGCTATGCATGAACCTGTGTACGGAGAATCATTTTTCTACGAGTCCCATTGGGAAGTATGTCATGTTTGCGGTGTTGATAGGGCGTCCCTGGCTTCTCGCGTCTGCGGCTTTCGTTCGACTATCACCCTTGTGGACGCAGCCGACATAGCGGGTGTTTTACCTGCGCCCGCACGTTCCCTCGACCTTATTCATCCCCGTTTTCTCATCTCGTGCGTCGCGCGCCCGCATCGACCTCGCGAGACGACATTGTCGCTTGCAGATGCATCGAGCCGTCCTGCTCTTCAACCTGGACCTATTGATCTACGCCATGCAAACCAAGCGTGTGTTTCTTTCGCAGTGCAGGTGACAGGTGTCAAGGGACGATAAAAAGGCAGCCGTCGTCACGATTCCTCTGTAAGAACATTCATATCGGTAAAGACCGAAGTAATGGCCATCACTGAAAGTATAATTCTGGCGACCACAACGATGGAAAGTGTTGCCGGTTATAAATTCGGTATGCATTAAAATAACCTCTTTCAATAGACTATTCATCATACCTCGGTATTCTGCCGTCACAGTAGAAAGAAAATTATAGCAATGTGTTTTTTTTTTCCCCTACGAAACATTGGATATAATCTTCTTTCAGTAAAATGTATACAAAGGCTGTTCACGGTTAAATGAGCACTTTTGAAAGCCTTGCTTACGATCGACTTGTATGCACGTTGTGTATTCTTTCGCCTTATGCAAAATTAACATTGGAATGGACTTCATCGCTTTATTCATACGTCGGTCAAGTAAAACTGTGGAATTATTAGGAAAGTAAATATTTTTCAAACCTGCCCACTTTTATACTTCGATGCATTAAGAAAAAAGAAAGCAAAAGTAATAACTTAAGTTATCACAAATGTTTACTTAGCACTTTTTATTCGACGTTAAAATATGGAACTACTTTCCATCCATCCTTACCAACTTAATGGGCGAATGTCACTCGGCTCGCCCATTAAAATAAGTACATGCAGGTAGGAGAAGTGACGTTTTTCTAAGGTTGATTTCGAAAGTGCTGACTTCATCGTGAACAGATTTTACCAGTAGTTGCATATTTCAGTAGCTAGTACAATTGTATTTCCAAAATAAACTGCTGTTTTTTTGTTGTAAGCTGTCGCCGCTCTGAAATATTGAATAGTTTTAGAATGAAAGCCCTGCCCTCCGGAGGTCTTAGCAGACGGCGCCCTTAAGGAGGCGTCGGACATAAATTAACTCCAAATACGTAAATTGAAGTTTACAGGTTTTTGGCAGGCAGCATAGAAAGAAAGGAAAATCCTAGATAATAAATTTTGCCAACTTAAATACCAACTATTTTGCAATATTAGTGTAGCTATCAGTTTCGCATAATGTATTGCGCCACTAAAAAATACAATGATTGACGGCGTCGGAAATAGCTCGACAGAAATACGTCACTCTGGTAAAATATTTGCTCTCGTAGTTGGTAAAAACAATCCTGTATGGTTGCCCTTTTCATTGTTTTTTCTCTATTGGCTTCCATAAAATGTTAAATACGATAAATCCCAATAGCATTAATTATGTCCCGCACTCTCTTAAGGAGACCGCATAGCTGGAACTGTTTCCCGTATTTAAGGCCGAGAAAAGCGGGTGCGATAAGGGCGATACTGCCACGAGCATGCCGTATTCCATCGCCGCTATGCGTGCACGGCTCTCAATTAGTGTACTGCGTGTACCTGTACGCCTTTAATATGGCCGCCAGGTTGAAGGAATTTTGCACGTCTGAGGCCCGAAAGCGCGGGTGCGCTAGGGGCGACCGAGACATGCGCGTTAACTCTCTCTTCGCCTCTACGCGCAAAGCACTGAACTGGCGTGCAGTCTTGCCGACGATAACTCGCCTCTACGAGACTTTCAGTGGAGACTCTATCGTTTTATGGCGTGATAATAAAAATTAAGGGTTGATGCACATCCCTATTCTATTCCTTTTTCAATATTTTGTACCGGAATGTTCACACCTAAAAGTGACCGTGTAAGCACCCATTTGAGCAATTTTCACCGTCACAAAACCATGCTTTAAAGAGAAATGGAGTAACTGTGAAACTTATACAGGCGCGTAACGTTTCTTAAATGGTATTCGTAAGCAGACCTCATACTGATACGGACGGTGTCCTAGTAAAGCGTTTTCTGCTGGAGCTCTGGAAAACGTTCGGCGGCCTGCTCAGTCGGCCATCTTAAGCTGTGGCCTAATTTTATTGGTCGAAAGTGTGTAAAGGCTGTTCGCGATAAAACGAGCACTTTTGAAATCAACCTTAGAAAAAAGTCACTGCCCCATAACTGCATAAATTTTAACGGGAGTAATGAGTGACTTGCCCAGTAAAGTTGGTAACGGTGGAGGGCGAAGTAGTTACATATATTATAGTCGAACAAAAAGTGTCAGGTAACCATTTGTGATAACTAATAGTTTCTCTCGTTTTTTTTTTTTTTTTTAAATCGAAGTGTGAAAATTAGGAGATATGTGCAATATTTACTTTTACAATAATTTCACAGTTTCACTTGACCGACGCATCAATAAAGTGATAAGGCCCACGGCAATGTTAATTTTACATAAGGCGGAAGAACACACAACATGTATACAAGTAGATCTTGAGCAAGGCTTTCAAAAGTGCTCATTTTACCATGAATAGCCCATACGAAGGTTTAACACGGTACCCTCGAGTACTTTTTGTGTGTATCTGACCGGAATGTATTGAGAATACATCGCTTTGAAAAAGCCGTTTAAAACGAATTTGGAGTGCTCCGAAATGGTGCGCGACTACTGGAAAATAATCGACAGGCATCGTCTGAAGAAAATGTTCTTTCCGTATGTCAGCACATTGGACACGCGTAGTTTCGTGGGGAAACACGTATTTTAGCTTATTCACAGTAAAATAAGCACTTATAAAAGCCCTGTTTAAGATCTTCTTGTATGCACGTTTTGTATTCTTCCGTCTTATGTAAGAATAATATTGTCGTGGACTTATCACTTTATTCATGCGTTGGTCAAGCGAAACTGTGGAATTGTTGGAAAAGTAAATATTTTACATATCTACCCATTTTTAAACTTCGTTGCATAAGAAAAACGGAAAGCTAAAGAAATAATTTAAGTTATAAATCGTTACCTAACACTTTTTATTCGACGTTAAGATACGGAAATACTTTCCCATCCATCGTTACCAACTTCACTGGGCGAATGTCTCTCGGTGCGCCCATTAGAATATATGCGAGCAGGAGCAGTGACTTTTTTAAAAGTTTGATTTCAAAAGTGCTCACTTTATCGTGAACAGGGAACAGCCTTTTCAAAAACTGTGCAACGCAGTTTATAATTCATTCACGGCTACTTCACACTTTTCTGAAGCCCTGCTAAAGTTCTACTTCCAGGGTATTCCATCGCCTCTTGCAAGCTAAGCTAAGCTTGACTAACTCTAGAAAATTACACCAAAGGGACAGCGCACCGCATTCGTTCGCGCTCACTTTCAATAATATTTTGCATGAAAGGTATTTCGTACTGGAAATCACCAACACACATATTTCCTCACTTTTTATTCTAATTAATTATAAATTAATTATTATAATTACAAAATGAAATATAACAGTCGAATTAACCAAACAGAAGTTTTAAACGTTGATACATTACACGTTCAGGAAACAACATATAGGCTGTTCACGATAAAGTGAGCACTTTTGAGGCCCTAGTTACTTTTTACTTTCAGCTATTTCGTAGCCTTTAACCACCTTTTTAAATAAACATCGTCATGTAAGTAATAAACACAATGTGTATATTCCACAGCACTCAGAAGTTAACGTCTATGGACAAGAAAAAAAAATTATTTATGGACTATTATTTCAAATGAGGGGGTGTTCAAAAATGCTCGCTTTACTGTGAATGGCCCATAACGCGGCGTACATGGGGTGATTTTTCAAAGATTTGACTCAATAAGCAGCAACCTGAGAATTTCGCGAGTTCAGTGACCTGCAGGCTAGGCTCTACTGCCTTATGCACAAATATGCCGATATCGACTGCACATTGGTTGTCACAGTGGAAGGCGGCAATTGGATACCGTTCTCCAGGAGGTGTCAAACACCGTGATTACCAATATCCAAATTTATACAGGATGTAAACACTTATCGTTTACAACTGTACACAGCAGTGTACAGGACTTCGAGACGAGCAATTTGATGTAGAACACTTGTGGTCCACAGGGTCGGGAAATTACCGTAAAAGCGCTTGACAAATGTGTACTAAGTTACGTGCAGCGCGCCTCTGTGGGCCCGGCCTTAAACGACCTGCTGGTCAGCTGAAGCTAGTTTGTACAGAGGTCAAATCGGACAGGAAACGTTTAGTAATTGCTTTTGTTTGAAACACATGTTGCTATTTCATACATTCTTTCCTGATTTCGGTAACTTGTCTGTAGTATTGTGACAATGCTACATGTTTTTCAAAGAAAAGCTATTACTAAACGTTTCCTGCCCGATTTGACCTCTGTACAAACCGGCTTCAGCTGACCAGCAGGTCGATTAAAGCCGGGCCCACAGCGGTGCGCTGCGCGTGGCTTAGCACACATTTGCCAAGCGCTTTTACGGTAGTTTCCCGACCCTATGGACCACAAGTGTCCCCCCATCAAATTGCTCGTCTCGGAGCCCTGTACACTGTTGTGTACAGTTGTAAACACTTATCGTTTACAATCTGTATAAACGCGCGTCTTTTGAATTTTAGCCTGTCCCAAAATTCTTCAGGTCTCTATGAATAAGTGCGAAGACACCGCGAATAAACTTAATTTACTTTTAGTTTGCAAGTTTGTATTTTCGAGCTTCGTCGGAAATAGTTTATCGGCGGTGGGGTTTTCGGAGGAGGAGCTGGTGGTTAGGACTAATTTGCGTTGCTATGAAGTTCGCTACCGCGTGCCCTCATCGCGGCGTTCGTTGCCGCGGGTGAAAGCTGTTATTCCCCCCCCCCCCCCCGGTTCGTGTGTGTGAGTGTGTGTGCGCAGGGCGATGAGGATGATGAAAGCCGGGCGTGAGATGGGGAAAGGAACTGCTAAAGGGTGGGGGACGCATTTCGACGCGGGGAGTTTGTGAGAGTCCACTATGCGGAATGAATCGTTTCCGCGGTATTGCCTATTAATGTTTTCTTGGTACGGGCTCTCGCCGCTTTGTTGGCGAAGGGGTTGAGAGGGAGGGCGTTAGCCTAAGAACGGTCCTGCGCCCCCTTTTACCTCCGGAATATACGGCGCGCAGATATTGCCCACATAAAGCGCGCGCAAACAAAGAGCTAAATAAATTAAGCTCTGGAGAAGAGATAAAAAGAGGACTGGGGAAGGAAAGGAAGGAATAACTTTCCGGGCGGTGGAATAAACTGGGACAGTCTCTCCCGGGCTAGTGGCCTGGCTCTAGTGTTTATGAAGAAGGTGGGAGAGAGAAGGAGAAACAGAGAGGGGGAGAGAGATAGATAGGACAGCCCGCTTACAGAAATGCAGGTACCTCGAGACTCAGCAACCTTCCTCATCTTGTTCTGAACCTACCGTCCGGTCAAGTTTAACTCTGCCAGGCACTATATATATATATATATATATATATAAAATTTGCCATTATGAAAATGTTAAATTTTTACTACGAAGAAATATCGTTTTAAATATATACATATTTTTTTTTTACTTTGGAAACCACATACTAAAGTAGCAAGTATGCCAGTTATAGAGGTCACCACTGGATGTGCTCGATGCGAAGGACTATAGTTATGTTCGGTGGTATTGCATTCCCATTGTTTTGAACCTACAAGTCTTAATTTCGGTATCGCAATTTAGTTCAAAAATATTCTCCGCTCACACGCATAACCAAATTTGTATTTTTGTTTCTCGAGCTGTATTTTATAATACGAGAGGGACTCAATTTATTGATTTTTTTAAATTCCGAATAGTGCGCCGATGACATTAAATACGAAATAGCTATTGGTGGTAATGGATAAATGTTCCAGCTAAATCTCATTTTCAGGAGATGCTTCGTATAGATAAAAATTTCTGTACTTACAACATGAATTTAATACGTTTTACGTTCCATGTATTTAAATTGCAGTAACTCTAAGTGACATTTAAATTTTTTTTAAAATGTACCAGGAACTATTACAGTAAATACGCTACCCACGCCTTTCTGCCGACTGCGAAATTCGAACTTTCTGCACACATGTCCGTACAACAAGAATCGCGTATTAGTAATGAAAAGTTGTCAAAGCAAAACAAAACCGATCTGTAAAATGCACCGTTCAAACTTCGCAGCGCTCAAATCCACATAACACACTACTGGAATTACCTTCGTTACTTTATTAAAACATATCGCGATGTCTCACGAAACTCGCGACGTCAAGATGGCGCTGAAACGTGACATCAGTGTTAACGCGCTGTTTTCTAGTACAGTTCTCGTACCAGCTATGCGTAGTTACCGAACATAGGCCCATTCTCGTAAATACCTGGAAAGTACAGCTAGAGATAATAATAATAATGATGATACTAGGCCATTAAACATTCTGGTCTTCGAAAACCTCATTCCTCACAAAAAAAGTTTTAGACGCCGTATTGTTTTACACGATGGCCTGTCAAAATCGAAATGCTAATGTTTTTAGGTTGTATAGATAATAAAAACTAACATACAAAAATTAGATGATTCACGTTGAAATAAGACACCAGTAGTTGCTTAACGGAATATTTTAAATTACACTATTAAAAGCTTCCGAACATTTTTAAAATTGCTGAAAATAAGGACGTTACTGCTTATTTTTTATTTGTAACAAAGTATAATTTTTTGTATAACAAGTTTCGCTAAGCATGCATCAAAATTAATTAAAGGCTGTTCGCCGATGAAGTGAGCAATTTTGAAATCAACCTTAGGAAAATAGTCACTCCTCCTGCCTGCATGTATTTTAATGGGCGCACTGAGTGACATGCGCCTAGAAAAGTTGGTAACGATGGAGGGAAAGTAGTTCAATATCTTAAAGTCGAATAAAAATTGTTAGGTTATTATCATTTAAATTAATTTAAATTACCTATATATTTCGCTTTCTGTTTTTTTAATGCATCGAAGTGTAAAATATATGCTTTTCTAATAATTTCGAAATTTTACCTGACAGACGTATGAAAAAAGAATGGAGGCCCGTGGCAATGTTCGTTTTACATAAAGCCGAACAATACACAACGTGCGTACAAGTAGATCTTAATCGGTGATCGGTGTTCTCAAACGTGCTCAGTTTACCGTGAACAGACTATAAGACCTGACATTCCAGTTGCCCTAGTTAAATCTTTTGTAGATGATGTCGTTTATTTTATTTATACGGTGTATAAAACTACAATTGTGATTCTGACATGACATTATGCAAAATCTATGCGATCTAAATTTTTGTCACGTGAGGAAAGTGTACATGCAAGTAATGTCCACAAGTTGAATAACGTGTTTTGAACAAATATAAAATAAGGGATTTTTTTGTTAACAACACACTTAAGCTCCAGTCTTGTCTGTTTTGTCGTGACGTGGAAACGTAATTATATTATATAAATAATATAAGTTACTTCGTTGTGCTGTTAGTTAATAGTGACGTTATCTGTTGTTCGGTAATGAGATGCCAGTCAGTTTGCTTCCAAAAAATTTCTTGAAGCTCTTTAATTATCTCGTCCACTATCCACTATTTTGGCTACGTATAAGCAACTTTAAGTCTCTGCTTTCGCAAAGTAACCTCATCTGAAAGTAGAAGATTTCATTTAAATCAACATTAGTAGATTAAAATTTTATCCAAGAACCGTCTAGTCAGAAACGCTACCTAGACTATAATGTGAACATGCGGCTGCCTGCGAGGTTTAGTGTTGACTTGGGAACGCACTTTCACTTCTCTCATCCACGCATTTCATATTTCGCGTTTCTTGTGTGTGATGGATATGGCGAATTTTACGGAAGAACGGTTTCCTCTACAAATATATTTTGTCACACTCTTTGAAATATTCCTGTCACTAGCACATGGATGGAAAATAATGAATTTATTGATTAGTTATGCAGAATACGCGCGGGAACACATTTATTTAGGGCGCGAACATTTTTTTTTCTTCCCATTCCTGTTGACTAGATTCAATAGCAAAATACTAATCATTGTAGGGGTTATGTTTGGTGTCGTATTTATTTTTATTATAACTGTGTGACTATAGCGCAATACCTTTATCTTTTTAGACGGTAACATTTTTAACAGGTTTGTTGCAGTGATTACAATTTTTAACAGGTTGATTGCAGTGAGTAAGTTGTATAGGCTGTTCACGGTAAAGTGAGCACTTTTTGAGGCCCTAGTTACCTTTTCCTTTCAGCCATTGTTTATCGTATAACTACCTTTTTTTTAAAATAAATATTGCCATATAAGTAATTAACACAGTTTGTATTTTCCACTGCACTCGGAATTTAACGCCTAAGGTTACAGTAAAATATATTTATTGACTATTATTCAAAATGAGAGGGTGTTCAAAAGTGCTCACTTTACCGTGAACAGTCTATATGGTGTTTCACTTCGTCTGCCACTATGCCTGCTAGTGCTTCCCCGTGAAGTCCGCTTGGAGCGCTGCCGTCTGGCATCTCCCTCAACCTGCTTCTCTCGCTTCCCGTCGCGTGCAAGTCATTTTGATGTAAATGAAACCCATTCGAGAATCTTTGTGTAAATGTTATTGCTTTTCCTGCGCGTCGCACAGCCGTCCACGGGGTCTATTGAAGAACGTTTCTGGAAGACTTTACGGGGTGAGGGGGAAGGGGGGGGGGTCTGAAGCCGCGTAGAGAGGATAGGACTTCTTCCTTCAGTCCTGGCGCAGGAGTTTGACGAGTCCCCCGCCCATTAAAATGTATCAGCCCTCTCTTCTCCAGGACCCCACGGCGAAGGGGAACTGAAAGTCAACATTCGCGACCGAGTTCCCAGCGGGGAAGAAAGCAAAACTGAACAGGCCGCCCTCCCATTACTGATGCATTAGAGACTGTTTTCTATTGTGACCCGACGTCTTCATTAGAAAGCTGCCCGAGTTGCCGAGACGAAGTTTCTCCCAGGCTCCATGCGTACGAAGCAGCAGCCTCTCCTGGCCTGGGTAGCGGTGTTATTGAATCCCTTCCCGCGGCGAGTAATTATTTGGCTCTTTTACACGTCCACTTTGAAATCTTCAGCGGCGTGCGCCCAGGGTTTCCCTGCAAACGGGAATGCTATCCCGCCAGTCAAGGCAGCTGATCAAAGCAAGCGTCGGAGTAGCATGTTACAAATGTATTTAGCTACCATCATTTTCCCCAACCCACCCTCCACAATTTTCCACAAAAAAAAAACTCCGTATTTAATTTTGGTCTATTCACGCCCCGGCGCTTGCTGCCTCTCTTCAATTACAAGAGTGGTACCACTGGCTCAGGTTGCTTTTTTTTCATGGTGATCGTACTAATTTTGGCATTAAGCAAAATGGAGGTCTTTTTACGATATTGTATATTGCATGGGAAAATTAATTAATTTTGTAGAGTACATCTCGGAAAATTGATCTTTCTATTACTATGCACTACTAGTAGTCGGCCAAAACCATATACTTGTAAGGTGGTGTAGCATGAAAAATAAGGCAGCTTTGCTTGGTATAAAAATTAATGGGAATGAGCCATAAAAAGGCAAAATTGTAGTTTTTTTTTCTCAGCGTTAAGTGGGAAAGATGTAAAGCTCTCATGAAAAGATTTGGCTATTCTTTACAAGTTTACCAACATGAGAAAGATAAATGCAGCTTTTATTCTTCTCGGGACACTATTGATTTTTTTTTTAAACTTAGTTCTTTTTGTTATTAACTAGTTCGCGTACTACAATGAACACTAAAGAAGATTATAAATAATATGCGGTATATTTTATACAAAACGATAAAAAATTTGTAATATTATATATAGTACAAGATTTACTCTACCATGTAGGGACCCGCTTGTGCAGAGGACATAATGTACGAAAGATCCAAAGTTTTACCACTAGCATGTGAAGTATAGGCTATTCGCGGTAAAATGAGCACTTTTGAAAGCCCTCTCACCTGGAATAATAGTCAGTAAATATATTTTATTTTAGCCTTAGACCTTAACTTCAGATATAATATAGTTCAGGGTTAATGGAAAACTATTGAAAGCTCTGCTGAGGATCTATTTTTTCCGTCTCATATTGTATTCTTCTGCCATGTGTAAAATTAACATTGCCGTGGACCTCATCACTTTATCCATGCGTCGCTCAAGCGAAAATGTGAAATTATTAAGAAAGTAAATACTTTACCAATCTGCTCATCTTTACACTTTGATGCATTAAAACAAAAACAGAAAGCGGAAGAAATAATTTTAATTTATCACAAATGATTATCTAACACTTTTTATTCGACGTTAAGATATGTAACTAATTTCCATCCATCGTTACCAACTTTACTGGACGTATGTCACTCTGCGCCTTTAATGTGCATGGTTCTTGAGTTTTACGACCATTTGGCACACCGTAGCACTCGGCTCGTTTATGTAGCGCTCTGTGGGTGCACCCTCAGACGACTGACAATGCTGTCGAAGTGCTTTCGAAAGTTGTGGTACTGCACTGCCATTGACGAGGCAGATATAGGCTATTCACGGTAAAGTGAGCACATTTTAAGGTCCTACTAAATTTTTCCTTTCATCGGATTTCTATCTTTCTACCACTTTTTAATATAAACATTACCACGTGACTAATAAGCACAATGTACACATTTTCCCACTCTCGAAATTTGATGTCTTAGGCTGCAATAAAATATATTTGTTTGTGGTTATTGCCTTTCGTAAGGGCCTTAAAAAAAAAAGTGCTCACTTTACCGTGAACAGCCTATACTGTGCGAATGCCTTCAAATCAGGAATTTATTGCCTGCATAATGGATGTTACTATTTGAATGGAGAGAAATTTTGAATGCCCCTCTCAGAGCGACCCGTTATGTTTTGGCACACATTGAAAAGCGTATTGATCTGGAGAGTGGCATAAAATACCGTTGAACGTTGCGCCACATTTTCCTTTTGTATCACTTTCACAGTGAAACTGTTTGTAGTTCTTTCAGTCCAGTCTTCATGCATGGCGTCTATTTTTTTTATTTTTTTTATAGTAGAAATATATGTGTAATTTTTTTGATAGGACCCATTATCATACCTTTCCTGTTTTTACGACCATTATCGTCTCCTTGAATATTACAGACTCCTCATGATAAACTAGTAATTATATGAAGCGTTGCCCAGATGTTCAAACACGTTTTATATGGGGAAAAATAGCGTGCTAATTAAAATTTTTTTAAACACACAATTTAAACTAAATAGACGCATATCTTCCTTGAGTAACAGACTGCTCTACTTTCCTTTAGTCTCATCTCGTTTAATTAGAGTTAACCGTGCTTCAGGCGGGAAATGTTTTGCTGGTGTTTTTAGTTCGAACTTTCCCGCCGGGAGTTAAAATCACAGCTAAAGAAAAATCTTCCTCAGGCACACATTTCTTGATTTGTTGGGGCCAGTGTGGCTAAGCAGTTAGCACGCTTGCCTCCCACCAAGGCGAACCAGGTTCAATCCCCGGCCGGGTGACCGGATTTTCGTAAGTGGGAATCGTGCCGGACGATGCTATTGAACAGCGGATTTTCTCGGAGATCTCCCGTTTCCCATGCCCTTTCATTCCGGCGCCGCTCCATATTCACTTCAATCACCCACATCGGCTCTCAAGACCTCTCTGTAAGAGGCGCCCAAATCTCTTCACTCACTCACTCTTTATTTGATTAGTTAAACGCGTTAGTGCAATATATGCAAGTTCGTTTACGTCATTTGTTAGCATCATACGAGTGTGGCTAAGTCTGTAGTTATTTTAGAAACTGGCCGACGTCATCGGAATGTAAATGTTAATCGGTTAGAGAATAAATAAATTACAAAACCAAATTGTTTTAGTAATTTGATTGTGCGTGATATGCCTATTAAATAATTGGGTTTGGCTGTGTTTGGGACACGGGCGTTTGTTTTGCGTGCATAAGTCTACGTTGACGCGCTCGGACGCTTTGGTGTTTATTTTACGTTCCCGGCGCCGCTTCTCTCGATCAAATGGGGTTTTATGGGTATCACTGGTATGCTGAATCCAACCGTATACGATTTATGTATTTCGACTTGGCTTTTTGACGAGTATATGTCGAAATGGTGTTAAGTTTTCTTAATTTTTTACATTAAACGCATAAAGTTTTGCCATGACCATGCCACACAAATGTTTTTATACACACAATCGATTTATCTTGAAGATAGCTGTCGATTGAAACTCAAAGAGCGTCGTAGATTCTCCTAGTCAAAAGTTATAGGCTACTACGCGGCGAAACGAACTCAAAATTGCAACCCCCCTCCCCCCCTCCAACTCATCCGCCACACGCGATGCTTCGCTGTCCTCGCTCAGCGTAACATATTCTTTGATCCTTTGGCAATCGAGTGATGTAATTTAATTTTGAATGTAGATGATAGATTCGGAGCTGCAATGCCAAACTGTATCCCCCGATTTTGTTATCATCGGATTTTCTGAATTGCCTTCCACTATTTTATTCGAAGGATTTTCGCCTGCTAACGAAGCTGATTGTTAGCATGGGTAACGTGGAGGTTTCCATAGATACAAGTTCAATCACTGGATTTCTGCGCGTGTTACTATTTTACTACAGTAAATGATACTACATACATATAATCACAGTACACATTGTAAAAGACGAGTCAGCTGCGTGCCCCACATAGCTTGTGCAGGAACGCCATCCCAGTACTCGACCAGTTCTTCCTCCCTCGCTCCGCACGTTGTGAAATCCTGAGCGGCACTCATTCAGGTAGCAGGGAATGTGGCTCGTCAAGGTTCTCCAGTCCCTCCCTTTGTTGACGTGCCCCTGCAACCCTCCAATGACCAGTACTATATTAAAGTACTGAGCTCACAATACTCAGAGATACACAACTCTGCAGACAAGTTTTCATTATGAACATAATACCGCCCTCCAAAAAAAGGGCCAAACTTTTTTTAACAAACAAAACTGTGTCACAAGAATTACAAGATATCCACATAATCAGCTAGTTTTAATCCTGGTCACACATGCCATTCACTGTTTGGAAGAGGACACAACTTGGTGATGGACCGCTCGACTGTTCCTTGTGTAGTACGGACTGTCACCACACGAATCAACCCATCAGGCGCTGCTGGATACATTGCCACCTAGAAAGCAAGCGAAGACTTATGGTTAGGCCTGGTTCGGGGAGAGCAGTTATTAGTCCACTAGTTAGGAAGTGACCAGGTTTTAGGGTGGAAGGATCATTCGGACCATTTCTCAAGGGTGTCAGAGGTCTGGAATTAAGGCATGCTTCTATTTGTAATGTTAGTGTCAATAGTTCTTCGTAGGTTTGAAATGCTGACCCCATTACTCTTCGGAGATAATATTTAGATGACTTTATCCCTGCTTCCCATAACCCACCGAAGTGCGGAGCTCTAGGGGGGAATAAAATGCCACTGTATCCCTTCCTTTGAAGTAAATGCATGTACTACAGTTTGATGACCTGTTGTTTCAAAGAGAAGTTCCAATTCATGTGGATCCTTGTTAGCTCTGACGAAATTGCTGCAATTAACAGAATAGATTTGACTGACTCGTCCTCGTCGAGATACGAATCCCTTGAGTGCTGCAATGAGTGCTTAACTGGTAAGGTCGCTCACTTCTTCAAGATGTACAGCC
This sequence comes from Dryococelus australis, assembly GCA_029891345.1. Classification (NCBI taxonomy): domain Eukaryota; kingdom Metazoa; phylum Arthropoda; class Insecta; order Phasmatodea; family Phasmatidae; genus Dryococelus; species Dryococelus australis. The sequence goes on from CM057006.1 coordinate 42,193,938, forward strand.
TTTGTGGCTAGGCAAATAAATATTGCAATGTAGCATTTTATTTTCATTTTAGTTTGTCAAGAACCCGATTTGATATACAATGGCCCAGCATAGTCAATTCCGACATTAATGAATGGGTTGGCAGTATTTATCCGGACACTTGGAAGCTGACCCATAAGTTGTTGTGCACTCATAGCCTTAAGTCTGAGACATACTGTACAGTTATGAATTATGTGCCGAATAATGTCTTTGCCATTTACTATCCAGTAATGTTGGCACCTGGAGGAAAGCAATAATTGACCTCCAGCATGGAGCAAATGCCGATGTTCTTCCTCAATGATACGTCTGGTTAACTGATGTTTAGGTGACAGTATTATTTGATTCTTCTGATACAGCTGTAGGATTGCATGTTGAAGGTGCCCACCCACACTAAGGATTTTATCCTTGTATATAGAAGGATTTAATGGCTTCAGTTTACTCTTGGAGTCACAACCTTTTGTAGCTATCAAACACTCCACCTCTGCAGAGTAAACAGACACTTGTGCAATTCTGATGCATTTGATGAAAACATCTTTGAGTTTCTGTGCAGACAACATCCCAGATTTCCTTTCCCTTATGGGTTTCCTGGTATTCTAAATAAAATGTATACAGTAGGCGACCACTCTTTTCATCCTTATTAGTTTTGAGAATTTAGAGATTATTTCGTCTTGCACAGAAGTAGTCATCACAACAAGCCTTGCCATTTTCCCTTCTGGTATACTATATTGGTCTATGCTCGCACTTGCTGCTCGCCATGTAGTTGAGTCTTCTTGCAACCAGGATGGTCCATTCCACCAAAGAGAGCTTATTAAGTGATCACATGGACTAATACTTCTAGAAATCATATCAGCAGAATTTTCCTTTGAGGACACATATCTCCAATCAGTAATTGATCAATTTTCCTGAATTTCAGCGACTCGGTTGGCTACAAATGTTTTCCATCGAGTAGGAGTAGCTGAAATCCATGCTAGCACCAAAGTTGAGTCTGTCCACAGGCATACTTGGGAAATCAGATTTAGAGTTGCAAGGACCCTTTTGAGTAGTCTGGATAACAGTAGAGCTCCACACAACTCGAGGCATGGAAGTGAAACAATTTTTACTGGCACCACCTTGGATTTGGCACAGAGGAGTATAGCAGTGACCTTGCCTGATTCCTCTGTGGGTCTAATGTACATACATGCATCATAGCCTTTCTCAAATGCATCTGCAAACCCATGTAGCTGGAGGTCAACTATGACATTTTTACTCAAAACATATATGTCAATGTGTATATAGTTAACTTGAGAAAGCTGCACATACGAACTTTTCCACTTGTACAAGAGCAATGAAGGGAGGACCTCATCCCAGCCAAGTTTTGACTGCCACAATTCTTGTAGCAAAATTTTGCATTAGATAACAATGGGGCTAATCAAACCCAAAGGGTCCAATATAGATGTAATTGTTGCCAGCACTGTTCTCATAGTAAACACCATTGCCTTAGGGAAGTCTGATGGAAGGCGAAATCCACTGGCTATCTGAAGATGGCCAGATGCTGGTCCTAATGTCTTTACATCTTTGGTATCCAAATGGAAAGGACAGTCACATTCCCGAAACTCTGGGGGTACTGCTTCCATTAGCTGAGGATGATTTGAGCACCATTTTCGAAGCGCAAATCCTCCCTTGTTTAGTAAATTTATCAGTTGTTCCTAAATTCCCAAGGCTTCGCTTACTGTATGTGAACCTGACATACAATCATCGACACAGAAGTCTCGCATAATCACCTCAGATCCTACATGGAACTGTTTCTTCTTCAGAGCAAGCTGATGCAGTGCTCCTGTAGCTAAAAATATTGCACATGCAGTACCATATGTCACTGTTTGCAACTCATATACCTTTATAGCTTCATCAGGTGACTTCTTCCACAATATTCGTTGAAGGTGACAGTCTTTTGGGTCGACTCTGATCTGACAATATATCTTCTCGATGTCTGCAGTGAAGCACGCCTTATGAGAATGAAACCGTAGCATTATCGAACATAGATTCTGTTGTATGGTTGGTCCAACCTTCAGAATGTAATTGAGTGATTTCCCATTAGTTTTTTTTGGCTGAAGCATCAAATACAAGTCTGGTTTTTGTTGTAGTGCTAGACTCCTTTATCACAAGATGGTGGGGTAAGTAATGAACTGATTTTGCATCATCCTTTGAACCATCAACTACCTTCATATGACCTTATGATTAATATTCCTTCAAGAAACTTATGTACTCTGACTGTAAACTTGGATTTTTCAACAGACGTTCAAGATGTTGAAATCTCATTTCTGTCATCTGATGAGAATCACCAAGTTCTCTGGGATCTTGTTTGAATGGCAAATGTACTATAAATATTTCTGTAGCATTCCTTGTAGTGGTATGAACAAAATGATCAACAAAACGATCTTCACATTCATTTTCTTCCATTGATCGTGGAGTGTGATGAAGCTCTTCCAGTTCCCAAAATTGTTGAAGTTGATGCTGCAGACTGTCATCATTCCTGATAATAAATGCTTGTTGATCCTGTTGAACTGTACTTGAGGTTAGGTATGGTCCTTACACTAGCCACCCTAGTTTTGTGTTTTGTAAGTATGGGTAGCAACCTCTCCACATGATTTTTGTGAAGTCTTCTCTTGATCTTCCACCTGGGGAGATTGATCTTATCTGTGTAATAATGTAACAGGCTTTCTTCCACATTTACGGCAAGAACCAGATCTACATTTTCTTACTATGTGCCCTACTTGCAAACAATTAAAACACAGTTTGTTCTGAGACACAAATTCAGTGTGTTCTTGGAGATTCCCATTTAAAAACTGAGGACACCTATGCAAAGCATGCATCTCATGGCATTTCATGCAACTACTATCCATAGCTTCATAATCTTGTAGAACACTCTTAACCTGCCTTATAACTGCATCTTGTTTCTTGTAAACTGAGCTAGATGCTACTGGAAGTATGCTAGGTCTATTAAGCTCTAAAGCCTGGTATCTGATTTTTAGGAACTCGCCTAAATCCTTTAATGGTAAAGCCTGGTTGCTTGATGAGCTTACTTCCCATTCCTTGCGACCTTGTTCGTAAAGTCTGTCGAGAACTAGCTATGACAACAGTATCTTATGCTATGGTAATTTAGCTCTAAAGCTTCGATAGTCTTGAGATTGCTTACTAACTGGCTCAACAAATTTCTTAAATCGGATGCTGAATGCCTAGTAATAACTGTAAAGACAGTAGTTGCCTAACATGTGTGGTCGCAATGAGTTTCGGGTTGTGGTATGTCTTGCACAAGATTCCCCATGAAACTTCAAAATTATTAGCTATGATTGCCAGGCCTTCTATTATTTTATGTGGTTCGCCTGAAACAGATGACAGTAAATAGTGATGTTTCTTGATGTCATCTAATAAATTGTTATTGATCACCAAACTCATAAAAGTATCTTGAAAATGTCTAAACTCTGTGACATTTCCACTGAATTTGGGCAATTTGATTGCAGGCAATTTAATGTTGTCTGTTATAACCTGACTGTACCGAAGGTGAACACTCATTGTTCGCAATATTTGTGGATTCTATATATTTTTTTCAACAATGGCTGTGGACCATCCTACAATTTCATAATAAGTATTCGAGCGATTCTCTATCATGTTCGTGTTGTTCTGAGTCTTTATCGTACAATTCAAGCTGTTTTTGCACCTCGTCATATTTTTGAATTAATCGAGGTAAACCCTCTAACCTCACCCTCATTTCACATACACAGGAACCTGCAACATGCTTCTCTACAAATGTTTGCATTCGTTTCAATTTTGCCTTAACCAGACCTCTAGATTTAATCAAGAGGAAATTTTTGTTTAGGATCCATGCTGACTGGGAAGGAGAGGAAAAGAAAATAGACTTAGCTCACTTGCAGCTCCCCGTTGTTTGTGTTCTGCTGCCAATGCTGAGAAGTGCTCAGCAACCGGCACTGCTCCTCTACTGACGACAGCTTCCTTATTGGCTGTCATCTACTGCCAATGCTGAGGAGTGCTCCGCAACCGGCACTACTCCTCTACTGACGAGAGCTTACTCGTTGGTTGTCATCTGCTGCCAATGCTGAGGAGTGCTCCGCAACCGGCACTGCTCCTCTACTGACGACAGCTTCCTTGTTGGTTGTCATCTACTGCCAATGCTGAATAGTGCTCCGCATCGGCACTGCTCCTCTACTGACGACAGCTTCCTTGTTGGTTGTCATCTACTGCCAATGCTGAGGAGTGCTCCGCAACCGGCACTGCTCCTCTACTGACGACAGCTTCCTTGTTGGTTGTCATCTACTGCCAATGCTGAAGAGTGCTCCGCAACCGGCACTGCTCCTCTACTGACGACCGCTTCCTTGTTGGTTGTCATCTACTGCCAATGCTGAGGAGTGCTCCGCAACCGGCACTGCTCCTCTACTGACGACAGCTTCCTTGTTGGTTGTCATCTACTGCCAATGCTGAGGAGTGCTCCGCAGCCGGCACTATTCCTCTACTGACGAGAGCTTACTCGTTGGTTGTCATCTGCTGCCAATGCTGAGGAGTGCTCCGCAACCGGCACTGCTCCTCTACTGACGACCGCTTCCTTGTTGGTTGTCATCTACTGCCAATGCCGAGGAGTGCTCCGCAGCCGGCACTGCTCCTCTACTGACGACAAGCTTCTGTCACTTACCGCACATAATGTATGTAAAAAAAAAACAACCTGTACATTCGACACGCATCACAGTAATCCGGTACGGAGGACCAGTGTTTTATTCGAAGGGATTTCGCCTGCTAACGAAGCTGATTGTTAGCATGGGTAACGTGGAGGTTGCCATAGATGCTAGTTCAGTCACTGGATTTCTGCACGTGTTACTATTTTACTACAGTAAATGATACTACATACATATAATCACAGTACACATGGTAAAACACGAGTCTGCTGCGTGCCCTACATAGCTTGTGCAGGATAAGTATAATTCAGGATGATTATATCGTTTTACTGTCAGTTATACAATAGCATTTACGTTTTATTATCCTTTAAGTTTACTGGCGGTGGTTTAGTAGGATTATTTCGACGGTTTGTTTGTGATAACATTACTACGCCCAGCCGTTTTTAGCGGAATGATCCTGGTCCGATTACAAAAATGCCACTCTTTGTATTTTGTTTAATTTAGCGATACCGTTCGAATGATTTCAAATACAATTTCTACGTTGGGAAATGCTGTTTTTCAGATGTGGTAATTTTTTTTCTAGACGGAAATGAAACGTGTAAACACGCATCAGCGCGTAATTTGTGTGATGGCTTGTTATGATGGTTCCGCCCGTAATAGATTCGTTACGGAAGTGGAATTCAATTTCCATGGCGTGCAGCACACAGTATTGAACTGTAAACGCCAAATCTTAGTTTCACTGTTCAGTGTGTCGCTCGATTTATGTTTTCAACTCGTGTCCGCATTTGTTTCGGGGGGGAATGTGTTAATGGCAGTCATGTATCGTGGAGCGCGAATCTGGTAATTGATGGTTCCTGCACGCTAATTGTGATAATTATTAAATGTGACCGCATTTTTCAACCGCTATGTCATTGTTTTCTGCGGTGCACTTTTATCGTGCTTGGCATATTTCACCGCGGGCTTTTGTCTGGCCCGCGGCTTTTCTGCTGGCAGCACACACTTCGCTGCAAATTACGTCGATAATGTTTATGGCCCATTATATTGGCTGTGCAGTTTGTGGTGGGCTGAATGAATTTACGCAGCGTGTAATTGTATCGGGGGCTGGTCACTTGGCTCCCAGTGAATTCGACTTCTGCTCCGTGGGAGTGATGAACTTACTAAGTTTAATAGGTAAAGGCTGTTCACGATAAAGTGAGCACTTTATATATGAGCCTTAGAAAAAAGTCACTACCCCTGCATGCATATATTTTTAATGCCTGCACCGAGTTACATTCGCCCAGTAAAGTTGGTAAAGATGGATGAAAAGTAGTTCCACATCATAACGTCGAATAAAAAAGTGCTAGGTAACCATTTGTGATAGCTTGAATAATTTATTTCGCTTCCTATTCTTTTAACGTATCGAAGTGTAAAAATAAGCAGATTTGTAAAATGTTTACTTTCTCAATAATTTCACAGTTTCATTTGACCGACGCATGAATAAGGTGATGAGGCCCATAGCAATGTTAATTTTGCATAAGACGGAAGAATACACAACGTGTATACAAGTAGATCTTAAGCAGGGCTTTACAAAGTTCTCATTTTACCGTGGACAGCGTATATGCATGGTTACCATAGTGGCTGGCTTCTTGTATTCCATTGCTGAGGTCCCCCGTGGAATGGAAATGTTCTGAAAGTGAAAGTGCAGTTCATATTACACAATAAAAGACTACAAGGAACCCAACTGTATACAGTATGTGTCTAAATTCCCATTACACATTGTAAGGGCTTGTAGTAGGGACCAAGGCGGTTACGTCTTGCATAGGAACTTACGTGCGGAAACGTACCGTTTTCTCGCGACGAACAAAACACCCACCACACCATATGTTGACCTCTCCCACGTCTGCAACACACCGTGCGTTGTTTATCTTCTGGGTCCACTGACAAGAAGGGCTCGATGTGGCGACCAGCGTCGTCTTACACAAACACGGTACCTACCTACCATAGTCTGGTACACACGATCACCAATACCTGGAAGTCCAAGATTCGCCGCAGCCATAACCTGCGCCAGCAGTTCCTCCTCTGATTCCACAGAGTTATCGTAAATCACGCTCTTCATATGGCCCCCACAGGAAGTAGTCTAGAGGAATCAAGTCGAGTGAACGAACAGGCCAAGTCATCGGGCCACCTCGACCTATCCACTGTTGGCCAAAACGACTTCGCTAGACTACTTCGTGTGGGGGCCACATGAAGGGCTTGATTTACCAGATCTAGATCTGTGTGTACACATTGTGCCATTGCATGGCTCAAGTCCAACCTTGGCTCTAAATGTTTAGATGAAGTAGACCACGTTGAACGTTAGTTGCAAGTTGAGAAATTTGGGCGGCTCTTAACAACGAGGTCTTGAGAGCCGATGGGGAGGAAATGAGGTGAGAATGGAGCAGCGCTGAAATGTAAGTGCGGGAGAAACGGGAGATCGCCTAAAAAAACCCGTGGACCAGCGAAAATCAGGAAGTGATCCGGCCGGGAATTGAACCCGGTTCGCCTTGGTGGGAGGCGAGCAGGCTAACCGCTAATACACCGCGGTTCCCTTGAAAGTTGTTGAACCTTCCCCTTAATATCTTTCCAAAGTATTGTCGGGAGGAGGATATAGCGCACGAATAACACAATCCTTTTATTTTTTTCTGGTCTCAGGCTACAACCCTGTACCTCACAACAACTCTAATTGTACTGAAATTGTTGAGGAAATGGCGGAGGTGACAAAAGTTTTCTTTCTAGAAAACGAAAAATATTTTATGGTTTCGTCGAATATTATCAATAAAATATTTATAAAAATGCCTAATCATTTCAGTAATAACGTTCACCTACTTTTTAAACATAATTAAAAGTTTTTAAACCTTAAATTGTGTGCAAAACAAATTTTAAAAAGTTATACGAGAATGATGTTTGATTTCAGCGGAAATGTTTCTTGATGTCTTAGGAGCACCACAAAGAAATTTCATGGAACTTCTAGCTATTTTGAAATCAAATTTTATTTTAAAATAATTGTCGAACCATTAAAGAAATTGCATAAAATTTATTTATCTTGTTCTAATGACATCAACAATTTACTTGAACTGTAGCCAAACATGCTAATTGTGCACGATTTAAAAATTCGTTTAGCAAAATACATGAATTAGAATTTCGCATACCTTGGGGTAGTTAATTTTTATGAATTAATTTTCCTTGTTTTTTTAGTTTATAGTTTCATCAGATTACTATTTTATGTAATACCACAGAACCGTAAGATACCCTGAAAATATGGAATGTCATTTTTGGGGTGTTGCAGGACTCCGAGGGCGACACGCCGCTGCACGACGCCATCTCGAAGAAGCGCGACGACATGCTGACGTTGCTGCTCGACCACAACGCCGACATCATGCTGACCAACAACAACGGCTTCAACGCCCTGCACCACGCTGCTCTCCGCGGCAATCCCAGGTCAGTGCCTCCAACACCTCTTAACGCGTTGCACCCAAGTTCCTTCTCATTTTCTTCGCCAACTCTAGGTGGAACGGCTTTCAGTCGAATGGCCGATATTTTTCCAAACAGTTACTCGGTATTTTCGATATATCGATAGTATCGAAATTATCGATAGTACCAAATTTTTTAGATAATACCGAAAACACCAATAATATTGAAAACTTCGATGATATCGAAACATCGATAATATCGAAACGCCGTTGTTTTTTTTAAGTTACATATCTATCGCTAAGTTGTTTTTGATATCGATAATTATCGATGCATCAAAACATCGAACATCCCTAGTGTTAAGGGTACGTTCCATCGCCGGCCGTCGCAATGCTTATGACTGGATGTGTCCTCGAGGCGTTTAATGTTGTGTACTAGGCATTACCCTTTAGTGTTTGCTGTCGCCAGATCTGTATGGTCACAGCATTTCATACCTACAGGAACGTCGTGGATTTTAGTCCGACGTCTGGAATGGTTCGATGCATTTTTTTTTCTGTTTGAAGCTTAATATGTATCTAGCGTAATAAGTCGCATTCGTGATCGTTCCAGCGCATGTTGTGATGGCAAAATAAATTCAATTCTTTCGTCTTATTCGTTTTTTTCGTTTCTAGCTCGGCGGTTACGTCTAGAATATTGGACGCGTTTTTTTTTTTTTTTCGTGCCCTCTTCTTGTAATTCAAATTTTATGTTTTCACTCTAAGATTGTGTTAGGTTTAGTCTTCTCCAAGCAACCATATTCCACCTTTGTATTCTACGCTTTGTCCGCTGAGTAAGTGAAATAAAAATACTTCGGGCACCGCCTGCTAAACTGTCTTACAAAATTATTTCGTCAACTTATGCACATTAACAACACTTACTTAACAACTCAATCGTAAACAAGAGAAATGGATATTTCATGGGATGTCTTCGCAAATGTAGACATTGCTTATCTTGTGCCAAATGCCTGGCGCTGCCTCTATAAATTTCGTGTATTTGTGGACGAATTTTATTTCACAGTAATTAGTGAGGATGTCTCGTGTAGCAATATCAACAAGAGTAGAATGATTATGCCGATTCGAACATAAGGGGATCTGGAATAGGCGCCAGGCCATATTGGATGTAGGTGACCTTGACCTTTGTCCTTGATCCTGTGCCCATGACCTTGGATGACCGTGTACACAAAAAATTTGAAAAAATCCCAAAAATAAAAATTTCAAAAATTAACAAAAAGGTATTTGGAAAAGTTATAAATAGTTATTTTTAAAAGTGCATTTTTCAGGTCTCCCGCCACAACCACCCTCGCTAATATTTTTAATTGGTTGTTTAATCAGTCATTTATATGCCTTCATTAATTAGTCTGCAGGCCTCCACCCTTTCTAGCCTCCTTTGTCTCCATACTACATGCACTGACTATTTATTTTTAGTATCACCCATTAGAGAGCACTGGTAACTCATGTTTTAACCACCAGAAATAATTTAGTCTCGGCAAGAGTGCTGTCGACCTGTACCAAATGGTGACGAGGTCATGTAAATTGTCATGTATAATTGTTTTTATTAATTTTGAAATGGAAATATTTTTTTAAAAAATAATATTTTGTATAAAGTGGGCTTTTATAAAATGAATTACACACAACATATTTATTTATGCAAAATTTATTCAGTATAGTACAACAAGAGTAAACACATATGCAAAGGTACATTAATTGCAGTCTTCTGTGTTCACCGCTCGATGTCTGCATCGTCAACCCAGGAAATGTAGCGGGCTGGGAAACCCCACAACTTGACATACGACCATCCATTACGTCTTTAAGCACCTTCTCGACCAAATGCACATCAGGAAACTTTGTAGGTAGGATCTCCTCTGCATAGAAACCACCATGAATTCGAACATTATTCAAAACTTCCAGAAAGTAGGTCCTTGGAGCATGGTTGCGTATACACATCGCACACTAAAGAGTTCGGGGCTCCAATTTGCTGTAAATCCTTTCTCGAAGATGCCTTTCTGTTTGGAGATGCTTGCCAGGTCTCCACCCTTGGTTTTAGGCTTGCGTGGGTCCCTCCTCTTTGAAAAACCATACATGGCTCGAAGCATGGAGTAAAAAAATTCGAGTTTGGAGTGAACCCAGGGCGAGGCAACACTCTCAGAGTGATGGGCTTTCCAGCTGGGACCCATAGGTGCTCGTCATCCCCGGACATGACATGAAATGATATCCTAGGATGGAACGGCACTATAATGCAAGGGCGGGGGAAACTGGAGTACCTTGAGAAAACCTGCTGGCAAACGGCATCGTCCAGTACGATTCCCACATGTGGGAATCCAGAAGTGAATCCTCCGGGTATCGAACCCGGATCGCCATGGTGGGAGGTGAGCACCCCAGCAATTGTGCCACTGCTGCGCCAAAGCATGGAGTGATCGTTGATGGCTTCGGGCTTCATGCGTGTGGTCGAGTGATGGTAGAGTTATATTTGCATACGAGTTTTGGGAGTATTTCCAACCATTTATAGTTCCCGTTCGCAATGAAATGCTTCCACATTTTTTTCCTTTCAGAGTCCTGTTGAACCTCTTGAAGATGGAATATTTGAGATTGCTGTATGTGGAATAATGATGTATGTTATGTTTCTTTATCAGGGCCTCGAACTGTGCATTGTAGAAATCCTTGCCTTGATTAGATTGTAAATTAGTCGTGATGCTGATGCATCCTCCGCACAATACATCCGACATGCCCTTGGTGACATCACTGGCATTCTTCGATTTGACAGGCCTGGCTCAGGTGAATTTGCTTTATGCATCGATGATGGTCACCATTTAGTTGAAGCCCTTGTTGACCCAAGCATATGGTATCATCTTAACGAGATCAGCTTGAAATAAGTCGTTCATCCCACATATCACGACTTTACGATGCCGGTAGTTGCATCTCGCAGATGTGTGCAATTCATTGGCGATTCCCGATCGACTCATTCTGTGTACCCTCCCTCCTCCAGTTCTTCAATTATTGAAATTGTCTCGGTAGTGTGAGAGTAATTTCCAACCCTTATAAAGCAAGCAATAATTGCAGCCTATCGACCAGCTCATTTGGATTGTCTCAGAATACATAGTTGCTGTTCTTGTCGGCATCTATGTTCTTCAGACCTTAGCCACTTTTCAGTGCTAGGCCGCTGGAGATTTCAGCGAGAATGTCGATTTTTTTTTTTCGTTAACTTCGTCCTTACAGATGTCTCAGGATTGTTATCTTGGTAAAGTGCAAGTGTGAGTTTGAGCAGTGTCTTGTATTCCAGCAGGTTGGATTCTGTAAACTCTCTGGGCTCCTTGCGAAATAGAAGTTTATTAAGTCTGGGTGTTCCACATGTCTTGTAGTCGCCAACTTGAATGTTCCCATCTGGTAGAAACTCTATTTCATCACACAAAAGAACCGTATATATTTATGCCTGTATACGCTATATGTTGTATCACTATCGCGAGATGTTTCCAATCATAGGTAGCAAGGAACCAGAGAATTGGGTTTGATGACTCTCTCTTCTGTACTTGTGTTGCAAATCTGCTTCCGATCGATTTCCCGATTTGTTTGTGTATAATCATGTTTCCGCTTCTTCATAGGCTCAGCAGTATCGCTGATATCGGCCTTCACAACTATGGGTGCTCCATCGCTCTCCCTGAGAACCTCAAGATGACGAGTAACAGGCATAAAAATTTCTTCATTTAAAAGGGGGTGTGAAATTTGATCTCTCTTGGTGAGTAAATACGTCCAGCGAACAGACTGAATCATCCTATGTAAGTCACTAGCAATGTCCGACATCGCATTGAATAAAAATAGTTACTATTGCGTTCTTTTGTAGGTTTAGTTATGCATCTCCATCGAAAGATTTTAGATCTTGCCCAGTCGTTCGCTGCAGGCAACCAATATATCCCTGCTGTGGTTCTGAATATCAGTTTTTGTGGCGAGATGGTAAATTGAGGTAGCGAATGTATGATGTATGGAATCTTTCAGCACTTTCAGATTATCTTCATTTTCTGCCCATGCCACATTCAATCTGTCGGCAATTTGCCTTTGAACACTCGTTATGTGCTCATCCATGGCTACCATATCGCGGTCGATTTCTGACCTCGCATGCTCTGTCTTCGCCCCGAGCATGGACAGATAGTTGCGAAAAAAAATGTGTTTTGTTCGGTCAACATACTGTGCAATTCCGAGATAGTAGCATTACCAGTTTCGAGGACGAAATGTTTAGTAGCAGCATCCTCGAATTGTTCGGGTTCGCCAACATTTCGAATTATTCTTCTACCAGCATCGCAGGTTCCATCGTTTCTTATTATGTGACAACCTCCATCTCCGTCTTTGTCAAGGCACTGCTTGAGGCGATTTTGCTCGAATTTCGATATGCTCTAACACGTTTCCAATGGTTGGCGATGAACTGATCGAATCCTTGTTAGTACCTCCCATTATATAGGGCGAGTTCTTAATGATCGTCAAAAAAATTAATATTTTTCTTTATAGCACAAAGCACACAGACTCTTGAAATACATGATCTTTGTAAGTATGCCGCACATTCATATTGTCCATGCGAAACAACACCAACATATTTGCGTTGTCATGGAGCAGCTGTTTGATTATGTACTAATAAGTCTGACCGAGGTAAATGCAGTCCACCATCGCATGGCATCCCATACTAAAGTACTCATGGATGCACTTTTGCTTCTCACAGACAATGTCATTAAAGACAGATGTTGAGTTTGCAAGAGCTTCACGTGGTAGCAGGACTGTTTCATCATTGTTGCAAGGGAAATATCCGACACCATCCACAGCTTGCAGTACTCGTGGCACTCGTTGGTATTTAGGTTGCTGGAATATTAGTACACGTTCTCAAACATAAGGCCATTCTCTTCTTCCAGCAGGCTCAGTAGGACGCATGTTTTCCCGCAACTTGATTATCCCACAATTATACAGTTCATGGTATTCGGAAATATGCTCCCGTGACGTGATTCGTGGAAGGTAACTTCATCTTAAGAAGTAATGGGTATGGGTAGAGTAACATCTTGCTTGATGATATGTATGTTACCACTACTATCTTGTTATGCATGCAGTGCTAACTGTGGGGTTAACTGCAGTGTCGATTGCAGTCCATGCAGTCTCAATTGTGGTGCCTTTGGTGCTAACTGCAGTGCATGTGGTGTTAACTGCAGTACATGCAGTGCACTGCTAAATGCGGTGTGTACGATGCTAACTGTGGTGCTAACTGTGGTGCTTATTGCAGTCATAGAGAATTAGTACAAGTCTTAGAATATCTTTTCTTCAAAATATCACGCCATGTAAACTGACTCTGGTAGAGTGTGCACTGAAATGCCATACTTGAAATATTCATTCTGCAAGTTATTATTTCGTGTCGATGCACACTGCACAAAGCTGTAAATACTTTACCTCAGAAGCGACAACATAGATTTATCATTAGCACTTTACGTCCATACTGTTCCAAGTCTAGAATGAAACTGAAACAAAAATAGTATAAAATGAATATATTGATTCTTTTCTCGCTCAATTGACAGCGATGTCTGAAAGAGGTATGATTGTAGATGGAAGTGAGATCGTCGATACTCTGTTCAACAATCTACCATTTGAGCTGCACATTCCCAGATACAAGTTATGTGGGTCAGGAGCGAATATAGCTAAAAAGTTGTCACATGGTATCACAGGCATCAGTGTACTGGATGAGGCATGCAAGCAGTAAGACATTTCTTACTCCCTAAACAAGGATCTGTAAACCCGACACCAGACAGACAAGATACTTGCACAAAAAACCGACGAGATAAGAAAATCATCAGACACTGGACTCTGAGAAATAATAGCTCTGTGAGATGTATCGAATGTAATGAAGGCCAAGATGAAGTTGGGAATGGGTGATAAAAGCCAGAGAGAGGCACGGGTTAAAATGGGAACAGTGAAAGGCACAAGTGAAACAAAAAGTGGTGATGTAGGGAAGAAAAGCATGCAAGACCAAGAAAACATCTACTAGTGGATTTTTTCCATTGCCTTTGCCTGCATTCGGGACCCTCGGGGATCTAATTGGAGCCATGAGTGGTAACGTCCGAGCCGTCAACACAGCATCGAACCAACGGAAGCTGTTGTCTTAGGCCCAAAGACATAATGCAAATATGGAAGCTATTGCCATGGGTAAAAAAAGGCCAAGGCCTCTACCTAAGGCCATTCCCAGTAGGAGGTGGAAGTGTGCAAAAGCGATGCAGTATGAAGAGGTAATAATGAAATCTCTACCGAAACGACAGCTCGCTAACATGGATTTGGAACTTGTATGCACACAAATTGAAAATACCTAATTTTATAAGAGTGTTTGTGAGAGATGATTTGCTATAGAAACCAAAATGTAATGAGTGCACCATAATTAATCTGTACACAACAGCCGGGCTCGGTACACACTGGGAGACTTACATAAAACAAGGCAAACTTGCAGACTATATCGACAGTTTTGGGCATTTGTGTCCTCCATGCGAACTGCGACAGTACTTGAAAAATAACGAAGTTGACTTACAACTACAAGATGGAGCAGATGCCTAATATGCGGTACTGCGGACATTTGTGTTTTCATTTCGTGGTTCGTTCGTACAAGTAATTGTATAAAATAGCTGTACATCGAAGGGAAACGATCGGACATGTTGATAACGCTTACCTTGAGACCAGGTGTAGCTCCGAGCTGCATGCTGTACACTTTCTGCTGTTCGATTTCGAGGGGGAATGGTGCATAGGCCTTGCCGATTTTCACATGTAACAATGCGATACCGAACATCAGTGAAAAAAACTGTAAGAAGAATACCTCGTAAAAAGTGGTAATGTCTCCAACGAGATGACATTACCTGTAGGTTCTTATGGAATAGACAACATTGCAAGATACATGGGAATCCAAATATTCTGAAGAGGATCATCAGATGTAGCGAAGATATCGACTTTACGAAACTGGATACTATCGGACCAATGCTGGGGTTCGGGCCACACATCTACAAAACTGTCAAAAACATGAGTCATCGCAGCCCGTAAACATTTTGCCAGTAGAGGTGATATGAATATACTGCAATTTAGCGAGTGGCAGATACCTCAATGGCAGGCCGAGCAATACGCTGCACGAATTTTTTCTGATGGTCCCTCCAGGTTTAAAATGGTTGTATCACCGCAAAGCAGCATTTACATTTTGGCTGTCATGAATAGAGCTCACGAGGTAGTCGTGACAGTCATCTATCAACAAGGAGAGTTGAACTTTCGAAACGAAGAAATCACACTACACCTGCATTTGAGAATATGGGAATAAGATTAACGGTGACCAAAACCAATAAAACAAAGTGCTATGCAGTACCTGAAACAGTGCATTGCAGGTCTCCAAGGAGTTAACACATGCTAGCTAGATTTTACTCCACATTCTCGTCTTCAAAGTCAGTCGCCATGGAAGTTTACCTTCACATCGAAGAGCCGGTCGTTTTTGAAGACAGTGTAGCGAAGATGCAACTTTATGCATACGAACATTTCGTGATCGGGACATTCTACCATCGGAAGTTCATATTGCGGTTCAACACCAAGATATCTGCTATCTTCATTGCCAGTATTTCCTGTGAATTAGGGGGCCCTAGCGAAAGAAGATGGGTCCAAACTTACCAACGGAAATAATGTCAGCAATGAAATTCTTCACCTGATTGATTGCATCACGTATTTACTCAACAATGTCGAGGTGGACTAGTCGTGGGATGTGGGCATAACGTCAAGGAACAAAAATTACTTTTCGCTCATGCCGAATGAGCTGTCTGCAGCCAAAATGGCATGCTGCGGAATCGAATATGACTACAGTGTTCCTGTATACTCTGGAGGCGAGTTCGAAGTGTGCATCCCTCTTTCCATTCTATTGGGATTTATCGAAGACTACAAACGAATTATCTGTAATTCGAAGCAGGAAATTGTGCTGCTTCTAGCTAATACACATGCAGACACCATCGTGGGTACGGAAGAAAACCTGGAGGCGATGGAAATGAAACTACAGTCTATCGAATGGACGTTGTTTTATGCGCAGTTGAGTACTGCAAAATGTATAAAAATGTTGAAGAATGTGGAAGATGATAAAAACATCGATGTGGCTTTCAGGTCGTGGAGTTTCGAGACATACCCCCGATTGCCAGCGAGCCAGCACATCATCTGAATGGTAAGGTCCATTTTTGCTTCTGAGAAACCCAGGTACATTATCGTTGGGCTACAGACCAGAGGACAGCTCATTGTGAGAGTGAGTCGTTCACAATTCGACACATTTTAAATAGAAAATGTGAAGTTATTTTTAAACAGCGAAATCTGTCTTTTCGTTGACATGAACACGAACTTTGATAATGGGCAGTACATACGTAAATGTCAGATGTACACTAAATTTCAAGTGCATGTTATGGATGCCTCCAATCTACAATACCTAACCCTGATACATTCAAGAGTTTGGCTCCACTCGTATTCGATGTTAGTAAACAGGACGAGCATATTACCTCCAATGTGATCGACTGGAGGATCGAATTCACTACACATGGAAATATTCCAGCCAACACGTACTCATTCTGCCTGATACTTCACGACCGGCCTGTATCGTACAATTGCCGAGACAAGGCCGTTAAAATACTGCCGTGAGCACAGGTGAGAATATATAAATATAACTGTTCACACACTAGAACTGTTTATTCGCCTTCGAGTATCCTCAACTTCAAGATGGGTTTCCAGAGTCAAACTGGCTTCCTGCTCAATCATATCGTAGAGTCCTATGGCGATGATGGTAAATCACGCACACACTCCTTCCGCCCCGCTTATTCGTGGAAACTTTTGGTCGAGAAGAGCAAGACATGAGACTTGGTGATGTAGTACCCGAAGGCCCCGATTTGCGTAGCAGGACCTGAGCTGAAAAAATGGCTTTGCGAATTATGTAAATTTAAATTGAAAATTATCCATGTGCCCGAGTAAGGGTGTCCTTCGCTTTGCAAGATGACGAAACTTTACTGCGATTCGCATCGTCATGTCTGCGAGAGGTCAGAACCTGACTGGGCCTGCGCACTGAAGAACGTGCGGCTGTTTTGGCGGAAATGATGGGCCTCATACTTGGACCAGGAATCGGGTGCCTACGACTAGTTACGAAGTCACCAGATCTTCTCGAAATGCAAGAGGATTTCGTTTTTCGTATGGAGGCACACCTCGTCAACATCCGTATTATATATAAGTGGGGGAAATCGACGAGCTCGTTTAGTCGATACCTAGAGGTCTGATCGTCACCATGACTCCATTCTGCCCTATGAACATCTATGTAAGCACCAAACCAGATTATGGTAGCATGGTATATAGTTTCATCGCAGAAGATGGATATCTGCGCATCTACACCGATATCTGCGATGGTAGTGGCATGCGGCACTGGCGATTTTCACATTTTCTAATCGTCTATGAACCATAGTAGTTTCAATTAGACTGTCCGGGAGCATCGATCTGCGTCGTGTTCCACATGACGCCGCAGACGCAGCTTCTCTGCACCGTGGACCAAATCATCGCCCCGGCACAGACTCGTGCTACCATCCACGCGCAAGTCCGTGCCGTGACGGGGCACAAACCATCGGTCCATCACGAATGATTCTGCATCGGGTTCCAGTGATGAACCTGCACACACTCGTCGACGACCAGCATTGTGTACTCCCTAGGCTGCTGATGCCGGTTATGCTACCGACAGACCTGGTGTCGATGAGCCGGATTTTGATACTCGCTTCATAGTGCCATCGATCAAAGAGGAGCCAAGTCTACACTGGAATGATAATGTGATGGATGGTGAATCGGAGACAAGTATTGCTTCTGCTGCTTGTGTCGAAAGTCTTTCTAGTGACCCTGTTATTTATGTGGCCCTTCGTAGAACACTACTGCTTACCGCCATACATGAATTGCTCAGCCTTCTACGAGATACCGAAAAATCGTAATTTAAGATCTACAGATTAAAATAACATGGAATTTCAATCTGTTCGAAGAAAATTAATACAAGTTATTACATTTTTTCTGATTATGTATATTTTGATATATATGCAATATATTTTGTGCAAAAAATTTTGTTTGATTTATTTTATAAAAACCCCACTTTATATAAAAATTATTTTAAATAAAAATACTTACATTTAAAAATAATTCAAAAAAAT
Organism: Dryococelus australis; assembly: GCA_029891345.1. Lineage (NCBI taxonomy): Eukaryota > Metazoa > Arthropoda > Insecta > Phasmatodea > Phasmatidae > Dryococelus > Dryococelus australis. Next base: position 42,212,265 of record CM057006.1, read on the forward strand.
TTAATTTGACAACATACATGACCTCGTCACCATTCGGTACAGGTCGATAGCACTCTTGCCGAGACTCTGGTGGTTGAAACAAGAGTTACCAGTGCGCTCTAGTGGGTGATATTAGAAATAAATGGTCAGTATATCTAGTATAGGGACGAAGGGGGCTGGAAGGGGTGTGGCCTGCCAACTAACTAACGACGGCAAGTAATTGACCGATTAAATAACCAATTAAACTTATTGGCGAGGGTGGTTGTTGTGGGACCTACAAAAATTTTTATTTTCTAATAAATGTTTTAATAATATTTTTTTTTTTTACATTTTTCAATTTTTTTTTAAAAATAAATTTGTTGGTAATATTTTTTTATACGTTTTTCAAATACATCTTTGTTACTTTTTATAATTTTTTAAAGTGTTTATAATTTTTTGAGATTTCGTTTGTGTTCAAGCTCATCCAAGGTCATGGGCACAGGTTAAGGTCAAGTTCAAATGTCAAGGTTCCCTAATCTAAGATTCCTTTTGGGGGACGTCACATGTCTGCCGGCCGGTGCATGGCGCATATCCCATATCCCCTTATGCCCGAATCGGCATAATTATTCTACTAACAAGTTTTTGTAAAGTATGTCGTGAGACATAAAACGTTAAGCCAATTAATTATTAAATAAGCACTATGACAGTTTTTTGTAGTCCTTGAAAATCCTTGAAATTTAAGTTTTGTTAGTTTGTGAAGGTTAGTTGGATAGGAAGGAATACATTTGAGTAAGTGTGTGTTAATTTAAAACTGGATCTGAAAACGTAATGAACTATCGCAGAGTGTGTGTGTGTCAGAGTATTTGACAGACGCCAGCGTCTTTCTCCTTGCCATCTGAAAACCAGCTCGTGCTTGCGTCGCCGTAGAGAATACGTACAAAGGAAGGGAAAACTTACCAAATTCCAAATTTGTAGCTTTTGACCTTCAAAACGTGGATAAAGCACAACTCATGAAAACAATATACCCTTGATAATTTTAAACAGAAAACGCACTCGTAAATGGCACAAGACACATCAGACTTTATATGACAGCAACCGATAAAATATGCTAACTGCAGACAGCTCTTAATTAAATTAACACATTTTAACTACCAAAATTATTTTTATTTAATAAAATAATTGCGTAGCTGCAAAGGAAAATAATATTGAAATTACTTGAAAAATCTAAATAAAAATCAGTCTAAAGTTAGAGAAAATGAACTGGAACTGAGTCAGGCAAATTAAGATTTCCAAAAAAATCTACCCATCACCCCTCTTTTGTGAGCTACATTAAATTTAAAACTACGTGAAAAAATAATGTATACTAGATTTTCTGGCTTGAATAAAATGTATAAGTCCCAGGTTAATATGCCGGAATTGTATTACACCTCGGCTAGTGTACATGGTAAAAATACGAGTGAAAACGGCAACACTATATAAAATAAAATTATCATTAAAAAGTTCCAGAAAAATAATTAACTCTTGATAAGAAAATCAGAAAATTCATTGATGGATGATTACACGATAGTAACTCAAGCCTCTAGAAATACTCGTCCTTCCGAAGTGGAGTCGGCAGCTTCGGTCGAATATAAACCACTCAAAATCTAAAAATTCGGAATTTCAGGAATCTTGCTTGCCCACGCACACTCCCAGGACTTGGAGGCGCCTCTCCACACTTCTCCTAGGTTTACGATGGGCAGTCGCTGCTAAATCTGACAGAAACCTACCGTCTATCATGTCTGGTTTGAGGGTCCCGGGTTCACACAAAAAAATCAGTGACCCAGAAAAGAATCTAAGATCGTGTTATCGCAAAATTGTGTCGAAAATAGTACAAGTTCATTTCTCTTACGTACAAAAATAAACTTACATACGTACGTTTTTAATAGGCTGCTGCAGAGAGAAAATAAAATTATAAGGACTTCTACCACTGAATATGTATACTGCGCTATGTCGCAAAATTACAATACTTAAGAAAATAAAGTTATAAATAAATTTTAGATAAGTTGTCAAGATACAATTATAACCAGAACTAAGTGAAAAATAATTAAACAAAACAAATGTGATAAAATTGAAATATAATGACTCAGTTCAGATGTAAACAAATAAACATGTTGGAAGATACTGTATCACCACAAAGTATTTCGTTTAAAGGCTTTGGAAAGTAGTCTGTAAATCGTGCAGGTCCTCGAAATGTCCTCGAATGTTCAGTTTATTAAGATCTACACAACATGAAAATATCTGTGTACCTAAAAGTGAAAAGGAGATTTTTTTTAAATCTGGCGTATGTACTTTCATCAGGATTTTGTTAACTGTATTTATTGTAAGTGTGCAGGAACAGTAGTTGAAGCGAGCAGATCATTATTGAACATCTCCGAATTTCACCACTATGTAACGATTGGAGCTGGGATGGTATGTGGGCCTCTAGATTATATTAAACCATTGTAATTAAAACACAAATATTACGCTTATGCTGAAAACTTGGTTGCATTAACTGAAAAATTGACGATAGCAAGTTCTCCTGATTTTTTCTTATTTTTCATTGATATGTGTTTAGAATGTGGGATGTTAAAACTTCAAAACGGAACGTGAGACCAACGTTAGTAGATACAGTAGTTTTTAGTGTAACATTTTAGTTCTTGAAGTTATGAGTTTCAATACCACATACACAGTGTCTGTTATAAACGTAATCTTAATGTTTGTACCACACGTTAATAAACATACCTACAAATATGAAAAAGGTAAGTATTTTATTTTACAATTTGCTTAGTTAAATCAAAGATATAAACAACGTGGCAGGGGCCATGATTCCTGTTCCATGAAAACGCCGCGCCAGAATATAATTAGCTGTTGTTTTTTTAATTTTATTTAAAGCTGTCAAAAGTAGCTTGTTATTCTCCGACTGGAATTTCCTTCGCTCTGAAAACGTTCCAACAGTAACCCCCCCCCCCCAACCCAACCTTTTTTTTTCTCCGGGATCCGAATGAAGTGCGTGTCCTCGATCATTGATGTAACGTATTGGTGTCGCTATGGAAGGTTATTGGCATGAATTTATTACCGTCCGGCGAACGGTATAAGCTTCTGGGAGAGGGGCTATGCGCTGGGTGGTTTGTGGGGGGGGGGGGGAGGAAAGTAACGGGGTAACCGTCAGAGTCGTAAATAATAAAAGTTCATACTCCATTTGTATAATAAAATACTAAAAATGCAAACGCGTGTAGAATTTAATTTCCGCCGGGGCGGGAGGACCCCGCACGCGCGCACACTATACAAAACAAGCGAATCAATGAACTGCCCCGGATAGTTGTGTTCGAACTTTTATTGATGTCGGGGGCTCTTTTTCTTTCTTTCTTTTTTTTTTTTTTTAGCCCCGGGCCGGGTTTTGTTCATGAACCTGCGAAATTAATTTCGAGCTGCAACGACGCACGGGGCGTGGTGATGTTGGAAATAATATCAATATATCGAAATGACTATTATTATGTCGACCATATATCGATATAAATCGTCGATACATTTCAACAATATTTTATCTAAATCAATATCTTTTTCCAGGTTATCGGAGATAAATATTTTTAAAATCCTCTTTATAAGCCCTGTTTTGAATATAAAGATTAAATTTAAAAAAATTACTATGTTTACTTTGGCAACGTTCATTAAAAAAATATGCCATATGTCTCTGCAATGCCTCGCGTTCTCAATATGAAATATTTCAAGTAATTTTACATCTGTCAAATCCTTTCATACATAAAGTATTGAGTTCCGATGCACCGAAAATCGATATTTTGCTTTCGATATATATTTTCGTAAAACTAAATAACCGATATAAATAATATCGATAGTTTCCCCCCCCCCCCCCCCCCCGAATTCAACATCCCTAACAGGGCGATTTGGGAAAGGGCGAGCGTGCCGCAGATCAAGACATGAAAACCCTCTGGAAGTAGACGACCGGCTAGACAACCAGCCAGCATGGCTCATCGCAAAACGGCTTCGTTCAGGAGCACGAAATGCTTCAAAACGGGTGAAGTCCGAGGTATATGCGGCGAAGTTAAGTTCAATATGGACGACAACAGCACTTGCGCCCAGCGCCCCATCGCCCTTACGAGCATGGCGTCGAACCGGCTCGACGTGCAGTGCTTCCATCGTCATGCTTTCCTGCACAAATTAGATACGCAACAGAAGGACTTAACTATACGTGATGGAAGCCCAAAGCAATTTTTTTTTTTTTTTTTTTTTTTTTTACAAGTTTCGCGATAGATATTTTCTGCTTGAATAACTTAACGTGATAAAAAGAAAACCTCCATTTCTCTCTAAAGCATGTTTTTGTGATAATGAAAATGGCTTAAACGGGTGTTTTCCACGGTCGTTTTTATGCGTGGACATTCAGCTATAAAACATTAAAGAAGGAATAGTGACGTGCATCGAACCTTAATTTTTACTATCGGGTCATAAATGGTAGGGTCTCCGCTGAAAGTCTCGTACAGTCGCGTTATCGACGGCAAGACTGCACGTTAGTTCAGTGCTTCGCGCTTAGAGGCGATGAGCGAGTTGCTGCGCACGTCTAGCTCGCCCCAACCAGGCGGCCACCTTAAGGCGATGTTGGCACGAACGCGAAACGCTGTACTTTTGGCGTATTTTTTGTACTGGTTAACCCGTTCAGACCAGGTGTACACAATTTGTGTCCATTACGAGCGTGTAAGTAATTTTTGGTCTCTACTGTACACTGCGAAGCTCAATGACCAATGATCTTACCTGTGGATAAATGATTCGTAAAACCTCTTACTGGTCTACGTCTCAATTGGTAGATATAACTGTAGCCGAACACGAACCGTACAGCTCATTGGCTGTGACAACGAAACAAGTGCTGTGTTGACGTGTTTACAACTCTTGAAACCATAAATTAAAGTGAGTCTGAAAGGGTTAAGCTTCGTTTGCACGAGGTGGGAGGAATAGTCTGGAAGTAGAACTTTAGCAGGAAGTGTCAGTAAAGTTTGAAATAACCATAAATGGACTGTAGCAGTGCAGCGGTCCCCTTCTAGAAGTCTGCTGCTAGTCTGTGCCGCTGAAGTCTCGATACCCCGACACGACAACACCGACGCGACGAAATCTGAGTAGCAGCCAATGGAAAGCAGGGTCACTGACGTCAGCGCGACAAAATCTTAGCCCTGACAGTCCACCAAAAGTAGATTTTATTTCTACTTTCGGTCGTGTCTGACTCGTCGGGCCGCGGAAAAAATGTAAATACAACATTAGAAAACAATATTTCGTGCGCATTTCCCTACTGTAGTAAATAATAAATTAACTTGCCGCCAAAATACCGTTCCTGTTTTTTAATACCCTTTTATCTCTAGTATAAATTCAAATATTGTGCAAAAGCAAAATAATCATTCATTTAATCGTTAGTTTCAAAAAGTAAACATTGGATATTATAAGGAAAACTTGCCGTTTCAGAATTGTTCAGCAGCCAACTAACACTTGTCGGGCAGATTTTGTCGGGGCATTGTGAACACTGAATAAATATAATATGAAATTCCATCGAGCTCTGGCGTCATTCTGGTCTTTCGTGTCGTGTTCGTCGGGCTATTGTGACTCCAGCTTGATCCGCCAGGAGGAAAAGGGGATCGATCATTCTTAATCATTGGTAGCGCGTTTGATGGCTGTCGGCCGTTTAACTGGCTCTGTAAACAGCTTTCACTGTTTTTTTTTAACTGCTTCACCGTGGCTTATTCGTCTCCCTCTGCTCTGTTTCTCCTCCGAAAAAAACAATAAATGTCATAGAGTACACGTGCGTTTGTATTTCTCTCTCTTCCCTCCAAAGGTGTTCGAGTAATAAAATAGCATAAAATACATTTCCTCATGGGCCGGATAAACGTAACTGTGATTGCTTCTCCCCATTCTTTTTCTCTCTTGCGTTGCCATATTTGTGTTTAGCTAAAATAGGTTCTTGATGCTGTATTCGAAATTTGAGTTGATCTCCATTACCTACATTAACGAAGATAAATGTTACCTAGAAACGAAGAACGCAATGTATGGTAGAGAAACACAAATGCGATAAAAATTCGATAATATAAATAAGCACATATATGGAACAAGAGACATTTCGGAAGCTGCGATCTGCTTATATCATCAGGTGATTAAACAATATGTGCTTATTTATAACATCAGATTTTCATTGCATTTGTGCTTCTCACTCATTTATTGTGTTCTTATTTTTTTTGTGTTACTTTTTTTCGTAGTCGTAGGCAATGTAGATCCATTCAAAATTCGATTTCAATTTCACCACACCATTGCCGTTAAATTTCAGAGGATTTTATGTTATGCTACGAGACATCTTAGAGTAAGTTAGCGCTAGTGTCGTTTAAAACATTGTAATTTTCTGGATTTGGAAACTGTATGATCATTTGAAACGTGTTAAATTTAATGTATAATGTCTAATGTAATTGTAGTTATTTCAACTGCAAATAAAACGTGAATTTTCTGAAAACGATTTTTGCTGCAATATGAAAAATATGTCGGAAACACCCTCTAACACCCCCCCCCCCTTTTTTTCACTTCACGGCTTGTTGGTTTAAGACATTTTCAGTGTATTTTGCCCTGTGATAGTAACGCAAAAAAACATCGTGTACGAGTAGAATTAACATTTTTTATTGCGTATCGTGCCTAAAAACACGTATATAAGAGGGCATATTTCGCATTTCCGATTAAAGGCTGTTCACGATAAAGTGAGCACTTGTGGAATCAACCTTACAAAAAAAATCTATGCTCCTGCTTGCATATATTTTAACGGGCCCACTGAGTGGCATGCGCCCAGTAAAGTTCGTAACGATAGATAAAAATGTCTTAACGTACATGTCTTAACGTCGAATAAAAAGTGTTAGGTAACCATTTCCGATTTCTTAAATTATTTCTTTTGCTTTCCGTATTTTTTTTTTTATGAATCGAAGATAAAATTAGCAAATTTGTAAAATATTTACTTTTCTAATAATTTTACGGTTTCACTTGACCGACGCATGAATAAAGTTATGAGGACCATGACAGTGTTAATGTTACATAAGGCGGAAGAATACGCACCGCGCGTACAAGTAGATCTTAAACAGGGCTTTCAAAAGTGTTCAATTTACCGTGAACAACCTATAAGAACGGTGCTTTAGGTAGTTACTGCTCCTCTATTGGCTGATGACGTCGCAACGACACTCATGTTTTTATGACCTACTGTTTTCGCGGTTATTTGAAATGCGTGATTTTAGAATGGTCATAATTACCTCAGATCAACTCCAAATTATGACGTTTCCCTTTACAACGACTAGTTATTTTTCTTCTTTCCATGCAGTTTATGTGGGCGTTCTCGCTGAAAACTTCTTGAGCGTCCCGCTGATGATCAAGGCTATAGGCCGTTCACGGTAAAGTGAGCACTTTTGAAGCCCTAGTTACTTTTTTCATTCAACCTCTTTATATCCTTCCGCCACTTGTTAATGTAAACCCTGCCACGTGAGTAATAAATACAGTGTATACATTCACCCTACCCAAAACCAAAAGTCCGAGGCCACAATGAAATATATTTATTGGTCATTATGTCTGATGAAACAGCATCAAAAAGTGCTCACTACCGCGAACGGCCTATATTTTAGTTTGGAATAGGGGCGAGTGGAAGAGGCATCTTTAAAAAAAAAGTTTTACTTTTCTCTCGCATTAACTCACTATCTTTCCCCCCCCCCCCCCCCCCCCCCCACCCTTTTTCTCTTCCGGGCCAATAGAATAAAACGAAACTGAGATTGCAAAACTGTTACTTTTTATTTGTTTTGCTGTAACCACAGTCGATTTTATTTCAATGTTTTGTGGTTTGACGACTTCACAGATCGGTAGTCGATTAGGTTGGTTGTGTTGTCAGAGTGTTGCATGCGCGCGAAATGCATGTCGTCTCGTTGACATGCGAACCGCAGGATACGTGAGCACATGTTTTCACAACTGGTCGTTCAACGTTTGTTTGTTTATATATATATATACACACACATATAGTAGTGTCGGCAAACCCGCGACCGAGCGACACACATGGAGAGTTGAACCTGCATTATTAACTATCATCCGTGTTTAATTGCACGCCACATGGCTTGGCTCACGCTCCAATATCCGACACACGCTCCGCTGCTACGTTGTTTCAGGCTGTTCACGGTGAAGTGAGCACTTCTGAGGCCCCGCATACTTTTTTCCTTTCGGACATCATGCTTTAACCTCCTTTTTAAAATAAATATTGCCATGGAAGTAACATACTCGGAAGTTTACGCCTAAGGCTGAAATAAAATAGCGATGCGGCTACTACCCAGAAACAAAGATTTTGTAACCCTAGCCTAACCTACGCCAACCTAACCTAACATATTTATTGAGTATTATTTCAAATTAGAGGGCTTTCTAAAGTGCTCACTTTACCCGTGTATAGCCTATAGTTGGGCGATTTTGGAAGCAACAATTTCTGCTGGGTGTGTGTGTGTGTTTAGTAAGGTGGGCCGGGAGGGGGTAATCTATACACTTAACTGCTTATATTTGTACGTAAAAATAAATTAAATATCTACGATGGTGTTTGCACGAATTCGTTTATACGCAGCAGCTCGCCCGTGGAATGATACGATATCCGTCAGGATACCCAGACACTCCCGGATGCCATTCGGAAGCCTTTGGTCGTGGTTTCTTACAAAGCTTGCTGGTTTGACTTCGCCATACGCCGAAGATATCGGCGGTCCCTATATGTCAATTATTCTTGACCTCCCTCGTCGAGGTTTTGGTTTTTATATCTCCCCGGTGTTTCCATTTCACCACTGCATCACTCACGGTTAAACGTGATAAAGGCTGTTCACGATAAAGTGAGCACTTTTGAAATCAACCTTTGAAAAGAGTCACTGCCTCTGCCTGCATATATCGTAACGGGCGCACTTGGGGAAATACGCCCAGTAAAGTTGGTAACGATGGGTGGAAAATAGTTATATATCTTTACGTCAAATTAAGTGACAATTCGTAACAACATTAATAATTTATTTCACTTTGTATTTTTTTCAACTTATCGGAAGTGTAAAATAGAGCAGATTTGTGAAATATTTCCTTTTTTAACTAATTTTAAAGTGTTACTTGTTCAACGCATGAATAATGTAATGGGGCCCATGACAATGTTAATCTTACATACGGCGAAAGAATACACAGCGTGCATGCAAGTAGATTTTAGGCATGGCTTTCGAAAGTGCTCATCTTACCGTGAACTGCTTTTATCTCAAATTTGCCAAAAATCTCACTAATGGAATTGTCATGTGTTAAATAGACACAATGTGTGAAGAGTTTATAGCCACACGTTTGGGCGTTCAAATTAATACACCTCCGATATGTGTTACAATATTAGGGCCAATCTCATTGGCTATAAAATATTATTTCTGAGCTATGTAATATAAGAAATGAATGAATTATGTAATAATAAAATATCGTTGTGTATGTGTGTGAGTCTGATAGGTTATATTAATGATATACCTCGGCTGAACTCGATGCTGCCACGCTAAAAAAATCGGCTTATTCACCCAAATTTCCATTACCTCTGCAGTTAGAAACAATTGGATCACTAATTCTAATAAACAAACAGAAGTCTTAACTCAACTAATTAATATAAACGAATACAATTACTTTGATTTTAATACTGACGAACTTTACCAATTTCAAATTATATGATACTTTTGCAGAACTTTAGTTACTAAATATTATACTATACTAATTCTTAAAATTACAAGCAACACCAGCCTGCACATTGCACATCAACTGATTTACCAGCATTTGACTTTACTAGTTCTGGTGTCATAAATACATTTACATTTGCTCGAGGAAAAATACGACTTAGCTGTGTCGATAGCGGAAAATAACCGCAACTCTGCCGATGTCGTGGAGTCATCCTTCACTGGTGTAGAACCCAGGAACAGCTCTCCCGCTCACCACGGACAGCACATCTCCGGGTGGTGCTCAGCGAACTCGTCCTCTGCGGGCCGGAACAGCGGAGGCGGGTGCAGAACCGGAACCTCGCCAGAATCCGCAGCCAGTAGCGCTCCTCTCGCAGAATTGGCTCTCCGAACACCAGACACCGCGTCGTCCTTGGTGCGAAGTCCCAACCAAGAAGTCCTCCTTCACTGGGCCGTCCTTCCTTCCGGGCTCATCGTACAGCTTATGTCGAATTACTTCTTATTTTAAACATATATAGGCTCAGCATTCCAATAGCGCGTGAATAATTATGTATCTCAGTCGTAAATATCAAATTGTAAGTATTGCCTTCTTTTCTAGCTGGCCTCTCACTGATTCCAAATTAGAATGAATAAGTTTTTTGTTCTATCAGACTATTGTTTGAAAAAGAAAATAAAATGTGATAGGCCGGCTGGTGTGGCCTGATTATTTTGAGAAAACAAAAGGTAGTGCTTGTTATAAAGACAAAATACTCATTAAAGAAACCATAGATAATAATTAGACTTGCATAGGTTATATAACACAACTGTCAAAATAAATAAGTTTATACATATCTCATTGAACATACGCTAAACATATTATACATTCCATTAAAGTTTGGCATTGAAATCAAATTGAAAGACAGAATAATTATTATAAAGTCATAAATATTGAAGTGCTACAGAATGGGCTTTATCCGCTCGCTAGTGGCAATTCATTATATTAGTGTTTGCTGCTATCATGGTTAGATACGAACGTTATAGGGTTGTTTCCCCAACTTCATTTCATTACCTAAGCAACATTTAATGGGTAACTGAACAATTTCACTTGCACAGTTCCATAATATAGTAATCACAGCGGTAGCAACGGATGTCTGTGGAAAGCTTTGAGGCAACGATCTCCCATTTCTACAGCTTTTGCGAAAATTAATTTTTAGAACCTAAACGGGAGCGGATATTGTATAATCCTGTATAGTTTTAACTTATTATTAATTAACAAAATTTTCGTTAGTTTATTAATTGGATAGAAGTATACAGTTTTTTTTTTGTGTTGGAAAAATTAGACTGCACTATAAAAACAGTTTGTAACAAAATTGTTAGAAGATTTTTACAAAATCGGCTCCCGTTTGGGTTCAAAAAATTAATTCTCCCGAAAGCTGTAGAAATGGGAGATGGTGGCCTTAAAGGCAAGGAGTGTTGAGACCTACCAACTGATGGGAGAATTTAAATAATAAATAGCGGAAGACCGAGGCAGGAGTGCACAAAGCAAGTAATGATGGGCCTATCAAGTAAAGTTGCGGTTTTACGTCGCTCAGTTTGCTCAGAAAGGACCTCCTTGATAGAAATCGCTAAGAATGCACTCGAGCAACGAGTTGCGATACCAGCGGTACTGTGACATCGAGATATTTGCTATAGGCTGTTCACCATAAACTGAGTAATTTTGAAAGCCCTGCTCAAGATATCCTCGCAAACACGTTGTATGTTCTTCCGCTGTATGTAAAATTAACATTCCCAAAGAGCCCGATCACTTTAATCATGCGTCGGTCAAGTGGACTTGAGGAATTATTAGAAAAATTAATATTTTCTCAAATATTTCAATTCTTGCGCTTCGTGCATTAAAAATATTGAATGCAAAAGAAATCATTCCAGTATTAATAGATATCTATCTAACACTTTTAGTTCAACGTTAAGACGTGGAACTACTTTCCCTCCATCGTTGCCAACTTTACTGGGCCTATGTCACTCAGTGCGCCCGTTAAAATGTGTGTGTAGTCAGGGACAGTGACATTTTTCATAGGTTGATTTCAAACGTGCTTACTGTTTTGTGAACAAGGCTATTCACTCTAGAGTGAGTACTTTTGAAGTCCTCTCATTTGGAATAGTAGTCAGTAGATATATTTTGTTTTAGTCTTAGACGTTAACTTCAGAGTGCGGTGGAATATATAGACCTAACATTGTGTTCGTTACTTACATGGCAATATTTATTAAAAAAATTATTAATAGCTGAAAGGAAAAAGTAACTAGGGCTTCAAAAGTGTTCACTTTATCGTGAACAGCCTATATGCTTCAATATCCCAACATTTGCGGAGTTAATATTTCGAAACATTTTTATTGGACGTTTCAGTTTATCCAGTATTATTATCGATGGCTCTGTTGTTAATAATATTTAGGTCCTATGTTGATTTTTGCGGTTACGTTAATTGGATATAGGTGCAAGCTATATTTACGATATATCATAGATTTTCAATACTCTGTGGAAGCGATATATTATGTTGATATCGATATTGAACAGTGTATATTGTACAGCCGTGACCACAAGGTTTCGGGATCGATCCCGGAAAAAACTATGGACACGTGCGTCATTTTTAGGCGTAAACCGTGTCTTGATTAGACTACGACAAATAATGAAGGGCCTTAAAAATCTGACAAGTTTTAAAAAGTGGCCAACTAGGTGCTTGCTGATCGAATCATGGTGTTTGTTGAACCTCCATGCCTCATAGCATTAAATAAGGTTGCTATGGTCACCACGAGATTGATTACTCTATTCTTGTTCTTAACACCCTTAAACTTGTGGATATGACGTATAAGTAGAGGCGTGCAAAATTCGCGTTTTGTTTCAAGACGTACTAGACTTGACTTGTGACTTCGTATTGCATTTGTCATTGGACTGCAGTTTGTCCGGACACGCCCTGGACGGCTTTGGACCAGTAGCGAGCAACTAACGGAAAGGTAAGATGTGTGCTCACTACTGTAGAAGCCAATAAATAAATGGCACAAGCACGAATATATGACGGTGAATAATAGCATGCCACCAGAAAACCACGCGACTTTCGCAGGTCCCTTTACCTATAAGTACTATTTTTGGGGAATAAAAAAATTATATCATATAGATTTTGCAACGTGGTGTGTCAAAATTACAATTTTAGTGTTTCAGGGACGTAAAATTAAAATTAATTAAATAATTTACAGAAAATTGATCAAGGGCGACTGCAAGGTCATGTCTTAATTAATTTTAAGTTATGCTTAGCATTAGCAAAATTTATTTTACAAAAAATTAGTGGGCCGCTACAAATTAAAAACATGCAACAATTTTTTTTTTTTATCTCCAAAATTGCGAAATTATTTTATAGTGTGGTTTTAAGGTTTCCTTGAAGTAAACGGCTCGATATCCTATTTCAATATGAATGATCTCGTTTCGGTAGGTGAGCTAACAGTCCATTCGTGGTTACTTCCAACTTATTTTGAAGCCCTGCTTAAGTTCTGCTTCCAGGGTATTCCTCCGCCTCGTGCAAACAAAGCATACCCGAGTCTAGAAAATTACACCAAAAGGATAACTCTAATAACTAGTGCGCGCACAGCATTGTTTTGCTTAATATAACTTTCTTACAAAGTATTAACCAACACACACGTTTTCTCACTAAATTGTAAATACATTCATTACAAATCAAATATTATTGTTTATAGGTAAAATATAACTAAAAGTCCTGTTTAACCGAAAATAAGGTAGGCCTGCTTTTGTGTTAACAGAAGTATAAAACGGTTGTGATACATGACATATTTAAGAAATAACCAAACACATCATACATAAGGTATATCCCAAAAATACTAAAATTGCAATTTTGACACGCTCTTGTGTAAAAAAAAACATAGAAAGCGGGGGTCCCTTTGTGACTGGGTGGGTAATATTGTGAAATTGATGTTTTGCACTATTATTAAAATTTTGTTTAATTTTATAGAGGTTGTTTCAAATGTTTAGTGGTAAAATTGGCACCACTGAATATCCGAAACGTCTGATTTAAATAGTGGGGTGTATAAACACTATTTTATGTGTCACAAAGTCACCCCCGTTTACTGTAGTATTCGTAAGTATAGGATGTTCACGGTAAGATGAACACTTTTGAAAGCCTTGCTGATGATGTAATTGTGTGCACTTTGTGTATTTTTCAGCCATATGTAAAATTAACATTGATATGGACCTCCTCACTTTATTCATGCGTCGGTCAAGTGAAACTGTGACATTATTAGAAAATTAAATATTATATAAATCTGCTAATATTTACATTTATATGTATTAAAATAAAACAGAAAGTAAAAGAAATAATTTGAGTCATCACAAAGATATATCCATCGTTACCAACTTTGCTGGTCGAATGTCACTCGGTGCGCCCATCAAAATATATGCAGGGAGGGGAAATTACTTTTTTCTAAGGTTCATCTCAAAAGTGACCATTTTATCGTGAACAGCCTTTAATGTGTTTTAAGTTGAACAGAGTTGCGTACAATATAAAATATTGAAGTGTTCTGTGACCGGCAGCCTCCAGTTGAAGGATCATCGGCGACCGCAGCAGCCGAGTAGAAATGTAAAGAAAGCCAGCGGGGAGGTCAGTGCAATATCAGGACCGTGGACTGGGGGGAAACCAATTTTCTCCAGGATAGTCTTCCCTGCCCGTCCACTCAGCCGCAGCGCTGGCGCGGATTTCGCATGACTGACTGTGCAGAAACTCGAACCCACAGTCGCCGAAGCGAAAACGCCCTCCGCCTCTCCTTGGCCTCGAGCGAGCCGCGCAAGTCTGAAGGCCGTTCACGATGAAGTGAGCACTTTTTGAAATTGACTTAAGAAAAATGTCACTGCTTTTACCTGCACTGTTAAAAAAAAGAAAATTCTTTCATTTTACGGAAAAATTCTGGTAAAAATGTATCCACTTTCCGTAAAATTGCGGACACATTGATTTTCAGAAACTGGCTTTCCGTAAATTTCACTGAACTTCTCCGTTAATTTCCGAGGTAGTTTCTTGTGCACTCCGTTGTACTTAAGCGAGGTTTGAACCCGAGTCAAAAAATTACCAGTCCATGACTCTAACCATTCACCTACAACTCTCACTCGAAAATTGTGGAATAACTTTTGTATTTATATTCAAAAAACAAAAGCAAAAATTCAGTTTCTATTAAATTTAGTGTATTTTTAGTGTTGCCAAATGTTACAGACGCCTGATGCTATTTTTTAGTGTTTGAAAGATTAGGTCGTAGTCGCGTGGATAACTTCAACTGCCGCAGAAACGATAATTTTCTTGTTACAGTGGCGAAGAAAGCTTCGTGTAGAGTCGGTATTGTTCGTCCTCGTAACTCGAAGCCAAAGGGAATACGGAGACTTTCCGTATTTTGTACTTACGGACCTAACTCCGTCTTTCGTCGTTACGGATTGCCTTTCCGTATATACACAGTGCATTTCCGTAAACATTCCGTAAATATAGGGAAATTTTTAACATTGAGCCTTAGGAAAATGTCACTGCTCTTACCTGCATATATAAGTTGTTCACGGTAAAGTGAGCACTTTTTAAGGCCCTTTCAACAGGCATTAACCACAAATAAATAGATTTTATTGCCGCTCCAGACGTTAACTTTTGTTAGTGGTGAAATGTACACACTGTGTTTATTAATCTGATGACATTGTTTATGTTAAAAAGTGACAGGAAGATAGAAATCTAATGAAAAGAAAAAAATCAGCATGGCCTTTAAAAGTGCTCACTTTACGGTGAATCTCCTATAGGTATTTTAACGGGTACACTGAGTGCCATGCGTCCAGTAAAGTTGGTTACGATGGATGGAAAGTAGTTCCATATCTTAACGTCGAATAAAAACTATTAGGTACCCATTTCTGTTAGATAAAACCATTTATTTCTCTCTCTCTCTCTATTTTTTTGACGCATCGGAGTGTCTAAATGAGCAGATTTGTAGAATATTTACTTTTTATAATAATTTCACAGTTCCACGTATGAATAAAGTTGGTGAGTTCCATGACAATGTTAATTTTACATAAGGCGGAAGAACACACAACTTGCATACACGTATATCTTAAGCAGGGCTTTCAAAAGTACTCATTTTACCGTGAACAGCCTATACTTGTGAAATTGTACGCAACACGGACTCAGGTTCCGTATTTTTGTTCTCGAATGCCACTTGCGGTAGGAAACACACCAAGAGGGTAACACCCGGCTCGGGCTCTGCTGGTTCACAAGGCACTACACGAAACTGCCCAACTTGTTCCAGGAATTAAAGTTTAACGTAGAAAATACATTCGTTCGCCCGCAGCGGCGCAAAGCTGAAGTGGAAACACAACAAGTGCGGCATTTGCATAACATTTCATCCGTCGGTCGGGCGCGGAAAAGTGCGCGTGGGAGCGCTAAAACCCATGCTCGGGCTGTGCGGCGTTCGCGAACTTTCATTTCCACCGGAGCACGCATGCGCGTTGTTACGATACAGTAAAGGCGGGCAAGCGTGGAGAACTGCGGCGATGCGTCGGTATCCAGGCCAGGCGAAGAATCCAAAAACACATTGCAACAATAATAGTTTATTAAACATGTCAGCGAAGCGCCCCTACCGGCGGCTTGGTATTTGGGACAGTTACGTCACCAGAAACTATATAATGCACTATCTACCAAAAATTAATTGGGTACCCGTGAAGATGGGTAGTTCAGTACGTCAGTTGACTTGTGTTTCACGGCCTTCGGCGTAGGACCGCTGGTGTTTGTCCGTGGTAGCATGAACACAGAGGCCTATCGTAACATTCTGGATAATGAAATGCTCCCAACATTGTGGCGTTTTTACGGAATGGACCCGTGTTACTTCCTGGATAACAATGCCAGGTGCCATGTTTCAAGGGCTATTATGCAGTGGTACGCCGACAACAATGTTCGCCGATTGGACTGGCCCGCCCAGAGCCCCGACCTCAACCCTACAGAACATCTTTGGGACGAATTGGATCGCCGGGTGAGGGCTCGTCAGGCGCGGCCAAAATCTATTGCTCAACTCATGGAATGGCTGTAAGAGGAATGGCGACGAATCCCCGTGGATGCCCTGCAAACACTCGTAGAGAGCATGCCAAACAGAGTGGCTGCTGTTATAGCCGCTAGAGGTAGCCCTACGAGATTCCAACGGGGTGACAACCACCGAGCGAACATTGTGGACAGGTGCCCAATTACTTTTCGGTAGATAGTGTACTTGGCAACACTTTGTACGGGGTCTGTCTCTGGACCCACGCCGAGCTGAAGCCATCAAAATGCAGCCTAGTGTGCAGCTCGTCGCCTCCCTACTTAACACTCGGCCTCCGGCGACTGTATCTTTTGTTTGTTTATTTTATTGCATCCGTAAAATCTTCTTTCAATACATATCTGTACAAATATATTGGACAAGTCAAATTACAGTATGCAAATTTTATACACTGGACATAGTAAACACATATATACATGTCAGATATCACGAAAACACATCATATCTTTCTTCGTAATGTGACTAACCATCTTCCAACATGCTGTGGGCGTCATCGTTTTGCTGAAACAGAAAAAAAAGAGAACGAAAAAACCGGAACAAGAAATGTGTACAATGACATGTTATACGGTAATTGCCTAATATGTGTAGTTTTAGATATTCATCTACGCTATAAAATGCACATTCAATAACATTTCAGGTTAGTCATATACGTGTAATTTATTAGGACCTCCCTCGCCAATAACTTATATTTAATGTATATCATGATAGTTTAATTAAATACCAGCTCTGTCTTCATAATTAACATCAGTTTAAATATTAACACCCTAGTACTTATTATAAAACTAGGGGCCCAGTCCGTGACTTTTTTTTTTTAATATTGTCATGTGCCTAGAACAGTGACGATGTTACAAATTTCAAATTTTTATTATCATACAAAGACTGAAAAAAAATAAAATGATGTGAAATTTACTCAACATTGGATATAGTCCTATCCACTAAGCCACTGCCGCCCTACTTGGAATCGCTCTATCCACTGGGCCACTGTGGCCCCACTTGGAAATTAACTCAACATTCAAGCGAGACATTTAAAGTAAACAAATGATATTCCATTACCTTCGTATCTCTATTCAATAATCTGTATGAATTAATACAAAACTTTCATATGGTAAAAAAGTAATTTAAAAATTAATTTTTAGGGTAAAAGGTAATGATTGAGTAATCTGATCTTGTTGAAATTCGAACTTGACATGTATTTTACCCTGAGGATTCGCTCTGCAAAATTTGAAGAACTTCTGTTGAGTTTCAAGGGACTTAGAAGTATTAAATATGGACAGACAAGGCAGAAATCGTCTACTTATATAGTAGGATATTTAAAAAAAATCTCTGACGGCCCCGTGACTCAGAGCGGTTAATAATACAGCGGTGAAACAGCCGCTTATTCCACGAACTCCAACCTCACACACCAGCAAAAACAACGTCACTTGCCAGCAACGCGCTGGGACGTCGTTGGCCAATGAGCGCCTAGTGGAGTGGTCTCGAGAGCCGTTGAGGGTGTGCGGCGAGTTGCCTATAGAGCGGTCCCGCAGAGAATAGGGGGGGAGGGGGTAGATCCCCGGGAACCAGCGGCATCGTCCGGCACGATCCCGGGCGCGACCCCGGCCGGGAATCGAACCCGATTGGCCTAGGTGGGAGGAGAGTATTCTGCCCACTGCACCACCGCGGCCCCCTATCAGCTTTACGTGTATTGAGAACCTCCAATATTTAAGCCGTCGCTAATTCTATTTTGGACACAGGGTTGCACTGCAAGCAGTTTTTTTTTTTTTTTTCGAGCGTGGTAACAGATAGGTGCTGACACCAGGCTTAATTTTGACCTTAAGCCACATTTTTTCCTTTCAGTTATTTCTTATCCTTTAACCACCTTAGGGCCGCGGTGGCTGAGCGGTTAGACTGGTCGCCTCCCACCAAGGCGAACCGGGCTCAATCCCCGGACGGGTCATCGGATTTTGCATGTATGAATCGTGCCGGACGATGTCGCTGGTCGTCATGTTTTCTCGGGGATCGCCCGTTTCCCCCGCCCTTTCATTCCGGCGCGCGCTGCTCCATATTCACCTCAATCACCAACATCGGCTCTCAAGACCTCGCTGTTAAGAGCCTCCCAAATCTCATCGCTCACTCACTCTAACCACCTTCTTAAATACATTTTACCATTCAACTAATAAACACAGTGTGTGCAATCCACCATACTCGGAAGTTTACGTCGAAGGTTAAAATAAGATATATTTATTGACTATTAAATATATCTTTATTTTCAATATATTTCAAATATATCTATATTCAAAATGAGAGTGCTCTCAAAAGTGGTCACCCAACCATGCATAGCCTATAGTTGAGCGAGTAAAAATGAATTAAATATCTGTGATGGTATTTACACGAATTCGTAAAAGGAATTACCGTGTCGTGTCGTCTCACTGAAGATGGCGCGTTAAAACTGGCGGGAAAAATGAGCAGTTTTTCCCTTCTTCTTAGGAGTCTTCAGTGGCTGTCTGTGACGTAGTGCAAGGTTTTGACATACATACGCCCACTCGTTCAGGTCGTTGCCCAAAACAGTGAAACAGGACAGAAAAGATGAACAGTATTGGTATCTGTGTAGGTGGCTTCATGTATTGTGAATTATAGTGTTTATTGCAGCTAGCTTAGTTGTTAATTGTTTGTGAGAAAGTGAATACTTTTCAAGTGCTACTGTTGTTGCAACAATTGAGTAATAATAGGCTAGTAATAATAATAATATAATGTGAAAATATGTGTGTGTGTTTTTTATTTGGTGGGATATATTTTGTGAAATGTTATATGGTGATGATATTCACCTAAGCCCACTTACAGATAGTTGACATAACGTAAGACGACCAAACTTAATCTAACCTAACCTTCTTCCCAGAAAGAAATGAAACTTTTAAGGTTGTTATATGTTACCGCTCAAGCAATTTTACACATTAGGGAATGGTGAGGGATTTGGCCAGCACCTATGCTAAGGAATTACTTTTGTTTTCGCGTATGGTGATTTCTGAAAACCCTGGAAAATCAAAATCGGGATTGCCGGGCCGAGAATCGAACCCGGGTCGCACTTAATTTCTAGCGATGGCCTTTTTTTTTTTTTGTACTTATGCACATGATGCTTTACAAGGTCTTGTTTTTATCCTCTTGGCATCCAGATATATTTGCCAGGTTGTGATGTCCAAAGGTTCCAAAATGATCGGTTTGCCCGTTTCCACAAAGTAATCGCAGTGCCGAACGTTTACAGCACTAGGGGAAAATATATCGGACTTTGGTCGTTCAAGTTTAGATATTTACCAGAAAATGTATGACACATTCTCGAGCTGTTTTGATGGCTACGATGTTGTAAGCTGGATTTACCTGATCGCTGTACACATGTATCTTCATCCTTCTTGAATGTTTGTGTACATCACCAATTCATGCGACTCGGAGTGAGTAGGAACGTTAATGCTGGGTTTCACTCCTTTTTGCAGAAATTATTCGTTTTTGCGTCATAATCTCGGATTCGTAGTAATTACTGACAATGTACAATTAAAGAAAATTTACATCTTAAGAGTTGTTTAATGTATTTGTGCGTAATTTTAAAGGTTGTGTGAACTTGCAAAAAGTCGAGAACATATTTATGTGTTATTAGTAAGTTCTCGACTCTTTGCGATAAGCAGATAACACACAATTTTACATACGCGCAAAATTATTGAACAACTCGTAAGATGCTAATTTTCTGTGATCGTACATTCTTAGTAATTACCACGAATCTGAAATTATGACGTGAAAAAGAAGAATTTCTACAAAAAGGTTTTTAAGTGGAACTTTAAGGTTTGCCCTTTTATTCGGCGTTCAACGAACCTTTTTATGTACTAATTTGGCGGGTGGCGTCGTCGTTTACGGTCTCTGTAACGTTGCAAACAATAAATTGCCTTGAGCTGGAGATAAACCACGTCGATAGCATTTGTTAAAGAGCACTATTTTGTCGACTAAAGAGCAACATTCATTTTCAGCGACTGCTATAACTGTTTTAAGAGGATCGAGTTGCCGGAAAACGTTCTCTGGCCAGACCTTGCAGTCAGCGTTTAACCGTGTGGGCCTGGAAGCAAGGAAATGTATGTTGTAACAAAACTAATGACGAAATTCGTCTGGCAGTTTAAAACGTGGCATTGTTTTAAAAGGTCGTGTAGGAGATTATATTTGTGAATAAAAATACGCGCGCTTTAAATCTCGTTGTGGTGACGGTGTCGCGGTGGTTCAGTGGTTAAACTGCTCGCCTCCCACCAAGGTGAACCGGATTCGATTCCCGGCTTGGTCACTCCCGGATTTTCGCATGTGGATGTCGTGACGGGTGATTCCGCCGGTCGGCGGGTTTTCTCGGGGATCTCCCGTTTCTCCCGCACCTCTCACTCCGGCGCTGCTCCATACTCATCTCGCTTCGCCCTCATCGGCTCTCAAGCACTTCCAGCTTACAAATCGCTTACCCACAGGGATGATAATTAGGTATTGAGCCACGAAGTGTGTACCACTATAGGCTGTTCACGGTAAGATGAGCACTTTTGAAAGCCCTGCTTTAAGACCTATTAGTATACACGTTGTGTATTCTTCCGCGTTATATAAAATTAACATAGCCATGGGCCTCATCACTTAGTCACGCGTCGGCGAAGTGAAACTGTGAATTTATAAGAAAAGTAAATATTTTAAAAATCTACTTATTTCTACACTTCGATGCATTAAAAAACCAGAAAACGCAAGAAATAATATAAGTCATCACAAATGTTTATCTAACACTTTTTATTCGACTTAAGATATGGAACTACTTTCCTTCCATCGTTACCAACTTTACTGGGCGCATGTCACTAGTGTGCCCGTTAAAATAAATGCAGGTAGGAGCAGCGAAATTTTTCTAAGGTTGATTTCGAAAGTGCTCACTTTATTGTGAACAGCTGCAAAAAAATCTTCCTATGCGTAATATTCTTAAAGGCTGTTCACGATAAAGTGATCAATTTTGAAATTAACCTTATAAATAGTCACTGTGCCTGTATACATATATTTTAATAGGCGCGTTGAATGGCATACGCCCAGTAAAGTTAGTAACGATGGATGGAAAGTAGTTCCATTTCTTAAGACGAATAAAATGTGTTATAGGTTACCATTTGTGATGACTTAAATTTTGTATTTTGCTTTTTTCTTTTTTAATGCATCGAAGGGCAAAAATGAGCAAATTTGTAAAATATTTACTTTTCTAGAAATTTCACACTTTTACTTGACCGACGCATGAATAAAGTGATGGGACCCACGCCAATGTAAATGTTACATAAGGTGGAAGAACACAACGCGCGCACAAGTAGATCTTAAGGATGGCTCTCAAAAGTGCACATTTTACGGTGTACAGTCTAGGTATAATAAGTATGGACATTACGCATATCGTTTACACTGGGTCTGAAATGGTTGATGTGGGTCTAACCAAGGAGATGAAGGAAGCTGCGGGCGGCGATGGCAGAGGGCTCTTCCGGGGGCGGTGCCAACCAGGTAGCTGCCAGTTGGTACCGAAACGTGTTCATCTGTCGTTGGGACGGATCATTCATGTCGGGGAAAATCAGACCTTTTAGAAGGTTTCAGGGAAATTCAGGGGGGAGGGGGGAGGTGAGTTTTCAGGGGTTGTCCTGCGTCCTGCGGCAGGAAGCATGCCATGCTATGGCGCTCCCTCCGTCTGTCTCTCTCCAACTGAACATCTGATTGCGGCGTCGGAGCTGGGTGGCCGCCGGCGCTGGCGGCGGGATCGTGGAGGTGGGGCGGGGAGGGGCGGTGAGAGAGTTATGTGCGGCGAACAGGAAATTACGTCTACGGAAGTCCGGGCGTTTGTTGTCCGCGGCAAGACGCGCGCGTGCGCGCACTGAATCACGCGACGTTTCCAAGAGCCGAGAGGTTTTCGCGGGGGCGCTTGGGGGTGGTTGTGGGACGGGATTTTGGTGCGAGCGGGTTGTCGAGGGTTTTGGTTGGGGGGGGGGGGGACGCACCCCGCGCGAGGCGCGAAAATTATTGCGTCGCCCGCAGCTGGCGGGGAGAGGGCCATTACCCAGGGCTGGAGAGGCCCGCCGCGCGGCTTTGCAGGCAGGGCTGTGTGCCAGTGCGCTGGCAACACGCCCACCACTACTGCGCGTTCTGAAAACATGCCCGCAAGCACATTACGTTCCGAAAACTTGTCCGCAAGTACAGCATGTCACGAAAACATGTCCGTAAGAAGACACCTCGAAAATAAACTTGCGTGTAGAGAACATCCCGAAGACACACTCGCGAGAATAGGACGTTCCGAAGACACTCGCGAATAGAGAATGTCCCGAAAACACACCCACAAGTACAGAACGTCCCGGAAATACGTTCACAAATATAGTACCTCCCGTAAACATGCCCACAAATGCAGGACGCCCCGAGAATATGTATACACGTACAGGTGTCCAGAAACTTGCCTACACGTACAGAATGTCCCAGAAACATGTCGACACGTACACGCTGTTCCAGAAACATGTCTACACATACATGATGCCTAGAAACATGTCTACACGTACATGATGTCCAGAAAACGTCTATACGTACAGGTTGTCCCAAAAAATATATACGTACAGGTTGTCCCAAAAAATATGTTCACACATATAGATGCCCCGAAAAATGTGTTTACACATACAGAATGCTCCGAAAAATATGTTTACTGTAGTGCCACGGGCACTCCGCAAGCATTCCAGTTCAGAGAGCGAACATTTTAGTGAAGTTCTGCTTTGCCTGCAACAGGAAGCTGTATCCGTTATAGTACTACCTGCGGTGACTACGATAGCTAACCACGTTTGACGGGAAATACGTCCTGTTATTCACGTTATTTTCGTCCCATGACTCCTGGAATCACGTGCTGTATCACGCGCTATTTTCCCGTCACATGATTTCAATACCCCACTTTGGGGCCGTGCGCAAAGTTCCAGTTCATTGGTTGTCGCCCTAACCTTGCTCTCTCATTGGTTGGCGACTCTTCTCGCCCTGACTTCTCATTGGTGAGAGACTGCTCATGCGCGACTTCTTGGTGGAGGGAGACCTCTCCCCACTACACTCATGTTGCTTTATTATGCCATGCACGGCCTGAGGAAGAGAGACTTCAGCAGAGGACACCAGAGACTCCACATCACCGCCTGGGACGACTCGCCTGAGCTGCGCTGAGACTCCACTCTCCTTCACCACCGCAATCACATAATGTTATTGCTTCCATTGCCGTTATTAGTTTATTTTATATTAACAATTCCCATGTCGTTTTCCGCCACATCGCCAAGTAAGTAAATGTATAAGTAAAACTGTAACAGTTTCAGTGTTTGATTTAATTAAAAGTCTTACATTGACTTAGAGTATTTCTTATTGAGCGGTTGTGCTCAGCCCTAGACCGCTCGGGCATATAAACTTGCAGGCGTCCCAGAAACAGGTCCACAAGAACAGGATGTTCCGTAAACATGCCCACAAGTGTACGGAACATTCCGAAAGCACACACACACACATATATATATATTTATTTATTTATTTATTTACACACACACACACACACACACTCGCTCTCTCTCTTTCTCTCTTACTCACAGGATGCCCCATTTATCTTGATCACCCACCATAACTCCGTACTGGGACTCCAAATGAAAAAGTGTTTCATACAAAACTTGTATAATAACTGGAAGGGGGAAAAATACTGCCGGGGAGTCAGCCTTACAGCATTATTTATTAGTGAAATACGAGAGTACCATTCTATTAAACAGGTCGCTAGAAACCGCCACAGACATTGGGTTTCGCTAGGGTTCATGAAGACCCGTAATGTGGTAGTATCCTCGGAGAAAGTTTCGTTGAACATATTTTTGTCTGAAACTGCTATCCTTAAAATTGACGCACTAGGAAGTATTTTCTTTAAAATTGATTCTCCATTAAACTGCATGTCTTGAGGCTTGATAGGCAGAACCTTCAAGGGCGTTGGACCCCAAAAAATTAATCATTTTATTTTTGTAACAAACGTTGTTCAACTTGTAAAAAAATTTTACACTTCATAATTTTTTAATAATTTGATGTCAAGTTCAAATTTTTTCTGTCATTACCAAATAACAAACGATATGTAAAAAGTATTAAATGTGATAAATTTTTGCATATTTTAGCTTCTTTTTTTTAATGTATGATCTGATATTTGGTGCTTACATGTATATCACACGGTAGCCCATGACATGATTTTATTTTGTAATTATTTTTTCAAAGCTCTATATGTCAAAATATACAGGTCAGACACGTACAGAAGTACTCAGCAGTAAACCTTACCACATACTTTCCCCCAATGAAATTATAGTGTCCCTTGAAGTCCCGTAGCACGACGAGAACTCTGCATTCCAGTTCGATCCCTTGCAAGTAGTGGCGATGACGCACTTTATACCCGTGTCACTATAGCCCTTGGTGCCCTTATCGGCCTCATACGCGGAAAATCCCTCCAGGGGGCACTTTAACGGAGAATGTGCAGACTTACATTAACGACATTTATGATTTTTTTTTCTTGGTGTTTGTTCACTGCCCCACAGTACGAATCAGTGGCAAGGTTAGTAGCTAGAACATTACCGTGAATAGCCTATAATTCAAGTTAAAGTGAGCACTTTTGAAGCCCTAGTTACTTTTTCCTTTCAGCCATATTTAATCCTTTAACCACCTTTTTAAATAAATATTCCCATATAAGTAATAAACGCAGTGTGTGTATTCTACTGCACGATCAAGTGAACGTATAGAGCAAAAATAAAATGTATTTATTGAGTATTATTTCAAATGAGAGGGCTTTTAAAAGGTCTCACTTTACCGTGAATGGCCTATACCTAAGGTGGGGTACCCCAGGTAAATGTAATAACAGACTCTAAACTACTTGTCATGATTATTATGTGATGCTTTGCAATTGTTTTCTGCAGTATGATGTTAAGCCAGCCCACAGAATAATTTGAAATATTCCAGGGACTGAATTATTTAAAATTATAGAGCCTCGCTGAAAACAATTAGCAGAGAAACAACAGATGAGTCTTGTAAACGGGTTTCATCGGAACAGCAACTAAACTTCTGTGCCAGCAACAGAATTTTCTGTTAGTCTTTTACAGGTCTGTTTTTGTGGGAACAATCAAAATATTATTGTTGAGGTGGTTTTGTTGACGGGAGTATCTATTCTGTAGGAGAAACAGAATGCTCTGCTGTAGGAACTATATTCATAGTTGTAGATACAATCACTCACAAAACAACATACTGTTTTGTTGCTTTTAGTATCAACTTTAACAATATTTAAATGATACCAACAAATATTCTCAATGCTGTCCCTATATTGACAGCCTAGCTGAAGGCTGTTCATGATAAAGTGAGCACTTTTGAAATCGACCTTAGAAAAAGTCACTGCTCCTACCTGCAAATATTTAAACCGGCGCACTGAGTGGCATGCGCCCAGTACAGTTGGTAACGATGGAGGGAAAATAGTTTCATATCTTAACGGCGAATTAAAATTGTTAGCTAAACATTTGTGATAACTTGAGTGATTTCTTTTAAGCTTTTTTTTTTTCCGCATCGAAGTGTAAAAATTAACAGATTTGTAACACGTTCACATTTCGAAATTCCACACTTTTGCCTGACCAAAGCATGAATAAAGTGAAAAGGCCCATGGCAATGTTAATTTTACATAGGGCTGAGGAATTCACAAAGTGCGTACAAGTAGATCTTTAAGCAAGGCTTTCAGAAGAGTTTATTTTACCGCGAACAGCGTGTAGAGTATGGCTACAAAGATATGGTTCCTACAATTATATTTTTTCTCGGTGCGGAAATAGTAGCCCTGCTGCCTGCTACATGACTTGAGCGGGTATTGTAGAATGCATTATAGAAAGAGTGTGCGCCGAGTAAAAAAAGGTGTTTGGGGACACCTAAGAAAAAGCACAGTCGTAGAATAAAAAACTGTACAGAATACACTGGGCCGTGCAATGCAGCAATGTTCCTTGCAGTTCCCCTTAAGTGTCAGATTCCACGAAATAATATAAAAAGTGCGCAGGTTGTTTTTGTATTTACATTAGTCAATGTAACAGTAAGCTGCGATATTTATTATTATTATTACTATTACTATTATTTTAGCAAACAGCGACACATACGACACTGAGAAAGTAAAAATTAGAAAATCTTTTGATTTTAAGTGCTAAGTGTATTATTTGAATTTTATTTTTATCTTGAAACAGTTCTCGACGGGAGTATTATTTAGCCGTGGCACATTTCCGGGATTATTTTGTAGCGCAGATGATAAAATATGAACCACGTTGAGAGGTAATCGGTTTCATTTACAAGTGCTGGCGTGTGAACTACCTTACAGTTTGTTGATTTGTTTTTCCGTCACTTACACAGAATCTTAACTGTTTATTTATTTTTTCAGGTTGTTGAAGTTTGGCATGCGGCTTAAAAGGAAACACATTCACTTTATTTATTTAATTTTTTTTTTTTTTTTTACGTGAGTGCTGGGCAACTCTAAAACTTAATTGTTGTGGAAGTTGTTTTGCTGGTGTAATAAAATTGTAAATAAATCTCTGGAAGTGCCGTCAGTTGTACGTTTTGCGCTCCAAGTTACGCTAAACGCCTTTTTAATTCTCGGCCGCGCCACGCTGTTTTATGTGGCTGATGTTTAATTTTGAGTCCACTGGCTTTTATCGTTCGGCAGTGTTCGGGACGTGGATGCTAAGAAATGCTGCGGAATGTGTACGTTGTTTGAAACATGGAAGTCGAATTAAAAATGGTTTACGTTCAGTGTGTAAGCGAGGCTGTGAAAAATGTGGGAAGAATTCGAAGAATTACTTGTGGCCCGGCGGCTGTGTGGGCGAGAACGTTTCCAAGAAAAACCGAGCGCTGGCACGTAAACGAAGTAAAATATCCACTCGAGATTTTTTTTTTTTTTGTTGTTGTTTTGTGCTGGGTAGAGTTACCGGTGAGTACGCAAGTTTTTCGAGATTTGTACTTAAAACGGGCTACTCATCTATATATTTGCGTGCACAACCATTATTCTTGGTTTTGACTGGTGTGGTACATGGCGTTGAGTATTTTTTTTAGTATGTGGGAAAAATTAGTTGAAAAAAAAATTATCATTCAATCGACGATCTCATATTTTGTAAAAGCGACCCGCCTCGGCCTCGCTCGGGTGCGATTTACGAAATACGGCGCCGCTGTTTAGGTTTACAGCAACTGCATACGCTAAATGCTTAAGGTAACTAACATAGGATTAATACTGTGTTGTTCAAAAAGTCTTCGTAAGTGAACCCCTAAAAGACAGAAATGGTTGCCGCGGATCATCCTTAAAATATAAACATATGCTGTCGCGTCCTTTTTTAGTCCATTTTGAGATGTACAATTCGGTAGTACATTTTTCTACTATTCTCACGTGAAATATGAATGTGTTATATACTTAAATCATCATGAATAAACCCTCTAAATGAGGGTGTAAACCGCATCAAAATCCATCAAGTAGTTCACAAGCCCTAGCCAAATACACAAAGACACGCGGCCGGGCGACTTTGTTTTATACTATGTATGGATAGAGATATTTTACAAATTCACCAATTGTTACACCTGTGTGCGTTAAATAAAAGAGATATAGGCTATTCGCGTTAAAGTGATCACTTTTGAAAGCTCTCACATATGGAATAATAGTCAATGAATATATTTTATTTTAGCCTTCGGGGACAACTTCCGAGTGCGGTGGAGTATATACGAGGGGTTTTTTTTTTTCAACCTCCGATGGGGCGTAAAATGAAAACGAGAACATATACAAGTAACTTTTCAACATAATCACCTTGCCCATTGAGACACTTGTCGTACCGGTGCACCAGCTACCCAATACACTCTGCAAAGAATGTTTGCCGCCTTACTGTTGAGCCATGTCGTGTCACTGTGTCCTGCAGTTCGTTGTTGGTGTTGAGGCGCCGTCCTCGCAGCCACTTTTTTTTTTAACGCCGGGAAAAGGTGAAAGTCACTCGGTGCCAGATCTGGGCTGTAAGGCGGGTGATCGAACACTTCCCATCGAAAACTTGCCAGAAGTTGTAGGGTTACCGCAACACTATGCGCTCGCCGCAGGGATTCGAAGCTGCGGAATTTAAAAATATAGTACCTGAAGACGAAAATTATTGTATTTTGTACAAAATTATAGTACACTCACGAATATTGTAAACAAGTACTGTATTTACAAAGCAAACTTAGAAACGACGACAGTAGAATATCCACAAGTCAACTATAAGCATATTGTGTAATAATTAAAATAAATGCATGAAATTAATATGATACATAAGTAAATTAAAGGTGAGTTTGTTTACAAGAATATAAGCTGCCAAAATAAAATTTGCTTGTTTTCCAAAATTTTGCACGCCATAAGAAATGACGCACAGAAGATTACACAACAATTCCAATTTCTTGCGTATCGTTTTCTATGTTGCTGTTTGCTGACTGATAAATGTTTTTTGTCGTCATGTATGGTTCCTTTAAAATCATAGTATTTTGCGTACTATAATGGATTTGCTATAGTACATCGTATGAAGCTCTAAATTGTAGTACAAATACTATAATTATAGTACAGTTTCCATCCCTGGCGGTCGGGCATTGTCATGAAGCCAGACAACACCCGAAGTCAGCATTCCTCTCCGTTTGTTGCGAATCGATGATCGTAGCCTTCGTAATGTCGCACAGTATGCAGCGGCATTGGTGGTGGTCCCCAGCTCCATGAAATCAATCAGTAGAACACCTTGGTGATCCCAGGACGCTGTAGCCATCTGTTTCTTGTGGCTGAATGTCCGTTTAAACTTTTTCGGCTTCAAACATGCGACGTGTTTACATGCAGAAACAAGTGCAAACTGTTCTACAAAAACATTGAAAATTATTTTTTCGCGTGTGTGTGTGTGTGTGTGTGTGTGTGTGTATACACACGCACGCACGCACGCACACACACTGTTTTAAGACGCCAAGTTGCGTATCCGAGTTTGTGGGGGATGGAAGTCTTAAATTAATTAAAATAAGAAAAAATTAAATTTTGATTTTTAAAATTTATTTGTAATGCTATAAATATCTACACACCTATTATTTATATCGTTTAACTACACATCCCTGCTATTACTCCTTATTTTTGTTAAATTGGACTTCCACTTATATTTTATCTATAAATTATAATATTTCATTTATTATTAATATGAATAAAAATAGGGAGAAATGTGTGTGTCTAGTAAGGAATAGTTCTTATGCGAAATATTATTACACCGAAAGCGCACGAATAAGGTGCGCCGACCGGTTTTGTGTAATTTCCTAGACTCGGTTAAGCTTAGTTTGCATGAGACGGAGGAATATGCTAGATGTATAACTTCAGCAAGGGTGTAGAAAAATTGGAAGTAATTGTGAATAGTTTATATATTGAGTGTATCCAAGTTGCAAACATATACACAACATATGGTCTAATGTGAATACTAAGAGTGGTACAAATCTTTGAAGTTGGACCTGGAACACTTGTTTATTGCAGATATTGGTGATAATATATAAGATGGAAAACCGATTGTCTGGATAATGGTTAACTGAACAAATATATTCAAACACCACAACACTTGTCGCTGCCATCAAATTATTTCTTGAAAATAATCACTGTTACTACCCTTATTTGGAACTAACATCCATGTCGCGGGAGCATATTCGGGATTTAAAGAATGGATTATTAATCCTCATGTCACAATTAACGAAACTGCCACCTTGTGTAAATACCCCAAACCTCGCCGTTTTCGAGTAACTCGTGTTTTACATTAAAAATAATATTTACCAATACCTGGCAACTGTGCACCTACAATACCCAATAACACAATTTTACGGCAATTAAAGGGAGGGGAAGATTCCGGAGAGAGACATATTGCAGTGGTACTGTAATGAATTTTTCTTTCAAAAATGTGTATTAGGCTGTTCACGGCGAAATGAGCACTTTTGAAAGCCCTGCTTAAGATCTACTTGTATGCACGTTGTGGGTTCTCCCGCCTTATGTAAAATTAACACTGCCATGGGTCTCATCACTTTATTCATACGTCGATCAAGTGAAGCTCTGCAATTATTAGAATAGTAAATACTTTACAAATCTGCTAATTTTTACACGTTGGTATATAAAAAAATTAAGAAAGTGAAAGAAATAATGGAAGATATCACAAATGATTACCTAACACTTTTTATTCGACGTTAAGATATGGAAATACTTTCCATCCGTCGTGGCCAACTTTACTAGGCGTATGTCACTCATTGAGCCCGTTAAATTTTTTGCGGCCAGGAACAGTGACATTTTCCCAAGGTTGATTTCAAAAGTGCTCACTTTATCATGAACAGCCTTTACCTCCGTTAGAATTAATTTTATATCATATGTCGTGTATTTGTTTTCAACTTCAGTTTTCGTGATTAACCTACAGCCGAAGTCTGTCGGTCGAATTTAGATACATTCTGTACAGAGCATGGAGGTAATAGATGATGGAAAGGCAACAGCCTATCTTCTCCACGTTTATCAAGTGAAGCCAATGCCTTGTCTGACTTCTTTCAACTGCGCATGCGCAGACAGATTGTTTACGCCAGCCGCCATATTATGAGTGGCAAAAGTTACACAGCAAGCAATGTAAAACATGCACCTTTTTGCCACTACCAGCCCAGTCCTCGTCTTTCATTATCGGCTTCACTTTCGTGTCTCGGCTCCCACTCCACGGACTAATACCTCCACGGTACAGAGCTGGTGGCATTTGGTAGTAACGGACGCGGCGTGACAGCTTGGCGCGTCTCGCACAGCTGTCTCGCTCGATCATTATCGGCGGCCCGACTGCAGGGCCGACCATTGCCAATCAGTGGCGCTTCCTAGCGGCGGGCGACGCAAGCTCGTCCCGCCAGCAGAGCGTCCATTAATGTTCTCCGCCGCTCGCTCCCGACAACCCAGCACGGCCGCCAAGGAAGCGGGCGTGGTATAAATCCCGACAACCAGTGCAGCCACCTTCCTAAATTTTAATGGATTTTGTCGTTAATGCGTTCGAACGGCCGCCACTTAATCATTAGAATTGGAACATTAGCGGGTAATGACTTTAATTTCCCTCGTTTCTTTCTCCCCCCCCCCCCCAACCCCTTCCACCGTCTTCTCTGCTCCCAACGCCCCTCGAACCCTCGTCTGTTGGAAAGGACTCCCTGGCGGAGTGTATTTTAGAATTGAAGCGGGTCGTGAAGGAATTTTTATGGCGTCGTATAAAAATTGTAGGAGCTCCGCGAAATCCGTAATATTTTATGCGTGCTGGAATTAGAGTTGGATGTGTTAACTGCAGTGGCGAACTTGAAATAGGGGCTGGGGTGAACGCTTCGATATCCCATTTTCCGGGATGAATTGGCCATAAAAAAAACTGCTAAGTA
Organism: Dryococelus australis; assembly: GCA_029891345.1. NCBI lineage: Eukaryota > Metazoa > Arthropoda > Insecta > Phasmatodea > Phasmatidae > Dryococelus > Dryococelus australis. Next base: position 42,244,466 of record CM057006.1, read on the forward strand.
CTGAGATTTCTTTTTGTTGTAATATTAATTTCTGTGAGCCAGCACCGAAAAGTTTTTCCCGTGGCCATGGCGGTGCTAGATAACGGGAGTAGGTATATGCAGTAAACGGTGAAGTGGGCACTTTTGATGTCCTAGTTACTTTTTCCTTTCAGCCATATTCAAGCAATTAAACACCTTTCTAAAATAAATGTTTCTATGTAAGTAATAAACCCATTGTGTATATTCCACAACTCTCCGAAGTTGACGTCTGAAGTGGAAATAAAATAGATTTATTGGCTATTATTCCAAATGAGAGGGCGTTCAAAAGTGCTCACTTTACCGTGAATAGCCTATATTTTGCTGACGTCTGACCAAATCCTTTTGTCCATGATTATTAATTTGAATTTTGCATTTGTTTACACGTCAGCGCAGAATTTTAATTAGTATTTTTTCTTTTTGTTTTGGTTTTCCGTCTTAATAAGTAGAATTATGGTTAGATTTTTCGCGTTTTTAAAATTTTATCACATGCTGCTGACAAAATAGCATACGACCATTGTAAAAAAAAAAAAAAAAAAACTTCCGACCGACAGATCGGGCGTATATCCATATATCCCCGAGCAATTTACACAGTAGTATTTGTCATTGGTTGACTATTTTACAGTCCTCGAGTGAAACTTAGTATATGGTCTTTTAGTCGGCACTCGTAGCATTGTGCAAGCTAAGGGGTTTCGCCCCCCCCCCCCCCGGGCAGGTTAATGGAGTTGTAGTTTAGACTGAAAAAAAAATAGATTAACCTTGAAACGTAGTACACTGTTGTGAAATATCAATAGACACACGTACTGTACGAGCGGGAAATTTAATAAGTCCGTGGTTAGATTTAGTTTCTCACTACTGACATTTGTATGTAACAATGCGCAGGCGCAAAAAATACTCTTTCTTATATCTGTCCCGTTGAAGTTATTCATAACATGCAATTTTGAACAGAATTATGTTATAATTTATACTAAGTGTTCAACAAAAACAATCGGCCAAAGCGAGCAAAAATAATTCCCCCATAATAATAATAAGCCCAACCCCCATTAATTGGTTGCTAGATCTGCCACTGCATTGTATCTCAGGACTGTATTCAACCCGTCCCCGCAGATTTAGACACAAAAATATTTATGTGAAAGCACCTAATGTTTATTTTCTATACGTTACGTATTTAAATTTAAAAAAAACCGTTACATTGAAAAATGTTACGCAATATGTCATAATTCTTAAACCATTAAACTAAATTGAGTTAAGTGAAAGCTCTACGTACCGCCGTTTCAGGGTATAGTCACCAACTGGAATTTAGTTCGCTTGCATACCAAATCACTTGACAGTTGTAACGTCTCATAGTAAATGTGGAATACAATTAATTCCGTTCAAGCTAAACCGATAGTCTGTATTTGTTAAAGTGGTCTGTTCCAGATGGACAAAGTGTCATGTTTCTTGAACAGTTTAACCAGTTTTAACCAAACTTTGTATAACTTATCTGTCTCTCCCCCCACCCCCCACCCCCTTCGCGGCCCATGATTTTGGAGTTTGCGTCGCCCGAGTAAAGCATAGAATATAGGCGTCGGTCTAACAATTGTTGGACTACATTGTTACCTATCGTGGTTGTATTGTTTGAGTATATCGTCACCTTAGACAGTGTTGGGACGTCGTGGAGCATGACTGATGACTGCAGGGCAACGCTTGTTCGAGTATAGATGTTTAATAATCTCGTTGAGGCACAACGTCCACAGACAGCAGTATGGACATTTAGTACCTTCGCCTTCCCCCCCCCCCCCGTAGCTAGTGACATAAGAAAACGACTCAAATTTAATACTTTTTTTTAGCGTGTAGTTGCGAACCTCGATAAACTGGTCGGTTATCTCCTCTAATGCGGGGTGAAATGCAGAATATCTGGTTAACGTTTGTTCCGGATACGTATTCTGGATGTCAAGTGTTGTTGAAGGTCGATGCAACGCGTCGCCTGGAATACGCAGCTTTGGTGCACTTGAGTGCGTAACCAGCTGCATATCCAGGGGTAGTTGTTCATCCTAGTCGCTTTGATATTACGTCCAACTTATAACTGTTTTTTTTTTTTTTTGCGTGGCGAATGTTTGCGTCCGTCTCTTCCGTCGGTGTGCCAATACAGGAGAGGATTCCGGACCACAAGACCCTCGTTAAAATATTAGTCTGCGCGTTCCCAATTCAGGCAGGGTCGTAGTGGATAAGAGAATGCTGGCGCCAGGACATGGGATATAAACGGTGGCCCCGACTGTTGGAGGGTAATGTTTGAACAACTGAGCGGGCCTCCAATCCGCATTCATATCATTACCTTGTATTTATTTATGCTGACAGATATCGCCTTTTCAGAGTAAACAGGATAATTTCGGTATGTGGTTAAGGATCGATCTCAAACAATCTCGTTCAGTTAACGTTGTTAGGTGTTGACAGTAATTCTCGACTTCGTAGTTTCTGAACGCGACGTTTTTTTTTTTTATTTCTGGGTATTGTAAGGCGTGTGTTAACGCCCATACAGAAATTGATATCATTATTAAATTTGCCACATGTATTAATTTTCTAAAAGGAGGGCGGCAAGGTGTAACTAATATGCCCACACGTTGAGCAGCCGATAAATTCTATAATCTATTGGCTCATTTATGAGTGCACACAACTGTCTTGCATGACCCACGCTTGGTTTGCCAATATTTTTAAAATGATGGTGTGTTGGAAACAGACTGACTTTACAGATAATAATATATATCTTGAGCCAGTATACCTCAATGAATACAAATATGTGCAGTCAAATTAGATAATGTGCGTGTGGAGAAACAGCATAAATCAGTACAATATGTGCCCTTTCTTTCCCATATCATGATCAGGATAATTGATTCATATACACAGACTATTATAGATTGTAGAAAAAGAAATTCTTACTACTAACATGACACAAGGAAACTCTGAAGAAAGCTTAGGGAAATACAATTAAAGAAATAATGGAAAATCTCATTTCTTACTCACATGCAACATATTTAGACCTTTTTTAAACAGAAGACATCTAATATCTAAGGATTTTGCTGTCAGTACTCAGAGAAAAATTAGTTACTTCAAAATTAACTAGTTTATAAAAGAAACTATCGATTTCCCTAAAATAATCACACAATAGCTCTGATAAATTAGAAGCACATTATTTGACTTATGAGGGCAACCACGCTTAGTTCATCAGTTCTTGGTAATTTATTGCCACATACTCGGACCACTGGACTTGCCATATTATTATATTCCACATAGAACTTCAAGGCTAGTAATGTATTGACTGATTAAATAGAAAAGAAAAACCTTACTTGAAGAATTCTGCAGATATTAAGGCACAATAGCTGGTATCCAGACTGCCTCAGAACACCTACCGGTAAATGCATAATGAATGATTCTCCTGCAGGTAGATACTCTCAGCTGTGTTTAGCAACAATATTTAATACTGCTCTGCCTCAATACTGAAACTTATTCATAAAATTCAATTAACATCATTCCACACATGTAACTTCTGCGTGGAGGCCATTTGTTCCTCCTCTAGAATCTTTTCTTACAACATAAAATTTTCAGTCAAGTCCTTCCTAACGAACAAAAAACACGTCTGCATTGTCACATTCAAAACCCACTAAATTTGTTTTCTGCTTGGCACACTTTCATAATCTCTTACCAATGAGAAACAGATAACACACTATTTAAACATTATTTTCCATTATTAAAATTATGCAGCTAAAATGTCAATCTAGTAGAGTGTGGATTAAAGTTGCAGTATGTTTTTCGACATAGTTAACATTGACTGATTTTAAATAAATTAAAATATGTGAAAATACATATTAATTAATTTGACATGTAAAAGAATTTTAATTAAATCATTAAAATGAGGTTAATAACATATGTTCACAATATTTAAATAACCGTAAATGGTGTGTGTGGAAATTTAAAAATAATAAAGTGTCATGTGGACTGTAAGGAAACTCCTTACAGTATTTTTTTTTTTTGTTTTTTTTTTTTTTGAACGATGATGCCCATTGTATATATGAAAAGTGTGTGTATGTATATATATATATAAAGCATCTTTGTTATCACTGCAGTAAAAAAAAAAAAAGTGTTTTGCGGTTTGGTGATGGTTTAAAAATGTTGCGGACGTCTTGTTTCACAAACCTTATGTAAGTCTGGCTTTTCTCCAACCCGGGCAGGTGTATTAAATGAAAGTTTATTTTAATAGGTTCCTTTTTTTTCATAATCTTGCAGTCGGTTAAATAAAGCTCTGTCCTGGTGGAGTCATATTCCCGTAAAACCTAAATAATGGCGCACTGACTTATAAGGGACTTAGAAAACCAACTTTATTATTATTATTATTATTACGAAAAGTGATTTGCACGTAACACATTTTACATGTTCTGTAATTTACTAACCTCCGTATTTCGCGTTTCGTAAAATGCTCGTATCTTTGCTGCAAGCAGCTCGCGGTAGACAAGCCCGCGGCCTATTTGTGTCTCGTGTCGTTAACGGAAAAAAAAAAAAAAAAAAAAAAAAAGTTTCGCCGTCATCGCTTCTCAAAGAACGAAAGAGGGAAGTGACGTTTTGGCGATAGAACAAGCCCGTCAAAGTATGTTGCTTTCTCATGACATACGCATCGATCTCTTTAAGGGGTATGGTGCACGAAAATTGTATATTTATATAATTTTTATCGCCTTTTTTTAAAGAGGATTTTTCGAAATGTTTGGTTCGACAAGACGCAAATAAGAATTTGAACACCTTATTGCATGGTTTAAAATTCTCTGCGTTCGATATTCTCGGAGCTCTGACTGAAGATAAGAAAAAAAAGATCATTTTCTTTCTTCTATCAGTGCTCCGAGAATAACGTATGCCGTGAAAATCTAACAACGTAAAAAGGTGTTGATAATTATTATTCACGTCTTGTCGAACCAAAAATTTCGATAAATCCTTTGGAAAACGACATATCGAAAATCGAGTAAATATACTGCTTTCATTTGCCATTCCCCTTAAAATTAAAAATGTACGTTGTCAGCTGCATGCTCTTGGAAAGTTTGTTTAAACGTAATTTTTGTATCTTAGTTTAAACATTTGTTTGCCAGTTTATTTACTTTTGTGTGATTTTTTTTACATTTTTTTTTTTGTGAATTTACAATTTTCGTTTTGAAACATTATCGTACACACATAATAATTATGATTATGATTTAATATGTTACAAAATGGTTTTTTCGCCAATTCTTAAAAGTGATTTGTATTAATTTGTGTGTTGATTTTCATCGGTAGCTCACAAACGGTAACCTGGTTACGTCAGTGTTTCTTACATTTTTTTTTTTTCGTAATTATTGTTGACTTATTTTTAGTATTTTACTGTATTTGAACTATTGCAAATGTAGTCATTAGTGATAGTTTTACTGTATTTGAACTATTGCAAATGTAATCATTAGTGATAGTTTTTCTGTACGTAATTAAGCGTAAGAGAAGAAGAAAGTTTTTAACTTCGTTACAAATAAAACCAATAAATAACGAAATATTTGTATGCAGTTGAGATATTCTTCTAATCCTCTTCGATTATAATTGCGAGTATGTAGCAACTTTTACGGAAATGTGAGGTAACTTTGCATTCTTCACATTTGGCATGCAGTTATACAGAAAAAATACCGATAATTTAAAGATTAATGCTCGAAAAAATTTGGTAAATTAATATAATACATACTTTAGGTTGGTTATTCTACCAACTGCTAGTTTGGTCGTGCGTCTCTATTAGAAAAACAAGTATTTCGTCGAGTGCAAAGAATTGCGAACAGCAAAGGGCGAAATAATAAACTGAACTGTTTAATGTGCATTAATTATACATTAGAGGGTTCTAATATTTTTTTACTTCCACATAAATTTCCATTATGCGCACGGAGCGCCACATAAATAAATTAAGAATTAAAAAATAATATCTTCCAGCACATTAAAAATTCAGCTACTTTTTATCCGTATTCAGCAGTAATCAAGCCAAATATTAATATATTTTAGAATTGAAGACGTATATTTTATTTTTTCAGGAAACGCAAAAAAAACGTCGTTAAGTAAAACGATTTTGTCTTGATGATGAACTCTAGGTAGTTATTTGACTTTAATGACTGTCAAAAATATAAATAAAGAACAACCGCAGGAATTTTCAGTATCGTTAGATTCATGCATAATTATTTGTGTAGCCCAGTAATTTATTAGGAAGCTAAACTGTGCGCTGATGACTCTGCTAATTAGTAACTAACATGTTGCATGTGTTTATTGCACGAAGAAAATTAATTTACGAAGGTATTAATTCTGACTGGAATTAAATGTAAGTCATCATGCCAGGTAGCAGTATAGGAGAATATAAATAGTTATACCAAGATGTTTTAGTATCTAGATACAAGTGCAGATTTTTGGAATTGCAGTTTCTGGCATTTAATATGAAAATTTAGAAATTTTTGAAAAATGTTCTTTTTAATTTTTTATTCTTTATACGTATATTTTTTGTTTTGGGTTTTGGCAGACAGTTACTCAAGTGTGTAGCGTACATTTATTTTCACACTCACATTCTTTCTGGGACATATTGATACATGAAATATGATTTCTGTGCGTAACTCCCATGGGATCAAAACAAATGTACGCAAGGAAAACGTAGTGGCGGATAATGACCGCAAGTTGAACCGTACTTATATGGAATAAATATAGACTGACATTTTTTTTTTTCGTAGCTAACGCTTTTAAAGGAATAAGTACACTGCGAATATAGGCTATTCACTGTATCTTCACTCCTTTTGAATAAATACTTTGTGAAAATCACACCCTGTATGACGTTGATAGTTTCTTAAATATGCTACGTATCACAAGCGTGCTATATATCTGTTAACATAAAAGTATCTTTTTTTTTTTTGTCAAGTTGAACTTTTACTTATAATTTACTGGCGACCCGCCCCGGCCTCGCTCGGGTGCGATTTACAAATATGGCATTGTTTAGGTTTACAGCAAGTATATACACTAAATGCGTAAGATACAAGTACGCTGTCGCAGACTTTTTTGTATACGTTTTTGAGATCTACGCTTCTGTAGTACATTTATCTTTTCGATCTCTTATGTCAGCGTAGGCCATGTAAGAGTCCGAAAAGTTGCTTTTTCGACTTGATTATAAAACGTCGATATTTCTCTACTTTCCTTACATTAAATATTAATGTATTATATACTTAAACCTTCCTCAAGAAATTCTCTAAATGACGGTGAAAACCGCATCAAAATCCATCAAGTAGTTTAAAAGACTTAGCCGAATACATAAACACACGCGGCCGGGCTACTTTATTTTACTATGTATAGATCTATAAATTATATTTAATTTATAGTTAAAATGAACAAAAAAACAGAGAAAATAGGTGTGCTGGTAATGCCTAGTAAGAATAGTTCTCTTACAAAATTGCATTTAATTGAGTTCACACAAATACGGTGCGATGTCCTTTTGTTATAATTTTCTAGACTTATTCCCGGTTGCACCATCGTGGTTAGAAACTCGATCCGAGATCGGATCTAAGATCGACACAGAAAACTGATTCACCATTCGAGTTCAGAGCTGGATTGGAGACGGAGATGACGTTAATTTCAAACCGCCGAAATTAGCGGTTCGAAATCTCGATCCGAGATTAGCAACCGTCGTCGACAAATGTAGTTTGAAAATACGCCAACGGATAAAACTGCGTTCGATTGTTTTCTTGGGAAATTAAAACAACATAATGCTCACCTGAATATTATTCAGTAAAATTCATACAACAATAATTCACTCAGAACAAATAAAACATCGCACATCTAGTTCCTTGTCTAGTGAGAAATACGCCTACTTCTATGACGTCATATGTCACTTACCAATAGCATAATTTGTTTTATACTTAATCTCGATCTCTCACTTTGGAACCAAGCGGAAATCCAGAATCGTGAAATTTCGTTGGTGCAACACATTTACATTGGAACCAAAGTTAAACTGGGTCCTGGTTCGGAACTAGGATCGTTTGATCTCGGATCGAAGACGATGTTGGTGCAACAGGACATTAGTTAAGCTTTGTTGGCTTATGGCGGATATTTAGCCTGAAAGCAACCTGGACTGTACTATGGACCCAGTTTTGGAAGGACTGTCGCGCGGGAATCTTTCTCTCGAAGTGCGGAGTCCGGCGGCAACCCCGCGCGACGGGGGAGCGGGGTTTCGACATTCGATAGTTCCGACCGTCAGATAATTAATCGCGAGTTAATTGCATGTCCGCAGAGAGCCCCCCCACTATGCTACTGTAATGAGGGGCGACAGTTGTCGATTTGCAGTGCGAACCATCGCGGGTAGCTGCAGCCATAAAGTTGGACGTTTAATTTTTCACGCACGGTGTTCAAGGTATTAAAAAAATTGGCCAGGGAAAACCTCGACAACTGAGGGAAAACTGGTGTGACTAATCTTAGATATATAAATGTGCAACACGTTTTAAGGCAGCAGATTTTTTTTTTGTGCAGCCAAACCGTTTTCATTGGCAGCTCGATAAATTCTTTTGAAAACTATGGGCGCGGAAAAAAAATTGACCCGTGAGAGAAATAGCCTTTACAAGTAAACCATATTACTACTCGTGTTGTATACTGTTTTCGGGAGCAGTAAGTTCCGCGGGTTTTTTTTTATTTAATCCCGTTTTATGAAGTACTGCTGCTTTTGTGGATTAAAAAAAAAAAACGAGCACTTTTAAAAGGTTGCAAATTTATCCATTTTAGTCTGGTAAACTTGGGAAAGCTAGGAAAAATAAATGTTGCTATTGCGGAGCAGTCCTGCGCATAGATGAGAAATTTTCGGGAAAGCGGGGGCCGCGGTGACTAAGCGGCTAGAGTGCTCGTCTTCCATCAAGTCGAACAGAATTCGATCCCCGGAGGGGTCACTTGCACATTTTACGCACGAGGAAATCATGCTGGCCGATGCCGTTGGTTGCCTGGTTTTCTGGGGGATCTCCCGTTTTCTCCGCCCTTGCATTCCAGCGCCGCACCATACTCACCTCACCTCGCGTCACCCTCATCGGCTATCAAGATCCGATGTGGAGAACTTGTTAAACCTCCCCACTTCGCGAAAGCAGTGTGTTGACTCAAGGGTGGCGAATTCGGCTCAGTTGCATTTGTTAGTTAAAGCGTTTGGATAGCGTTGGAAAAGAGGCATCGATCGTTTAAAATCTGTCGCTTTTGAGCCGTTGCGCGACTTACACAAATAACTTTGTGACACGTGTTGGAATTCGATAGCTATATACCGGTAGTCGGAAGTATGTCAAGTCTTTTCAATAAAATCATTCAAAATGCGTGTCTGCTGAGGTTATTTAATAATTGTACAACGTTTGTTAAGTTGCATTAACAAATTTAAACGAGAAGAATACTCATTTCAAGTTCTATCCGAAATTTAGGTAACCGTGGCGCTGACGACACACACACAAAAAAAAATTTAAAGGCTGTTCACGATAAAGTGAGCACTTTTGAAATCAACCTTGGGAAAAAACCGCTGCTCCTACCTGCATATACTTTAACGAGCGCACTGAGTGACATGCGCCCAGTTAAGTTGGTAATGATGGAGGGGAAAGTAGTTCTATATCACAACGCCGAATCAAAAAGTGTTAGGTAATCATTTGTGATAACTTAAATTATTACTTCCGCTTTCTGGTTTTTTATGCATCGAAGTGTAAAAATGAGCAGATTTATAAAATATTTATTTTTCTAATAATTCAACAGTTTCACTTGACCGACCCATGGATTGATGAGGCCTATGGCATTGTCAATTTTACATCAGGTGTAAGAATACACTATGTGCTTATAAGTATATCTTATGCAGGGCTTTCAAAAGTGCTCATTTTACCGTGAACAGCCGATGATAGGTCGTCTCAACGGTTATTGCCAATTCCACGTTACAGCTAGGCGTTGGTTTCGTTACGTATGTGCTAGGAGCCTCGATCAACTAACTCTGCTTTTTTAAATTATAGTCTATTCGCAATTTTTTCACACTTTTTGAATGAAATCTTTGAAAAATCACCCCATGTATGACATGAGTGGTTTGTTTCCTTAATACGCCATGTATCACAAACGTTTTATACGCCCATTTGCATAAAATTATTTTATTCTTGATTAGTTTGAACTTGTACTAGTATTTTTATATATAAATTATAATATTTAAAATGTAATTAATATGAATAAAAACATGGTGATAGTAGGCGTGCTGGTAATGACTAGTAAGAAATAGTTCTAATTCAATTTACTGTATTATTAAACTGAGTGCGCACGAATGCGATGCGTTGCCCCTTTGGTGTGATTTTATAGGCTTGGTTAAGCTTCGTTGGCATGAGGCGGAGTAATATCCTGGAAGTAGAACTAGATCAGGGATTTAGAAAAGTTGGAAGTAACCGCATGAATGGACTATAATGAGGGACGCTTAAGCCCTCCATATCTACATATGAGTTATTCACGGGAAAGCGAGTACTTTTAAAAGCCCTATTATTTCGAATAATAATCAATAAATATATATTATTTTAGCAATATACGTTAATTTTCGAGTGCGGTGGAATACACAAACTGTTAGTTATAAGGCGATATTTATTTTAATTTGCAAAGATGGTTTGAGGATGAACATGGCTGAAAGAAAAAAGTAACTAGCGCCTCAAAAGTGCTCACTTTACCGTGAACAGCCTTTACCTACAGTTCTACCTAGAAAATTAAATGCAGTAAGAAACTTTTATTTTACAAATAGTCACCAAAGGTTAATCTGTACTTTATAGAAAGTACAGGCTTTTTTTTTCTTGTTTTGGGAAACTTTTACGTTAGCAAATTTGCGTCCGGGATCGAAATTGTAACCACGATACTTAGGCTACTTGCATTGCTGCTTTTCCAAATAAGCCACCTGGATTTATTTCCCGTGGCGGTTTGCATTTTCTAGTGAAATCTGCTTCTGCTGGTTCCCACGCAGCACAGCGAACAGTGAACAAAGGACACAGCGGGATTACAGCGGTGGGAAATGTAAACTGCCCCAGGAAGCGAATCCGTCCAGTTTAATTAGTAGAGAGCATCGCACGGGAAATCTGATGTCGGTGGTTGCTACGATTTTACACCAGTGTCAATTTTTTTTTTCACTTTTGTTTTTTGTATATATATATATATATATATATATATATATATTATATATATATATGTATATATATATATATATATATATATAGCAGATTTAACCCGCGAAGGGGTGATTGAAAAGTTTGCATGCTGTTCACATAGTTTTGTATAATTTAAGAATATATTAAACGTATGGTTGTAGTTATAACGACAAAAAATTTTGTTATGTTTTAAATTGTTTACACGATAGTGTATCTCATAACTACACGTTATGTGTTGCTGAAAGGCATTAATTATATTTTTTTTAAGGACAGTAATGGTTATTTCACAATTTAACTATTGAATTTGGTTTGTACCAAGCTGGTTAAAATTATGATCCGTTTAGTTAACATTTTTATGGAAATTTATTGCACTGATCCTTTACTGGACAGTAGCTATTCCGATAACGAAAAATTATGTTAGTGAAGATGGTGAGGTAAGGTTTAGTAGGCGCCAAAAGGAACGTACTTTGATAGTAATGTTTCAGTGTTTATCTTCTCTTGTTTTATTATTTGTAAGTGAAATGTTTTTGCTTTATGTTGTATACATAGATTTCGGAAATGATTGCGAAATGATTGCGTGATGAGTTAAAATTCTTCTGTTAGTTAACTTGTTAATCTTATTGTATTTGAGTGTGTTCGCGGTGCAATCTCACTCATAAAACTTGACAGGATAGAAGTTGTGAATTGTGGTTACTCGAGTATAATGTATCACACATCGACACTGGTGTTTTGAAGTATTGCATGTAGCCATCTAATGTAGGTAGGGATGTGAATCATTCGAGATATGAAATATTATACACGAAATACTACCCTGGCTACAAGATGCTACATTAAAACACATTACACAACATTTGAAGTAAAATATCACTAATATATTATAAACAAATATTCAGGATGGAATAAATAACTGGCACAGAATACGAAATGAATACCCTCTTCAAAGGCAATTACATGACAAATTTCCATACTTACGAAAATAATTCCCGATGTTGAACCGTACTGTACCATAGCTCTCTTCTCTTGCAACACAATACCTTAAAACACATTTGTAGACGGAAATCCTAAAATTATAGGAAACAAGATTATGGAAAACTAGAAAAATACCGTTGGGTTCACACAATACAACTATATTTCACCGAACCAAATCATGATTTGGTAAATGCTGACCATGGGGAAAATTTAAATTGCAGTTTCTTCTGTAACATCTGGGGGCTTCCAAAATTAAATTGTAATAAAAAACGTAATTATTACCAATGCTGAGCAAAGTAATTTTGTGGCATACAGCATACTTTAACATGCAAGCATTAATCAAGAAATAAAAAATAAAACTTTACTTTCAACATTTTGTCTTGAAAAATTTAACACGTGTTTTTTATTACTGTTTTTACGACTGGTCGTGGTAGAACATGATAGAATATGGGCTTCTGGGTTGACGTGTACTTTTCGTGCACTTAATGTTCATAAAATGATGCATAGTTCATTTTTCAAAATCAGCATATTCGCTACTGAGTTTGGTATACCATCGAACATTATAGCTGAATAGGTCAGCCCAATTAAAATGACGGGTTAAAAGTTACTATCTCGTAGTCCTTTGTAGACTGGCTGGAACACTCAATTTTTTGGAATATGACATTCCAAAAGAAATACTCGTTCTGGAGATAAAACTTCATTCCCCCTTGTCAGACAACATTAATCCCATCCTTGAATTTCAAATTTACTTTAAAATCACGAAGATTCAGTATTAAAATTCTTAATTGATGCACTGCCTTTCTGGTGAATAACCGTATTGTAATGGAGACGAAACTGAAGACGAACATTCATTTTCAGTAATTTAGGTCATGAATATGGATACATACATACATACATACATACATTCATTCAAATCTTCCGCCAGAGAAATTACAAATAGACTAACATACACAGACAAAGCAACACGTCAAATATTAACATGCATCGCAGTGACATTTCCAACACAAAGTTCAAAAGTATTAATTTAAATCAACACTAATGAAAATATGTAATTTAAAATAATTAAATAAACTAAGGACATAGATTAATAACATAACAAACATGCGGCAAATAAACATAAACAAAACGATATTTTGACAGCACAACTGTAACGGTAAGATAAAAATAATATATAAAAAAACAACTTTAAATAAGCAAAGGAAAAAATTCTGTCACGGTAGAAATGAATATTTTCGTATAAATTAACCACATGATTTTGTAAGTCCGTATACGTTTACCGAAAACACTCCGATGAGTTTTCTGTTACGGGATGTTAATATAATTCTAAGCATTCTATTTGTAAGGATGAATACGCTCGAAGTTTAAGTCAATGATCACTTGTGCAACTGTTTAAATATTATTCCAACCACAATGTAGTTTTTCTTCTTGCTGCCCGTTAATATACGGGCGACATCGCTTTCCGTCCATCCGGGCTGTAGAACTCGGATTTATGTTAAACTCAAAATCGAGGAAGGTCGCTTATTTTCAGTTTAGAATTGATTTTTTTTTTCTTCGATAGTTATTACATTTTCTACTAAACCTGAAAAATATGTAACCGATTTAGACAAGTCTTGGTATGTAATCACAATTATGGACCGAAAGTATCTTTATAATTACGTTTCGGTTGCGTGTTTTTCTTTCTCGTGGAAGGCAGTGTAATAATCGAATTCTATAAAGTTAATCTGTGTAACGGAAACGAAAAATATAACAATATGAAAACTACAGTGTGGAATTGCTTTACGGAAGTAATACAACAACTTACATTTCTTTCTATCTAATGTCGTGTCATGGGAATTTGTAAACTTAATTAAACCACTTTGGCACGTGTGTAGAAACTGTCATTTTAAGTTAAAAATATTATTGTTGTTTTTTTCTGTTCGAAAATGACATGCGATTTTCGTATCACAAAATCATTCGTTTAACGTTGCGCATATAATTTATTTCGGTCGCACATGTAACTGTCGAAATGCAGTTGCATAAGTACTTGTTGATCTCCCAAATAATTATTTGGTATCTGACAAATAGTGATCGCTGAAATGTTGAGCAGTTTGGACAAGTTATCAGATATATGTAACATATAAGTTAAGTTGAGTGGTACGCAAGCTCTTTACGTAACAAACCACGCCGTATAAATAATAGCCTGTATGTGACATTGTGACCTTGTGTTCTTATTCATTCTTCCATTTCTATGCCTCCACGCCAGCCTTATGGCGACTTGAAAAATAAAAATAACCTAAAATTGTATCTGTAAATGTTTCCACAATGTTACCGGAGATTTGACCTATAACTTTGTGGCTCGTGTTGAAATTCTATATACAATACAAGTCACCGGAAGTATTCCAAAATATTTCGTGACACTTAAAAAAAATCCCAGCATTCTATTCAATGTATCTTCTCACATTTTGAATCAAACCTTTGAAAAATCACCCCATGTAGGGCGGGGTTGGTAGTTTCCTAAATATCTGGTCGATTACAAGCCTTTTATACTTCTCTTAAAATAAAAGTATCAATTTTTGTCTAAACGTATTCATTTTAGCTAGAAATTTTATTTCATTCATAACTACTGTGGATAACAACGGAAAGAAAACAGATATGACGCTAATGATTGGTTGCGCAGCCCCTTTGGCGAAATTTTCTAGACTTCACTGTAAGAAAATTTCCAGTTGAATTTTCCTTACATGTAAGGTAAGCAGATTTACCTCTACATGTAAGGTAAAATTACCTTTACACCACGACGACAGCGTCACTGAATATTAGCGTTTTAGAGGATTGTTTATTCAGCCTGTTCCCCCAATTAACTGTTGAGACAATGCTGAAGAGATGCACGCGTCGTAAGGTAATTTTCCCATCCATGTATGGGATTTTCCACTACCATGCACGTGAATTTTATTCCAGATTGCGGTAATTTCACCTTACCTGTAGGGAAAACTATGTTTCCCCCACAAGTTTGCGAATATTACCGAACACTTGTCAGATAATTTTCCCATTATCATTTTTTTTTGCGTAAGGCGGAGGAACAGTCCCGAAAGTATAACTTCAGCAGGTCTTCACAAAATATGGATGCAACCATGAAAAGACTATACCACACCATCACAGTTTCATGTGGATTACGTATACCGTATCTGTGAGCTATAGATAGGACATCTCTATAGTGGAAGATTGAGTTATAACTCATAAGTGGAAGGCTGAACTCGTAATAATCCTTCGCACCCGGCAGTCGTCCGTCTGTCCGGCCAACATCCATCTGTCGTATTCGTCCGTCACTTGAAAGCGATTCACAATAATCCGTCGTCCGTCAATCTTATCTGTACTGCAAAATTTCAGTGTGACATATTAACATCGCGACCTTTCTTTAGTTGGAGGTATATTTTGGTTGGAAATATAACCTTTTTGGGAAAATCATATTTTCACGCCATAAGAATTTATACTTATTTTATTTTACATTTTAAATGCCTGAATTTCCCATTAAAGATAAATATATGCATATCCACCGCCTTGCATTGTATTTCAAAGTGCGTATTCTCGTCTAAGGAATGTCGTTAGAAGGCGGTGGCTCGTCCGCCCGTAGAAAATTAAAGTTTCGCAAATATTTTCTCGATATGGCCGGATAGAAGGAAAAGAAGTTGCCCTGCGATTGGTTGAAGATCACGTGAACACCGGACGGACGGACGACTGACGGATGCAATGGAATATCGTGAACAGCCTAAAATCGAGTCGGGATTAGATAGGTTTTCGTTTTTATCGGACTAGCAGCTTTCTGTAGGTGTCGGCCTTTTTTTCTAAACGAAACTGCTATACTGTTACGTGCTCTGCTACTCGTGGGTTGGGTTTTAGAGGAAGGGGTATTTTTTCCAGGGGAAACTGGAACGAAGAGAGTAGAGAAAAGCTTGCCATGCCGTTTCTTAGTTGCAGTGCTGCGGGTGGTAGAGGACGGCGAAGAGAGCACCGAAACGTTCCTTTCCGGAATTGATTGAAATTCCTGCGAGGCAAATCCTGAACGACAAGCGCGAGGGCTGGCGGATGGCCCTTTTTCTCCTCCTCCTCCCCCATCACCCAAGAAGACACCTCACGCCCTTGGTTGGATCACGAGACGAACGTAACTCAAAGTTTTCCGCCGCCTGCTATTTCATTTCTTCGGCTGCAGGAATCTTCCACGGGACTGGCTGGCTCCGATCTCTCCGCCTGCGCCCGACTAGCGCGTGTGTAGGGCCCTCTGGGGCGTGAGGTTTGTCGCCTCTTAAGGGGGCCGCCTACCTGACGCGACATGGCACAGGAGCGAGCGAACGCTAAGGGCGACACTGGCACGCGCATCAAGTGCTGAATCGCCACTGTACGCGAAGCACTAAACTAGCGTGCAAGCTTTTTGTCGAACCGTTTTTTTCTATGGGATTTTAAGCGGTGGCTATATTATTTTTACTGGTGGAAAGTCTAATGCAAAGTTCAGTTGCAAGATTGTATATGAGTTTCACGTAGATCCGGTCAGCACATTTTGAAATACGGCCGTCTGAAAAGGTTGTTTTTAGCTATGTTAGAGGGCTTAGAAATAGTGGTTCTAACATGCGTAGTGTCATGAAAGCGACATTCCGTCATCGGCTGAAGTTTGTTTTCTTTTCGTAAATTAGCACATTGGGCGCACGTGGAATAGTTTCTAAAAAGGGGGGGGGGGGGTTCCCAACACACTGCAACACATTTCTAGCGCCTAGTAGGCGGCCCCCTTAAGACGTACAACCACGTGGCCAGACGTCTGGCTGGTGGCGCAGGCGCGGAAGGAAGATAGGGGTAGAGTGTGCATAGGGGCTGCGCGGGTCCATGTTCCT
Source organism: Dryococelus australis (assembly GCA_029891345.1). Taxonomy (NCBI): domain Eukaryota; kingdom Metazoa; phylum Arthropoda; class Insecta; order Phasmatodea; family Phasmatidae; genus Dryococelus; species Dryococelus australis. Next base: position 42,261,474 of record CM057006.1, read on the forward strand.
TGTCACAACACTGGACTGCTTTTCTGCCTATTGTAATGTAGGCCATTCATGGTTCGCTGAGCGCTTTGGAAAGCCCTGCATTATATCTAATATTGTAATTGTGATGTTACATACCCATAATATCAAGAAATGGAATAAAATATAACAAAAAATTAAAAATTGTATGCGATTTTACGATGTATTTTCCGCACATTAAACAAAGTTATTATTGGTTCTGTTAGAATTAATTCAAATCTTCATAATCAGAAATGAAGTTACTGCTCTCGGTCCCTTTTTCTTCTTCTTCTCTCTAAATCAGTGAGAATTTCACTGTTTCAATCAGTCAAGCGTATATGACTGGTACATTAGTAACTTCAGTGAATTTAACTGATGAACCAGTGAAAGAATGCCACATTTCCTTCACTGATTGATTCAGTGACATTTCCCACTGATTCATCAGACTTTTTTTTTTTCCCCATTGTTTACTCAGTGGTTTAAGTTTTTACTAATGGATCAGTGAAACATCTCGGCTACTTCCTCTCCGTCTCTATTTTTGATTTATGTGTCAGTGAAACTGCGTGTAAAAATGGCCGTCGAACATCGTTTAAAAATGGCCGTTAAATAACGTGTAGTGACAACGAATAAACGACTGAAACTAATACAAAATACTTTCTGAAATGCGTTTCGTCTTTCAAAACGCAATTTTACGAGTGAATTTGAACTTGCAGCCTTTCATTCCGTTTGTACGTCTTTCATTTCGATTCCATATAATCGTCACAGCGCTCTGTTTGAAGTTTTAAACTGTATTTAATGCGATGAAGAGAGTGCTCTCATACATACTATTCGTTTTAACAATTCCTAACGGTGCCAATAAAACCAAACACGAAAAGTATGAGCATACAACTTCGAACTACACGATTTCGCAGCGGAATTATAACACATGCATTTTCTCCTATAATTCCAACTTAGCGTGGGAGCTCAAACAGTAAGGTAAGAGTCGAAAGGTGCGCGAGTTCAATCCCAGCCACCTGCGTAATTTTTTTTTTACTTTTTAAAATTACGGTAAATTACACAATATAAATAGTAAACTATCGTAAATATGTTTATTTCGCGTAATTATTTGGCTACATTCAATAAAAGCAATATTTAATTCGCAACTGCAGTCGGCCGTCACTCATTCAATCAGTGAAATTGTTTCACGTCACCAATTCACTGAGTGAAATTTTTTCACTGGAACAATCGGTGGTTTTCCACTTATTCTAAGTGGAGCCATTTTCACTGATTAGAGTAGTTTAATTTCACTGCGAATCAGTGGTTTCCCACTGATTCGAATTTAGCGTGTTCCCCCTCCTGCTCTTACGTCTCCAGGATTGGGTACTGGGTTCCACGTAAAATTGTCGGTTCCCGCAGGAGTTGTCGGACCTCGCATTGTAATGGCTCTTTCTTTGTCTGCGAAGCTGGAGAAGCATTCTGCACTACTGGATCGGAACTTAATAGCAGACGACGAAAAACATCACGGATATTGTATTCTCGGGATGATTTTCTTGCGCGCGACTCTCTAAACCTTCTAAAATGCTTGTGTCGGGCCTCGTGTGCCTCTTCACTTAGCATACCAATCGGCAAAATTGGAGATTCAGCTATTCTTCCTCTGTGTATGAGGATATTTGTGCACACTAGGTGCAAGAAAGTACCAATGGTATAGTTGAAGATAAATATTTACTGTGTCTACATCAGCCGGGAAACCACTCGATATAGTATGCAGAATCACTGCAAAGTTCTTTATTAACTGCTCATTGAGTTCCGTGATTTCAGCTGATTTAGTCGTGCAGTGTTGCCGTCATTAGAATTTCCCACTTACGTTTAGGCGGATGAACAATTACACATTTCAGAACGAAATTGTTTCACAATTTCCTGCTTCTTTGTAGGTACCTTGATTTCGCCTTCTGGTTTTCGTACCTGCCGTTTTTGTTCATCAATATGGTCACAGATAATTTGAAGACATTCAAAGAGTCGTATACAAGCGTGACAAGCCAGATCTATATTCTCTAATATTCAATACTTGTAGCTATAACTAAATCACATTCATGTATTTCGGAGTGGCACCACAAATGCAACACTTCCGTGCTGACACTTCACTTGGGGAACTGCAAACTCTCCCGTCAACCGTGGTCAGCGCAAGTTACTGAAATTACATTAATATCCATGGCATCGACTCCAACTGTCGTTGGAAGCAAAAACTGTTCCTGCGTTGGACTAATTTCTCGCTTGCACATTTCAGCTGTTTGCTTTTTGTGTAACAATTTGATGGGACGGCAAACTCTTGGAGACGACGGATGGGTATTCTGCCAAATATATCTTAAATAACAAATATATCTTAATCACTTAGTTCCACAGAGTGACATGTTTGTTTATAACATTCTGATTACTACTGCCATCACAGTCCCACTTAAATATTGTGTGCACTCTATTGCAATTATGAATGCTCTGTTTTATTACATCTTCTTGCAGAGTCATAAGTCGCTAAATTGTATGGTTCACAATAGCTTGAACAGGTACTGTAACTGCTAGAGTATCCTTTGGAGGAAAGCACCTCTTTTCGGCATCCCTTGTTGCTACATTGTATGGTGGGTAAATGTTACTATTTCTTGCTTTTGCCCCAAGCCGTAAATAAAGATATTGTTTTTTAGATGAATCTTTTTCAATCAAAAATTTCTCAATACTTAGTCCACAGTGGCATTGGTGTTGGTGTCGATGACCGTAAGGCCTTTTTATATCCTTTAGCCCCTGTTGGTGTTATTTCTATAAAGTCTTTAAGAATTCCTGCAGCATCCCTCTTGCCAGACATTCTCAAAGAAGCTTCCGTAACATATATGAGCTCTTCGCGGGACCTTTCGTGTAATAATGGCATCGTATGTTTTCTTTTTGTTTTCACCCCACTTTCGCTAAACATCTCTTGGAGAACCTGGTTTAACTGCTGCTGGCTTGTGTCCCGAATTTTGTACTGGACAACTTAACTTTTCTGTCCAGCCACGTAATGTTCTTCACTAGAAAACTATCTTTTGTTCGAGTGCACCGCTTACAATTTCTTTTCTTTTTCGAATTCGCAACTGAAAGCACCTAATTTTCTTCTAGTCTCGTTGGTTGTGTCCTTCGAGCAGTTTTCCTTTTCAAATTTTCGCGCTACATGATCATATAATGCGTCATTGCATGGCAAAATGTGCAACACTTCCGCAAACAGTTATCGTCTTTTCACATAAAACTGCAGTAGTTTCTGTCGATGTACTGGCTCATCTGTGATAAACAGCACCTATTAATGAAATGTGTCGCTAAGCGGCACATTTCTAGCACAGAGCCAACGTCTGGCGTAACTACAGCTCTTGAAAACAACAGTTTATCCAAAAAAGATTTATTTAAAACACTTCGTAAATTTAAGTTATTAAGAGATTCCCTTAACATTTGTATAGGCTGTTCACGTTAAAGTGAGCACTTTTGAAAGCCCTGCTTATGATATACTTGCATGCACGTTGTGTATTCGTCCGCTTTATGTAAAATTATCATTGGCATGCGCATCAATTTATTCATGCGTCGGTAAAGTGAAATTGTGAAATCATTGGAAAAGTAAATATTTTACAAATATGATCATTTTTACACTTTAATGCATAAGAAACAGAAAGCTAAAGAGATAATTTAAGTTGTCACAAATGGTTACCTAACATTTTTATTCATCGTTAAGATATGGAACTATTTTCCCTCCATCGTTACCAACTTTACTGGGCGCATGTCACTCAGTGCGCTCGTTAAAAATATGCAAGGAGGTGCAGTGACTTTTTTCGAAGGTTGATTTCAAAAGTGCTCACTTTATCGTGAGCAACCTTTACAAACAAATATTTATGTACAAAGGGGCACGTGCGGGTACTTGCTGTAAATTGGAAGTTGAACCTAACTTCACACTTTAGGCTATATAATGGTGCTAGTTAAAAGACTTAGACTAGAAAAATTTTTTTTTTTAATTTATGTGTAAATATTATAAATACATGTCATTGTTATTACCTTAGCATAGGTCTAAACAGATTAATCGTAATTGAACAAATGCCATTCAGGGTATTGTTATAGTTTTAAAAACAAAACTACGTACCTACGTGTGCTAACATAGTAATGTTCTTCGCGGTTGTATCGCATACAGAAATCCCTTGCACTCTACTCGTTCAATACGCGCTACGATTGTAATACTGACAAAACCATAAGTGCTGAACTGTTTATGTCTCGACGTGTGACTGTGATTCGGCTCTCAAGACCTCGATGTCAAGAGCCGTCCAAATCTCTTCACTCACTCACTTGACAGTGATAGTCATAACAAACTCAGATTAGTAAACTTGTGTTCATGCTAGATTAATTACAATATGTAAAGGATGATTTGTATTACTTTTCACGGCTGACTTTATTCCAGCTAGGTTTGGTTTCTGCCCCACTGTGCGTTAGCGTCCTTGAGTCTGACACAGTAGCTCTCTCCATCGGGAGGTCAGCGAAACGCTACAATAACCACGGAGTCTATTCGTATTTTTTTTACACTTCTTGAATCAAACGTTTGTAAAATAACCCTTTGTATGACGTATTTAGTGGTTTTCTAAATAATTCGTATATCACAATTGTTTTATACGTGTGTTAACATGGAAGTATCTTATTTGTGGTTCAATAGAATTTTTACTTGTATTGTGTCTATAGGCTGTTCACGGTAAAATGAGCAATTTTGAAAGCCCTGCTTAAGATATACTTGTATACACGTTGTATATTATTCTGCCTTATGTAAGACTAACATTGCTATGAGCCTCATCACTTTATTCATGCATCGGTCAAATGAAACTGGAAAATTATTGAGAAAGTAAATACTTTACAAATCTGCTCATTTTGATGGATTAAAAAGACAGAAAGCGAAAAAAATTATTTTGAGTTTTCACAAATGGGTACCTAACACTTTCTATTCGTCGTTAAGATATGTAACTATTTTCCATCCATCGTTACCAACTTTACTGGACGAATATCACTCTGTGCGTCCAATAAAAAATACCTATGCATGCAGGGGCAGTGACTTTTTTCTAAGGTTCATTTCTAAAGTGCTCACTTTATCGTGAACAGCCTTTACAAGTTATAGTATTTCCTTTTTAATTGATGTGACTAACCCAGGGAGAACATATGAGAGTTGGCAGTGGCTTAGTAAGCAGTAGTTCCTATGCAAATTGTTATGAAACTTAGTGCGAACAAATGCGGTGCGTTGTCCCTTCGGAGTAATTTTCCAGACTTAGTTAAGCTTTGCTTGTATGAGGCGGAGGGATACCCTGAATTGTAACACTGGTCCACGTGTATACATGAGCACACGTGCGCCGTATGCTTTGAAAGCCGGGCTCGCGAATTAATACGTGCAGTCATCTGTTTGTTTCGTTGGAATCACTGGGGATCGAAACAATAATAAATAACGTGTCTTTTGTGCTGTTTGGGCTGTGACATTGTGCTTTTTAGCTTTACACTTTTGTCGTATATTCACGTGTGGATTAAACCGTAACTTATTGACGCTGTGTTCGTGATCCTTCGTGATCTCTTATAGGTGTATGGATGTTTGTTTTTTTTCGTGGATATGCAGGTATGGCTCTTGTTGAAAACATTTGTGTGTCGATACCTGTGTACATATTTTTGTTTATGGCTTTAATTTGTAGTACACATATTCTCTATAAACTGTTTCACGCACATCTTATTTGCAGCAAATGAATTAAGTTCATATACTGCTTGTAAAATGTTATTAGGTGAGAAATGCCTTTTGTATAGTAGTCGGTTGGAGATTTGTAATGAACTGTAAACATAGTTGAAAAAAAAAAACTATTCTACTGTACACACATGTCAAAATGAAATCATTTGAAGAGTTCAAACGTTATGTGACAAAACATAAGCGTGAAGTGACACACTCTTACAAAATGATTACTTAAGTAACACTACTTATGTTCATTTCTTCGTGGTATTAGTTCCATGACAAAACTATCTGGTTCTTATAGTATAAAAACTATAAAATTCGTTTGTTAAGTTTTTAATGCGTCATTTTACGCTGCATTAATTACGCTGCTCATTACAAGATGTCTATATAAGTGATGTGCTCTAATATATAGCGACCATGCGACATACTACCTACCGCCTTACAGAGGGTTAGACATAATAATTTCGTACAAATCAACAAACAAATGCTATGTTCTCGAAATCAGCTGAGGATTCGTACGAGAAGTCTTCTTGAGGAATTCCAGTAGCTGCACTCAGAAACTTGACGCAACTGTTTTGAGTGTTGCTCTTGGAAATATCGGGGCAAATAGTTATCGCGACTTTATATTGTTTGACTCCTTTTTGCGTGGAACGCTCTTAAATCACTGTGTTAAAATTAAATTATCAGCTATACCTGGCAATGTGTCTTATTCGCCTTGTTCATTTTTTTTTTTTTGTTCTTCACAAACCAAATTGATCTCGGAATAAAAGTAAATATTCAGAAGTTAGCACTCGCTGAGTTCTCACGTGTGATTTTTCGCGTATTGCAATGCTGTTTCTACGGGTGTAGTGACGGAATCAAAGGAGAGGATGCGGTGCCATTTAATGCATGTTCCTGCGCCTCAAAAACTTAGAAATAACAACATTGCATAAATCCCATTGAGTGTACTGTGTATGGTTTAGAGATTCGATTCGATTCTTATTTGGGTTCGTTGCCCATTTTTTCCCTAAGGTTATGTAAAGGGGCAAATCATTTAACAATCTTAATTAACCTGTGCCGTTTGCATGATCCAACTTAGGGGAAACCCTTTCGCGGCCAGTGTTTCTACGCACATCCTTTCAAATGTGAGTTTTAGTGGGAGACAGGTGTCCAAAATCGAACTTCTTTTTGCGTTGGTGACAATATGATTAATTAAATATTAATTAAATATACTACCCGAGGGAAGGACCGAATTACCCCACCCCCATCTGGGTTAATTTATTGCGAAAAAAATCAGGGTAAGATTACTGTATTTTTGTACATCTTTGACCATCCAGCAGTTTTACTTTTTAAAGTACGGTGTAACGAAACGATGATTTTTTTTTTTTTGCTCTGGCTACACGTGGTCTGCTCTCTTGTGCATTGTCACTTATAGGCTGTTCACGGTAAAATGAGCACTTTTGAAAGCCCTGCTTAGTATCTACTTGTATGCACGTTGTGTGTTCTCCCGCCTTATGTAAAATTAACATTGCCATGGGCCTCATCAGTTTATTCACGTATTGTCACGTGAAGCTTTGAAATTATCATAATAGTAAATACCTTTTTAATGTGCTCATTTTTACACATTGATGCATTAAAAAATACAGAAAATGCAAGAAATAATTTAAGATATCACAAATGGTTACCTAACACTTTTTATTCGACGTTAAGATATGGAACTACCTTCCATCCATCGTTGCCAACTTTACTGGGCGCATGTCACCCAGCGAGCCCGTTAAAATATATGCAGGCAGGAACAGTGACGTTTTTCTATGGTTGATTTCAAAAGTGATCACTTTGTCGCGAACAGCCTTTAAGGAAAACGGACCCTCCAGATTTGGAAATTGCGACTTTCCATTTGTCATCTCGCCTCCTTCGCCGGGTGACACTCCTGCCTTCGTTTAATCGCTGGCGCCACAGGAACAACGGGTGTGTGGGTACGGCGCAAGTAATTAGCGGACGCGCTCACGACTCGTCTATCCCGCGGGGGGGGGGGGGCGACACGTGTGTTTCACGCGTGTTGTTCAGCTCCCGCGAGCAAGGGCACACTCGTGACGTCGATAAGCCGAACACAAGGAAGAGGTGTAAATCATCGCGGGACGCTTTGTTCGGTGTGCGCCGGGCGGCGCGTTCCCAGCTCAAGGTGTTAAGTGACGCGTCATACATCTCGGTAATAAATGCCCCGCCGAAACACCGGAGTGTTCTCGTCCCTCAAGCTGGAGCCGTATAAATCTCAGTTAATGCCCGGGGTATTTGCACGGCGTGCCTAAAGAAGCCGGGCTCCGCCATGTGCTTGGGAGATCCATCCCCCCCCCCCTCCACCAGAACTCATCCCCCCTGCCCCCCCCCCTCTCCAGGACGAGTGTCAGTAGTCTGAGCGAGAGGGTTCGGTAGATACATTGCTAGTAGTTTAGAAAATAGTTAAAACAAAAATCACCGCTGCCGGGACGAACAGTTGCCTTCCTGAACTCACAGCATCAGCGTTCAGGACCCACTAGATGTTCTTTCATATATCTCAAAAAAAAAAATTTTTTTTTCACAAAAGGTAGATAGGTTTAAATTAGTAATAAATAACTTCCTTCAAAATTAAACCTTCTCCCCCCTCCCTCCCCAAATAAAACAAAATTTTAATTTAATTTAACTGGTTATGTAACAGAGTTCACGACTTTTAATTGGGATCAATGTGAGGGAGGGGGGGGGATTAAAAAGATGTCCAACGATCTCATTTTCGGCTACTACCTGATAAGAGAAAGGATTAACGTTGTATATAGGAAGTACATTAATTAACTTTGGTTTTAAAAATACAAAAGAGTTCAGTGATGGCCAATGACCGAGCAGTGATCAAATTTGAAATTCCTTTGTTGTTGTTTGTACGCCTACTCTTTCATTCCACCCATACAGTGGCCATTTTAAAATTATCCTCTCCCTTCCAACTTTTTCTTCCTCCTACACTCACACTGCACAGATGCTATCCCTAAACTTGGTGTGATTGCGGTGGCTCAGCTGTTACCCTGCACGCCTCCCACCAAGGCGAACCGGGTTCAATCGCCAATCGGGTCACTCCCGGATTTTGGCAAGTGATAATCGTGCTGGACGATGCCACTGGTGGGCGGGTTTATTTTTTATTTTTTTGGATATTCAGTTTCCCGCGCCCTTTCATTACAGCGTTGCTTCATACCTCAATCGCCGTCATCGGCTCTCAAGACCTCGCTGTTAAGAGCTGCTCAAATCTCTTCACTCACTATAGTGCGCCTCCCTCTTAGATTGAAGTGGGTAGCCAATCAAACAATTTTATATCTATACACTGCCATAAAATTTGAGAATTTTTGTTACGTTTCTTTGTACGTACGAACTTATTATGCCAACATAGCATATCTTCTTGGCTGTTGACAATCGCTATCCATCTGCAAACCGGGCGCATCATGCACTATTTGCTGCAGTCTTAGAGTGAGACGCACTATACACTCACTCAACCTGGTGTTTCACTATGCTACCGCGAACATTTAAATATAGTCCATTCACGGTTACTTCAGCCTTTTCTGAAGCCCTGCTAAAGTTCTACTTCCAGGATATTCCTCCGCCTCGTGCAAACTAAGCTTAACTGATCCTGGAGAATTACACCAAGGGGACACCGCGCCACATTCGTGCGCACTCAGTGTAACAGTATTTTGAATATGGACTATTTATCACTAGGCGCTGCCAACATACCTATTTTCTCCCTGTTTTTTATTCAGATTATTTATAAATGAAACATTATAATTTGTAGATAAAACATGAATAACATTTCAATTTAACAGGGGGAAAAAAGTAACTTTTACGAACACAAGTATAAAACGCTTATTGTACAGGGCGTATTTAGGAAATAACTAAACACGCCGTACATGGGGAGATTTTTCAAAGGCTTGATTCAAAAAGGCCGAAGAAACCGTGAATGGACTACATCCGTGGACGTAATGACGTGTATCTACGCTTCTATCAAAAGTGACACTTGGATGTTTCCAGAAACAAAGCAACATTGCTGTTGCGCAAATAATTTTATGTAAACAAAGATGAAAACAAGAAGAAGCACGTTGACTAATTCATCGTCAATTTCTACTGCTAACTTGGTAAGATCTCGATATTCTGAAGCAAAGGAATATACATTAAGAGGAATTCTTCACTGCTGCTGAAACTGTTTAGACTCTACCTAATGGCGCTCGTAATATTTCTCGCATGAAAATTTTGCAGAAGCCAATCCATAGAAAATATTAAAATGGGCTCTAGTGAAAAGACTCGTATATTTTTTTATATGTCATTAAATTTTATTTCGAGTGGAAATATTTGTTTCCGACTTGAGATTCGGTTCAGCAGTTCTCGAATTTGTTCTTTAGGAGCATTCTTTTTCTGTTATTAAAACGCTTTCTGCCATAATCCACAGTTATTTTCGCTTGTATTTCGGAGCTGAACGATTACTGTGAAGGTGTCACTCACCTTGAGATACGAGTATTGGAATGCGTTTTTTCCGGTGTTGGAAGAACAAGGTACGAGGCAGAGAAGACGAGCGGTAAAGACAGGTACAGGTTGTTAACAGTACAGTGAGCACTTTGGAAAGCCCTGCTCAAGCTCTACTTGTGTGAACGTTGTGTTTTCTTCCGCCTTGTGTAAAACTAACATTGCCATGGGCTTCGTCACTTTATTCATGCGTCGGTCAGGTGAAACTGTGAAATTATTAGAAAAGTATATATTTTACAAATGACTCGTGTTTACACTTCGATGCATAGAGAAACGAAAAAGCGAAAGAAATCGTTTAAATTTTCACAAATGGTTACCTTGACACCTTTTAATCGACGTTAAGATATGGAATTACTTTCCATCCATCATTACCAACTTTGCTAAGCGCATGCCGCTCGGTGCGCCCGTTAAAATATATGCAAGCAGGGGCAGTGACTTTTTTCCAAGGTTGATTTCAAAACTGCTCACTTTATCGTGAACAGCCTTTAACTACATGTGTGTTAGTGAACTTTGAACATGGCACCCACAGCAGCCCACCGCGCAACTCAAGTGGAAACTTTCTGTGTGTGATGTATTCTCGTAAAGTTTAGGTTAGGAAAGGCTGGGTTAGGTGTCTTTGTGCATGAGCTGTTTCACCTCCATGTAGTTTACATAGACGCATTTTTAACATGACGTTAAAACTTAAAAAATGCACGGAAAGAAATCATTATAGAGAATTTAACAATCTGAACACTGTTAAGCGTTATTCTGTTGTGGGAACCATCTTTTATGTAGCAGCAACAGTGTTTTCTGTAGTAGGAACTATACAGATATTTGTGAACACGATCTTACAGTATTGTTGTGATAACAGAACAAGATATTGTAAATCCAATAGTGCTGTTTGGTAACTGTAACAGAATGTTCTTTAGAAATCGCCTTGTTGTTTTTTTTTTTTTTCCCCAAAAGTTTTTCTGAAAAGATATAGTAGCTACAGCAGTGTCGTGGACTATTGGAGGTACTCTCCGATTCTGTTAAAATTACAGAGCAATTTTTGTAGAGTTAACAAACAAGTGTGATAATTACAACAGTGCCGTGGAGTTTTCAGGAACCATTCGATTCTGTTAATATTACAGAACTGGTGTTGTAGTGTCGCGGTTTGTTAGCGGTACGCTCCAATTCTTTTAAAGATCATAGAACTAGTAGGTTTGACAATACAGAAGATAAAGAGGAAAACGTTGCTATTGGTAAGTAATATTTATTTCGTGGAAGCTGTTGACAGTCTGTGAGGGTACTGTGCACCCTTTAAAGTGTTTACAAACACCGCCATGTTTCGCCTTAAATGTAATAATAAAAAAAAGTAGCTGGGATGTCTTATTTGTTTGTAAAAGACGTATATCACACAAAAAGGGCATACAAATTAAATATCTAACATCCTATTTTTATCGGTACTAAAAATTATCTGATGTGAAAGGAAAACCTTTTTACACAAACTTTACATGTAAAATCATTTTTGTATCAGATGACACCCAATGTTGTATGATAAAAACTATGCAAAACAAATACATTTAAAAACCTGCTGCAGTAAGTTGTAATGTTAAAATTAACTTAGTTACAGGTGGATATGTTCCTCCCCCGTTAAATTTGTGTTTGAAAGTGCTTAATAAACTACAAATTAGCTGTAATTTCACTTCTACGAACTATAGATGCTAGGTTACATAATTTCCTTTGATGTCCACTTAGGTGAAATTGTTTTGGGCCCCCCCCCCCCCAATTCTATTTTACAATGCTGTTGATCTGTGACGCCATTCATCCTCTAGTTTAGAAGTATCACAAATAACCAAAATACATAAAAAATCATCACTTGTATGGGTTTCCCCGTTTTCTTTGGAAGATCAGTTAGTCATATGTGCAGTCTGGCAGACATACATTAATGTTTTCAAAATAATTTTGATTTTAATTGAATTTGTTGATCATTTTGGTATATCGACAGGATAAAGTGTATACCGTGACAGAAATAACAACACAGTGCAATCGGTGACAGTGACACAACACTCCAGGTACAAATAAAAGGCTCTTCTGTTGTACGCAAAGTGGCAAAGCCGAACACAGTAAAAGGAGCAACGTGGGTAGTGGCTGCTACGAAAGAGAACATAGTAAATATACGAGGAAAACAACACAAACCTGAATATTAATGAAACAACAAACACGACAAAAACTCTCTTTAAAAAATAAACTGCTAACAATGAAGAGAAAGGAATGTGACTGGTGACAGCACTATGACCAAACGTACATATTAAGTAGGGGGCAAGGAAACTAGATTGTGTAGAATCACGCTATCAGTAGGGGGACGAGATGCAATAGTGCCTCTTCTGCACCCCCTGACAACGACAATGAACGAAGTCTATAGTACTTTATATAAAAACGTGAGATGAAAATTACTTTCAGTGTTGCTGCTATGTCACGCTGTTACTGAGTAGATTTATTTTAGGTAATCTTAATTTGTATGCGGTTAAGTTTCCATGTTGTGTGGTAATATTTAAAAGTTCTTTCTAGGCCGTTATTTTGTAACTGTGAGTGTAAGGAAACAAGCGCAGTCCACTAGAAAGATATGTATCCATTCACAGGTCATCACTTACTGCATATTTGGCAACGTAGAATCCGTCGTCTGGCACAGTTGTGATGCGTCATCGATTATTGCAAATTTCGGGAATTTTCGAAAGGCATTTTGCGAGTGTCTTGATTTCTTTGGTGGGTAAAGGCTGCCTGCGGTCAATTGATTACATTTGAAAACCGTCCTTAAGACACAATTTTCTTACAAGATCATTGCAGTTGGCCGTCTTGCTGTATTCATTGTGTCGATCATGTGTAAAGGCAAAATTATTAGGAACGTAAATATGTTACTAACAAATATTCCGATGTTTTTCTCTAAGGTCCTTTAATGAAGATAAAATAAACTAAAAAATGCTTATCAACAAATTAAAACCCCGCACAATTCCTTCGGCGTTAATACATGGAACTGCTTTTATGATTCACTGCCAACCTTGCTCGTTAAAATATATGTAGCCACAGGCTGCAACTTCTTTTAAAAGTTTGAGTTCAAAAGTTTGCGATTTACCGCGTACAGCCTATAAATTGTTACCAAAGGACATCAGTGGAAGTGAATCAGCACGTGAAAGAATAAGTGTACGAGTGAATTGAGACGAGAGTTGATTTTAGAGAGTTTATGGTCGGCGATTTATCAGCGGGATCTCGAGAGACGGCAAGGTGAAGACGGAGGGGCGCGGCGGAACGCAGTGGCGAGGAAACAGGAGCACACCGAGGAAACCCAACGGAAGCGTCCGCCACGTTTCCCCGTTGCGAATATACGCGTGAGCCAGCTGGGAATCGAAACAGGTTCACCTTGGTGCGAGGTGAGTCGTTTTGGCTATAACACCACCGCGGGCCGTAATAATGAATGAATGAACCTCTATACTATTAATCAAGAACGAAAGTTTGCCGCGTTTAACATTTTACGACCAAAATCAGAAAAGGGGTGGGGGGTGGGGGGAGCTAGGGGGGCTCGATAGTACCCCGTGGGGAAGAGGGCGAGTTATGGTTCGCGACCCTCATGATTTAGGTTCGGATGTACCATTAATATCGTACACAAGTTCATATACCAATTTGTCGCTTACCCTTAAGGCGTAAGGCATATTGATATTACCATTGTAACTGCAGGACGGGATATGCGAGTGAGCACGTGCCGAAGTTCCCAGACGACATTGCATCGTAAATACTAATTCGTACGATTTGCTGCTTCACCTATGGTGGCTTAGCCCGCGGGTTCCGCGAGCCCAACCCCTGGTGAATGCATGAATGAATGGACCGCGTTACCCAGTTACTCGCAGGGGACCGTACACGTGCCTCGCTAATGAGGGAAGCCAGGATCGGCTGAAGCGTAAAGCATTCTCTTGCAGTTCCGGAGGAGACGGGTTTCTCCCTCGAGCGCGCCGTCGTAATCGGATATCGCGAGAGACGTCTTGAGTTCTCGTGGCGGAACAGCCTCGGGCGGAGGCCGTGCTTCGTCGATCATTCCATGTCGACGGGGGCCTCGCAAACATTTGCGTCTCCTTGCGGCTTGGGGAAGAAACACGTGATTGACGCGCGTTGCGGTTTCGGAAGCTCGGGGGACAGTCCCAGACGATCAAGACCCTGTGTAAACAGGCTACTTTTAGTTGAAGAAATTCTTCTATAGTCTATTCGCGAGTTTTTCCACACTTTTTGAATCAGACCTTTGAAAAATCACCCCATCTATGACGTGTTTGGTTATTTCCCAAATATTCCATGTATCATAAACGTTTTAAACTTCTGTTAACGTAAATATATCTTATTTTTCGTTAGATTAAAGTTTATAAATTATAACATTTCATTTATGATAAGAATAAAAAAATTGAAAAAAACATGTGTGTTGGTAGCGCCTAAAGGCTGTTCACGGTAAAGTGTAAGGCCCTTCTAAATTTTTGCTTTCGCCAAATTTCTATCTTCATGCTGCTTTTAATATAAACATTGCAATGTGACCAATAAACCCAGTGTATACATTTCATCACCCTCAAAAGTTAACGCCAAAGACTGCATTAAGATATATTTATTATGGTTAACACCTGTTGTGAGGGCTTTAAAAAGTGCTAACTTAATCTACAATAGCCTATAGTAAGAAGTAGTTACCATGCAAAATATTATTACAACTACGTGCGCACGAATTCGGTGCGTTGTCCGTTGGTGTAATTTTCTAATATTTGTTAAGTTTTGGTTGCACGAGGCGGAGGAATATCCTGGCAGTAGAACTGTAGCAGGGCTTCAGAAAAGTGTGAAGTAACCGTGAATGGATTATATGGGGTGTTTTTTTCTGAAGGTTTAATTCGAAAAAGTGTGAAGCAATCGCGAATAGTTTATATGTAAATGATGCTTGTGTAACTCCTTGACTTATTATCCCGATTATTCTCGTTCACATTCCGCACATTTCAGCGTAGGATAAATCATGGTCGATACTATACAGTGTCAGAAGTTAGCACCAATACGGATATCGCCTCTGCATGGGTAAAGCTACTATTGGCTGTTGCTGGCACACTAACTTTTTATAATTGGTTGCTGCTTGTGCCATTAACCGAAGTAAAACACTTCCCATAGGTTTGGTTTTGTAAAATATGCAGGCAATTCGAAAGTACTGGTCAAATCAAAAGTTTTCTTGGTTCAAAGGCACGAATAAAAAAAATAACGCATATCTCAAGGTGTTAAACAGTTTATAGCATATAGTGCTCTTGAGTTCTGCTCCCCTTGAGTTTTGTACCTTTCATCTGGTTTCTTTAATATATTTTTTATTTGACTTCAGACGTGTATATCTAAAATTGAACTCAATTCTTTAAAAGACAACATTTAATTTGGTAGTCCCATATGTAGAGACTTGAAGAATTCGCGGATTCATTTTGGTGCGAACTAGAATTCAAAACACATGTGTTTATATAACTTTAGCCATTGGTCCACATGCCGTTTGACACCTCCTGGAGAACGGTGGCCCAATTGTCGCCTTCCACTGTGACAGTAGACAACCAATTCGCTGTTAACATCGGCATATCTATATATACGATTGTAGATTCTTGCCCGCAGGTCATTGAACTCGCGAATTTTTCAGGCCTCTACCTATATGGAAAAATTGTGGTACTTTTTTCCCCCGTACGTCGAGCGGCTCGCGGTCCAAGAGTAAGTTTCGCGCCTGGAATTATTAACGTACAACGAGTTTGTTAATTCTTCGTCCGAGGCTCTGAGGCAGCAGAATATAACTTTACCTTCTAGGTGTAGTCGATGGTTTCAATTTGCCGCCTCTCTATTTGCCATCCGTCTGTTAATGGAGCTTTTCTATTTGTTGGGTAAAATCACGTATATCTATAGCTGGAATCACCTGTTGACAAAGTCCCTACGGCGCGCGGTCTTGGAATATGACAGCCTCCAGCAGTTTATTTCGGACACCCTGCATTTCCTCAAGAGAACGTTAATATGCTTACTGGTTTTCTTTGATCTCTTTGAAACATCTGTTTACGATCCGTTACCGTATCTAGATGTAATACTAGGACCTGTTGCTTTATGTTTGTGAAATTTTATGAACCATGTTCTTTAGTAGTTACAAAAGAGTTGATGAAAATTAATTTATTCGTTATATATCATACAAGAGCAAACGAAATCTCAACACATAACTATGCGATAAAATTCATTAGATATAAATGTAAAGAAAAATTAACGTAATTTATGTTTCAGCTATTATGTAGCTACAGATAGAATAAATAAGAAAACCAAATCTATTACCTGTAATAGTATTCGTTCAATGCGAGTTTGTCATGCAGACATTAGCCAACTTTCCTTTCATAGGTCTATATTATTTTAAAAGACATAGAAAGAAAAGTATTTATTAAAACACGAAAAGTGTGTGATAGTATAAGTAAAATCTTTATTGATATGGACTATTCACGGAAAAGTGAGCACTTTTGAAAGCCCTCTCATCAGAATAATATATTTAATTTCAGTCTTGAACGTTAACTTCCTAGTGTGGTGGAATACACTCACTGTGTTTATTACTTACATGAAAATATTTATTTAAAAAGTAGTTAAAGGATAAAAAAATGGCCAAAAGAAAAAAATTAACTAGGGCATCAAAAGTGCTCACTCGTGAACAACCTGTATAATTCTTGTATTGTATGAACTTTATGCCAAATGTATGCACATGAATCCTAGAATCTTTAATCTTAGTTATAATAATAGCATTTTGAACGTAATGTGGAGTAGCAAAACCTTTTGTTTTTAGTTTTGGATAAAAAGAAAAAAAAAAGTGGATTGAACACAATCACTAACCAGTCTTAAACCTAATTTTTTTTCTCATAGTGTCAGGCCAGGTAGTGATCCTCTTGTCATTCCAACATGAGTAGCGTCCGTAATAGAATGTGTCAAGGCTGTTAACTATAAAGTGAGCACTTTTGAAATCGACCTTGGAAGAAAATCACTAACCCTACCTGCATATATTTTAACGGGCGAACTGAGTGACATACGTCCAGTAAAGTTAGTAATGATGGATGGGAAGTAGTTCTGTATATTAACGTCGAATAAAAAGTGTTAGGTAACCATTTGTGATAACTTAAATAACTTCTTTCGCCTACTGTTTTTTTATGCATCGAAGTGTAAAAATGAGTAGATTTGTGGAATATTTACTTTTCTAATAATTTCACAGTTTCACTTGACCAACGCATGAATAAAGTGATGACACCCATGACAATGTTAATCTTGCGCAAGACGGAAGAATACATAACGTGCCTACAAGCAGATCTCAAGCAAGGCTTTCAAAAGTGCTCATTTTACCGTGAATAGCCTATAGCCACGCTTTCGCGACCTTGGAGTGAATATTAACACTTGTCGCTGCAACTGATGGTGTATTATTCGCAGAAATATGTAGCGAGCTTGGGTGGAGCGCATGCCACCAACTAAACTGCTCAGTGTTGCAGGTCGCTTCACCCAAGCTCGCTACACATTTCTGCGAATATTACACCATCAGTTGCAGTGACAAGTGTTAATATTCACTCCAAGGTCGCGAAAGCGTGGCTATAGGCTATTCACGGTAAAATAAGCACTTTTGAAAGCCCTGCATGCGCGGCAAAAAAAAATCGAAATTGATGTGAAAATTGAAACATGACTCGCTAGTACTTTTGAGCTGTATTTTAAAAATTGTGGTAATTATTAAATATTGTACTTGGACGTATAATTTTTCTACTTGTTCATAAGGGGCAGCGGTGGCGCAGTGGCTAGGGCGCTCGCCTCTCACCACGACGATCCGGATTCGATGCCTGGCGGGTCCACTCCCGGATTTTCGCATGTGAGAATCGTGCTGGACGATGCCGCATCCCGGAGGGTTTTCTGGGGATATTCCCGTTTCCGCCGCCCTTTTATTCCACTGCCGCTCCTGCCTAGGATGTCATGTATGGAGATAACGGGCACCTACGGGTCCCAGCTGGAAAGCCAGTCACTCGGACGCTGTTGCCTCGTCCTAAGTTCACTCCCCACTGGAGGTTTTTTTTTTTTTAGCTTAATTATAAATAATATTAAGTTATTTCTTAAATACAAACGCTACCAAAAAAGCCTATTTAATTACTGACATCTCCGTTTTAACTGTTCGCTATCCTAGATAGTTATAAGTATAATAATACACTTATTCTTAAATGTAGCCATGCTCATAGTTGTACAAAATACGCGATAACAAAGAGTTTCTAGATTAATTAATATATTTTATATTGCGTGGTCACAAAACAGCGGTTGTAGGTGTTACAAACTAATCTTCGCGCTAAATTAATAATGTATAGGTGTTCACAATGAAATGCACAATAAGATCATTGATAGCCGAATGAAACGCGACTTGAAACCTTAGATCTTTTCATGTCGTATTTCCACTATCCATTCATGCTTTCCATATGTGCTTGGTATTAATCCCAAAAGCCTACAGAAATATTGCATGGTAATATTGAATTAATTTTCAAATAATTTGACGAAATATATTTCAAATTCGTGTCGTTTCGAGACAGTAATAGGAGGAAAGTCAAGTTTTAAAAAGCAGGATCTAGAGGCGGCGAACCTGCTGCTATCTGTTGGTATCGCGTGCGGCTCACACACTTTACCATGTCGTGCGCACCATCTTTGTGTTCTTTCTCTAACCTAACCAGCTATAAAGCTGAAATGAATAGGTTTCGTATGCAAAATAATAAATTTACGAACAGATACCAATAGTTTTATCAGAATATGGGTGTATTTTCATTTGTTTCCATTTTACTATCACCCGGTACAATCTTGTGGCACAGTTATCGCGGGAGCTACGAATATCTGTTTGTTGCTTTAATTTTGACAACCAGTGTAGTAGAAACTACGTGAATAATTTACATTGAACTTGCACAAGAAGATAATTTGTTACTGTATCGCTGTTGGTGATATGAGCTTTCACTAGAATACTCTTCGGCAATCCGCGCTGGGCAATTTCTTTAAAAGCACGATTGCGTAGAAAATTGTTATCACGTCCTACTGCAAATATTTGTCGTGAATGTTGGGGTTGAAACAACGTTGTTATGAGGGGCTTACACTTAGCGGATGCATGCGTATTTCACTCTTAAATATTTATAAACGTGTAAAACGAGGTCAGAACACACGTGTACTGTCTTGAACATATATGTGGCGGCGAGTAGAAATACGAGGGCAGCGCTGTGGCTCCATGATTCTCCCGTATGCATTACGTGCTCTATGCACTTAAAAAAAACTTGATATAAACATAAGTATTTGACTATGAAACTGTTTCCAGTACTCATCCACACGGAATGCATCAGTTTTATTAGATTTCTATAAACGTATGAAAATTAAACTGTGACAAAAAAATATATTTTCCCGTATTTCAATTGGGTATTATTTGCAACTGTGAGAGTATCTATAATTGTAGGATACTCACGGTAAAGTGAACATTTTAGAAAGCCCTCTCATTTGGAATAATAGTCAATAAATATAGCCTATGTAATTTAGTCTTCGACATTATCTTTCGAGTGCGGTGGAGTATACACGCTGGATTTTATTTACTCGCATCGCAATATTTATTTGAAAAGGTGGTTAAAGCATAAGAAATACGTGAGAGGAAAAAGTAACTAGGGCCTCAGAAGTGCTCACTTTACCGTGAACAACCTATATTAAAAATATGAATGATAATTTTTACAGTGTCTCTTAGTAATTTAAATTATAATTTTAAAGCAAGGTTTATATCCCTGTTCCTGATGCAATGTTCTTTTGTATCGCAGGTTATATTTCTTTACCGTTGAACTAAAGAACTGAAGCAGTTAGAAGTAATTGTGCTCGCCAAGATTAATAATATTCTCCTTGTTATCCTCCGCTATTTACGGCGGGTCTTTTCACAATTCTGGTGATTCCGGGGATCAAAACAAGGACAATTGCCCAATGAACATATGTCCTACAGCGCTGTTATTGAGTTATGGGCGTTTCTCATTGTGGTAACATGTATCACTATCGCTGCTTACTATGTTGTTCCGTTGGATCATGCGGTCCAGTGCATTGGCCTGCTCGGTCTCCTGACTTTTATCTACTGGGATACTAGCTGTGGGGACACATGGAAAGTGTGGTGTATGCAACGCCGGTAAACGGCATGGACGACTTGTAACAATAATGCCTGGTAGGTGTTCGATGTGACCCAAGTATCTTCAAGCATCGCATGTGATGTGGCCATTTTACGTCCTGCGACTCAATAACTTGTAGAATATGTGTTCACCGGGACATTTTTGTGTGTTTCGATCCCAGGATCACCTCTACGATAGTTTGGGCACACCTGGATGTGTATGTGGAGACAGGTGTTATGACCCGCGTGCGCGGCAGGTACGTTGTCGCGTTGCGACGCTAGGCGTCGTTTCCGTGTGTCGACAACGGTGATAAAATGTTCGCTCAGCGGGGAGGGTCGCATGTGGAGTTTGGAGAAGAGGGTGTGTTTTTGGGTCTTGACGAGGAGGGGGTGAATCAAATCTCCGGGGACTCCCAATTGCCCCAATGTTCCGGCGGTGGTGCATCGTGGCCGCTTTGGTTGAGGGGGGGGGGTGGAGGTCACCGCCAATCCCGAACTGGCCAGCCGTTACGCCGGCTCATTACCTCTCCGATATCGCAAACCGCCCCGCGTTGTTTCGACTCTCTTTTTTTTTCTTTGGTAATTAATTAATTATGGCCGGAAGCGCGGAGTGTCTGATTATTCGGTCCGGCCGGAGAGAGAGAGAGAGAGAGAGAGAGAGAGAGAGAGAGAGAGAGAGAGAGAGAGAGAGAGAGAATATCCCTACTACCTGCTGCCACGTACAGTCGCGTGAAACGGACGGCGGATAAAACTCAGCGTTTGCCGCGTCGCGCGGATTGAGAATATTCTTAACGCGTTTTTATGACTCTCGCTTTTCCCCCCAGCGTATTTGTGTTTTAACCAAATTCAGATTTACATCGTGAGGTCAAAACTGGTTAAGTCTGCCACTGTATTTTTTTCATTCAATTGCTATTGGCCACGGGCCGTAGCTGAACATCGTAAATGGTTGGTCTTAAAGTCATGATATTCATGAATTCCATCCAACAAGATTTCTGTATTTCGACTTGGCTTTTTGACGAGTATAGGCCGAAATTGTGTTAAGTGTTCCTAATTGTTTAACGTTAAACGCATACAATTTCGCCATAACCACGCCACACAATTGTATTCATACACGCAATCGATTTATCTTGTGACGAGAACTGTCGATTGAAATTTAAACGAGCGTCGTAGCTTCTCCTAGTCAAAGTTATACTACGAAGTTATGAGACGCGGCGAAATAACTCACAATTGCCCCCCGGGTCGAGCGTGAAGCTTCGCTGTCCTCACTCAACGTTACATATTCTTTGATCCTTTGGCAATCGCGTGGTGTAATTGAATTTTGAATGTAGACGTTAGATTCGAAGCTGCAATGCCAAACTGTTTCCCCTGATTTTGTTGTCATCGGATTTTCTGGATTGCCTCCCACTATGGTTGCAAATTTAAAGACGTATTCATGTCAAATGAATAATAAAAATGTCGAGATCTTTTGTTAGCAGTAGTAATGTATTAAGTCAACAAAGCATTGTTCTGGTTTGTATTTATATGTGTTATTGTGGTTAAGCCGTACTTACTGTTAAGTTTGGGGGGGATCTCATGATGGTAGAGTATTTGGGGTAAATAAATATAAGGAGCTATCGGGTACTACGTGTTTATATAATTAAACATCCGGACATTACATAAAATACTCTATGGTCGGGGAGCAATGTTAAGTTATCTACATCAACTACCTTAATGAGAGCCACGTTAATATATGGAACTTGCCCCACCTTGAAAAGTGAGGCTGATGAAGTATGTCTGGTTACGGCGGTCGGCACAGCAGGCTTCTTTGTGACGCCCATGTCGGCTGGCGTCACATGGAGAAAAGACGCCTTCCTCCACCCTGCATTACCTTCATATCGGCGTCGCATAACGCAACATGCCCTGATTCCCTGGTTGGTAGAGGAGATTGCTGCTTACCGGGGTTTTGGCAGTGCGAGTCCCGATTGCGGCAACTGGCTGTCCTGAGTATAGCTCGTGCGTGTGAGGCGAGTTTTCAGACAGGCCGTCGAATTAAGGCCTCTTCACTACGCAACAGCATGAACAAAAAAAAAATGCAGGAAATCATTTACTTAGAAAAGAAAATTATTTCTATTGTAAAATTGGCTGCGACAGTAAATGGGGCCCGATCTATAGATCTGTAGTCCCCCATGTTTTTTCTAGCGTTCCTGTTGAGTCTGTCTGTGGTCTGAAGACGCGAACTGAGTTCAGTTTCCGAAGTATCGCAGCTGTTCGTTGCACACTGTAAAAAAATTGTTGTGTATTTTACCGGAAAGTTCTTCGTACATTTAGGAAACGTTGTAAAAAAAAATTCAGTATATCCTTTGTATAATTTATTTTTTTGTGATGTTAAAAAAACGTATGTATTTGTAATACTTTTATTAACGTGTCTATACATACCTGAAATCACTTGAAATCTTGAAGTCCGAGTTACACACAATTACATCGGTGAATGTGTTTACGAATATCGTGGTATTGAATATAATAATCGCAGGATTGGTAGGAAGAATTGTTAACCTTCAAAAGTTCTTTCGGGTGTCGAAAACTTAACTGAATTGTATCTTAATTTCATAGAAGAGATCAGATTATGTGATCGTGTGATCCTGTGCATTTACCCTGTCCAGTTAACTGTAATAATATATTTAAGGTTTGTAATGTCAATAACTGTTGTCCTGACACAAACGCACGTAAAACAATATATTTTGCAGTTGCGAAACTGCAGCTGTGCAAATGCTCAAACCGCCTGCAGACATTGAAGTCGTTCTGAAGTGCAGTGATTCTATAAATCGCAGACATCAATCCTGTCCAACAGATGACGTTATAATTTAATACGTATTTTACAAAAGTAGCCTGGACATTCTAAAACAAAGTGGTTGTGTGATAAAAGGTTTAGGTTTGTAACATCGGGATTGCTGGTTCGAGTACCGGTATCAGCGATGTCTTTTTGCGTATATAATTAGGTTTTCTTATTCTTTCTTAATTACTAACCGCAGTTGTTTTGCCAAAAAAAAATTATTTTTCCTCTCAGTAATTTAAATTGAAATACAAACCTATAACTTGTAATATTACAAATTCATGTATTACATTTTTTTGCAGTAAAACTTTTGGTAGTTCTAAAACCATCTTTTGCAGCATCAGGGTTTCTAAAAATTTTCTGTGAAAGTACAAAGAAATTTGTGTGTGATAAGATTGTAGTACTCGTCTATGTTGTCTTAACTACGATGTATCTTTCACTCATGTATATATATCTGTATATCTTTGTTTGCGCATTGTGGTGGTTGCTCATTTAATTGCTTGTGTGTAATTCTCTGTGTGTTACATATTTGCCGAGAGCATATGTGTTTTCAAGCTCTGGGGTGGCGTTTATACAGAATAATGGCTTATTCACTCTGTTTGGTTGGTAATGCCTCATAACACCTAACCAGAAAAAGGTACAGTAAAACTCGCCAGAGGAGAAATAACAGCGCACAATTTACAATCTCGTCTTGAAACTGAAATCTTGCGTGTCGCTTGTCCTCGCATCAAGGGCGTCGTGTTTCTGGATCGGAAAATAGCGTGTGGGAATTCAGCTCTAAAGATTTTAATCATACATAATGGTATAGAGATTTGTTGCGTGATGGTCGTGGAAAAATGGTAATTTCTCATATTCGTTCTCAGATACAAATTTTAATACGCACAAAAATGTTTAGCACAATTCTATTTTATGGTTCCTCGGTTTCTCACGTGATTTTCTCTACGCCAGAGCCTTCGTTTGTGTATAATGTTCAGTAGCCTTGTCTTTAAATCAATATTTTTTGAGCACAGGTGAAACGTTAATTTTTTACATTTGGCGTGTGGAATTTAATCTTGAGAATTTTCGTTGGGGCTGAAATGTGCGCACTGATTGAAACAGTTTATGGTTATCTTATGTACCACGTGTTTCTGAAACATGAGAACAAAATTCAGCATGTAATTCCTTACGAAAATATAAGACGAAAATGTATGTGCAACTTATCCCCTTGTAATCATTAATGGAGCTACGCGCCCCCAAAATTTGAGTTTTAAAATGTGTCTAGTTGAAAATATCAGAAACCACTTGTGATTACGCTACTTGTATAAAGAGATCGTACACATCTAAAACGTGGTCAGTAATATCTTTCACATTCATTTTGGAAATGGCTGTTGGCACCTTTGCTTGCATCAAACTTTGTAACGCTACGTTCTAAGCAGTTTTAAATGACAACGTATGAATCAATACGTCTAAATTAACATAAAAAGGTCCTCTTGTAGAGAAACACTCAGATGAACTGTTGTGAGAAAATTAATGTGAAACGTTGAAAAAATATCGTGTTGCATACTAGGTAGGAAAATCACAATACAGAGTAAGGCAATTTAAGTCAGGATTTTTCTCGGGCTCAGAACTTCCTTAATAATCACTTGACGAGAAAAGTGGTACTAAATCGGAACAGAACATTTGAAATATCTCTACCTTAATAAAAAATATGTTGTATTGTCCGCGACTTTTTTGGTTTACTTGTACCAAATGATACTTCTAATGCTAAGTAGTTTCAGGTAGCATGATTGTGGAAAGTTATATAGAAAATTTTAGCCCGCGTACTCACGATTCTCATGATGCTTTATAAGGTGTGCAAGTTCCAAATCCAGCTGTTGAAACATTGCCTATGACGTAGACTAACATTTTACAAATGTAGAAATTGCCTTTCGCCAACGTGTGGTTTTTATGCAATACATGTTTGTGTGAGCTATTCATGTGACATAAGTAAGAGAATAGGGATTAGAGAAAAAAAAAATTTCTTGTAATAACGTCGTGACCAAATATAGGTCTTGCAGTTCATTTTTTAAGCTTCCTGGTTAGTAGCTATTTGTGTCTCGTTCCTGTTTTCGTGTTTTCGAAAGCACGTGCCCCTCAGGGAGTTGGTGCTGTCGGAAATGAGCGATCATCTCCTCTGTCGCGCCACAAAAGGCTTTGCTCGTTCACGAGCCGAGAGTCTTAAGTAACGAGACGGCCATACGCTTGGAACATTTCCTAACCTTATTAGTAGAGGCTGGAGAAATTCGCGCTATTGTTTGGGGACACGTCCAAACTTCAAACACACTTACCTCTGCAGTAAGTTTGCCATTGTACCGTATTTTACTGGACACGCCGTCGGCAAATCTGCGCCAATAAATGAACATTTCACGCCCTAAACCTGAAATGGTGAGAATTAAGCCAAATCAGTGAAAATTCAGCGACTGATACCACAAGGCTGCAAAATTTAGACCATTAAAAACTTTTTTCGCAAATAATGCTATCCTGTCATATGTTAGGGATGCTGGATCCTAAACTGGCCCCAGTTTTTCTCTCCCTCGTACAATCTGCCATTGTACTGTAAGCCTATTTACTGTTGTTGCTTAATTATTCGGGAGCATATTACTGGACAGAAACAAATTGTAAATCTATATTGTATTAAAATATTCCTAAAATGCTTAAATTTACTCATTGATTTCATTTAATAGCCATATATCCCTTTTCCTCTTGTTCATGAAGGAGCGGCTTTGGATTTCCGCCTGTGCGCGTTTTTTAGATTGTCACTGTGAAGAGTGCAACAGAAGTAACCAAAAAAAAAAATATTGGAGACTTTTTTTTCAGGATGAGTAGGTATGAAGTAAATAATCTCCTTAAAGATGAAAAATGTGCAGCTTACGTTAGTCGGTCACATAACCTCATTTCGTGGAAAAACCTCACGTGATTTGAGAATTCGAATACCATTCCCGAATTCAGCACAAGAAAATATATATGAAAGAGATAAAATTATCAAAAAAAGATTTTTTCATCGCAAGCCTGTGTAATCAGTGCCTGATAAGTAATTGATATGATGGATTAGTTCCTTAATTTCACTGATTTATTTGTACTTACCATTGAATATAGAGATTTCCACTGCCATAAGTAACTTGTTCCCAATCCTCTTACCATATTTGTCAGTCGGCAGTAGCTTAACTGACTTCCAATAAATGCTATTTCACTGATTGATATCACTGATTCGGGTTTAGAGCATAGACTAAGTGTGAGTTAGACCGATTATTCGTGTTCTGCGCATGTACCCAAAATTGACCTACCCCCAAAGGAATACAACTGTCAAACTCACATGGCGAACAATGATGAACGTGTTTGTTCATATCGCAATTTTTACAAGACAAGCACGTTTATACGTATTACTAGAATATTTCTACCAATTCGAATTTAAACTAGATGCATTACAAATTGGTTAAAGGAAGTATACGATCACCTCAAAGAACCTTGCTTATTAGACAGTGCTATGATCTCAAATCCTATCCACGCCGTTTCTGGTAGACGTGTTGGCATAAAAGCAGTGCAATGCTTGGACACGGAGTTTGGTTGTGCGCAGCCAGCGACATCGGTCTACCTCATATTTATTCTATGATTTAGAGTGCGCAATTGTGTATTCCAATCGCGTGCAGTCCACAGTGACAAAAGGAGTGACTTCACTATATGCAACAGCCAATGGAGAAACGACGCCGGCTCGAGTATATACACTATCTACCAAAAAGTAATTGAGCACATGCCCACAATGTTTGCTCGGTGGTTGTCACCCCGTTAGAATCTCGTAGGGCCACCTCTTGCGGCTATGACAGCGGCCACCCTGTCTGTCTGGCATGCTCTCTACGAGTGTTTGCAGGACATCCACGGGGATTCGTCGCCATTCCTCTTGCAACCATTCTTGAGCAATGGATTTTGGCCGCGCCTGACGAGCCCTCACCCGGCGATCCAATTCGTCTCAAAGATGTTCTATCGGGTTGAGGTCGGGGCTCTGGGCGGGCCAGTCCAATCAGCGAACATTGTTGGCGTATCACTGTATAGTAGCCCTTGAAACATGGCACCTGGCATTGTCGTCCTGGAAGTAACACGGGTTCATTCCGTAAAAACGCCACAACGTTGGGAGCATTTCATTATCCAGAATGTTACGATAGGCCTCTGTGTTCATGCTACCACGGACAAACACCAGCGGTCCTACGCCGAAGGCCGTGAAACACAAGTCAACTTACGTACTGAATTACCTATCTTCACGGGTGCCCAATTACTTTTTGGTAGATAGTGTACATCACTGTGAACTTTAGCCTGATGTAAAAAAAATGCGAATTTTGCAGTTCTCTACTTATTAGGTCTTGCAGTCTTGCCGGTCAGCCTTCTATAGCTTGTTCACTGTAAAGTGAGCACTTTTGAGGCCCTAGTTTTTTTCTTCCAGCCATTTTTTTATCCTTTAACCACATTTTAAAATAAATATTGCCTTGTAAGTAGCAAACACAGTGTGTATATTCCACCGAACTCAAAAGTTAACGTCTAAGGCTAAAATAAAATGTATTTTTTGACCATTATGCGAAATGAGAGGGCTTTCACAATTACTCACCTTAACGTGAATAGCCTATAAGCGGGAGATCACACCTTCCCCTTTACGGTCGTCGCCGTTCGCAGTGCATTCAATTATCAGGCGCACTAATAATAGTCTGTTGGCGGGTCGGGGCGTCAGCCGGCCTGGGAAACTCGATATTTAACGCGATACAGGCCGGCCACGTATTTCGGTAGCCCGGTCGGGCTTAATTTAGCCTCTTCAAGTTCGGCGCGCGCCACTTCCCAGGTGAAGTTTTGATCAGCTTCGCTTGTCTTGGCACAATGCGGCCGTGGATGGAGACTGTGCGAGTGATCTGTACCCAGGCTTTCCGGGTACAGATAATGGTCTTGACATTTTGTGGCAGTGGTGTAGAATTTCAGAAGCTGATTGCAGAAAAAAAAATCAAAATATTTTCACATAAAAATCAACTTTTATAAAAATTAAAATGCAACATGCATGTGCATATATATATATATAATTGAACGTCAAATGCAAAAAGAAAATTGAATACAAATTTACCACAAAAACATAATTACGAAAACTAGACAACACAATATAAATGCTACTAAAGCCCTACAGCAGACAGAAAATACAACTTTTATCTAAATATGAATGAAGAATATACCAGTGGTCAGTTTATTATTGAAAATGTCTGAGAACCGAATTTACTACAAATAAACGGTGAGAAAAAAAACCTAAATGCTTGCCTTTGGTTGTGTTTCCCGTAATCAACTTCAGCAGTGTAGAAAGTCCAACGAATCTTTTAGTTTAGTAAACCTTCCCGAGATTGTAATAGTACGTTGTGGAGATGTTCAAGCTTCGAACGCAGGTTTATTTGTCCATAGCATTAGTTGGTGCGATCGCAGTACACACACTTAAATTCATTACATTTATATGTTTCGTCTATGTATCGATATTAGATCTACATCACAATTGGACATATAATATATATGGGAATTTTACATCTTAAATTTTCATTTTGACGACATACACAAATATTAAAAATTGACGTGTACTTAATATCTACAAACGTAAGTCCTTTGAGGTGTGTGCGTTTATATACAATATACATACTGACTGTTCTTGCTAGCCATGTTCACATCATCTAGGTAGATGTACAATTAACATATTGCGGTGGGACTTTTGAGCATAATATCGACCTCTCTTTAATGCACAGTTGTCTTCTTTGCGTTTGTTGGGATAACGTGACTTATTGCGATTTAGAATATGGGTTCGATCCAGAACTGTTTCTCTCCCGCTGTTTTACATAGACGTTAAAACGAGCACTTTTGAAACCCCTGCTTAAGATCTACTTGTATACACGTTGTGTGTTCGTCCGCATTACGTGACATTAACATTGCCACGGGCCTCATCACTTCATTCGTGCGACGGTCAAGTGAAAATGTGAAATTATTAGAAAATTAAATATTGTACAAATCTGCTCATTTTTACATTTCGATGCATTAAAAAAAAAAACGGAAAGCTAAAGAAATGATTTAAGTTATCACAAGTGGTTACCTAACACTTAATATTCGACGTTCATGCATGGAACTACTTGCCCCTCCATCATTACAAACTTTACTGGGCGTAGGCCACTCATTTCTCCCGTTAAAATACGTTCAGTTAAGAGCAGTGACTTTTTTCTAAGGTTAATTTCAAAAGTGCACTCTTTATCGTCAACAGCCTTAACTGATTTTACCAACAGCGCGTAGAAAGGACGCCGTAAGACTGTTTTTTGGATTCACGGGTCACTATTACAATCGTAGAAGTAAAAATTTGGACTCTACGATATAAAGATTACGCCTCTTATCAACCGATTAGTTTGAAAATAATTATATGGTTTCGGGCACATACGGCACCTTTCTCTGTAGTCACAAACTGTTTTATAACCTGCAATAATGAAGAACCGCGAGTATAAAAACTGTCGACTTTTTAATGTTGTTATGAAATGCTACGCCCTTCACTTAACATATTACAGTAATATTAGAATAATATTAATAGAACAAGAATCACATAACATAGTTTCGCCTGCCACATAAGCATTTTATAGCGATATCATGTTGGGAAACTGTCCAAGCGTTTTACGAAAAAGACTGCGGTTGCGTATTTATTATTATAACTTTTGGTTTAAATAAAAACCTTGATTAGTATGTGAGGCAACTTCATTTGTAGGACGGATACGATGTATACTGTTGTAGTAGTTTCCAGTGTGTGACATGACCCAAGCCTAGAGAAATGAAGACTTCATGGACTGCGTTGTAGCTTCTGGCAGAAAAACAGGAAAGGGAATGTTTTACCGCTGTGTTACTTTATTTTTTTATTTATTTTTTTGCTTCCGTCGTATTTAATCCCACGTGATTGGGACGGAGCAAGTGCAAAGCAATTTCAATTCGTTTATCTGCACCACTGCAATTTCCAGTACCCGTGTTAAATTGGCCTTTTCCCCTCGTTTACAGCACGCTTCTCTGTTCCATTCCGCTGCTGTGCCCTCGATATACTACTGATCTCTGACCTTGACGGTTTGTTAGGAAAGAAGCTCTGATCCAGGCCCCGGGAACTTTTAGAACGTTTCTTACGCATTATTTGCTTCGTTTCTAGCCCGCGAATTTTGTTTGTTTGACTTGAACGATTCCCTTGAGAAATTGGACCGTTATTAAAAATGTGCACGAAGCCATGTAATCGTAAACCAAACCGCAGCAAAAGAATATTATTTATTCAGAAAAATTATGTTGTAGTGATACAAACGTTTTTATTAGGATAGACTATTGCGGCTAAAATACTTGACAGGCTTTCTGTATTGCATTGTATTGAATTTTTTTATCTCGATTCCCAGTTGCAGTTGAGAAAGGGCGAAGCTAATAAAAAAAAATATTGAGAAATGAAATAAATAATACGGTTTGCTCTTGGTAGGGCAACCCTTACACTTTCCTTTTGATTTTAAGGTAGTTCAAATAACTACACGAAGTCAGAAGAACGATCGGGAAAAAATTTATGATTAAAACGCTAGACTGAAATATCAAGGACTTATTGACAAATCGGAACTGTTACTTTTGATGCAGTTTGGTTTACGATTTCGAAACATATTTTTACAAAGACAACACTGTAAATATTTCTTTTTGTGCTTTTGCAAGAAATATCCTTGGAAGTCCAGTTGCCAAGAAAATCATTCGCAGAAATACAAGCAGTTTTCTTGTAAAAATATGCAAAATATATGTTTGTATTACAACTTACATTATTAAGAATTGAACATACGGTTGTTTTTTTTCTCGTGTAGAAAATAAATGTAATGAATTAATAACAGAGGACAGGGGAAAAGGTTGTTTCGAAATACAAATTATGAAAAAAATAAAATAAAAATTCGCCATGCCAGCTCGGGGAGCAGGACCCACATCCCTTGCGTTATCATCCCACACACTCAACCACGAGATCAACTTGACTTACGAACTCTGAAACTTTTTTTGTACTAAATAAATGCCTGCATATTATTAGTGAAGTTATTTATATCATTTTAAGAGTTATGTGTAGACATGAAACATTAACATTAACAGTTAATGGGTAATAGTGTAACATGTTTTAAAAATTTTCGTCGTTTTATTATGATTATTTGAGTTGTTTAAAGTGTTTTATGTTATTCAGACTTGCAATACAGTTCTGTTTGCACGTAACTACAATTTACCTCACCCCTAGTTTTTGCATAAAGAGCTAGATACGGGTTTACGGTGTTGAGTGTCCCGCCATTTTGCTTGAGCTCGTGGATACGGTTCAGTATAGTATAGGCTGTTCGCGGTAAAATGAGCACTTTTGAAAGCTCTGCTTAAGATCTACTTGTGTACACGTCGTGTATTCCTCCGCCTTATGTAAGATTAACATTGCTAGGGGCTTCATCACTTTATTCATGCGTCGGTCAAGTGAAACTGTGAAATAATTAGAAATTTAAATATTTAACAAATCAGCTAATCTTTACATGTCGATTCATAAAAAAAAAAAAAAAAAAAAACAGAAAACGAAAGAGTTATCACAAATAGTTCCGTATCTTATCGTCAAATAAAAAGTGTTAGTTAAGTACTTCCCATCCATCGTTACCAACTTTACTGGGCGCATATCACTACGGAAGCCCGTCAACATATATGCAGGTAGTTACATTTTTCTAAGGTTGATTTCTAAAGTGCTCATTTTATCGTGAACATCATATTCAAACATAGCTTGAGGCCTATTCCAAACACGTCTCTTTTTGTTTAAAAGTTTTACTATTTCCTAGAGATTTCACAAATGAAGCGATTCAAAGGCGGGAAATGAGAAATAACGATTGTTTACTGACCTAGCAGTTCCTCGTGACTGTTGTATAGGTAATACTTTCTGTACGTAAACAGAGATATTTTGCAGTTCGCCCATAATTCATTTTCCGGTTTGTTCTCGGTAAACGTCGCCGCTTTCTGAAATCAGGAGAAAATTTTGACTTAATGACATCAACAGACATTTATTCCAAAATTTCGTTTCACCACTTCAGAACTTACTGGGTGAAAAACGTTATTGTTTACCCGCGAAAATAGGCGTCTGGCGCAATTTTCGCCAAGAATGTACCCACATTATTGCGTTCTTAGCCTGTTTATCGTGAGATAACTTGGCGATTAAGGTCGTCGGCTTTGGGAAAGTTTCTAAACGGGTGGCCCGGGTCAATTTTCAGTTTATATCGCTGCATATTCAGGAAATATTTCGGCGGTAGTATTTACTTAAGTGAAACAATTTTATTTTTAAGCCTTTCAATTTGATAGTTTTCAATGCACGCAGCTTTATGACGCAGGCTAGGGGACTCATCGTTAATTATTATTTTTTTTTACGCATTGCTTCTATGCCTGTAATTGGCGTTGAAAAAATATTGTATTGAATAAATGTTGAAAAGTATAATTATTCAAAAATTAGATTTTAGAAATGTAAGCTCGAGCTTCGAGCCTTGAGTCTTGAGGTTAATTACGAGAATAAGGACTCTGGACCATTTTTGGCTGCGCTCATACCAAAGCTAACTTTGGCTTCCTCGTATACACGAGCGTTAAGCAATAGCAATCACGTCCATTGCGTTATGTTAAAAATTCTAGTGAAGTCGTGGAGTTATGTACGTGTATTTTGGCTCCCGATTACCCCTATCACTAGCGGAACGTTTGTTTGTTATTGGCTGGTAGTAGTGGCATAAAATATTCCTTTGAATGCAGTCTTCATGAGATTT
Source organism: Dryococelus australis (assembly GCA_029891345.1). Lineage (NCBI taxonomy): Eukaryota > Metazoa > Arthropoda > Insecta > Phasmatodea > Phasmatidae > Dryococelus > Dryococelus australis. The sequence goes on from CM057006.1 coordinate 42,294,476, forward strand.
CCAGATGTTGAGGTTAGAAGAGTTGGTTGTCCATTAATTGCGATGTCTAGTGTAGATCTAATCGGGGACTTGACCGTCATAGAACCAGTTTTAGATTTCGTGGGAAAAACGTGGTCTATTCGCCCGCTTCAAACTTATGGTCCGTGGGGTTACGTGGTTCGAATCACCTGGCGATGGCGGTTAGTGTGCATTGTGGCACATATCTGAAAGTTCCGCCCTACAATTCCGTATGAGTGAACATTTCCGCGGGCAGTTGAACTCCCCCAGACGACCGTCTTCAGTTAGAGACGGTGTTTCATCCTGCTTCGGAAACTTGGCGCACTTAGTTACTCCTCGGTCGCGGCACGTGTTTCCTAGCATACTGTTTGTGTTAGCGCTGTGCCCGGATCGTGTTCGCCCCCTCCATTCCCGTAGGACGTGGCGCCTTGTTTGCGATTCCTGGTGGCACCTAACGAGATGTGGAAACTTTCCCGAGGTCCAAGTCTTCCACTCGCACAGCTCGCCCCGCACACACAAAGCTACGCTCTCTTCGGAAAGTCTGCTTCCACCCGAACGGGGATCTGGGTTCTCCCCCCCCCCCCCTCCCCTCCACAGCGTGCAAGAAAAGTGCAGCGAGATGCGTTAGTTTATTCTCCTACACGCCCCTTTTCGTTCAGCAAGCTGCTTCTCCGCCGTCGTGCTCACCCCACGCCCCGCCCGTGCAAACAACTAGCGTGTTTTGTGGTTCGTCTTCATTTCCCTTCTCCGCGTGCAACGACGATCCCTTATTCTTACCCCGGGATTAGCGCAACCAGCGGCGCGCCCCGGGCAGGAGGGGATTTGAATAGCTGCTGGAGATGCAACGTCTTCCCGAGAATGTTCTCAGCAGGAAACCTCAGTTCCCTATTCCCCCGCCGCTGTTCGCGGTGCTACAAGTTTTGGCTTGGTCCAGACTGCCTCCGGCACGAATACCTTCCTCGCTGCGAGCTGAGAGACGCCGCTTCGTTGTCGGGGGGGTCTTGCTGTAAGTTCATGACGACGCCGTCGGAGTGAAACCCACCAAAGCTCCCTTAAAAATGGCAGAGCATCGGTGGTATAGGCTATTCACGGTAAAATGAGCACTTTTGAAAGCCCTGCTTAAGGTCTACCTGTATGCACTTTGTGTATTCTCCCGTCTTATGCGAAATTAACGTTGCTAGGGCCTCGTCACTTTTTTCATGCGTCGGTCAAGTGAAACTGTGAAATTGTTATAAATTTGCTGATTTTAACACTTCGATGCTCTAAAAAATCTTAAAGTGAAAGAAAAAATATAAGTTATAACCAATGGTTACATAACATTTCAATTCTACGTTAGAACATGGAACTACTTTTCTCTCCAATGTTACCAACTTTACTGGGCGCATGTCACTCAGTGTGCCCGTTAAAATATATGCAGGTAGGAGCAGTAACCTCCTTCAAGGTTTGATTTCAAAAGTGCTCACTTTATCGTGAACAGCTTTTAACATCACTATTGCGCCACCATAGCCCTTTTCACAGATTCTTCGGACGTTTTAACACAAACCTTTGTAAAATCACCCCATGTATAACGTATTTAGTTATTTCCTGAACATTGCCATATATCAAGCGTTTTATATCACACAGGCGTATCTTATTTTTCGGTAAATTGAAGTTTTACCTATACACTATTATACATTTTAATATTTATTTTATCCTAAACGCGAATAAAATCAGCGAGAAAAAATAAGTGTTGATAGCGCCTAGTAAGAAATAGTTCTCATGCAAAGTATTGTGACAACTTAGTACGCAGGAAAGTGGTGCGTTGTCCTCTGGTGTATCCAGACTTAGTTAAGCTTAACTTGCACGGCGCTAGAGGGGCGTATCCGTTTTCGTGAGGGACGGAGGCAGCAATGAAAATAAAATAACCAAATTTGGTATTTAATTTATTCACACAGTTGTTATTTACGACATTAAAATATATAGCTCTGCTGTTACTCTTTTTATTCTCAGCGTACGCAATATTTAATGCATATCTCAAATTTAATATGTTAAAGTCCTTCACGGTGTCTCTATACTGATTATAGTCACTTAATTCAGTCTTAGTTCAGTCTGTTTGTTGCCATCTGAAATCTCTTACGTTTACGAATCCAGTTCGATAGTTCTCTCTCTCTCCTCTCTCTCTCCCCCTCCCTCCCCCACCCCCTCTCTATCTCCCCCCTCTCCCTCCCCCTCTCCCTCCCCCCTCTCCCTCCCCCTCTCCCTCCCCCTCTCCCTCCCCCCTCTCCCTCCCCCCTCTCCCTCCCCCCTCTCACTCCCCCCTCTCCCCCTCTCTCTCTCCCGTACAGATGATCGTTGTCCGCAGGCTAAAAAGTCAGGAGTGCGCGAGATAAGGTGGGACTATCGCGTCGGCAGGCGTTTGTTCCTCAGATTACTACATGACACTCATATTACTACGTGGCCTTCACACACTCCTTCGCTGGCACCGGACGGCTCAAAGGGCAGCGATGCAAAGTATGGACACCACGTAACATTATGTGGGTATACTTTCATCATGTACTTGTACCGTTAGTATTTGCCATTGAAAGGCTGTTCACGATCAAGTGAACACTTTGGAAATCAACCCTAGAAAATAGTTACTGCTCCTACCTGCATATATTTTGACTGGCACACTGAGTGACATGACATGCGCCCAGTATAAGTTGGTAACGAAAAAGGGAAAGTAGTTCCATATCTCAACGTCGAATAAAAAGTGATAGGTAAACACCTGTGACAACATAAATTATTTCCTTCGCTGTCTGTTTTGTTTTTATATGCACCGAAATATAAAAATGACCAGATTTACAAAATATTTTCTTTCGAGATTATTTCACAGTTTCACTTGGCCGACGCATGAATAAAGCGATGGGGACCGTCACAAATGTTAATTTTGCATAAGGCGGAAGAATACACAACGTGCATACAAGTAGATCTTAAGCAGGGCTTTCAAAAATGCTTACTTTACCGTGAACAGCCTATAGAGCTGGTTTCATTCAGTGGTACAATTTGTTTTCTTTAATAACAATAGGCCAATGGCGCAGTGTTAAAACTTTTTGGACTTGCATTCAGGGGAACGTGGATTCAAATTCAGGTCCGACCATCGTGATTTGGGTTCCCCGTGGTTTCCTGGAATTGCTTCGAGCAAATGCCGGGGTGATTCTTCTCCACAGACTTTGGCCGAGTCTTTTCCCCGCTCGTGCTAGTCTGAGCAGTTTTATGCCTCTCTCTTGAACTTACTGTCGACGAGACGCTAAGCCCTATAGTCATTCACGATTATTTCCCACTTTTCTGAAGACCTACTTACATTCTACTTCCAGGATATTCCTCCGCCTCGTGCTAACAGAGCTTAGAAAATTGCACCAGTGGGCCAGCGCACCGCATTCGTGCGCACTCAGTGTAGTAATAATTTGCGTAAGAGCTATTTCTTACTAGGCGTTACCAACACTCCTATTTTCTCTCTGCGTTTATTCATATTAGCTATATACGATATATTGTAATTTATAAATAAAATATAAGTAAACGTTCTATTTATCCAAAAATAAAGTACTTTCATGTTAATGCAATAATGCCTACAACACGCTTGTGATACATGACATATTTGGAAGCAACCAAACATATGTTTTTTTTTTAATATTTGATTAAAAAAGTGTGAAGAAACCGCTAATAGATTATAACTACCTACTTACCTGTGATAACGAGTCCACTATGGACCAGTGGGGTGTAGTGAGTTATTTTACAGGTAAGCAATTTCTACTAACAAACGCAACTTCCAACTTTGCTTACCCTCCACATGTATTTACTGTTTTATAATACCTAACATTAGTTATAAAACGGAAACGAAACGAATGCAATCACATCGTAAAAAAAACTCTCGTTTTCTCGAACACTTTCATCCACTTTCGAAGGAAATATGGAGGACTGGAGGGCGCAAACAGAACGACTGCTTACCCTGCCGAAGGAACGCGGTCGAGCATGTGGCGTGTTGTTGCTTGCGAGGTCGATTCATCGCTATTCGCTGCTGTTTGTGGAAATAAATACTAGGTAGCAGCACTATGCGTGTATAGTACGGGAGTTACAAAAACGCTGTTTCTCAAATCGGAAACGGGGAAATTCAGAATTAAATGTGTTTAAAGTTAAGGCGAAAACTATAAAGGGGCTAAAATTTCCAATTGTATAGGGTTAAGCATTTCTTACCTTGCGTCTATGGAATAAACGCCACTGCTGTGAATATTTAATCGGTTGTTCCTTTAATCGATATTAATTTAACATTGTATCGAAAAAAAAAAAAGACTTAATGTTTAGCGCGTATCCTTCGACTAGAGAAAGCCTGTATACACCATACCATCCCTCCCAGATATTAAACGCGAGGACTTCAGTAGACATACAGACATCATTCCCTAGCACGCAACGCCTTGCAGACATCTCGGCGCATGAAGTTTTTTTTGCCGGCGGCCTGTCGCCAGGCTGGAGGTTGGTCGCATCTTCATTTCTCACCCAGGGCCGTATATAACAGGTGTGCGAGGACGTAGACGGATCCTCCTCCCGACGTCATTATTCACGTACCTTACCGTGCCGGCTCCGTGCGATCCCCAGTTCAGACACGCTAGACCCCCCGTCGCCCGACCTGGCAGTACCTCCCTACACGCCTTGGCTCTTAACACTACAGCTATAGCCCGTCCCCAGTAACTTCATACTTTTTGAATCAAACTTTTGAAAAATCACCCCATGTATGATGTTGCTGTGGCCTGTCCTGAGGGGAGCAGGTCTCGCATTAATTAGGGGGTTAAGGTAGATAGATGGAAAGAGCACTCAATTACAAAACACTGTTTTTATTAATTTAATGACAGTACAAAGCCCGCTATACGAAAGCGGTTAGTAATCCGCAATAGAAGTTAATAAGCAATATAATCGATGCGGTTACTCTACTCTGTTCTGGTGAACCAGCCAGGAGGCGCTGATGCCTTTTCTCAATTAATACAATTAATATACGCAAGGGGGCTAATACTGTGCTCGGAGGGAGCTTAATCTGGCCTTCGCGTGTCCCGAAGTCTCTCGTGCCTTAGACGCCCTACCACGGGCAGAGACTTCGGCGTCGCTGGTAAGATGGCGCCCAGAGCCGCCATTGCTCCGAGCTTATATACATCCTTCGCGACCTCGCGCTTAATCCGCCGGAATTTTTTTCTATAGGCTGTTCACGGTAAAGTGAGCACTTTTTGAAGCCCTTTCATCAGACACAATAACCAATAAATACATTTATTTGTGGTCTCGGACTTTTTGTTTTGGGTAAGGTGAATGTATACACTGTGTTTATTACTCGCATGGCAGGGTTTACATTAACAAGTGGACGAAGGATACAAATTGGTTGAAAGAAAAAAGTAACTCGGGTTTCTAAAGTGCTCACTTAATCGTGAACGGCCTATACAAACAGCGGCTCGGCTGGCCGAGGTCGCGAGGCGCATCGGCTCGCTACTTGGCAACCCTTGCAGAGTCCAGCCGCAGCAACGTGTTTGCTGTTTCATAAATATTTCGTGTATCGCATGCGTTTTATACATCTTGTGATCTTTGAATAAATTGTGCAATGGGGGTGAATGACACGATGAAGGTTTTTGGACATTCGCCATCGCGATGCAGATGTCTGCCATGGATTGGCTGTGTTGGGGACACGGTCGTTTGTTTTGCGTGAATACGTCTACGTTGACGCGCTCGTACGCCTTGATGTTTATTTTACGTTCCCGGAACCGCTTCACTCGATCATAGGCCTATGGAGTTTTATGGGTATCACTGGATTGCTTTTAAGATGCTCTTTCCAACCGTATACAATTTCTCTATTTCGACTTGGCTTTTTGACGAGTATAGGCCGAAATTGTGTTAAGTTTTTTTTTTTTTTGCATTAAGCGCATACAATTTCACCATAATCACGCCACACGAATGTTTTTATGCACGCAATCGATTGATCTTGACGAGAGCTGTCAATTGGAACTCAAACGAGCGCCGTAGCTTCTCCTAGTCAAAAGTTACACTACGCGGAAGTCATGAGACGTGGCGAAACGAACTCAAAATTGGGACCCCCCTCCTCCCCTCGCCGCGTGTGATGCTTAGTTCTCACTCAACGTAACATATTCTTTGATCCTTTGGCAGTCGAGTGGTGTAATTGAATTTAGAATGTAGACGATAGATTCGGAGCTGCAATGCCAAACTGTATCCCCCGACTTTATCATCGGATTTCTTTTAGTGCATCCCTTTATGGTTGCAAATTTAAAGACGCATTCACGTCAAAATTAAGGCATCCACGCAGTTAAATCTCCTAACATCACTGTATAGTGTAAAGTACGGTCGTTGTCAACCATTTCGGAAGACATTTCACTTGGACATTCGATAAACATGACGTCTGTGGCTAGACCCATACGGATAAGCGTCGCTTCGTCGCTGGGGAGTGTACCCACTTTCGAAGAAAGAAAAAAAAACCGTTGTAAAACCTTTTAGTGACATCTACATTTTTTGGAGTCAATCAAACATGACCGCGGTGACTTCGGTTTATTTCTGTGCGCAGCTTCGGGTTGTGAGAACCCCGAACGAAGACTGCTAGCACTCACTCACCTGGAGCTCCTCAAGAGTGAAGAGATTTGGGCGGCTCTTAACAAATAGCTAGGTCTTGATAGCCGATGAGGGTGGTTGAGGTGAGCATGTAGCAGTGCCGGAATGAATGGGCGAGGGGACACGGGAGATCCCCGGGGAAACCCGCCGACCAGCTTCATCGTCCGGCACGATTCCCACATGCAAGAATCCGGAGTGAGACGGCCGGGGATCAAGAGCGAAAAGAAGAGCCCAAACTTTGTTCGCATATAAGTGTACAAGGACGTGGCGTTATTAAAGGCTGTTCACGATAAAGTGAGGACTTTATTAATGAACCTTAGGAAAAAGTCACTGTCCCCGCCTGCATATATTTTAACGGGCGCACTGAGTGACATTCGCCCAGTAAAGTTGGTAACGATGGCTGGAAAGTTGTTCCCTATTTTAACGTCGAATAAAATTTTTTTAGGTAACCTTTAGTGAGAACTAAAAATTATTTATTTCGCTTTTTGTTTCTTTTAATGCATCGAAGTGTAAAAAATACGTAGATTTGTTAAGTATATTTATAGGATGTTCCAAATACTAAATAAATATAAGTAATTAAAGAAAAATAAATATAGGCTGTTTACCGTGAACAGCCTGTATTTATTTTTCTTTAATTAGTTTTATTTATTTGGTATTTGGGACATCCTATAACAGCGGCTGGGCCTTGGTAGAGCATTACCGAAAACCGAAATCATGGTGGCCGGACCGGTATGCGAACCCGGATCCTCCCTAATTCGATACGATTGTTTTGGCACTGCGCTTTCATTTTGTGGTCAACCTATTCAATTGGTCCTATGTTTCCCGCGTATAAATTGTTATCGCCCGAATTGAATCTAGTTTCGCGTTATTATGCTTGAAACAAGGAAGGTTTGTACGCGAGTTGGCCTGTTGATTTTTTATATATATTTTTTTATATTTCAGTCCTTTAACTAGTTCCTTTCATGGGTTGGTTTGTTCAGCGAACTTGCATATACCGAGCCTTAGACTGCCAGACGTGATGTAATTCTCGTGCAAGGTGTAACGAACACGAAACAGAAGTTACTCGTTCCACACTTCAACAGGCCTCATTCCATTTTTTAAACGTTCCGACAAAACTCGTTACGTTACACTTCTTTATGGATACAGTTTATAAAAAAATATTGAATTGTACGGAAGTATCAATTGTGCTACCAGACAGCGAGAACGAAGCGACTTATATCTGGTACGTGCGTATTGCAGGGGCATCGAGCTACGACCGAACATGCATGTCATCTTATTTTTATAAGTAGAAATAGTTTGCTATGAATGTGATACTGCGTGCTAGTGCCTCTCTGATTACCTATTATAGACGTATTTCCACGAGGGAAACTCTTAAAAGTCATTAAATCAGTGGGCTAACTTTCGTTTAATGTTAAATGTTCTATAAATTCTATCCGTCATATGCAAAAAACAAATACGAAAAACAAATTTTTGTAGGTATAATTTTAATTAACAAGCTGCTGCCTTCAGGTGAATAAGTTGAAATAAACTAAAAAAAACATTGCCTTGGGGAGAGAAATAGTTCGGTCATTGGTGTAATTACTGCATTTTTCAGCAATACCGCTGGAATAGATTTTCGTCTGACTTACTTTAAATTTAATTGTATTGAAGCTATTTTCACCGATTCATTGTACAGTTCGTATGAAATTCTAAATGTGGTGTAAAAAACCACATATAGTTTTCAGCAGGGACGGTGATGGCCGTGTATACACTCTAATAAATTATTTGGAAATTTACCATACCAGTGTGTACGCTTAGTGAGAAAGCAGAAATTGTAATTTTTTTCCCCCTATACATTCATTGTAGCATTGCTAAGTTTGTTCATGAAACAGTCAATTGCGTAGGGAAGTTCCCAACTTTGTATAGTAGCGACACTAAACATTCCTATATGTGGAGCTTAATGTGTGGTATTATTACCATACAGTGTAGGAAGTTTACCAGAAAATTTTTTATAATGTAGTTTCACATCCAGTGCCTGCATTTGCGATCCAAGCGACCGCGTGGAAAAAAAAAAACCACATTTGCCAGCAATATAATTGTAGAGGAGGAGAGTCGGGTAGACGACGTATACCAGATATGTAGTTAACAGATTCAAAATCCCAAACCCAAAACTAAACTAGGGCTTTCAAAACCGCGTGGTTTTTATTTGCGTTCACCTATGTGTGTGTTTTGAAATTTCACTTCCAATTCTCGGCCCGTTTTTTTTAAATGCAACCGTAACAAATTCAAGGCATGCAAGATTGTTTACATAAGCGGAGTGCCTTGAGGCCTTGAGCCAATGAGGGTGAAGCGAGGTGAGTATGGAGCAGCGCCGGAATGCAAGGGCGGGGGAAACGGGAAATCCCTGGAGAAAACCCGCCGACCAGCGGCATCGTCCGACACGATTCCCACATGCGAAAGTCTGGGAGCGACCCCTTCGGGAATCGAACCCGTTTCGCCTAGGTGGGAGGCAAGCAGCCAGGCCAATTATTTTCGGGGCAGCGCGGATGTGTTGGAATAGTAAAGGTAATGATTGTATGCCCATGTCACTTATATATTTCTGCTGGTGATTCGTGAGTTAGTGCTGGGGAAATGAGCAGGAGATGGAGCTCCTCTATCTACCTCATCTTTCATTTATGTTGCCGACGACGAAACTCGTGAGGTCGAGTTCGTAAACTCTTCATCGCGACCTCGACGGGTTTCTCTCGTTGTTGCTGTATCTACTACCAGCGAGAGCCGTACACGTGGCACGTCCCGTCATAATGGATTTTTTTTTTTCTCTCCCAAGTAGAGTCCAGTCCGTGAGGCGATTTTGTCGGTGGTTTTCCGTTCCGCCCCCTACCCCTCATCCTCTTCCTATCTTCTTCCCCTGGCACAGCCGAAAGTGGCAGGACGTGGCGATTGGTCGATGTCTACACGACGCTCACGAGTTCTTTGAAAACTGGCCAACCATATCTTCCGACTCCTCTCATCTCTCGCGGTCTCTTCAGTCCTAACACTCGCTGTGTGCCCATTCCTTTCACTTTGGCTTCTGGAGGACCGCCTTCGGAAGTGAAACATGAAATGTTCTCGAGGGGGGGGGGCTGGTTGACCCACCACCCCCGCGCTGCACATCCTCGAAGTCCCCCTCCACATCGAAAGAATCTTCCTTCCCTTCTGCCTTCCTTTTCCCGAAATGGGGAAAGACACAATACGGATACGAAGTTTGGGCGTTTTCTGTTCAAAGTCTCTTTCGGAGGAGATCACTATGATCTTATCTCTCCTACCGTATCCCCTCCCCCCTCCCTCACCAGTTCCTTCAACGTGCGTGCATCATTGGGGACAGAGTTTCGGAAATACCCCGAAAAGAGCCCTTCTCGTCGAGTTTTTGCATGACGCGCGGGCGTCTTGCTTTTTTTTCGTTATTTTTCGCAAACCTCGATGCGCTCGACAAACAAAGGCGAAAACAGTTTAAGAATTACTCCCATCCCCTCCCCTCCCCCCGTTTTTCTTTCCCCTCGTTCTTCCGTCCCAAATCCTATTTTTATTCCCGGTTCGCGTTGTTTGCGAATTCAATTTACAAGTCCCCTCTCGGCGCATTGCCGTGTTTTTTTTTTTATCGGGTCTTCCTGTCGCGCGGGGTGGAGGAGGGGGGATGCTACTGGATGTCGTCTTTATCGGCAGCCATGGCGTCAGCCCGCGACTATTTTCTGGTCAATCATCGTCCATGACGTTATGCATGCCAAGTCATGGTTGGCGGAGGAGTTCAAGAAGGGGTGGCAGTCTGCGAGGAAAGACGAAACTTGATTAGCGCCGCAGGAGGAGGACGCAGGGAGAAAACCGCAGAACTACTGTAGAGACGTATGCGGGTCGGAGGACCCAGGAGCTCTCGTGGGTTGCCTCAAAGAAAACTGCTCACTTGGACCGTGAAATTAGGCGACTCGGCTGCTGCGTCGCGGTTCGCAATTGTGTTTGCTGGGCCAAGTACCCGACGAGGAATGGGGTAAAAAGAAAATAGAGGAGCCCTGAGAATTCGCCAATCGGTCCTGAACGTTTTACACGTGAGCAAACGTCTCCTAACGGTAACGTGCTTGAGTTCTTGCTTTTTTTTCTTTTGCCTATCAGATCGTGCCAGACGCGACTCTGAATCCGCGAGAGTTTTGCAACATTTGCCCATGTAAATGATCGCGATGTCTTTTCGGGAAAATATCGGGTATTTAGGAACGAATCCTGCGAGGAATTCACTCGGTAACTGCAAGACACACAGGAACCATTTTAAAAGCTTTAACTGAACAGTTGTGATACGCTAATAAAGGTATCGATCTATATTGGTATAGGCTGTTCACGGTAAAATCATCACTTTTGAAAGCCCTGCGTAAGATCTACTTGTATGCACTTGGTGTATTTGTCCGCCTTATGCAAAATTAACATTGCCATGGGTTTCGTCACTTTATCATGCGTCACAGTCAAGTGCAACAGTAAAATTAGTACAAAAGAAAGTCTTTAGCAAATCGGCTCATTTTTATACTTCGACGCATTAAAAAAAAACAGAAAGTGAACGAAATAATTTAAGTCGTCACAAATGGTTACCCAGGTAGTGATAGTGACTTTTTTCTAAGGTTGATTTCAAAAGTGCTCACTTTATCGTGAACAGCCTTCAATTGAGGGTTTTCGCTTCCATTTTCCTCTTCGAAAATGTCCTAATTCATGAACACTTGTTATATAAATTTTATTTTCAACTAGTTTTTTACATTTAAATATTGTCAAAGTGATGTAATTGAAGTCACTGTTGAATATTTTTGCGAGTGTGGTTTCAACGCATCAATTTCATTTCAGTTGTTGCGAAACTCAGAAGTATATTATTCCGGGAACATATGACTGTTGTTAAAACACTCGCATCATGTTAGTAGGCGGGAATGAAGGAGGAGAATGGTGGCTTACGTGCTGGAGTAAACTTAAAAATGATACGGAAAATTTTACAACTCGTCCTACGTGGGATTCGAACCCACATCGTTAGTTGGCGTTCCAACCAGCAACACCGTGTAGGCGAACAAATAATATATTTTCCACTGGTTCGTGAGTTTTCAACTACAGTTTTCAAAACAACAATTTTAACAAATGTACCTTATTATTTATTCTTACTGACGTAAAATGTCTGCAATGCTTCTCGTATCTAATTGTTTGTGACTTACGGTTGAAGTAAAGCCTCTGCCTATGGACACTGCACCCGACTATACAATGTGAAGAACTCATAAAGTAGTACAGATACCATAAAAATTGTCAGAAAAATCTGATTTGTGCTGTATATGAAAAAAATAATGTATATATTTTGCAACATTATAAAATATTTTACTAGAATATAATTTAAAATGTAAAAAAAATAATAATTTTTTTAAATAGTCTGTATTTTTAACAAAATTTACGCGCATTTCCATTCTGGATGCTTCGAAAAGCAAAATTTGCAAGAAAATCTTCAAGAAAGATAACCATAATGTTTACTGTGATCATGTGTAATAAAATCATAGTAATAATGTATAAATCAATTTTATAAATAACTTTGTTTACGTTATTTTCAGCCATAAATATTTGTGACAAATGGACGCACATAAAAATAATTATAGAAATTATTTCCTATATTATTATTACAATTTTCTTACACACACAGTAAACATTATAACGATATTTCACGACGAAGATTTCCGTGCAAATTCTCATTTACGTAGCATCCAGAATAAATAGAAATGTGCATCGTCACAGCATTTCGACGAGAGGTGGCGCACATTGACGGATCTCATGCAGCTGATGGTATTTCCCAAATGCGTCATCGCTGGTAACGAACCGTGGACAACCTCGTAGACTACTTTGAAGGATTTGAAAACAGCTCGCACACGTACGATACGTAGCCGTTCACATGAGTGTACACAGTTCTTACGGTAAAATATATCAATTAAACGGTGATTTCAAGCAGCCATGTTTGTCTTTGTCCCTTGCCGGACATTCCTGTATCCATATCCCACGTGGTGTCCTGTCACCTTTAAAGTGTACTTGTCGCACACTTTCAACTGTACATAGTATATTTCCTGTGTTGGGCCGTTTTCGGGAGATAAACCTCAATACGTCGGCCATTTTATTTCCACTTTTGTTCATAAAGACAGTCACGGGGCATTTCAAAGACCATCATGGAGACATATTGAGTTACAGAATACCATACATTTTTATAAAGACAGTAAAAAGTTAGAGAATAGGGCAGCTGCACTGCGTGTGATAGCTGCTCGGGTGAGGTGTGTCTGCAGTTAAAAACCTGTTCGTATGTGCCGGCAACTTCAAGCATAGGCTGTTAATGGTAAATTGAGCATTTTTGAAAGCCCTGCTTAAGATCTACTTGCATGCATGTTGTGTAATTTTGCACCTTATGAAACATTAACATTGCCATCGGCCTCATCACTTTATTCATACGTCTATAAAGTGAAACTGTGAAATTATTAGAAAGTAAACATTTTATAAATGTGTTAATTTTTACACACTGAGGCGTTAAAAAAAATGAACGCGTAGGAAATAATTTAAATTATCACAAATGGTTACTTAATACTTTTTATTTGACGCTAACGTATGGAACTACTTTCCATCCACCGTTGCCATCTTTGAAGGGCGCATGTCACTCAGTGTGGCCGTTAAAATATATACAGGCAGGGGCAGAGACATTTTTCTAAGGTTGATTTCAAAAGTGCTCACTTTATCGTGAACAGCCTTTACCAGCGTGCAGGAGGATGTCAATATGCTCCTGTCGTCGGTTATCCTTACACCTGATCAGACAGAAAAGAAAAACTTCACGTAGTCAGTCCCCGACTGAAGGCCATCACTGAATTGCTTACGAGAATGGTCCTGGCTATTTACTGCTCAATGGCTAAGCGAGATTGCGCCCGTGGACTGTTAGGCGTAGATAAGTTTTCCAGGTTGAACACAGCTGCAGCGCCAAGAGTCACGTGCCTGGGCCTCTTCGCCATCTTGGATTTATGGAATTTTCGCCATATTCTGAAAATACAGGTTTTTTTTTTTTTTTTTTTTTTTTATACGACAGAGCACATTGCCTACTGCATTGTCTGCGGTCAGTATACCCCGTTGTTAAGAGGCGTTCAAATCTCTTAAATCAACAACTGCACCCTTACACTGAAATACATCTACTGACTCTTCTTAACCGTATAACTAAAGTATTATTTTGTATGTACTTGCACCTATATTTACAGTCAAATAAGCGTTAATACTGTAAGTCAAGTTGGTCTTATGGTTAAAGGTGCAGAATAGTAATATAAGGGGTGTGAGTTCTAATCCCCATGATGGCGAGGTGTAGTTTTTTTGGTAAATTATATTATATTTTTTTTTTCAGTTCTCTGTTACTAATTCATTGCATTTGTTTTTTGGAAGAAAAAAAGTATTTTTATGCACACTTCTCAATAATGTCAGTTGTAATACAAGGTCATCATTTGTAATATCACAAAGAAATGTTTTGCAGATTTTACAAAAAAACGCTTTGTAGGTTTACAAAGGATTTTCTTGGCAATTGGGTTTTCAAGGATTTTTCTTGTAAAAGTACAAAAATAATTATTTTTGAGTGTAGCCACCAGGACCTGATTCTCAATATCTGTTCTCTTGGCACGGGTCAGCCATGGGTAGTAATGTAGAGGGCTATCTCCCAGGCGCAGTAATGTGACATTTGCTTTAAACTGTTTGCAGTTAGCTTCGTCACAAGCTGTTGTTATCTTTGCAGATTAGTCTTTGCTGTTTGATTGCCGTTCTCATAACCAGTCTAGCTTGCTCGTGGTCCTGGGTGCGAATTTGCAACACTGCCAGCACGAGTCCTCTCCCTCAGTGACCTGGTGTCAGGAGAACCACTGACACTGGTTCATGGGTCACCCCGTGCTGATACTTCCTTTTCATGACACTTGTAGGTTTTCCCGAGGTAAAATATGTTTACCTGCGTGTCCCGACTTTAGAATCAACCTGTATATCGCCTTAGCAGTGGCGCTTAAGGGGAATGGTGCACGGAAACCATATATTTATATTATTTTTGTCACAACTTGTTTTACAGAGGATTTTCCGGAATTTTTGGCTCGACAAGACGTAAATAACAATTTTGAACACGTTCTTACATTTGTACAAATTCACTGCGTTCGTTATTCTCGGAGCACTGATTGAAGATAAGAAAGTAAATTCTTTCGTTTCTTCCATTAGTGCCCCCAGAATAATTAACACGGTGAAGAATATCTAACAACGTTGAAAGGTATTGAAAATAATTATTAACGTCTTGTCGAGCCAAAGATTTCGATAAACCCTTCGGGAAACGACTTGTATCGGATACCGGGTAAATATTCTGCTTCCACGCACCATTCCCCTTAAGATGTAGTTCGCCCCGCTGCACTTCGTGCGTTCGGTGCACCCCTCTCACCCCTCTAAAGCCCGGCTTGTCGCAGCGTATTGCAAGACCGTTCCATTCCGAAGTGGCTATTAATTATTTCTCATTAGCGAGATACGACCCTCGGGATTGGCGGGTAGCGTTCACGCAAGGATCTCGACGGGGGGGGGGGGGTCATTTGTTGACCAACGGGGTAATCTGCCGTATAAACTGCTGGGGGTGAGGGGGATTGGCTAGGTCACGAGTTTGCTATCCCGCGGCGGAATGAGTATGTGTGTGTGTCGGCGGCACCGGGAGCAGTATATCACGTCTTGCCGCGTTATAATCCAGATCCGCACTGGCCGATGGCCGAAATTAATCCCTCCCCCCCCCTCTTCAGTCGACCACCCCTCCTGGTTTCCCCTCTCCCTTCATGATGCTGCTCTAAAGTGCTCTTTTACCTCCTCTCGCTCGGGCAGGCGTGCACTCCTGGTTACTTTATATGGAAATTGACAAGCCGAACGTTAATTCAGCGCAGCCGACCGCCCCTACCCTCGTGAAGGGGGTAGTGGCGGTCGGCTGGAAAATGGCCCGATTGGGGGGGGGGGGGGGGTTAAGCTGTATGACCTGCCGTGAGCTGCCGTGCAGACTATTTATGACCTGGGTCATTGGTAGGTTTTCCACCCGCCTCGCTTTTTCTCAACGCGATTTTTCTGCCCCGACCCCGGAACGAATAAAAAAAAAAAAAAAAGGTTACGTGGCGGTTACGGCAAGGGTAGGTTTGTTTCCTTGACGATAGGCGGTGGGTACATGCGTGGTGATTGAGCACGCATAGGAGAGCTCTGCTTTATATTCTTCTCTGCACAATTCCACTCACGAACGTCGGAAAGGCCAGGCACAGTACTAACGTTCGCGGCGTACGGGGATGTTAGTAACTTATAATCCCATTCACGGTCACCTCGCACTTTCCTTGAAACACTGCCGAAGTTCTACTTCCGGGATATCCCTCCGCCTCACGTGCAAACTAAGCTAAAGTAAGTCTAGAAAATTACGCCAAAGGACGACGCACCGAATTCGTGCGCACTCAGTTGCAATAATATTTCGAACGAGAACTATTTCTTACTAGGAGCTACCAACACACATGTTTGTTCGCCGTTTTTATTCATATTTACGGCGAATGAAATATTAAAATTTGTAAATAAACAAATAGGTAAAACGTCAATTTAATGAAAAATGAGATACTTTAATGTTAACAGAAGTATAAAACGCTTGCGATAAATAACATGTCTAGAAAAAAAACTAAACGTGTCATACATGCGGTGATTTTGCAGACGTTTGATTCAAAAAGGGCGCAGAAGCCGTGAATAAACTATAGTGAAGTTTTTCTATACAATGTGTATTACAGCAAGCTCAAAAAATTACCTTAGTTCTGCCTTTTCTCTTCCGATATTCCACTTATTCTAACCGCAGTTTTCTGCTGAACTCAGCAACATCACGGTTTGATAGTATCACCTTTCTTTGCCTGAGATATAAACAATTTCTCCTATTCGTATTGGGGTGGAACACTTGAGTGTCTGGATAATAATGTGTAAGGTTGATTGTGACATGCGGATTAATAATCCATCATTTAAACCCCAACTGTACTACAATGTCATGGAGATTTAAGTTGAAATAACGACAGTAACCGTGAAAATTTCCGTGAAATAATTATATGACGGCTACATATATGTGTTGTGTTTACATATCTTTGTACCGTTAAAGGCTGCTCACGATAAAGTGAGAACTTTTGAAATCAACCTCAGGAAAATGTCACTGCCCCTGCCTGCATTCAGTTTAGCTAGCGCATGAATGACTTGCGCTCAGTAAAGTTGGTATCGTTGAATGGGAAGTAGTTCCGTCTCTTAAAGTCGAATAAAAAGTTAAAGGGAACCATTTATATTAAATTTAACTATTTCTTTCGCTTTCTGTTTTTTTTTTTATGCATCGAAGTGTAAAAATGAGCAGATATGTTAAATATTTCACCGTTTCACTTGACCAGCGCAGGAATAAAGTGACGAGGCCAACGACAATGTTAATCTTACATAAGGCGGAAGAATACACAACGTGCATACAAGTAGATCTTAAGCAGGTCTTTCAGAAGTGCTCATTTTTACCGCGAATAGCCTATACACATTGTACAGACATCTTAAAAAGAACGAACTGCTCTAAGCGTGATTTCAATTTTCGTTTCTGGATCCGGCACCTCAATCGTTTTTAAATTCTTTTCGGTTATTTTGTCTACCATTGGTCGTTTGTGCGAGACGTAACTTCACAGCTGAGAGCTAGTACCTGCTGCAACTACTGCTAGAGAATGTTACTCTCTAAATTTCTCAATTAGATCCAGTTGATTTTTCTAAAAATGCTTTGTTGTTTCAGTATATATCACAGGTAGGGACATACAAAATTCGTGATATTATTTGTCATCAGGCTAAAATTCACAGTAATGTATACCCTCTAACCGACGTCGGTTCTCCATTGGCAGCCGTATGTATGTAACGTCACTCCCATTCTGAGTGAACTGCACGTGAATGGAGCACACAATTGTGAAGTGTAGGTATATTTATTGGTGCAGAGGTACCCAGGGCGTGTCAAATAAAGTATGGTCCATGGCATATATTTCAGCTGGCGCACTGAGTGACATGCGCCCAGTAAAGTTGGTAACGATGGATGGGAAGTAGTTATATATCTTAACGCCGAATAAGAAGTGCTAAGGTAACCATTTATTATAACTTACATTATTTCTTTCGCTTTCTGTTGGGTTTTTTTTTTTTTATCGAAGAGTAAAAATTAGCAGAATTGAAAATATTTACTGTTCTAGTAATTTCACTTTTCCACTTGACCGGCACACGAATAAAGTTATGAGGCCTATGTTATGAGGCCTATGACAATGTTAATCTTACATAGGGTTGAAGAATACACAACGTACATGTAAATAGATGTTAAGCAGGGCTTTCAAAAGTGCTCATTTTACCGTGAATAACGAAATAACAAATATACGTGTTTTTTTAAGTTCAAAATGTCCTGAAATAATAACGCGAATTTTTCATGTCTCTTAATCATATGCTATATGTATTATATATAAAGTTTTTTTAGGTAATTCCTATACCGTTTCGTGTGTGAGATTCCTTACGCAAAATCAAGTGGGAAATATGAGACACTTTCTATCTAAACTGACAAGTCCTTGAGAGTCGAGATTTTAAACTGTATTTTTTGCAAAATACCGGTAATGAAGTGAAATTAAGAAACTATTTTCCGAGCATTGTTTCATGTTATCGGGATTTTGAACCCAAGAGTATACTCTCATTTATACCTCCCGCCGTAATTAGAATAACAGGCGTGGCTACCCTTGCAGACAAGTGTTTTTGCTGTCAGGATTTATGAACGTTTGGTGCTGGTTTATTGATCAAATGACGTAATTAGCGAAGATAGCCTTATTTTAACAATGTTAAAAAAATTTCCTTCCTTTTACTGAAAAGTGCTGGCAAAAATTTATCCAAAGGTGTCCGTAAACTCTCCGTAAAATTACGAATACATTGGTTTTCAAAATAGAACTTTCCGTAGAATTTACGAAACCTCTCCGTTAATTCCCTGGTTAGTTTTATGTACTTCTAGTTTAAATAATTTTTAATATCAATTTTATTTTTATTTTCATTATGTGGGTGTTATACTGTGTATAAAAATATGATTTAAAAAGTTAATATTTTTTTTATATACTTAAGTAAGATATGAACCCGAGTCACAACGTTGCAAGTTCACGACCCTAACCACTTACTTACAATGCTCACGTGGTGAATCTGGTATAACTTTTGAATTTCAATATTTGTCACTGAAGCAACGTGTTTAGTTTCTGTTAAAGTTAGTGTACTTAAGTGTTGCTAAGTGTTACAGACACTTGTTGCTACTTTTTAATGTTTGAAAGAACATGTCTTAGTGACATGGATAGCCTTAACTGCCTTAGAAAAGATAATTTTCTGGTTACAGTGGAGAGAATGTTTCGGGTAGACTCGGCATTGTTCGTTCCCGAAAAACTGAAGTTATAGGAAATACGTAGATTTTTACGTATTTTGTATTTACACACTTAACTCGGATTTCCGGAATTACGGATTGCGTTTCCGTATATGCGCTGTGCATTTTCGAAAACATTTCTGTAAATATAAGTGAAATTTTAACAGTAAACTACCCCGGACCTACCGTTTTCTTGTAAAACGTGAACAAATTTTCTGGGCGGCAGCGATACGTTTCCAGGTGCGTAGGAAATACGTACACATACTGCAGGAAATCAAACACTAACTGCCGCCGGAAACAAAACAGACAGCTTCGGTACAAGAAGCTTATTACAGGCTATTCACCGTAAAATGAGCACTTTTGAAAGCCCTGCCTAAGATCTACTTGTATGCATGTTGTGTATTCTTCCGCCTTATGTAAGATTAACATTGTCAAGAGCCTCATCACTTTATTCATGCGTTGGTCAAGTGAAACTGTGGAATTATAATAAAAGTAAATATTTAACAATTCTGTTAATTTTTACACTTCGATGTAATAAAAAAAAAAAAACAGAAAGCGAAAGAAATAATTTAAGTTATCAGAAATGGTTACCTAACACTTTTTATTCGCCGTTAAGATACAGAACTACTTCCCATCCATGATTACCAACTTTACTGGGTGCATTTCACTTAGGGCGCCAGTTAAAATATATGAAAGTAGGGCCAGTGACTTTTTTTGTATGGTTGATTCCAATAGGGCTCACTTTATCGTGAATAGTCTTTAGTATAATACATACTGTTTATAGTAAATGTCAAAAATGCCCTCCGCCATTGTCTGTGCAGTGGGCAAATCAACATACCATAAAGGTTATTCACGGTAAAGTGAGCACGTCTGAACGCCCTCGCATTTGAAATAATAGCCAATAAATTTATTTTATTTTAGCCTTCCCAGTGCAGTAGAGTATATACACTGTGTTTATTACTTACATGGCAATATTTATTTAAAGAGGTGGTTAAGGGATAACAATTGGCTGAAAGGAAAAAGTAACTATAGGGCCTCAAAAGTGCTAATTTTACCGTGAATAGCGTATAGACGCATGCATGTAACACTAGACATTCTGCAGGGCGCGTGTTGGCAATACAGTTCTGGTACAAAACATACCTACTCTGTTGCCATTCCCAAGCAGCCGAATTTTTTAAAATAATTATTTAAGATGCTTTTATAAAATAATAATCATTTCATTCGCGGAAGGAATGCAAAATTTAAGGAACATAAAATTGAGCCGTGCAGAAATAGTGTATTTATTGGGCCTTAATTGTGATCACCGGTATAAAATATGTCATGTTTAGTTGCAGTGTAATTAGTTTTTTGACAATCGTAATGTTCTCCCGTTTTTTGCTGATTGTGAATAAACATAATTGTATTTAATTTATTATATACGACTGTTGTATAAATTAAAGTTAACTTACTTAAAAAAAAATATGGCAACAGAAATTAAATTAAAATTAATTTATTTAAAAAAAATACAAGCACGAAAGTTGTTTTCGGAAGAAACTATTTTGCGTTATCTGAACTGTTGTAATGCTAAGCAACGAGTTATAATTTAATGTGCTGTGCGAAGTTCATCGATTTGATCGTAGATAAAACGTTTCTTTGAGTATCCTTTATTAAGGCTGATGAGTTTTATATCTGCAGTTTTAAATATGATGTTAATTCCGTATGCGTGTTTAAATGGGATGTGCAATTTACCAGGAACGCATAAATCGCTGGGCTGCGCCGAGTTCTGGCAAGACCACTCGGAAGAAGCCTGTAGATTTCACCGTAATTCACGTCTCCGTTCCAGCTATTATTCTTCCTTCATTCTATAATTTCCCGAGTGTTCACGGAAGTTCTGAAGGAAAAAAAAATCAGATTTCTAATCTCCCCTCCGCCATTATTTTATGAATCTTCGTACAACCCTTCCCCGCTTTCCACCCTCTAGGCTACTCCGTATTTTTTTTTTCTACTTTCTTAATATGCCCGCCCACTACGTGGCAGTATTTCTTAGAGCTGTATTATACTTTCGTCTGGTGCCAGTGCACGGGAAATGACCCCTGCTTAATTTTATTTATTAAAAAATTCTCTATTTCGTGAGCTATGTCGCTGTCATTGTACTGCCTTCGCGCCAGAATAACTACTGTAATCAGAATAATCTAAGTGTTGAAATACTCTCAGTTATTGTTTTAATTTACATTAAACGTACGTGCTTGATTTTCTTGTTCTTTTTATATTCTTGAGCGTGTTATCACCGAGTGCTATAAAAATTTTACAAAATTACAATGTAAAAAAAATTGAGGGAAAATTCCCTTACATGTAAGCTAACTACCTCTACATGTAAGGTAAAATTACCTCTTAAATGTGAATTAAATTTATATATCAAGTAATGTACTGTCCCCTAATCGTACGGAAAAAGTGGGGGGAAATCCCGTACAAGTAAGGGAATACTAACTATATTGCATAATAAATTTATATATAAAAATACCCCGGAGTATTAGTATTGTTGATTTTTTTATTACCTCTATCCTCTGACGAATAGTAACCGAAACCTCAACTCTAAAATCCTCGACACTTGCTGGTAGGTGGGCGCGAACCATGGTCCTATAACACGATTGGTCGATGCGCTATCCATTACACCACGACTACAACGTGACAACAATAGTAAATATTAGCGTGTTAAATGATTGTTTCATCCGCCCATCCTCCCACTTAGCTGTTGAGACAATGTTGAAGAGATGCGCGCATCGTAAGTTAGTTCTCCTATCCATGTATGCAATTTCCAGCGCTATGTACGTGAATGTTACTCCAAAGCGCTGTAATTTTACCTTACCCGTAAAAGAAAATATTGTTTCCCGCACAAGTTTGCGAATATTACCTTACACTTGTCAGGTAATTTTCCCATTATTTTATTACATTGTAATTATTTATACAGGTGTATTTTTCATATACTATTCGCGATGAAAATTTCAGACGAAAAATTGGTCTATATGTTTTCGTCCTGTCGCGGAATGGTAAAAATTGCTAATTTTGTTCGTGCGTGGGGTTATTTTGCATCTATGTATGCTGAAGTTTATTGAGACATGTTCGCAATTTGATTACACAAGGCAAATGTTTCATAATGAAAATAATTTAATTAGTATCCTTGCACACAGTTACTTCGGTGCACCAAACACGAGCTCGACTAATGAGTCCTATTGCAAATGGAGCGTCCACATTCGTGAAATCGGATAGTTGCTGTTACAACATAAGTGTCGCCACGTGAATAAATTATGTGCGAGTGTAATGGTACTTACCGATCAGCGATACATACGTGTAATGCTTTGTAGTCGCGTATACTGAGAAATTAATTGATATGTATAGATTAGGGAAGAAATCATCCTGTTAGATTATCTTGTCTTACACTCGTACTTCGAATTTTGTTGCGTTCTCAGTGACTTTGAGGACATTGTAAAACGAACCATTAAATCAATTGTGCCAAAATTGGACACAGTTTTTGTCATCCAAAAGATATTTCCAGCCAATTATGTTACGGTCATATAAAACTTTTCCATATAATTTTTTTTTCTTCATGTGTTTGGAATTATTGCCAGCGAAATAATTTTCGGCATTAGGAAAGTGTTAGTATTTGTCAGGCAATTTTTAATTCCGAAACAGCGTATTGTATAATAGACCTGTTGAGGAAGAATGGTCATACAATATATTTAATATGATTAGTATTATCCTTCAAAGTTCAGATCATCAGTGAATATGTTACTAAATTTGAGAATTAGAAAAACTGACCTTTATCCATTTCCCTTTTTATTCTGATGCGTACTCGCGAAGGTTTAATTAGGTTGTGCGATAGAGATGGTCTATCAATTTTGACCAAGAATCTAACAGTCCCACCTATATTTAATTGAAATGTCGTTTTTTGCTAAGGGCGCCCGCGCACGCACATACGCGCATTTACAACATTTTTTTCTAAATCAAAAGTTTCCTATATTTTTTTTACTACGTACAACTTGGTGTAGAATGTCAAACTACACGTGCCTCCTACCTCGGCACCCCTTCCATTCAAGTGCCGAAATGTTCTTGTGTTTAGTGACTAAACAATTCAATAAAATGTATGATCATCGTAAAAACGTTTTTGGTATCTTATCGCTTAAAAAGTACTGTTATTTCATTATATTTTAAAATACAGAGGCACGTGTTAGCATGAAACCGAATGGAGCAATTATCAAGATTTAGAACCAGTGTTACGAAATAGCTTTTAAGACAGTTCATATCTGAAAGGGGCTACGGGCGTAGCTCAATAATGAAGCTTGATTTAGATAGAACACAACAGTATAAGATAGGGTTTATTGAACATAAGGATTATACAATAACTGTACAGCGTATATAGGAAACATGTGTACAAACTCGGGCACGTGCTTTGTGAGGAAACTTATATGGGACACCCATGGCCCACCTCAAATATTGACTGTAGCAGCCTCCAAAGGCGGTGGACCATAAGGACATTATGTGAGGCGAACCGGGGTAATTTCCCGGCCGGGTCACCTCCGGATGTTCGCATGTGGGCATCGTGCCGGACGGTCCCGCTGTTAGGTGGGTTTTCTCGGGGTTCTCCCGTTTGCCCCGCCCTTTTATTCCGGCGCAGATCCATACTCACATAAATCACCCTCATCGACTCTCAAGACCTCGCTGTTACGTGCCGCTACTCTCTTCACGCATTTGGCGGGGAAACACCGCTGAATTCCTCAGGGTGCAGACGGGTTGCCTACTCACTAGGCTATACTATTGCTGCCACAGTACCCTTCGTTTGCGATTTAACCGCAAACGGTGGATCCTAGAGAGTTGAAACAAGGGGGGCTTGTTTGCTACTTACGTCGTTCTGCTTCATCCCACGGTATCCACAATCAATTTAACTTCACGATGTACGTTTTGCATTCAACCAAAGGGTGCCAACCCATATTATTTACATAATGGGGGTGTGTTCGACTGGCCATACCTACCGTGTATCCAAGATCTTGGCTTACTTGCTCTGTATACCAATTTGTGTTCCTCTAACGCAAATACTTTGACTAATACCCCACGCAATGCCCTTGTCGCCCACCGCCTTTAGGGGCTGCTACAGCCCTTATTATTTGAGGTGGACCATGGTTGTCCTACATCAATCTTCCTCTTTTCCGGTCACGAATCACATGCCCGAGTTTGTACACATGTTTACTATACACTCTGTACAAGTGACTATTGATCGGGGAAGCTTAAATGGAATATAAAGATGCTAATTAATTATAATAAGTTGTCCGCCACTGTTATTACAATCTATTTGGAGAGTCCCCATCTTGTTCATGTTGCCGGAGGCTGATCCTAGGAGGCGGTTAACGACGGCCGGACATACCCATCCCCATGTCTTGATGCGCTGCCTCGATGACAAAAGATGCCGCTTCCAGTGTTACGTTGGCCTAAATCGGGCGGTTTACTGGCTGGTGGTGGGGGTTTCTGTAACTGCCCCCCGCAAGGTGTTATTGCAATCACGCTCGTGCCTTGGTTCAATGTTTGAAGGCGTGATCAGGCAGGCAGTTCAGCTCAGGCCTGAACACTTCGTAACACTAGGCACCACGTATCAAACTTGATGACATATTCAAAAAGTTATGTGGACCTCCCAGGACCTGATAACGGATCACAGTATAAGAACAGCTGTTCTAATTAATTGAAATTAGGCTGAAAAGATCCTTAGCAGGAGTACAGTGGCGTCTGTTTTCCAGGAGCCGCCCTACAATAGAAGTGGCTGAGGAATGCCTACTATAGGCTGTTCACGGTTAAACGAACACTTTTGGAAGCCCTTCTTAAGATCTTCTTGTACTCACGTTGTGTGTTCTTCCGCCTTATGTAAGATTAACGTTGCCATGGGGCTCATCACTTTATTCATGCGTCGGTTAAGTGAAACTGTGAAATTATTTGAAAAGTAAATATTGTACAAATCTGCTCAATTTTACACTTCGATGCATTAAAAAAAAAAAAAAAAAAAAAAAACCGAGAGCGAGAGAAATAGTTCAGAAATGGTTACCTAACACTTTTTGTTAGAAGTTACCAACAGCCATCGTTACCAACTTTACTGAGCACGTGCCACTCAGTGTGCCAGTTAAAATGTATGCAGATAGGGGCAGTGACTTTTTCTAACTCACTTGATCGTGAACAGCCTTCACCAATTTCTCCCTACTCTTGTCTCCGTCCACTGTGCTCCCGCGGAATCCTCCCTCCAGTGTCTCTCTCTCTTTCTCTCTGTGCGGGAGCGATATTATGTTTTTAGTGCGGAGCGCCGCGCCCTGGCTCTCAAAGAAGCCGGCCTCCGCGTGGCCTGGGGGCAACACTTTATTGCCCGAGAAGCACAAATCCCCCCCCCCCCCTCTTCCGAACAGTCAATATCGTAGCTCGCTCATTGCGGCCCTGCGCGGAACAAGCCCCGAACACAACGTGCGGTCGTCTTCCTTCATCACGGTCCAGAGATCCCAACTTTCAGCCGCGCGCCTTACCTAACCCTTTGTCGCGCGCTCTTAAGAAATTATTCGGGAATTTACCATACCAGTGTATACGCTTAGTGAAAAAAGCGGGAATGGTAATATATCCCTCTTTACTTTCGTTGTACCTTTCCTACAGTCAAATGCGTAGGGAAATTCCGAACTTTGTATAGTTGCGACGCTAAATATCCCTATATCTGCAGCTTGATGTGTGGCATTATTACCATAGAGTGTATGTAGATTAAAATATTTCAATATAGTTTAGGAAGTTAACCAGAGAATTTTTACAGTGCAGTTGAATCTATCATTTTTTTATACGTTGCTATAAACAAATTATTGGTTCGGGACAGTACTGATATCCGTCTGGTGTCCATACGGCGTTTTTTTCATTTATCGGAACCAATAAGAATCTTGTTCGTACTTTATCTTACTGGCAGCAACGGTTTATAAGGCTACGAAAATATTGTTTCAACAGCGAATGATGTTTTCTACACGTAAGGAACCTTTTTCATTGGACTCTTATTCTCTACTGTGTAGAGTGCAGACCATTAAAGCTGCTTCATATGCAACAACCCCTACACAGGACACTATGACTGAAAGGATTAAGGGGGTAGTATCCATTCCATCTTCAATTTTTCTTGCGAATCTTCCTAGTAAAAATTGATGACAAGAGATATATTACTACCTAACATTTTTTTTATATTTTTTTTATTTATTTTTTTTTTTTGAATTTGTGTGGTTTCAATTATACATGTATTTTCCCATGTGGGGTTGAAAATATAAAATAACTAGGTTATATTTGATTACGGTTACAGATGTGAAACTAATCATGCAAGGGAAATAAGCTGGACTCCAAAATAACTGTTAAAATGTTCCCTATTCCTTGATTGCCGTGGTTATTAAATATTGACTCCGAAAATTAAGTTATGGAGGAAAATATGTAAATCCAAGATGGTGAGGATATCTCCCCCAGTGGACTACGTACTAAACATTTTCTATGAAATCGTTGTTTGCGCATATGCGCGTTTATCGGTAAGTAAATGTTCTGGTAATACGATTTTTTTTTGCCAGGAGAGTTAAATACCAGTAATGTAATGCATAGAGACCTGAAAAATTACCGAGTTCGATTACCTATAGGCTAGATTTCACGGTCTTATATAAACTCTAGCAGATATCAAGTGTTTATTGGTTGCTTGTTGTGACAGTACAAGGCGGCGATTAGGCCTACAATTTATTGCATGTTTGTTATTGGCTCATTCGTCTTCAGGAAGTGTCAAACAACGCGTCGACCAATGCGAAATTAACGTGGACGTACAAGTTTGCGAATTCCAGCTTATCTAGAAATGAATCTGCGAATTTTTCAGGTCTCTACTAATGCCGTATGTAGGCTGTCCATGGTAAACTGGGCACTTTTGAAAGCCCTGCTTAAGATAACTTGTATGCACATCTTGTATCCTTCCGCGACATGTAAAATTAACTTTACTATGAACCCGTTCACTTTAGCGATGCTTCGGTCAAGCGAAACTGTGAACATGTTAGAAAGGTATGTATTGAACGAAGTTGCTCATTGTTACACTCACATGCATTAAAAAAAACAGCAAGCAAAAGAAATAATTTCAAGTATTCACAGATTTTTACCTAAAACTTTTGGTTAAACGTCGAAACTTGGGTGTACTCGTCTTTAAGTTATCCACGTCTGTAACTTTGACGTATTTCTCGTATGAAATAAAATTGAGTGTTTTTCCCCTCGAAATACTCAATTGTCAACTGATTAAAAATGTAATTTATTTAATTGGATCAAGAGAAAACACACGCAGAACTTAAGTTACTGCCAGTTTACAAATGCAAATGTGTAAATGCATGTTTCTAAGTTATTTGTGAACAGAATTTTATAATCTGGTTCGTGCAAGAAATCATAATATTTTAGCAATATTCCACAATTTATTTTATTACACAGGAAAAGAGTAACTTACCGCATAATCCTTTAACATATTGAAATAGTTTCCTGGACGGTTATCCTGAATGACAAGTGCTGAAAAAAGTTAAACTATTTCAAAGATATGTTTCATAGACTTTGCAATTATATAGTTATCAATGTTTAACGTTCATATTGTTAAAGCAGTGTAAGTTTTACTTTTAATTTGATCATACATTAAAGTAAAACTTGCTACATTTTTTACCAGTACGTTTACATTTACAATAAATAAGATGTACGTTTGAGAAAAATTGTAATACATTTGAGTGTATTTAATTTTACTGCATGTTGGGCTATCTAGTTTTTTTTTTTTTTTTTTTTTACAACATAACGAGTAATGTTTTTGTAGAACTAGATGTTCCGATCGTGAAATTGAACTGTCAGAAAAATTATAAATAATCGTATCTATAGAATTTTAGTTCCGTGAATACACTCACAGGGTTGTACTGTGTACATTTATACCCAAGTACAAATATTTTAAATCTTCGTTCTAGTGACATTGACGTCTAGATTACTCCATGCATACGGCCATTAGATAGTCAGGAACATCAAAATGTTTGGTGAAAAACCTTACCACGTAATTAATCAGTTGTTGGCACCATACATGAAAACAAATGGAAATTACTTTTTTTTACCTCCCAGATATCTGTAGCCAAATTGATTGTGATGGTTTAAATTCCCAAAAGTTATTGTTTTATTGTCTGGTGCACGTTGATAATTTTCGCCTGTTTGTTATAGCAGACGCTCCAATGTTTCGAAGCTGCGGTTGCGGGAATAACGACATACAAATTTTGATTTAATACATTGGTCAGTGTGACTGTATCCAGTAATTTACATGTAAATGACTCGATAATTAAACATTCATGCGCGTCTGTTGAATCATTTTGTTCGTTCGACGTAGAAAAGCGATGGTAAATCAACACGTGAAACAGTGAGGGGAACTTCGCTTTTTTTTTTTTTTTGTGTGTGATTTAAATCATTCTCTAATGGACGGCTTGTATATTCTTGTAGATCATTGTACCATCGGTCGCTTGTGCAGCCATTATCTGCGATGTAATCGTGTTTGTAACGAGCTGTTGTTAATAGCTTGTGCGTGCGTGTGTGCGCGCGCGCGCGCGCGTGTGTGTGTGTGTCAAAATACTGGTGCCTCAGCGCATTCTTAGTACGATGTCTGTGTGTGTGTGTGTGTTTTTTTTGGGTTGGGGGGGGGGGCATTTAACGAGGTTTCGTGGCCATTGTAATCGGTGGGTTTTAAGTTTAAAGTAATACGTTACGTCGAACCAGCTTGTTCAGAATTGTTTCAGTGTTATTTGGAATATAACTTAATACGGAACTGCAACTAAAGTTCGATTTTTAAATTAAAAAAAAAAAAAAAGCTTGTTATCGTTTACTTTCTTGCATTCGAGGACATTAACTTATGTATAAACTACCATAACTATGAAAGAGTTACAATTAACATTTTAGGAAAATGTGGTGAACAGCTGCATCATTGTAGAAACAAAAACTACTGGTTACATTATAACAAATACCAAAAAGTATTAATAAACATTCAACTAAATTTTTACTGAAATGGTCCAACCATGGACACCCATCGCCATGAATGGATCACCAAGTTGCTACGAATGGACCACTACAGTATATTTAAAAAATACAATTGTTATTTAAACGTTTGTTGAACTAACACAAACTATATTATACTATTACATTTTCTGGGTATTTATGGCATGACGAAACATCACTGTTCCCACAAAAAAAATCTTGCCAAATTGTCTG
Source organism: Dryococelus australis (assembly GCA_029891345.1). Lineage (NCBI taxonomy): Eukaryota > Metazoa > Arthropoda > Insecta > Phasmatodea > Phasmatidae > Dryococelus > Dryococelus australis. Next base: position 42,323,775 of record CM057006.1, read on the forward strand.
TAGTTTTAAGGCTTTTTCTTGTCCATTGATAGCAGCAATGAAATGATAGTTTACTTCCAACATCAAAAGTCTCAACATTAGGCCTAATGAAGGCAGTTTTCACGGGGGGGAAAAAAAAAAAAAAAAAAAAAAACAGTTTTGCCCCTCGACTTACACCTGCACAGTTTGAATGGACCCAAATTTTACATGCCATGCACTGGATCATTTCTTCAACAGATACTTCTTGGCACAACTCACAGTACCAATCATTTTCAACATTTGGAGGTGTTCTCGAATCAGCAAAGTTTAATATTTGTGTTGGTTTCAGAGCATTATTTTCTGGTACGCCTACTGGTTGATTACTCTTTCTTTTTCGGTTAGCCTTGGCTTAGATGTGAACTTTTTTTTTCAGCTTCTTCCAAACTCTTTTTATTAGGGGAATCTGTGAGTATTTGAACTATTTGACTTCCTTTCTTTCGTCGATCAGCTACAGCAATGACTGATATTGGAAGTGGGTAAATGGACTGTACTGAAACTGGAAACAAATTCCTATTTCTTCAGCGCTATTACTAAGAATACTATTTCCTGTTCCAGAGTTGGCTGTTTCGTTTCTCATGAGATCTGCTGTGGCTGGTAAATTCTTCGCACATGATGGTCCAGGCTGAACTGCATTGGAAGCTGAAAAATGATGATCTTTAAACACATCAGGATCGACTGGCCACACACCTGAATGTCCAAATCCACTTATCGCTGTCCCAACAGTAGCTGCTCGTCCATATGCTCTTCCAAAAATCTCTGCGATTTGGAACTGAGTAACACATCGACCTGGATAACATCTTAACCATTTTTCGATTTCGTCAATATAATATGAACTGAGTGGTTCAAAGAAAGATGCATCCAGAAGCTGTAATCTGTGGGTGGTGTGTCCTGGAAGTGCGAGCATAACTATTCCATTTTCTCGTGCTAGATGTAAGGCTTCAAGATTCTTTGTGTGTGGAATGTCCATCCAGTAAAATGAGTTCTTTATTTGTCCGAGTCGGCCGAACAATTGAAATGAAATGTTGCAGCCACTGTACGAATATATCTTAAGTAATGTACCCGTTGTCGGGATTAAATGCAAAAATACTGCCCGGTGGCGCACCATCTTTCAGTTCGTCTTTACAGCGAGCACGTTTAAAAATTAGCATCTGCGGAACGAACTGCCCAGCAGCACTGGCACAATAAACTGCAGTAGTCGTGACGCCTCTTTCTTCACTAGAAATCGAACCAACCTGATGTTTGCCCTTGTGTGCAATGACTTTCTGTGTTTTTTTTTTTTGCACTGCTGTTATTCCACTTTCGTCCATGTTGAATATTCTAGTACCGTCTAAATGATGTTCATAAACTACTTTCATCAAAACCTCAAAAAAAAAAAAAAAAATCCTTTACTCGCTCTCTGTTGAAACCAGATGCCCTAGCCATTGATGTAGCCTCTGGCTGCCTAAGAGAAAGCTCTTTGTGTCTGCTCATGAACTGGTAATACCACTTTTTGCTAGCGATTTTTTTAGTTTTGTTGAATCTGTGTATACCATTTCTCTCCGCGACAGCACAAGGTAACTTGCTGAGATCGGTGGTAGTAACACCAAACACACTCATATAATTGTAAAACATGCTGCACAATTTCATCTTCAATGTGCGGTAGTATGCCACATACATTACCCCAATTACTTTCTTATCTTCAATAGCATACAAGTTCTTAACATATTTGTGACATTTTAATGTGGCTTTGGGAACTCCATATTGCCTAGCTGCCTCGATCAAACCCATATCACCGTTTCTTACTGCGGATAAGGCTCGGCTCGTTGATTCTTCTGACCTCGTGACGTACTTCACGCCTTTAGGCATCCTGAAACAGTAGCCCAAATTGGTTAAATGTTTATCCAAATAATGCGTTAACACTACACGTATTAGTATACAGCATAGGCCTACATGCCGTACACTGTATGCAGACTTAACAAATATGGCCTAAGAATGGAAGAAAGTTTATTGGCAATATGTTTTGTTAATATTTTGATCGCAGTGAAGGTTGTACACCCCTTGTATTTAAAAAAAACTACGACCGCGCTAGTGCGTATGTAGGCCTGATGTCATGCAGTATTAAAAATTAGATTGGTCCTCACTATCTATAAGCAGCAGATACGAAGAATGTAAGAGACAGCACAGCTATCTTATCCACACATTGACTCAGCTACTATACAGATAGCAGCTCTCTTCTATTCCTGCTTTCCTGCCGCGTATAATTGTTCGACAGTGATATAGGCTGTTCACGGTAGTGAGCACTTTTTAAATCAACCTTAGGAAAAAGTCACTGCCCCTACCTGCGTATATTTTAACGGGCGCAATGACTGACATGCGCCTAGTAAAGTTGGTAACGGTGGAGGGGAAAGTAGTTCCGTATATTAACGTCGAACGGAAAGTGTTAGGTAACCATTTGTGATAACATAAATTGTTTATTTCGCTTTCTGTATTTTTTTAATGCATCTAAGTGCAAAAATGAGCAAATTTATACAATATTAACTTTTCTAATAATTTCACTGTTTCACTTGACCGACGCATGAATAATTTGACGAGTCCCATGTCAATGTAAATTCTACATAAAGCGAAGAACACAGAGTGTATATAAGTAGATGTTCGACAGGGCTTTCAAACGTGCTCAATTTACTGTGAACAATCCTTATTAAGAATTTTGCATAACTGTAGGCGTAGTAAGTTAACAGCCCCACGCCATTCTTTCTCTAATAGTGAAACGCACAGCAGGCCTCGTCAGTTTCGGCGCTTGTTTGTTTTATTGATAAGACTGTTAAAAAAAAAAAAAACCCCGAGTGGGGAGTAAACCCAGGGCGACGCAACACTCTCCGAGTGACGGGCTTTCCAGCTGGGGCCCGTAGGTGCCTTTCATCCCCGGACGTGACATGAAGCGGGACCCTAGGATGGAGCGGCGTTTGATATTTAAGGGCGGGGAAAACGGTAGTACTATTCCCCACACGCGAAGATCCGAGAGTGAACCCGCCGGTGATCGAACCCAGATCGCTCGTGGTGGGAAGCGAGCGCCCTAGCCACTGCGCCACCGCTGCCCCTGTTAAGATTGTTGGCACCAGTAATATATGTTGGTAGTTGTAGAGCTTTGTGAGAGTTGCAGTGATATGTCCTCGTGTCAGAGTACCCTACTCGAATTATTATCATGTGCTTGCATAGAAGAAACATTGGCAGATGCCGTGCACATTCGTCGAAGTTGGTCTCTTATAACCATTAAAAAAAATGATGACGAAATTGTAATGTATTCTCTGATAATGGTGATAACACGCCTTTCTTAGTCGTAGACTTTAAATTTCGCGTTTTCTAATCGTACTGTAGTATGTGTCCGCGGCGAAGGATTTGACAAGAGTGTTAGGTGTTTTCTAAACCATCGCACAGCACATTTAAACGGAAAATGAAACCCTTGTTAACTGCCGTAAAAAAAAAAGTGTGTTCCATCAAGCATTGTTCTGTTGCTGTACATTCATCATGTGAGTTGTAAACATGTTTCTCAGGACAGCTGCACTTATGCGTATAGATGAAGGTTTGTCGCGGGAAAAGTAGACTGTTTGCTAGGATTCAACATACTGTACATATTCCCCGCAGTTTTCTTTTTTTATTGGCTGTCGTGCATGTATTGAACTATTGCTCAAGTTCGCTGGGCCATTGAGGATTCTGATGCTGTAAGGCAGGACGTTGGCGATTGGTCTGCAACAACTTAGCCGAGTCAAAACCCTGTTTATCCATTCATGAAAGAACAAACTAGTTACAGTGTTATAGAATATCTGTTGGCTCAAAAATTTTTTCGCGATTTTCCATCATCTCTACTGTTCTACCGAGAGTTCAATTTATTCTGTTTGATGCGTAATAGACGATCTGTGGTCGGCAAATGCCGTTATCTATCATGCTTACTTTGTCGTTTATTGAAGTGGATAGTGAAAGCACAGCGCCGTTCTGCATTATAAATAAATAGAAAGTACGCTATTCCAGTAGAAAATGAACAGCCACACTTGATAAAGTAGTCGGGGAATTACAAGGATTCCAAAATTGCAAAAATTATCAATATTTGGGGAATTTCCCGTGACATGACTTACGTTATTGCCTGTTTCGTATTCATTCTGGTCAAAATTATAAGTGCTTCTCCATAAATAATTTTACCCTGTTACATAAAGAAACATTTAGAATATAACTGACATAAGAATTTTGTTTGCATTTCATTCCAATTTTTGAAGTAGATAACCATATTACGTAATTTAGGGTTGAAGTTTTCAGTAGTCGGTGGCGTGTTTAAACGGAAGCAAGCGAACGTAAGTTTAGTTCAGTTTTGTTTAACCAGTGCAAATAAAAATGCATTTACTAATAGATTTTTTATAAACTCATTATTTGTATGCACGTAAATGTGCAAGTGATACCTATTCACCTCGAGTTATTGTGACCTAAGTGGCCGAAGTTCGTACTTATGCGATGGTATTGCTCATGTGAGTGGTGAAATATAAAGGGTATATCGGCTTAACGGTTAACATAATGCAATCGTTTTCAAAGCTAACATTGCATAACATGTATAGTGCTTTACAAAATCATAAGCAGATCCAACCCGTAGGAGGAAAAATACATCAAACATAGAACGTAAATTGCTAACGGCTAGGAAATGTGAAACACAAATCCACACACATGCACAATTGTAGTAAGCGAACTGTGTGTGTGTGGTGTGTGTATGGTGTGTGTGGTGTGTGTGTGTGGTCTGCGTGTGTGTGTCTGGTGTGTGTGTGTGTGATGTGTGTGTGTGTCTGGTGTGTGTGTGTGATGTGCGTGTGTGTGGTGTGTGTGTGTGATGTGTGTGTGTGTCTGGTGTGTGTGGTGTGTGTGGTGTGCGTGTGGTGTGTGTGTATGGTGTGTGTGTGTGATGTGTGTGTGTGGTGTGTGTGGTGTGTGTGGTGTGCGGGTGTGTGTGTGGTGTGTGCGTGGAGGTGGGAGGTGATGATGGTGGAGGAAAGAGAAAGAGTAACTACTTGGGAGATGTTTCTAGTCACCGTCAGAATTACGATTTAATAATAGGTTGATGTTATACTTCGCTATTGGTTACTGACTGAAATGTGTCTACGTCGGGTGTGGCAATTTTTTCACGTGTTGCAGTAGGTAAATACAAGTTTGTAAAACTACGCATGCGTTACTTTTCCCTCTCGGAGTGCGTGTTTGTTGGTAAACATTGTTACAGTCGAATCCAACAAACATTATTTCAATGACGTTCGCGCTTTGCACTTCTGCAACGTTTGCGATGCAGTGCCGGTGTTGGAATCTATCGTGATCCCAATTATTTGTCGAGGACGAAATTTATTTGCATGCGTCTGCATGTTGACTTTCGTCTGAAAGATAACATTAAAATTAAGTGAATAAGTACCTAGTTAGATGTGCATTTATGAAGGAAATTGAGTGATTCTCTGGGTTCGAACGATTTTTATCGTTCCGAAAATACTTCGGCTATCACCCGCTGTTGGATAGTATTCATATTTAATTTTGTTTGGAAAAAAATGACATAGACCGTTCACGGTAAATCGAGCACTTTTGAAAGCCCTGCTTTAGATCTGTTTGTATACACATTGTGTATTCTTCCACGATGTGTAAAATGGACACTGCCATTGACCTTAGTCCTTATTCATCCGTCGGGCAAGTGAAACTGTTAAATAATGAGAACAGAAAATAGTTTATAAATAGCTAAATCTTATACGCGTATACATTAAAAACAAGCAAAATAATGTATTCCGTCATTTACATTTGTTTACTTAACACACTTTCTCCTCATCGTTAAAGGCTGTTCACAATAAAGTGAGCACTTTTGAAATGACCCTTACGAAAAAGTCACTCCCTTTGGACGCATATATTTTAATGGGCGCACTGAGTGACATTTGCCCAGTATAGTTGGTAACAATGGATGGAAAATAGTTCCATATCTTAATGTCGAATAGAAAGTGATAGGTAACTATTTGGGATAACTTCAATTATTTCATACGCTTTCTGTTTTTTTTTTAATGCACCGGAGTGTGAAAATGAGCAGATTTGTATAATATTTACTTTCCTAAAAGTCCTACAGTTTTACTTGACCGACGCACGAATAAATATACAAGACCCATGGCAATGTTAATCTCACATAAGGCGGAAGAATACACAACGTGCATGCAAGTATATGTCAAGTCGGGCTTTCAAAAGTGCTCATTTTACCGTGAAGCAGCCTATAGTAACTTTATTGGCCGCGCGCTGGTTCGTGTGCCCTACAAAATATGTGCAGGTAAGGACAGTGACTTTTTCAAAGGTCGATTTCAAAAGTTCTCCGTAAACCAACACATAATTGACTTACAGTTGATTATGGCATAATCATAGGCTGACAGGAGGCTCTATGGAATCCAATCTGTCACAACCATGATGGAATCATATCGCAGATGATTCTGTGACGCATCATCCGCTCAAAAGTTCGGCGAAGAGTTGTTGCGGAGAATCGACCGCAAGACTTCCGCTATAGGCGCCAGCGAGGCGGTCCCTCAGTAACATAGCCATTCAAGTTCATTAGCGATAGTTCACTCCTTTGAAGTATCGATCATGCGTATACCTTTGTTACGACGTGGTTATTTTATTTAGTTTGTAGCCATAAGCTCTAATCTGCTGTACAGAAAAATAAAATAAAATGTAATTAACAATAAAACAGGATTTGTCAGAATAATCTTTTATGTGGCCCATTCGTTGCTATTCTGTGGGAGTAACATTCCTTGAGGCAAATAAAATTATATCTCGGCATCCGATATCCGGTCTTTCGTCAAAGAAGCTTCCGTGGGTTTCCTTTTGTCGCTACTTCCTGTGGCGCTCTCTACAAAGACTGTATATACACGTAAACCATTTATTTTTATACAGCGCTACTCGTTAGTCACGCACAATGCTTTTACCGTCGAATTCATAACAAGAGAGATCCGCTGGTAAAGAGTACACACAAGTCGGCTGTCACAAGGCCTCTTTGTAGTGTATAATACTGTGAACGGTTTGGTTGTTAACATCGTTACGTCACGTGGTCTGGTTTTTCCCCTCCAGTCGTTGGTATTTTCGTGTAAGACGTACATTGTTATTTTGGGCGAATCCATTGAGGTTTCCCAAAACTATTTGCTCGTTTAGTTTTAAGAATTTCACCTTCTCATATTTGTATGCACTTTGTTTTGAACATTTCTTAATTGGCAGTATTTCTCTTTTATATTTCTTATTTACGATAGCTGCTATGCTGTGTCGTAGCACATGTTTTTAAGGAAATCACTCTTTCGAGTTCGTAAAACATACGTAAAAATCAGTTAATTCCACCCATACATCACTAACAACTTCCGGATGATTTTGCTCATTCCGCTTCCTTGACACTTAATTTTTATAGAATTTGATTTTTTTCTTAAAATGATTTTGAAACCTTACTCTTAATATATTAGAGGAAAATATCATGTGCCTAATTGTTTTTTTAAACACTAATGTGTTATGCTTACTAGATGTTTAATTTACCATTTTTCTGCGTGTGCTAGGAGTTCATGAAATGGGATTTATTTTCCACTTCACCCAAATATTGACAAGAGGTAAAAAGAGGATAAGAGCATCTGAAAAATTCTCATATTTGGTTAAAATAGAGTCCATATATGAGGGGGGGGGGGGGAATATAAATTACATATAACTTGTTAGTCTGGACATGAACATAAAAAGTAAGTGGTTACGTAAAAAGACAAGCTAGGTTTATAATATTTGCAATCTTCCACATATGCACTCGTACATTGGCTCTGTTATGAATAATTTTACAGAATAGCTAAACTTTTCTTTACAAAACTTAAAGTGAAATGTGCATAATCTTGGTCAGCATTATAGATTAGAAGACGGGAAATGAACTTTTTGCATATGGATATCACTCAGATGGGTATGTACGTTCTAACTATTGTTAATCTTTACAGTAATGCCAACGTAACTGTATGTGTTAGTATCACAAACTATATAAGTAGTTATTATGGCAGAATTCTTTCCGTCCTTCAGAACGAATAACTTCTTCAGCATAATGTCAAGAATGATGATACAACTAACAGAAATGTAATCCATAAAGTGTCAGAATATCCCTGTGCTAGGACACTTAGTTTGGCTACTGATACCATGAAACCAGATTACCGAAATATTCCGTAGTTTATTATGTGCTGAATATTTCCAAGTACACTAAGGCAAACCGGGTGCGATTCCGGTTTGGTTCAGCTCCATATTTTCGCAAGTGGGAAAACTTGGGAAACGTGCCTGCCGGCATCTTTGTCTGGCATCTTTCTCGGAGTGTTCCTGTTTTCCCCTTCTCGTGCATTCCTTCGCTGCTCCATCTCAGTATCGCTTCACCACCATGGTTGGAAGAAAATTCTCCCCTCTTAAGCTCTCAACACCCGAACCTACATGATTTCGCACAGAAACGAGGAAACTGTCTTTGTTGGCAGTGGGCTATTGTATCTAAACGTGAAAATTTCAAAAGCACGTCTGCGGCGAACAAGTCGTTGACTTCACTTTGCATTACAGATATAAAAGGTAAACTATGATTCCATTAATATGTCAGAATATCGATTCCACTGAAATTTGGAAGAATCGATATTGTGTTATAGTCATGAGTTGGTAATTCAGTTTTTGTGTCTGGACTGCAGGCTAAGGTCAATACCTCGTGCGCCATATACCTACTTTTGAAATTGTCATCTTTAAGAATATAAATGAGCAAGAAAAACCAAGAATAAAAAATGGCGGGTAAAGCTTTGCCCCTCTGACGCGTTTGCGAGACTCACAGCATGCACAAAAGGCATGCACATCAATTATAGCCTATTCGTGGTGCCTTTACACTTTTTGAATCAAACCTTCAAAAAATCACCAAATGTATGATGCGTTTAGTTGTTTCCTAAATACGCCATGTATCACAAGCGTTCATACCTCTGCTAACATAAAAGTATATCCCCCCCCCCCCCGGTTAAATTGAAGTTTTGCCTAACTTTTATTTATAAATTGTAATATTTTTATTAATAATGAGTATGAATTAAAACATTGGGGAAATAGGAGTGCTGGTAGAACCTAGTAAGAAATAATTCTCACGCAAGATATCATTACAAGTGAGTGCGCACGAATTCGGTGCGCTGTCCTTTGGTGTTATTTTCTATACTTAGTTAAGCTTAGTTTGCAGGAGGCGGAGGAATATCGTGGAAGTAGAACTTAGCAGGGCTTAAGAAAAGTGCGAAGTAACCGTGAATGGACTATATCTCGTCGCAAGTTGGCCGACCAAGCCACTGACCTGTCGCGTGGTCCTGGAGTCGTGCAACATGCAAGCACGGAGCTGCGAACTGCGGCCCTATCATTTTTTTTTCATGGCATAATAACGCAGATAAAGGTGAGCGCCATGTTCCTTTGAACTGCTATAGAAGATTGTGAGAGAATTTTGTGTAGATATAATAGTCACCTTATTATGGCAATTTTCATGGAAAAACGCCTTAGAGATGAAAAGGGGAACTCCGAACAACTTAGCGTTCTTAAAACACGTCTTTGCTGTTCCTGGAAAGTAGACTCCAGTCAATGATTTTGAGTATTTTTCAGATAACGGTCCGTACAGTTCAGTTTCATACGCCATACAATGATCTTGTCTGTGTTACACGTAGTATACAATATTTTAAATATAATATGTATCATGCACACTATACGGGCTGTATCTAAATTCGACCGATAAACATCGGCTACAGGTTAATCACCAAAAAAGAAAGTGAAAACGTGTATCCCAAGGGCGGTGCAGAATTTTGAAGTTGGACTCAAAGCACTAGTTTACTTCAAATATTGTAGAAAATATTCAAGATGAAGCACGGAACTTCTGGGTAATGTGTACCGAAACAAAGATCTGCAAACACCAAAACACCTTATGACATTGCAGATTTTCCGGGTTATGTTTACCGTTGATCATAGACATGTTAATTATATATGATTACAGAGTACTAGCTTAAGTTGTCTCTTCATTAAATATTATTCCAAATAACGCCTTATTATATGAGTTAGTATAATTTTTCGTTATTTTAATAGCTTGTTTAACATAGATATCACACATAAGTATTTTTCATTTGTTTATAGACATTATTCAGTTAATTTTCATTTCTTTACTAGTGTGTAGTCGGCATTAAATGTTTATTAAACAAAAGCACTAAATAAAATTATCCTGGTTGTCTCTCGTCTCGCCATTGCTGATTGGCGGAGAGATGTGTCATGGTCAGACCACATACAGTCGGAGGACAGGAGACAACATGAGTTAGGCAAATGTAAAATAGAACTAATTTTCTCTTTAGAACGTTACTCACCACCTCCAGAGACGGGCGTTAGTATAGTGGAAGAAGTTTAAATGACATGATTAATAACGGATTATATATAATTGTTGAATTTTATTGGTGCAAGATATTTTAAAAGAATAATAGTAATTTATGTTTTTTTTAATAGGTGTACGAGTGATATGTTGTTAATTTGCCTGAAACGATAAACGATTAATACTCGAATAATTGGTTGGCGAAGAAGAATATATGAAATGAAAAATATTTGAGAAACTTTGCATTTCGACATCCTATAAACTGTATGAAATGTACCTATAGGCTATTCACGGTAAAGTGAGCACTTTTGAAAGCCCTCCCTTTTGGTATAATAGTCGATAAATATATTTTATTTTAGTCTTAGACTTTTAACTTCCGAGTGCGATGGAATACACACATTGTGTTTATTACTTACGCGCTAAGATTTATTTATAAAGGTGGCTGAAAGATAAAAAATGATAAAACAAAAAAGTAACTAGGGCTTCAAAAGCGCTCACTTGATCGTGAACAGCATATAACGACCTGTCTGTCGCTCTCCTCGAAATATTTCATTGAAATAGTTACGGTTATTATCCTTATTTCAACCAAATCTCCATGACGCGGTACAGTGTGTGGGATTTAAAAGGCGGATTATTAAGGTTGAAGTAAAGCAACTGCCTATGGAGCACTGCACCCGACTATACAATCTGAAGAACTCTTTAAAATGTAGTACAGACACCATGAAAGTGCGATTTATGCTGTATATGAAAGAAGAATGTGTATGCTTTGCAACAATATAAAACATTTTACTAACATATACTTTTTAAATTAAAAAATATAATCGATTAAAATAGTCTGTATTTTTAACAAAATCTAAGCACATTTCCGTTTTGGATGGTTCGGAAAGCAGAATTCGCAAGAAAATCAACTTCAAGAAAGATCGTTTTAATATTTACTGTCATCATGTGTAAGAAAATCACACTGTAGGCTGTTCATAGTAAAATGAGCACTTTTGAGGATCTACTTGTATGCAAGTTGTGTATTCTTCAGCCTTATGTAAAATTAACATTGCCATGGGCCTGATCACTTATTCGTGTCAGTCAAGTCAAGTGAAACTGTGAAATTATTAGATAGTTAATATTTTACACGTCTGCTAATTTTTACACTTAGATGCTTTAAAAAAAAAAAAATTTAACTTATTACAAATGTTTGCCTAACACTCTTTATTAGACTTTAAGATATGGAACTACTTTCCCTCGATCGTTATCAACTTTACTGGGCGCATGTCACTCAGTGCGCTCGTTAAAATATATGCAAGCATGGCTAGTGATTTTTATTAGAGGTTTATTTCAAAAGTGCTCAGTTTATAGTGAACAGCCTTTAATAGTGTATCATATAAATTTTATAATTAAATTTATTTACGTCAGCTTCACGCATAAAGGTTTGTGACAAATGGACGCACATTAAAATAATTATAAAAATTATTTCCTACATTATTGTTACAATTTTACTACACACAAACCTAGTAGACATTGTGGCAATATTCCTTGACGAAAATTTTCTTGCAAATTCTGCTTTCTGAAGCATCCAGAATGAAATACGGTTACATTTTGTTCAAAATAGAGGTTGTTTTAATCAATTATTTTTTTACATTAAAAAGGTATATTTTGTTAAAATATTTTATAATGTTGGAATATATATATATATATATATATATATATATATATATATATATATATATATATATATATATATATATATATAATATATATATATATATACACACACACACACACACACACACATTCGTCTTTCATATACAGCATAAATCTCGCTTTCTGGCAATTTTTATGATTTCTGTACTACTTTTTTATGAGTTCTTCACATTGTATAGTCGGGTGCAGTCCTCCATAGGCAGTTGATTTACTTCGACCTTAAGCCGCATGTTACAATTATAACGTTACACATTTGCCAGTGTGTCCATCTTACAGTAAACGTTTTGTCCATTTTATTAATAAACTATAGTGCCTCAGGTACGAGTTCACTGATGTGTGCCGCCTTTTCGATCCACTTTAGACCATATGTATGTTATCACCTTTATTTTTTTAGTATTTAAATGCAGCGGAAGTTTGTCGGCTGAATTTAGGTATATGTGTATAAGTGTGTATAATACGTGTTATAGGCTATTCACGGTAAAGTGAGGACTTTTGAAAGACCTCTCATTTAGAATAATAGTGATTAGGTATATTTTATTTTTGCATTGGAGATTTACTTCAGAGTGCGATGGAATATGTACACTGTGTTTGTTACTTACATGGTAATATTTATTTAATAACGAGGTTAAAGGATAAAAAATGACTGAAAGGGAAAAGTAAGCAGTCTCAAAAAGGGCTCACTTTATCGTGAACAGCCTATAACTAAAAATCACCGACAAACTCCAGTGGGTTATTCCTGACAAAAACAAAAGACTGAGGCCCTGTCCGAAATGGCAGATGTTGTTGAGACACGTGACCCTATTTGGTATACGTATTTGGTAATTTGGTATACGTATTTGGTAATTTGGTATACGTATTTGGTAATTTGGTATTGCATATTTTGTATCTTGCGATGTTAGCAAAAAAGTCGAAATGGACGCCATTATGGTTTTGAACTTCAAAACACATACGTGAATGCGTAATTAAAACTTTTTTTTTCAAGCAAGTTACTGTTCATTGAATAAACTAGGCATGTTTTATAAACCAAGTAAGTGTCGTGTTTTGTCTATATATACTTCCCAAAAATATTGGTTTTTAAAATCGTTATTGCATAATATATTATTTTCTTTAACGCATACGCAGCATCCCAGTGATAATTGTAGAGATATTACGTCGGTTTGAAGTATTAAATTTAAGTAGAAATTTTCATTGTTATGGTAAGAATGCGTTGCCGCGAGTGCTAAACAAGTGACTGTCAACAATGTCCGAATTTAAACTTACGAAATGACAAATTACACAATAACGATTTTGTCATTTCTGACACGGTCCGAGTTCGTCGCTGTTTTAACAGGCGGTCGACTCTCAGATTGTTGCCCAGGGCGTCAGAAATTCCACAGTCGCCACTGCTGAAGCGAGTACAATTGTTTCAAGTCTATCCTAGCACCTTTGAACGAGCGAATTCCCCCGTTCTGCAATAATTACATTAATATTGTTTTTTTTTTTTTTTTTGTGGATTTACCGGTCGCAGCAGGCCCAATCACAAGTGCATTCCGTGTAGAAAACGCGGTAGGCGCACGACTACGAATTGCGTGACGCTGCAGCTGGAGGCCGTGAAATTAGCTCGTATTTCACGTATGTAATCCGTAACCTCCTCCCCCTTCCCTCCTTCATTTCACCCCCTCAGTCAGTTCATAGTCATGCATTGGATAGTGGAGGGGGTGCAGCTGCATCCTCCATTGCAGCACATCATTTGATAAATTAAAAACAATGCTGTCAATAATGTATTTTTTTCACTATACAGACTGCGTATTTTAAACTGTGACTAAATTAAAAATACATTTTATAATCTAGCGTAGACTATTCGCAATGCATAGGTTTTAAAAATTGGGTTTGTCTGTGTTGGGGACACGGCCGTTTGTTTTGCGTGAATACGTCTACCTTGACTCGCTCGGACGCCTTGATGTTTATTTTCCGTTTTTTCCATTCACTCGATCATATGGGGTTTTATGGGTATCACTGGATTTCTTTTGAGATGCTCTTTACAACCGTATACGATTTCTGTGTTTCAACTTGGCTTTTTGACGAGTATAGGCCGAAATTGTGTTATGTTTTCTTAATTTTTTACACTAAACGCATACAATTTTACCATAATCGCTCCACGCAAATGTTTTTATACACGCAATCGATTTTTCTTGATGAGAGCTGTCGATTGAAACTCAAACGAGCGTCGTAGCTTCTCCTAGTCAAAAGTTATTCTTCGTAGAATTTATGAGACGTGGCGAAACGAACTAAAAATTCATCCTCCTATCCCCCCTCCCCCCCCTTCACGGTTCTTCACAGTCCTCGCTCAACGTAACATATGCTTTGATCCTTTGGCTGTCGAGTGGTGTAATCGAATTTTGAATGTAGTAGACGATAGATTCGGAGCTGCAATGCGAAACTCTATCCTCCGATGGTTGCAAATTTAAATACGTATTCACGTCAAAATATTTCCCCTCGTTTAATTTAGAATTTTGAATTGGTACTTTACTGTGCGGTTTGCACCCCTTGTTACCTGACCCTGCACATGCCGATGAATCAGTTACACCAACAGCTGTCTTACGACATATGAGTCGCCGTTGCACACTTAGCCTGCTCGCCTCCCACTAATGTAGGGATCACACGATGCAAGATGCATTTCGCGCCAGATTTCGTACGAGAATGCCAACTAAATTGCATGAGAAACGAGTTCTCACGCAGATAAATAACATGACTTCTCTCTCGCTTCAAAATTAGTTGATATCACTGATGAGTACCAAACAGCCAAGGTATTCTAATACAAAATACGAAATTGCTTACCTCAACAAGGTATTTGTTTGAAGGCTATCACTCCAATATATAATTATTATTATTATTTTATTCTCGGCGAACTGTCTAAACTTCAATCCACGCTTTAAATTTATTTTCCAGTGATGTTTTATTTCCCTGTATTCATCTTCGCACGCCTCAGATTATGATTTTCTTTTACTCTATGGTTGAGTTTACAACGGGTCACATGACCAGCATACAAGGACCCATAGGATCGCAACTTGCATCGCCTTGCACGAGAAAAATAGGACCTGCTCTATCTCCTCATTTCGGGCAAGGTTGTGCCTTGCACACGAACTTGTGCAAGAAATTCTCGTGCAAGGTCGACTTGTCGCGCAAGATTGGTACTCCTCTTGCATCATGTGATCCCTGCTTAAGGCGAACCGGGTTCAATCCCCGGCCGAGTCATGGATTTTCGCAAGTGGAAATCGTGTCGGACGATGCTGCCGGTCGGCGAGTTTTCCTCGGGGATCTCCCGTTCTCCCGGCCCTTTCATTCTTGCACTGCTCAGTTCTCGCCTCGTTTCACCCTCGCCGAGTCTCAAGACCTCGTTGTTAAGAGCCGCCCAAAACTCTCGACCCAACAGTGCCCGGCACATGCAGGACTACTGCAGGGGCTTGCATGTGCTGCGGCTTCGCGACGAGGAAGACAGTCATTCTCGCACCTTACCACCCCGACATGAACGTCAGCTGGAACTATCAAGCCCTGGAGTTGCTGTGCGGGAAGCAACGTGGCTGTGGAACTAGCAGGATTCTACCCGGTGGTGGCCTCCTAACACTTTACATTTGGGTGGAGTCCATGCGAGTGTGTTCCACTAAGGCGCGTGCAGGGACATCCGAAACCCCTCAGACCTACTGGCTGCTCCCCATATTTTTCCCGATATTTATGTATATAGGCTGTTCACGGTAAAATGAGCACTTTTGAAAGCCCTGCTTAAGATCTACTTGTACGCACGTTGTGTATTCCTCCACCTTATGTAAAATTAACTTTGCCATGGGCCTCATCACTTTATTCAAGCGTCAGTTAGTTGAAACTCTGGAATTATTAGAAAAGTAAACGTGTCACAAATTTGTTAATTCTTACTTTTCGATGCGTTAAAAAAAGCAGGAAGCGAAAGGAAAAAAAATTAAGTTATCACAAATGGTTACCGTAACACTTTTTATTTGGCGATAAGATATGTGACTATTTTCCCTCCATTGTTACCAACTTTACTGGGTGCATGCCACTCATAGCGCCCGTTGAAATAAAATGCAGGTAGGAGCAGTGACTTATTTCTAAGGTTGATTTTTAAGTTCTCACTATACTGTGAACAGCATTTACATATGTGTATGGATGTGTGTACATGCGTATATATGTGTATATGTTTTACGTATATATATATATGTATATATAAACTCGAAGTAGATAAGAAATTAAAATTACGCACAAAAATATTAATTAATCTCATAAAATGTAAATTTTCTATAATCATACATTGTCAGTAGATAGTTACTCTATGACTGAATGTCAGTTGCTCGACTGAGAAGTGTTCGATGCCACCAACTCTCGCCAGGGAGGGAAAGGGGAGTACAGGAGATCAGTCTCCCCGGCCTCCGGCGGCAGTATCCCGGGTGCACCGCCCCCCTCCCCGCGAGGGGCACGGCTGTTCCGGCTGAGCAGGGAGGCGTCCCCTAGCCAGGAAATTGGCTAGTCGTCGTGTTATCCCCTCATACACCCCCACTGACCCACCACACCGCCCGCCCTGCCCGGGCCTGCAGCCTGTAGCTGCGTTGCAGCACGCAAGGCCGCGCGGGGCTAGCTTCTAAAGGTGTATGGGCTGTTCACCTTAAAGTGAGCACTTCTGAGGCCCTAGTTACTTTTTCCCTACAGCGATAATCTATCCTTAACCGCCTTTTAGGATAAATATTGCCACGTAAGTAATAAACGCAGTGCGTGTGTTCCACCGCGCTCGGAAGTTAACGTCTAGGGCTAAAATAAAGTTTATTTATTGACTATTATTCCAAATGAGAGGTTTTCGAAATCTGCTCACTTTAACGTGAATAACCTACAGAAAGTACATTTGTCCAATGGGTGTTCGCCATTAAAAGAAATGATGTTTCCTCAAGAGCGCTAGTTACAGAAAAATTCATTATCGTCGTATAAACTTTTCTTACAAGTAGGCCCACTGTTTCCCCGTATAAAAAAAAACCACTGCATATTATTTACCTGTCAAAATCACAATCTTAGTGTTTTTCGGGACTCCGATTTTTAGTTACCGGAATGAGATAAATTACACTGAAATTAGATAGGAGTTGCTTCAATAACTCTTAAAATCGCGCTATGAAATTTTTTCGCAATAAAAAAAAATTATACTTTTATAGTAAGGAAACTATTTTATATATTTGATTTGCAGTCGTCTATGATTTTTTGTCAAATACATTTTGTTTAGTACGCCTTAAGATGAGTTAAGACATGAGCTTTCATGTAACTTTGTTAAAATTCCTGTAAATGATTCCGTTATTATTTATATATATATATATATATATAATATATATATATATATATATATATATATATATATATGTCTGTGTGTGTGTGGCCTACATCCCCAAAAGCATTAAAATTGTGATGCGAAAACTATGCACTCTGTGCCAGGAAAAGGTACTTATGAGTAGGGATAGGAAAATTTCACGAGGAGTTCAATAACCTGTATGCAATACTCCACAGTCCTGTGTATACTCGAGCCTCAGCTGCGTGTTCACTGGTTGCTGCCCCAGAGAGCGGCCAGTGTTGCCCCGCACCTGCCAGTATGGTATTCGCTTCTTCTTTCCTTGCGAGTCTGATATTGGCTCACAGAGGCGTCCAGGGAGTGTCTAATAAACTGCGATCCAATTGCAATGGTAAAGGCTATTCACGATAAAGTGAGCACTTGTGAAATCAACCATATAAAAAAAATCACTGCCCCTGCCTGTATATATTTTAACGGGCGCACTGAGTGACATTCGCCCAGCAAAGTTGGTAATGGTGGATGGAAAATAGTTCCACATCATAACGTTGAATAAAAGTGTAAGGTGACCATTTGTGATAACTTAAATCATTTCATTCGCTGTTTGTTTTTTTTTTTTTTTTAATGCATCGAAGTGAAAAAAATGAGCTGATTTGTAAAATATTTACTTTCCTATTCATTTCACAGTTTCACTTGGCCGACGCATGAATAAAGTGATGAGGCCCATGGCAACATACATACAAGTATATCTTAAGCAGGGCTTTCAAAACTGCTCATTTTACCGTGAACAGCGTATAACTTCCCTGTATATGTATTTGACGTCTGTCTAGTCCCGTAACACATTCGCGAAATTTATCTATCCCTACTTATGAGCAATGTCTACCAGTTGAAAGAAAATTCAAGCAATCATAAAGTAATACATTTTCTGGTTATCAGCTCCTCTAATACCATCCTCTACACCCAGGCTGATTTGTCCATGCCCATTAGTGTGTGGAGAAGGCTTCGCTGGCTATGCTTTTATTTCAAATTTCTTTTTCGAATTTTTTTTTTTGGTGTACAGGTTATATTGATTCCCAAATATGATTTGTGTTAGATGACTGGTTCTTCCATTGCATCGACAGCCAACCTTAGGGAATACATAATTATATATTGCCACTTATCCTACATTAATAGTTATTAAAAGCACTTCGTTACGATTAATTACATTAAAATAATTTGTTTCCAAAATGTTTTACTAATTATTTAAAAGTAATCGGGATAATCAACAGTTTTAATTTAAATTTTACTTTGTTTTACTGAAAGTAAAAATTTAATCAGATGTTGCATTATTCTTGCAAAATCAAATCTAAAGGACATACTGCTAATTTTCCTGATTCTCCTTGCTTCATTAGGTTACCGCCTATTCATGCGAGAATGTAGACAAGTTGAAGTAGACTTACTAAATAGCCATAGCCATCATAGTGTTGTGACAGGAATTTATATCTTAAAATATGTTCGATATTGTAGTAAAATTAATTATTTAAACTAAAATGAGCTTTCTTTTTTATACATGTATTAAGAATATGGTACGGAAATCACAGTATACAAAGAACTCCCGCATAAATATGATTGGGAGTTTCTTTTTTCCACGTCAAAATTCTGCTTCAAATATGTTTTAAGACCATCCGATTTTGCCTTCAAACAAATTCGGTCCAACAATCTCGAATGTCACATTGCCACATGCCACATTGCCACATGCCACATTGTCAAAGGTTTTCATTTTTTTTTTTTTTTTTTTCACGGACCTAGTCAGATTTTATCTAAACAAAATGTTCAAAGCGTGACAATGCTGTCGTCTTATCACGAAGGAGCCAGTATTAATAACGTAATGATTTATTTTAAATTCTTAATTGCGTTTTAAATATCTTTAATCGCCTTTGATTTTCAACTATTTTGGCATGGTGTGCAGTTCCAACTGTACACGTATGATTATAGATATGATACAAAGTAATTGTCTCCATAACCTTATTTGATTTCTATTTATTGACCGCAGTTTTAAAGATTATTGGGGTCGGAATTAACCGTTCTCTTCAAACATCCAAGAAGTTTTGAAACAGATCGTAGGTATAAAATGCATATAAACATATTGATGGGAACTGGAACTATCAAACTTTTTTTAGGCAAATATGGCTGCGTTTATGACGTTTCTGTCACGTGGCAGGTACGTAATGTTTACTGTACTCAAGTTAGAAATCTCACTGCAAGTATTTTGCCAAATGAAAATTTTCGCCTCCAAGTAGCACTGTTGCATGTGGACCGGATGCTCTCCGTTTTGTATGAAACAAATGGTATGATTGAAATTTTTGTAAAATAAATAAGTTTTTTAAATCTTCTGATTTGTTTTACGTTTGGACCTACGTAAAGAGTAACATGTGATCTTCGTAGTGTAGTGGAAATTTAACGAAATATGTCCACGTGTTCTTTAATATTTGGCTGTAGAACTGGATTTAGCAAAAATTTATAGTTGATCAACTACATTTATAATGTGGGGACGTAATCGAAAAATTCCTTTTCATGACATCTTTATATATTTTTTCGCTTTTATATTCATAACTTATTTTATTTGCATGCTTACTTACTTGCATGTTTACGAAAGCTCAATGTCAAACACAGTTGTATGTTTACTTAATACCTAGGCTGGCAAACAGCATTGGAAGGAGTGAATAATAGGTACAAAATTACGTTAATATTCAATATTTTGGCATGGGCAAATATATAGTATCACAACTCGGACCAAAAATAAACTTCTGCATTTACCGCCTGCATAAATCGGCCTCTTTGAAATACCAGCGTACCTTGCTGCAAAAATTTTCCTCTAAGTAAAATTATCCCTTAAGAAATCTGACTTTATTACCAACCTGAGTAGAGTAAACCTTAACCAGGGCAATGCCGGGACGATAAGAAATGTGCCCTGACATTGTAACAAATAGGGATGAATTATTCCGTGGCTGTCTGCAGGTATTGCTGTTTCTGATTTGATTTTTGGACAACGGGAATTATTGGAACCTGTGCTGTGTATTATTGATTCAATATTTTTAAACTTAAAAAGGGACGGGGTTGCATGGAAGACACCCGTGATTGATTTTTAATAACTTTCCATTTTTGTAATAATTATCTCATTTTTATGAAGCGGTTTTGATGAAAAGATAGCACGAGAGCATGTAAGTGTAAAACCTGTCTCCTTGGTACCTTTTACACTCGCAAGAAAATAGTCCAAATAACCACTCCGCCGAAAATATTTCCCGTCTACCAAGTGGAGTTGTTAAAAATAACGATTTGGAGTGGTTAATATCCCATTTGCTTAAGATGGGAATTAAAGAGAATAGCCCGTATGTGTTGCGATCGGGGTATTTCGCGTATAAAAACACGAGGGGATTGACTACTGCTGCAGTTAAATTACTTATGGCCTTGTAGGATTGTGTTAAGCTTTGCTTTGTCGTAAAAAAAATGCTACTGGGGACAGATATGCATCTTGGTTTTGTATCGTTGTGTGGCATTATCACCCTGCCCGCCGACCTTCCGATGAATCTTTATCATGTCGTGTTTATGATGCTCTTCGCTGGGAAGTTTATTTCCAATTTCGCCAAAGTGGCCCATACACCCGATAAGGCGATGAATTCTTTTAAGAAGCGGATGTCGCTGATACATTCTTTCCTGGCTCTGACGTATATCTCCTCAGCACACGCCTGCTATCCCGTGAACAATGTCTCCTGGCGAGGTTGCCCCCCCCCCCCCACTTTCTGCCATCCCCTTACACCAGCTACTTCCCGTCCGATGTTCATAGTCCATTAAGACGTCACGATGCACCAACTCTTTATTGCCGTCAAGAATGTCGTCACTTAAAAGTTCCGGAGTGTCTTTAAATTATAGTAACGCGTTTTCGCCAAGTCCCAGGGCAAAGTTCCGCTCGCTACTTTGTTTATGGCGGGGAGGGGCGTCCTACCCCCGCTTTCATTCCGGGAGAGGAAATAGCCGATTTATTTCTCAACAGAGCACTCTCTTCAACTTTGGATACGACTTCTGGTAGGAAGTATTATAGCCGTTAAGTTCAGGTCGGAGTCCTGTTTTTCGTGTTATTCCTTTGGTTACGGCGTGCTAACCGAGATTAACGGGACTTATATAGCAAATGAATTAAAAGTTGTACACTGTCGTGGATATGCCGTAAAGAAAATTTGCCGGGTCATTACTTTAAAGAAGAATTGCAATAACAAGTCCGGATGATACGGAACATCCCCTAAACTATAAATAAAAATACACTGACAAGTAGAGGAACATTTGTTTATTTGGGGGGGGGGGGGTGATACTATCTGGACTAAAACAAATGTGTTTCGCAGTTTTTCCATTATTTTGCACCACGTATACAACCACCAGTTTAAATAATGACATCATTGCCGAAAATCAGTAATAAAATCGATACACTAAAGCAGGCCCACCAAGAGAAATTGCGGGTCCCTGAGCAGTTCTTGCTGTACCCCCTCTCTCCCCCCAATCACCACCAAAATTCGAAAGTCGACCATTTGCAACAACGCAAATAGTCGTTATCCATGCAAAAAGAAAAGTTAATAAGTTTTGAGTGCCGAAATTAGATTTCTACTTAGTTTTATAAATAAACATTTAGAAGTCTAACCCGACCCGGGCACCTGAGCATTGCACCCCTCCCCCCCCTCCACCACCACTTGGCGGGCTTGCCCTAAAGTAACTTATGTCTTATATGTTGACCATGTTGCTTTACGTGATGATTATAGCTAGAGAAAATTATTTAATGGACAAGAATGTATTTAACAGCAATCTGTATCACAGAAAGAAAATAATTCAGTGAAGTAATAATACCGTCGCTTGCCCTCCTGGGAGGAAGACCGGTGCCAGGGGATGAACTAGAGGCGGGTCGTTCGTTTCACCGCGTGGTGTATGACTTGTCCCTTGCAGGACGCTGTGTGCGCGAAGACATCCTGACAAGAACGCGGTTGTGGCGCTTATCCCGTTACGATACGAGAAGAATTCATACGCTTCCTTTGCACTGGCTCGGGGGGAGAATTAGACAAACTTCCACATTTCCGAAGTAAAGTTCATAGCCGAGTTCAGTGTCGTTGACCGAGTGTTCTTCAAGCACATTGCGGGAGTGAACTTCACGATTTCGTGATTTGAGAGGTTTGATTGGCCACTTGGTGTTCTAGGGTACTGCAATCGAAACACTTGAACAGTGAGAGACATAAAACTATCGGGGGAAAAAAACGTGATACATCGTGATGTTAGATTTGCACTGAACAAACAATGAACAAAAGATAGAAACCCAGGGAGACATCTAGAAAATTTATATAAATTCCGAATTTAAAAATGTATCAAGCTTCTTCAATGCACCGTAGTCTTGCAATTATAAAATTTGGGTGCTGATAAAATACGAGCTCGCCTGTATGAACGTAGTACTTAAAAGTAGCGCTGTAAATAATTCTATGGTTTAAATAAGTCCACACGCAGCAGAAAATCACTGCTAGAAGTTTTTTACCGAAGCAGATGTCGATGTTGAAGGAACAGTCGTGTAGTGCTAGAGGTCATTACACATAATCTAAATTTTAGTCACGTTAAAATACCGCCCATACTTAGAATTCTAACGTTTGGATAAAGTTACACGGAGAGATGAAAATTGAGTGAATGTTTTGCAAACAATTTGGTTAAAGTAGTTAAAATTTAATTTGGTTTTTACTCTTCGACTCGACTGCCTATAACAGTGCACATGGCTGTAGATGTTGAAACGAGGCAAATACGAATGTATGTAACTCCCAGAAAGCTGCAAAAGTCTGCCTAGGTCGTAAAAAGGCGTGTACAACTTCAGCAGAAAATATTTGTTTAAATAATTGTTCAACGTATCTGGGAGATCTCAACTTAGGAGTAGCATTTAAGAAACGTTACAATTTTCAGTTTGTCAGATGTTTTTTTTTATATGCTCATTGTAGTCAACTGTCTACGTGTTGCACAGGAAGGTAATGTTTGACCGGCGCTTTACTCCAAGAATCTCTCTGCTCAATGGGGCCGCGGTGGCGGAGCGGTCAGCCTGCTGGCTTCCCAACAAGGCGAATCGTGTTCAATCCCCGGCCGGCTCAATCCCAGATTTTCGCATGTGGGAATCGTGCCGGACGATGGCGCTGGTAGGCGGGTTTTGTTGGGGATCTACCGTTTCCCCCCGCATTTTCATTCCAGCGCTGCTCCATAATCACCTCATTACTCTCATCGGCTGACAAGACCTCGATGTTAAGAGCCGTCCAAATCTCTTCACTTCTGCTTGGCTATTATGAAGATTATGCACCTGATGATCCCTACAGGGTAACATCATTTGTTCATTTATGTCAGTTTCAGCCATTAATGTTTGTGACAAATGGACACACATAAAATCAGTTATAAAAGTATTTCGTGCATTATTATTACAATTTTCTTACATGCTATCATAGTAAACATTATGACGATATTTCATCACTAAGCTTTTCTTGCAATTTCTGCTTTCTGAAGTACCCGGAATTATAAAATTTGGTTAAAAATACAGACTATTTAAATCGATAATTTTTTACATTTAAAATGTATATTTTAATAAATTATTCTATATTGTTGCAAAAAACATATATACTTATTTCATATACAGCGTAAATCGCACTTTTCTGACAAGTTTCATGGCGTTTGTACTTTTTCAATTCTTCACGTATAGTCGTGTGTAGTGCTCCATAGGCAGTTGCTTTACTTCAAACGTAAGGTTCCCGCCTACCTGTCGCTTGAACTGCGTTGCTGAATGTTTGAAATACACGTTTTTCCCACGAAACTATTAAACGTGCGCCGATATGTGCTGATTACACGAAAAGAACACACTTCAGACGAAGGCTGGCTAGTTCTTTCAAGACGTCACGCACATTAGAAATACCATTCCAGAATACTCCAAAATACACTATTGTTTGTGAAGATTGCAACACCCTGAAAGAATAGCCCGAATTAATCCAAACTCGTAGGATATTTAGAACAACAGTGTACCAGATGCAAGTGATTAAGACTGCAGAGAGATGACGTACACGTAGGCCCAGCAGCATCCTCTCGTGTGTGGCTGGAAAGGTCCGTGTTACACCAAGCTCAGTCAGTAACGAGCCATCAAATGAAGCGAAAGCAAGTGCCAGTATGCCTCGTGGACGTCAAAGGGCGCCATATCAGCATGTGAGTGAGTTCGAACGGGGCAAAATGATCGGTCTTCGGGAAACGGGTTTGTCATACTTTGACATTCCGGCTCGTACAGGGCGTGCTGCTACGACAGTGATGTCTGTGTGGTACCAGTGGATAGAAGAGGGTCGTAGGCAGCGACGAGCGGGTACTGGACCACGTAATGTGACCGCCACCTTGCCCGTATGGCCGTAACGGACCGTACAGCCTCGTCCACAGTGTTGGCTCGACACTGGAGCACTGCAACTGGTGTGGACCTGTCTGCGTCGACTGTTCGAAGCCGCCTGCTGCGGGCTGGACTGGTAGCACGCATGCCATTGCGTCGGCTTCCATTGCCAAGAACATACAAACGCTTCAGTCTGCAATGGGTACGTGAACGCCGTCGCTGACGTGCTGAGTGGCAAAATGTAGTTTTTTATCGGACGAGTCCCGCTTCAACCTGCCCACCAGCGTTGGACGCATGCGTGTTAGACGCTACTGTGGTGACCGCAATCTGGCAACCTGCATTGTTCGGCATGGCGGGCAAACGCACCGTGTGATGGCGTGGGGCGTCATTGTATACCTACAACATGCAATCTCCACTCCTACGTACTGAGAGTAATGTGAATAGCAATCACTACATCAGGAAGGTTTTAGGGCCTCTCCTTCAGGCGACTCCACATGCCATATTTCGGCAGGGCCACATGTGGCGAGGAATGTGCAAGTGTTTTTCAATGGACGACGGGTACCACTTCTTCCCTGGCCTGCACGTTCGCCTGACCACGTCGCCCATCGAACATATCTGGAATATGCTTGGTCGACAACTTGTTGTCATAGACCTCCAGCAACCACTGTTCATACTTTGTGGACTCGCATGCAAACCACACGAAGCAAGATTCCTCAGGAACATATCCAGGTCCTCTTTGATTCCATACAACGACGTTCATGGGCTCTGATTGCAGCACGTGGGGGCTTCACGCCTTACTGAATTCTCAAGGACAGAGATCATGTACAGTTCTGTAATCCTAATCAAGTGTGTATTGTCATATAACTAATAAGTGGTATAAAGTTCATTTCACTCACATGTATCGTTCTTGGTGTTACATTTTTTACAACGTTAGTGTACCTAAAAACTCTTTTTCAAAGCTCTGTATCTCTTAAAATATCCGCGTCTTTGACGGTACAATACATTTTCCACCTCATGAAGACCCCATAACTATTACACGAGTATTGCACGTTATGGTAATATTTGGAAATTCTAGTGACATCAAAATTATTATACGTCTTGATGAAAGATTCGATTACAGAAACTATTTATGTGCACGGGCTTACTCAGGGTTCATTGTAAAAACGGTATGGGTAGTAAATCAAAATAAACTTGAACCAGTATTAGAAGATGCTAAAAATTCCAAGATTTTGTAGAACCAAGATTTTATAGAAGTTCAGGGTTATAGATACACGCCTCTGGAGAAGAACATTAAATTAAAGATCACTTACAATTTCTTGCAGTCCACGCCTTGAGTTTATCAAAAAACGAGTGAAATGACAAGTCCATTGTAACCGACCATCATTTTTGTTACATCCAAAGTTTTTTTAACTAACGATAAATTAGTATTAGGTTGCCAATGTCTGTTGAATATTGCCTCGTAATTAACACACTATATGTCGTCATAGGTACGGCGGTGTGTCGCACGTCAGATACATACAAATCTGCTCGAGTGCCCTGAATGGAACCTTCATATAAACTTTCAACTATAGGCTGTTCGCGGCAAAACGAGCAATTTTGAGAGTCCTGATTGAGATCTACTTGTATGGACTGCATGTATTTTTCCGTCGTATGTAAAATTAACATTGTCATGGGCCTCATCACTTTAGTCATGCGTCGGTCAGGTGAAACTATGGAGTTATTGGAAAAGTAAATATGTTACAAATATGGTCAATTTTACACTTAGATGCATTAGAAAAAAAAACAGAAAGCGAAAGAAATAATTTAAGTTATCACAAATGGTTACGTCACACTTTTTATTCGGCGTTTAGATACGGAACTGCTTTCCATCCATCATTACCAACTTTACTGCGCGAATGTCACTTGGTGCGCCCGTTAAAGTATATGAAGGCAGGGGCATTGCCTTTTTCTAAGGATTATTTCAAGAATGCTCACTTGTTGTGAACAGTCTTTAGTGGTGGGGTCACCGCTGAAAGTCCCACAGGTACAGGCGGCACAACGATAACACTGCACGCCAGTTGAGAGCATTGCGCCTAGAGGCGATGGCGTACTTGATGCGCGTTGCACTGTCGCCCTTAAGCTGGATTTACAATAACACGACAGTCCGACAAAACAGCCCCGACACTGACGAAAATTTTTCATTAGCTAATCAGGAGCAAGGCCACCCCGACAAACGTAGATTCTCTATTTATAGTTTCGTCGGGCCTCCTCGGGCCAGTCGGCCTCGCTTGGCACTAGAAAAATAAACAGAAACATAACCTTACAAAACAAAATGTCGTGCGGATTTCGCTACTGTGGTAAATTTCACGTTAAACATATGTTTTTTTGCGTGTACATCCTGGTTATCTTGTAACAGAGAGCTAATGAATTGACGAAAATAAACGTTCGTGGAAAAATAACTGCTACAAAATCAAAAAATACTTCGTTTACAAAGTTATCAAAACAAAACAGTGTACGATGACTTGTGATTTCTCCACACTCCGTAGCAAGCTACTGGCCATTCTAGGATTTCGCCGAAATCCACGTAACACTGGTCGGAAGGAAACTGTCGGTGGTATTGTAAACATTGAACTGATTTTGGTGGCGGAAATGGTCGGGCTGTACCGTCGTGTCCGACCGTCGGGAAGACCTTGTCTTGGCATTGTAAATCCAGCCTCTCCCCTTCCAGTTCGGCGGGAGTCGGCATCCCTCGCACCAGGACCTCGGAAGTGCTTCTTCTTCTTTTCCTTTCTCGCTCAGCTCCGCTCATCCTTGACGACGGGGCAGACATCGCCGGCGGGCGTCCTGGTGTCGAGGCGGGGGCGCCCTCCTGTTAATCCGGACAATATCCGCCGACCCGATCTCGACTGGGTTAGGGCGTTCACGGCGCGACCGTCTGCGGAAATGGGCTAACTTCCCTCCCGCGTCTGGGGCGATCACGTGGGACGGCGTCCACCTGTGGGACACGCGTGAAGCACTGCGGCGCTCATCCTATGGTATAGGCTGTTCACGGTCAAATGAGCACTTTTAACCTGCTTCAGATGTACTTGTATGCTCGTTACGAATTTTTTCGCTCTATGCAAAATTAACACTGCCATAGATCTCATCACGATATTCTTGCGTCGGCGTAGTGAAACTGTGAAATTATTAAAATAAGAAATATTGTATAAATTTGCTTATTTTTACACTTCGATGCATTAGAAAAAAACACAAAGTGAAATAAATAATTTAAGGCCATGAAAGCAGTATATTTATATAATTTTTTGTGTCATAACTTGTTACACAGGGGATTTTTAAAAATTTCTGTTATCTCAAGACGTAAACAACAACTTTTAACACCTTACGTTGTTAGATATTCACTGTCGTCATTATTCTCGGAGCACTAATGGAAGAAAAGAAAGAATTTTTATTTTCTTATCTGCAATCAATGCTCTGAAAATAATAACTTCAGTGAATATCTTAACAACGTAAGTAATTAGGTGCTAAAATTTGTTATTTACGTGTTGAGATGCCAGAAATTTTGAAAAATCCGCTGTTAAACAAGTTATGACATAAATTATATAAATATAATGCTTTCTTGCACCAATGGCCTTAAGTTATCACAAATCGTTACTTAACATTTTTTATTCGACGTTAATATTTGCAACTACTTTCGACCCTTCGTTACCAACTTTACTGGGCGCATGTCGTCAGTGCGTTCGTTAAAATATATACAGGCAGGAGCGATCACTTTTTTTTTCTAAGGTTGATTTGAAAAGTGCTTGCTTTATCGTGAACAGTGTTTAGCTGTCGCTGCACTACACCTATTACGTGGACGGAAGGGTGCAGGAAATAACATAGGTGTAAGGAGTAACTGTGAAGATGACAAGGGGTGAGTGAGTTAAGAGGTTTGGGCAGCTCTTAACGTCGAAGTCTTGAGAGCCGACGTAGGTCAAGCGAACTGAATATGGTGCAGCGCCGGAGTGCAAGTGCGGGGGAAACGGGAGACCCCCGAGGAAAGCCGCCGACCGGCGGCATCGCCCGGCACGATTCCCACATACGAAAATCCGTGATGGGAAAAAGGGGGAGGGGGGGTTTGTCGACCTCGCCGGAAATACGAACCCGTTTCGCCTTGGTGAGAGGCGAGCAGTCTAACCGCTCAGCCATCGTGGTTCCACTTTCCTCGAGAGGAATGCTGGCTCGGTCAGGCTGTATTTTTTCTCCTTGCGTGCATCTACGACGGGGCTGGAAAGGACGTGTGGGTGGGTGGAATTAGGGAGGGGGAGGGGAGTAAATGATTAATCACGATTCGCGGCGGGTGGGTTTTCCTTTTTTTTGGGGCAAGAATTCGCCTCGTGATGTATGCGAGAATTAAAAAGTTTTGCGATAGATGAGACGTTCGCCGTGACACGGAAATTTTTACAACTTTGACTCCCGGCGTACCCCCCCCCCCCCCCCCCACACCTTCATCTCATTTCCTCTCCCCGACCACGCCCTCATCTTCCTACTTCCACAGAGCCGTTTTTCTTCCTATATTTTTTACACGACTCAGCGATGCTAAAGGAAACTAACTACCTGTACTTTTGCCAGAGTGACTGCGGCCTCCAAAATGAGTTTTTTTTTTTTACTTCGCCTTTCACGACTTTTCCCCCGTGGTAAATGTGAATTTTTCTGCACTTTTTTTTTTGTGGTCTGGAAGTTGGCGTCGGTTTGCGTGTCTTGGGGCTAGTGATTGAAAGTTACGCTGACTTTTTCACGTTGTTGAATTTTTTTTTTTTTAGTTTGACCTAAATTTTAGTTGTAAAACATCGTAGAGATAATGTGATGAAATATTGCGTGAAAGTGTCGCACGACTATTCCTATGTGCCTTTACGTTGTATTATTAGCTTTCCTATTTGTGGTGTTATAGTATTTGGTCCTCTTTTTTTTTTTTTTTTTTTGGACAATGAGAGGAATGTTATGACATATATGATACATTCGTTTTACAAAATCAAAAGTCAGTTAAAGTTGCAGTGTACAAGTGACTGAAGGTTATTTTTACGTATTATAACTGTACTATAAGTAGGAATTTATTTTTTACAGTACGGAAATTATGGATTTATTGTGAGATATGTTCTATACTGAAATTTTACAAGACTATAAGTGGCCATTGCGAACACGGTAATCAAATACGAATTTTCTTAACGTAATCCAGGGGATGTAAGATATTCGACACTACAAAATTACTACGTACTTAAGTTATTATTTTTAAACGTTAGCATTTTGTGCTCGTGTGGTTCTATTGGCCTTAACAACGGCTGGAAACCGGAAGCCTTCTTTATTTTTAATGAATTATATAATAACTATACAGATTACGTCTTCGGTTGTAATTAGTATGTTGTGTGTGTTATTTATTGAGTGCCTCTACAAACATTTTGCCAGGTATTTTTATTTACATTAAAATTGTCATATATAATTGTATCTTTTTTATCCATCATTCATTTAAATTACGCACCTTTGACCATATATAGGAAACAAATTTTGACACCCGTGTTTAATTGCCGTGACTTTATCTTATATAATATTCGTATGCTCGTTGTTTTAAGTCCTTCATTCACTAAATATTGTAATTAAGTTAGATCTTTAATTTTTTGTGCAATTTTTGTGCAGTAATTCTTTTTGTATCTAGTTATCGGGAAGATGTGTTATTTACATTTTAGCACAGGGAAAATAAATATTTTTACGCTACAATTGAATTTGGGTTTCTAACTAAGCCCTACTCAAAGTATACAGTTAAGTTTAAGTAATTTTCTTTAATGTGATGGTAGGGCGTTTCATTGCTGCCCGCCTGTCCATTGTAATTAAATCCCAATATACTGAAGCTATCGAAAGTGTTCTAAGTGTTACTTCTTTTCTACAGCCCATTGATTAAGAAATCACGAAGAATATTATGATGTACGATCTATATATCAAGTTTATTTTCCCGTAATAAACGGTCACGTTGATTTTCTCTGGAAATATTTACGTAGGGGTTGGACGTCAATATTTTACGTATAGGCTGTACACGGTAATCTGAGCACTTTGGAAATCAACCTTTGAAAAATGCAACTGTCCCTACCATCATATATTTTAACACACGCTGATTGGCATGCGCCCCCCAGTAAAGTTGGTAATAACAGAAGGAAAGTACTCCCGTGTCTTAACGTTGTATTAAAAGTGTTGGCCAAATATTTCTGAGTACTGATCTTATTAGTTTTTCTTTGTGTTTTTAATACACAAGTGTAAAAATGAGCATGTTTTTATTACATTAATTTTTCTAATAGTTTCGCAGTTTCGCATGACCGGTGCACGTGTTAAGTGATCAACCCCCATGATAATGTTAGTTTTACACATGTTAAACTGTTACACAATGTGCATATAGTCTGTTCGCGGGTTCTTCCCATTTTTTTCAATCGAACCTTTGAAAAATCACCCCATGTACCACGTGTTTAGGTATTTATTAAATTTTCTGTACATCAAAAGCATTTTATATACCTCGGTTAACATAAAGGTATATTATTTTTCGTTAAATTGAAGTTTTACCATGCATTTTAATTATAAATTATAATATTTAATTTATAATAGATATGAATAAAAACAGTGAGAAAACATGTGTGTTGGTAGTGCGTAGTAAGAAATAGTTCTCATGCAGAATATTGTTACAAGTGAGTGCGCACGAATTCAGTGCGATGTCCATTGGTGTAATTTTGTATACTTAGTAAAGCTTCGATTGCACGAGGCGGAGGGATATCCTGGAAGTAGAACTTTAGCAGGGCTTCAGAAAAAGTGCGAAGTAACCGTGAATGGATTATACATGATGATTTTAGCGGGACTTTCAAAAGTGCTCACTTTATCGTGATCAGCCTATACACGCAAGTAGCTTTCTTTTGGCGGATGACCGCGCATCTTTGTATACTGGGCAACATGCGCAGACGCAAGTTCTACAGCTTTACTTCTTAGTTTCCTGTTGAATTTGTTTTACCTGCCAGGGTGTTTATTACACCATTAATTAAGCATCAATAACAAAAATTCACTAACGAGCACACTAGCTGTATTTTCAAACGAAGGCAATCAACTGAGTGACCAAACAAATATAATGATTCAGCTGAATATTTTGTTGATGGTCTTCTGGCCCAACACAGAGGCTTTGTTCTTTCATACGTGTATTTGTTAGATGAGCTAAATTTATGTAGGTGTTTTCCAAGTTTTGTTTACTCTTAAACAACTTTTTTTCTGCCCCTATACAAACAAATACCTTTCTCTCAGTGTAATAGTGGAACAAAAGCGTGAGTGTTTAACGTATACCTAGCCACCGAATGAATTCTTAAATTACTCATATATACTGTATATACTTTTATCCGATTAATTAACGACTATTTTGCTTATTTAATAATTAGTTCAAATTATACAGTTTTTGTGTTGAAAAAACTAGACTACATAATAAAAACAATTTATAACAAAATTGTTAGGGGATTTTGTAATATCGGTTCCGGTATGGGTACAAAAAATTAATTCTCGCAAAAGCTGTAGAAGTGAAGGATCGTGACCTTTAGCGGGAATTGGCTGGAGCTGATAATCTTCCGTTCGGTTGAAGGTCCGGCGAATATAAATGCAGGGGCATCTCTTTCTTTTTTCTTTTATCTCCGTGGAAGGAGGATAAAGTGAAGTGAAATGGATGATGGCGATGCTGGAAGCGTCCTTGTGTTTCATCCCGTCATTGCTTATATCTTGGTCGTCCATTTTCCGGACGCGCAGCCACGCTGGCGTCTACGTGCTGACTTCTACCAACTCTATCGGAAGTGCCGGGGTGGGGGGGGGGGGGGGAAAGTTGTCGGTAGCTGCTGTCTTGTCGGCGAATGCCTTGTGTTATGTCTGCCTCCTGCTCCCGCGAGCTCACTTCCTCTCCTTCCGGGAAACTACCGCGACATCCTGTCTACTTCCTACTGCTTTCCCTCTCTCATTCTCCTCGCTCACCCCGGCCCACGTTGTTGCCATTTTCTTTTTATTTTCCACGGCGCGGTTGAATCGCTATTTGTACCTTCTTCCCTCGCACTTTTGGCATTTTTCATCCCCCCCCCCCCAACCCGACTTTGGGTATTCTAAGAGAGGGCACTGCTATGATACGTTGAGAAGATATCCTCATTTCCACTGAATACATTACCCGTTTCGGTACTCAATTTAAACTCTTTGCACCAACTTCCATCCTGCTGCTACCCGAGTGGGCCTTCATCTTATTTAACACGACCAGGGCGCCTGAAACGACTCTCGCAGACTGCCTTTTTGCTTTCGTAAGTGAGAACATCTTCATAAATTTAAATTACTTGTATTGTATTACGTTTTCCTGTAGCGATAAAAATATCTGATGAGATATTATTTTAGTGTTAAAAATATATAAATTCTAAAAAAAATTATGTTATTTACGTGCAATAAAAATATGGATTCCAGTGTATCTTCATAGTCACTATTTGAACAATTTATTCGTAATGATTACGCCACACATCTACATAATTGCTTATTTGCTCGCTCCTGTTACTGCTTTCACAGACTTATCTTGACGAGTTGACACCTATTAATTTGACATTTCAAGATCATGTATACGGCTGCATAATGAGTTCAGTTAATTTTTGTATGCTTATTCGTAAGTTTCGGATACAGGTTTCATTTTACTTGTCCCAGAGCACACACTATTTTGACTTGTATAGGCCGTTCACGGTAAAGTGAGCACTTTTTGAAGCTGTTTCATCAGACATAGTAACTAATATATATACATTTCATTGTGGCTTCAGACTTTTTGTTTTGGGTGTGGTGGAAGGATATAAATTGGTTAAAAGAGAAAAGTGACTAGCCCTTCAAAAGGGCTATAAGGACTCGGTAGGCCTCAGATATTGTAAACTTTCATGTCCATTTGATAGAATTTCTTCGTCAAAACCAAGTCAGGGGACCGCCTGCGAAACACACCGGATTTGTGAACAGTGCGCCTTCTACGCCTTCTGAAAAGTCAGTGCATTGTGTTCGCACAAAGTGCCCCGAAATAATTTGCGCTCACGTAGTGTAAACGGTTATGGCGGCATGTGCCATTGGGAGTAACACTGTGCTGTGCAGTTTTGTGCGTATTTGGGAGTATGTGCAGTTGAGAGAAACGAACCTTGTGCATCTGTGGCATGAAAGTAATGCAGAACTCTACTTCGGAGCCCAGTACGCACAAGCACTGAATCTCTACATATATGCAATCTCTGGTATACTTCAAAAATTCTACAAGCAATGCTTGGTTTCTCATACTTAGCGCTTTGTTAGCACTGAGAGTGCAAAATATGGTCTTTTTCATTCACTTCCTCGAAAGCTTTCTTTTTTTTTTTTATGGTAGTTCTAGTTCTGTTCATATTTAGCACACGATACGCGATCAATTCATAGCATTTCTACCAGAATAAACAGTAAGATATATTTTCCACATTTTTTCTTTTCATGAAAGAAACTTGTATCTATAATGAATCACTTTTAACACAAAGAGTAAACTTCGGACAATAACAAGTTTAACAGAGATGTACGAGTATCATTGTATGTTTTCACGTCGACTTAAATCTTTGAGTAGATTTAACTATAATATATAAAAACCGAAGTGTATGTTTAAGGTTTTCGTCATAATTAATAAACTTTAGAGTTAAGATAAACAAATTTATCTGGAAAGACTGTGCTGTGTTCTCTGCGTCTTTCTCTATTCGCGAGCGGAGGACTGTAACAAAAATTACACAGCTGTAAAAAAGGAGATCAAAAGGAAAATGCATGCATTTGCAAATCTGTTCCGAGACCCCGTAAAATGGAGAAGCTAGAATTGCTGTTTCTTCAGCTTTAGCCAATAATCCGTAGATTAGGTGGCGGGAAATTGCGTTCCGGAAACTTTCGAATGAAATTAGTGTTGTAAGGGCCGCGCCGCCCGGTAAATTTAATTAAGATTTGATGTCTCATTAGCGCGGGATGGCAGCAAAACCTGATTTTAAATTCCCTAAATTTTATATCTTACTCCTTGCCATTAACAGAAGCAGATTTTACATTCAAATTTCGGGCAATCTTTGTTTATCTTAACTGCAGAATTTTGTATCACTGATAAACCGTTTACTCCGCTTCATTACTGTGCACTGTAAAAAAAATTTTTTTTGTACTTCTACAAGAAAACCCTTTGCAAACCCAGTTGTCAAGAAAATCCTTTGTAAAACTACAGAGTTTTCTTGTAAAATCTGCAAAACATTTATGCGTAATATTACAAATGATAGCCTTGTATCACAACTGACATTATTGAGAAGTGTACATAAAATTTTTTTCTTCTAGAAATCAAATGTGATAAATTAATAACAGAGATTAACAAAAAAAAATTCAAAATATAATGTACGGGGAAAAAATCACACCTTGCCAGCAGACGATTAGAACCCACAACCCTTTTATTATTAGTCGGCACCCTTAACCACAAGACCAACTTAACTTAAGAGCTCTAAACTTATTTTTGCACAAACAGCTATATACGGTTTTACGTTGTTGAGTGTCCGCCATTTTACTGAATCTCGTGGAAACGGGTCAGTATATAGTACAAAAATTTCTTGGGTTATCTTATAAACACGGCCCTTGTATTTTGCAATCGAGTTATTTTCCAAGAGAAATGTCGGTACTCTTACAAGCATTTGTAAAATTACAAAGAATTCTTAGTAAAAATTACATTTTTTCTACAGTGTAGATATTTCCAGTCTGTTTGCGGGTTGCATTGATTCACATGTGTAAGCTACTGCGTGTATAGTTTTATATAGGCTAACCACACTAAACTGAGCACTTTCGAAAGCCCCATTTATTAAAGACTGTTCACGATAAACTGAGCACGTTTGAAATGAACCTTAGAAAAAAATCACTGCTCCTGCCTGCATATACTTTAACGGGTACACTGATTGACATGCGCCCGGTAAAGTTGGTAACGATTTATGGAAAGTAGTTCCATATATTAATATCAAATAAAAAGTATTAGGTAACCGTTTGAGAATAATTTAAATGATTTATTTCGCTTTCGGTTTTTTAAATGCATCGAAGTGTAAAGATTAGCAGATTTGTAAAATGTTATGGAACTACTTTCTCTCCGTTCTTGCCAACTGTTCGCCAGTCAGTGTGCCCTTTAAAATATTTGCAGGTAAGGGCAGTGACATCGTTCAAAAGTTGGTCTCTAAAATGCTCGATTAACCACAAATAGCCTGTATCTCCACATATTCTTTTGACGTGAATTCGTCTTTAAATTTTATAACCATAGTGGGAGGCAATCCAGAAAATCTGGTGATAACAAAATCGGGGGATAGAGTTTGGTAGGCTATTGCAGCTCCGAATCTATCGTCTGCATTCAAAATTCAATTACAACACTCGATTGCCAAAGGATCAAAGACTATGTTTACGTTGAGTGATGACTGCAAGTCATCACGCGCACTGGGCAATTTTGAGTTCGTTTCGTCGTGTCTCATA
The DNA here is from genome assembly GCA_029891345.1 of Dryococelus australis. Taxonomy (NCBI): domain Eukaryota; kingdom Metazoa; phylum Arthropoda; class Insecta; order Phasmatodea; family Phasmatidae; genus Dryococelus; species Dryococelus australis. The sequence goes on from CM057006.1 coordinate 42,360,069, forward strand.
ACTTCCGCGTAGTATAACTGTACGAGTTTAATGCAAATAAAAACGAAAACTTAACACAATTTTGGCCTATACTCTTCAAAAAGCCAAGTCAAAATACAAAACTCGTGTACGGTTGGAAAGAGCATATCAAGAGCAATCCAGTGACCCGTAAACTCCATATAATCGAGCGAAGCGTTGCCGGGAACGTAAAATAAAACATCAAGGCATCCGAGTGCGTCAACGTAGACGTATTCACGCAAAACGAACGACCGGGTCCCCAAAACAGCCAAACGCAATTTTTTTTGTCCATGTGTAGCCTATTTGCAAGTACGAATAAATTACAGTGACGCAACGATGCATGCGCGAATACTCAGAGGGGAGCAGGTATCATAGATCAGTTACATTACATACGCAATCAGCGTTGTAATTGAAGGGCCGGCCATAGTGGCTCTATCATATTTGTGTTGTACGCGAGTACAGCGGACTCGTGCAGTGCCTGCGGTGTGTGGCTTTGGCTCCGCTTGCTGCGTGGCTGTTCAAGCTATGTACATTTTCACCATAAACTGTTGCCTTGATAAGCTATTGCGGTACTGCGTGGATACGTTTAATAACCATTATTTGCTCTATCTTAAATGAGTTGCACTAGCCGTAGGCGCTTGTGGTTTCAATCGGGAAAGGTCGATAGGGTGAGGACGGGCGCTACCTCGTAAGCCTTCACCTAAACAGCAGTGTTAAGGCTTTTATCGTACACTAATAATTTTTTTTTTTGGCTCAATATAATAGCTTGTATAGGCTGTTCACGGTAAAGTGAGCACTTTTTAAGGCCTTTATAAAATTTTCCTTTCATCCAATTTCCATCTTCCTGCTGCTTTTTAATATAAACATTCCAACGTGACCAATAAACACAGTGTATACATTTCACCACCCTCAAAATTTAATGCCTGAGGCTGTAATAAGATCAATTTATTAGTGGTTAATGCTAGTTTGTAGGGCCTTAAAAAGTGCTCACTTTATCGTGAACAGCCTATATAGATGCAATGAAATATTTTGGAATCGGAAAGGGCTTATTAACATCCCCCCCCCCCCCATGCTATGCCTGAAAGCTTATCAGGGGACGGCTTACAAACTAACTTATGGCCTAACTTCAACTAACAACCAGACCAGCAGCGCACCAACCGACTGCGCCACGGGAGGTCGGCTGACGTGTTTTGTTTTTTGAAACCCTATGATTTTGTTGCATTTATTAGTTCGCCCTAAAATTAAGATTTGGATGGTTTAACCAGATATTTGTTTGGATCTACGTGCCTTAAATCGGTGCAAACCGCACAGAGATGCGAACTCAGAGAATTTGCGCACAATTGTAATGTCCTAGCGTTTTCTTTCTAAAGTGACTATAGGCTGTTCACGGTAAAGTGAGCACTTTTGAGGCCATTGTTACTTTATGAATATCGGTCATTTTTTATCTTTCAACCACCTTTTTAAATGAATATTGCCACGTTATAATATACACAGTGTGTAGATTCGCCACATTAGGAAATAATATATATTTATTGACTATTATTCAAAACGAGAGGGCTTTTAAAAGTGCTCACTTTACCGTAAATAGCTTATACTTTTTAAATTTATGTAATTAAAATACTGGACAACGTGCGTAAATAAATATTTAAAGATTTGAAGTTTTCTGTTGAACTCGTTTTATTGGGATTTTTACATCATTATTAAGTACAAATATATGCACTAACAAATATTGTTACATTCCTAACTTTCAGAAAAATTACAGACAATTTCTCGAGCTGTATTTCCGAACGAACGCAATCAAATTAGTGGCCAACCGAAATACGTACATTTGATTCAACGAAATATTTTGTTGACTGTCTATTTTTTTCCCCCGCAACGCAAAGGTTTTGTTTATTCAAGCGAATATCTTGTTAGAGAAACAAAATAAAGTTTTTTTGCTTTTAAAGTTTCGTTTCCTCAGATAGTTTGGCTAATAAATGTATATTTTGCCCCGTGCAAAGAAGTAATTTGTCTGCTGGGACAGTCCTTTATTTTAGTGCAGAATTTTAATCGTTCAAACGTTTATTTTGCAGTCAAAATTACAGAGGCAGGTTTTATGGCAGGCTCCGAACTACGAGGTATATCACCGAGCGAGATGGCGCAGTGGTAACTCGCTGGACTCGCATTCGGGAGGACCCGGGCTCGATTTCCGGTCCGGCCATTGTTTTCCGAAATCACTTCCCCCCAATTCCTCTTTCACGTGCAACTTGCACCGTCTCTAATGACATCGTTGTCGAAGAGACGTTAAGCCCGACTACCTACCTACAAAGAATATCGGTGTTTATAATTTAAGCTGGTGTTCTTGGCGAAACCCTATCACCAGTTGGGTCCGCGGTGGCTGAAGCTGTTAGCCTGCTCGCATCCCACCAAGGCGATCCGGGTTCAACCCTCGGCCAGTTCACTCCGGAATCGTGCCGGACGATGCCGCTGGTTGGCGGGTTTCCCTCCGCCCCTTCGTCCCGGCATTGCTCCATGCTCTCCTCAGTCACCCTCATCGGCTGTCAAGACCTCGCTAAGAGCTGCCCAAATCTCTTCACCCACCCCATCACCAGTTCGGACTCTTGGCCACGTGGGATATCGCCACGCAATGCTGTGCGGCTTTACAATACGCTCACCGCACTATGAGTATGCCGCGTAAAAAATGAAGACTGTCGAAGACCAAGTAAACTATCAAATCAACATCCACGCTTACTGGGGGATTCGAAACCAGTATGTCCGAGTGAAATATGTTACGCAGCTCTTCACATCACGAAGTCGGGCGTTTTCAGATACGAATAAAATCTGTGTATCGGACAAAATATTTGTGTTTATATATTCGATGTGGGTGACCAAGAGTGCTATGCATTCACCCAGGTTTTTTTTTCTCGCGAAAGTTAATATTGATACCAGTATTTTTTTTTTAATTTGTCATGATCAACCTTATCATGGCAATACTATGTTCAGAAGTAACTTGTCCTCGGGTAAAAATTGCGAGTATTTGAACCGAGTGTGCTGGAGCAGTGATAAACCTTCGGTAGCTCCCGTTTTTCATTCCACGCAGTTAATTACAGCGAACAAGCGAAACCTTCTTCGGAGATGTTAAGTACGGCCTTCTGCGAATTTTAATAACTTAGTGCTGTTAGTATAGGGAAAAAATTTTACTAAGTGTGTTGACTTATATTTAAGGGGAACGTAAGATAGGCCCATACGCGCATAATATTTTTTGTTCTGGATGAAGTTTCTCCTTTTCTTAAAATTTGCAATTAAATGTTGTTGAAATAGTGTTTAAGTTTGCGCTGTATTTGACTTCACTACATACAACTGCGTATGGACCTAATGGCTCAAAATTTAGATGCAGAAAATTAAGCTCTCCTGGGAAGCTGCTAAACTTGTTTCTTAGTTATCACCTTTGTATCGGTGCTGCATGCCAATTATTTGTGGAAAATGTGAATTCATGCCCTTTTCAACGTAGCAGAACATTCATAATATGGTTTTGCTAACGTGACAATGTGCGAAGATCATCTCATTCCCTTAATGCGAATGTATTGTTTTGGACATATTGATGATTTTAAAACATTTTACTCATCCGAGAGCGAAGTCGAAATTCATCGTTCCCTGCCTGATTTTTCTCATTCCTCGTTTATTCCTGAAACATGTATCTAGCATTATAGTGACATTTGTTTTCCGAAAGGCATATACGATCATGGGTTATTCGTAGTACGTACTTTGTGTTGTTCATTTACTGGTTTATGGTGAGAGGCATACACTCTAGAGCCTCCGTATGGTAAAATAAATAGCTATTCTTTATAATGTGAATTTGAAATATCATTAACTATAATAATTAACTATTTGTTCAATTTTCTAAAAAAAAAACTCATAAAATAATAGATAAATTAGAGATTCCGTATCATTATTTCCGTTAACGACGCATATGCCTAAAGGAAAAATTAGCGATATGAAATATTAAGACAGTTAATTGTATTGTGATGGTGTCACATACTTGAGATTTTTTGATAAACGTAACCTGTGCTGACTGTAGACCTATTGGGAACATTTTCAATGACAAGACATGCCAAATGGTTGTATGTCAGTTCATTAGGTCATTCTAAAGATGCTTGCTGCAATACACAGCGAAAGGACCGCTACCCCATAGCTGCAACCCAGAAGCCAAGATAATCACTAATCGCCGTTCTTTGTGCGTGTGATTAGACAACATTAGGGCAAGTTATGCAACAGTAAAGGACTTCCGGTTTTTGTAACATGCATGCTTATTTCAACGGTGCCTTTTAGTCTGGCAGAAATACTCAACTTGCTTTTTACGTTCGTGCCTTCCAGGCACTTTCAGTTTCCAGATTCCGAGACCAAGATGTCTTAAACTCCATCCACAACTCTCCTTGTCGCCCTCTTAATTCCAGACTTCTGTTCACTTTAACTGCGAGATTTAGAGGTTTTTTTTTCAGACCGAGGGCTTTTGACCAGTTTATTTAAACTTTTTTTTTTTTTTTGTGGAGTAGGGAAAGTTTGAAAGAGCCGGAATTTGCGATTCCGGTCTCGCGTTACGATTTGCATACCTACTCCTACCACCGTTGCGGAGGGTTTGGTGGGCAAGGGGTTAGGAGAGGGGGTGGTGGGTGGGTGGGATGGGGGAGATCCGTGTGTATTTTGTAATCCCGCCGAGGTGCCGGAAGTCGGCCTTGTTTGTAAAACGTATCCAGTTATCCCGGAATTCACGCAGACTGCGAGATGGGTATGAGATAATTTGATTGTCGACGGAGGGGTAAAGGGGTAGTAGGGTGGTTGGAAACAGGAGTGGATGAATCTTGGAAGAAGAGTGGGGAGGGGAGGGGAAGCTTGGAGAGCTTCATCTTGGAGTGGCTCCCTGCACGACGCGGGCTAGGTTCTCATTATACGGGCCGGGTAGTATAGCTGAGGATGGGCGGGCGGATAGTGGCCCGAGAGGGGCGAGGAAGATGCCGCTAAGGGTTTAAAAAGAGGGGGGTAGGGGTGGGGGTCATTAATACCAGCTATGCTAACTGGAGCTAACTGGATTACAGTACCTGCACTGCGCACACGTATCGTTTTCCTCCCTGGAAGTTCCCGCTTCGCCGACACCCTTCCGTTCCGAGTTGTGGACCGAGCGAGCTGGTGAAATGGCACGTGCACCTTCAGATCCCCATCTGGAGGACCTGGGTTCGAATCCCGGCCTGGAAATCACTGCAGGTGAACGCAGGGATTGTTCCTTCCACGTTCGTGCTTCTGTGAGCATCTTGCCCCTTCTCTAATGGCTTAGCAGTTACGGTAAAGTGAACACTTTTTAGGCCCTAATTAATTTTCCATTTCAGCCATTTTTTTACCTAAACACATTTTTAAAATAAATATTGCCTTGTAAGTAATAAACACATTGTGTATGTTGCACCACATTTAAAAGTTAACGCCCAGGTCTAAAATTAAATAAATTTATTGACTGTTATTCCAAATTAGAGGGCTTTCAAAAGTGCTCACTTGACCGTGAAGAGCATATACCTACAAGTGTTGTACCTCCCCCTATAGCAAGTCGCATGTTGGTCAACTCGAGAGTCCTACTTACCTGTGATCCGCCGAGCTCTTTCACGTCCTCTGTTCGAAAAAGTGCTACTTCTAATCACAGCTTAAACTACCAGTGATTCACAACCTGTATCTGTGCTTGCTTCCCGATGTGCTTTATTAACCATACATAGTATTACGACTGCCTGCGGATGACCAGGTATCGTTAAGGGGCGTATCAAATTAATGGGCTGATTTTAATCTCCGAATTTATTTAAAATTCTACAAAACTATACAGCTGTGTTTTTCAAAGCATTACCAACGAAGAAGTTAATTTCCACAGTTGAACGTTTCTCATGACCCTACTACTTAAAATTGAAACTGTCCTGCTCAACAAAAATTATGCAATTTATAATTCTCGCCTATGCTCTGTCGCTTGCTGGGTGTCGCATAAGCTCCGTAGCAATCGTTCGAAAGCACCTCGATCACACCCTGCTGTCGCTTCGATCACACTGGTCGCTGTTTGTGCGCTGCCAATAACCGCCGTCGGTCGCCGAACCACCGGGAACACCCGTCGGACAGTGTGCAGTTCACAACTCTCTCAAGAACTCTCTAAGGTGGCCTAAAGGTCTGCATTAATACCTGTGCCAATCCTTCCTGAATTATTCCACACTTAAGCACATTCATATATTAACTATGTAACACTACTGATATGTGCTACAATATTATGGCCAATCGTATCGGCTATAAAATATTATTTATGTAATATTTAATATAATATATAAATATATAGTGTAATGATAAAATATAGTTGTATATGTGTGAGCTTTTGATAGGTTAGGTTAATGATATACCTCCGCTAAAATCTATGCTGTCACGAAAAATCAGTACATTCATCCAGATTTGAATTAACTCTGTGGTTTAAAGCAACTGGACAATTAATTATAATAAACAATCCGATAATTCTTAAGTAGAGTAATTCATAAGAAACAAATAAAAGTACCTTGGTTTTAATGCTATTAACTTAATTTTACAAGAACGAAAAAGAATCAAACGAATCAAAATTATATGGTACGTTTGAATAAACGTTAGTTGTGAAATATTATACTAAGTTATGTGGTAAGTTTGAACAAACGTTAGTTGTGAAATATTATACCTAATTATGTGGTAAGTTTGAACAAACGTTAGTAGTGAGATATTATACTATTCTAGTTCTCAAAATAAAGCCGACACCAGCCTGCACGTTGCACACCAAGAGGACTGCCAATAATTGAATTTACAAGTGCTGGTGTCTGAAATAGGTTTAGATTTGCCTGGGGAATAGTGCAACTTAGCTGTGTAGATAGCGGAAAATCACCGCAACTATGCCGATGTCGTGGAGTCATCCTTCACGGGTGCAGAACGCAGGAACAGCTCTCCCGCTGCTCCTTGGAGGCACATCCCCTGGTGATCCTCAATGAGCTCTTCCTCTGCGGGCCGGAACAGCGGAGGTGGACGTCGAACCGGAACTCGCCTGGATGCGCAGCCAGTAGACGTCTCCTCGCAGATGTGGCTCTCCAAATACCAGACACCGTGTTGTCCCTGGTTCGAAGTCGGATCCCAGAAGTCCTTCTTCACCGGATCGTCCTTCCGTCTTGTTCCATCACATAGCCTATGTCGACGTACTTCTTTTAAAGATAAAGACTCAGTATTTCAATAAGTGCATGAACTAATCTTGATCGTCGTCGTAAATATCAATCTTTTACTAATTGAAATCGGAAATTAACATCCCTACTCGGGACGGTCCTCTTTTCTGTGCTGGTCCCTAGCTGATTCCAATTTAGAATGCTTAGGTTTAGTTCTAAAAGACTATTGTTCGAAAATCAGTAAATTATGATAGGCCTGCTGGTGTGGCCTGATTATTTTGAGAAACAAAAGTAGTGCTAGTTACATAGACAAATATTCATGCAAAGAAACCACGGAGAATAATTAAACTTACATAGTATAAACAACACAACCGTCGAACTAGATAATTATACACATCTCGCATTCAACATATGCAAAACATCTTATACATAACATTACAGTTTGGCATTTAAATCAAATTTAAAGACTTATAATAATCATTATAAAGTTATAAATATTGAAGTGTTACAACTAATTCAGCATCGTGACGTTTTTCAATAATACAATTTTCTCGAACTTCTTAAAACCAGCTTCCAGTACTCAGTCGAATAGACAGTAAACGAATAAAAAGAGGTCCACTGGTCAGAGCCGAAGATAATATCTGGAGTAAAACTTAATGAAGTTATCATTCACAAGTACAGCGAAACTGGAAAATATATAGCACAAATTGAAGACTAACTTACTTTCTCGATCAGCCATATTAACAACCTTTTTCAACCAACAACTCCGTAACCCCAAATCCGATAGACCAGGGGTTCTGTGTGATTTCGAGGACCCCTTTGATTCGATATACATTTTGCCGAACTTCCAACCGATTCTTTAATGCAAGCTATGAAAATATTTTCTTGTGTACGGCGTATTTATTTACGCTATACAAATTGTTACCGTCTGAAGTTTAGTTTACAAGACAATTTGCAGAAACCAGCTTCATTAATAACAAAAAGATACACAGTTGCAGTATAATTAGATCATTTTGGTGAAAATTAAATATATTAGTTTTACTTGCGGGCCCTGGACTAAGATCGAGGCCTCTCTCTCTCCCCCTCTCCCCCCCTCCAATGGAGACCGCGGATCAGTGTTTAAGAATTGCTACCATAGACAATAGTACTGATTACTCCACTCGCAAATAAACTGGAAACATACTAACTGTACAACAAGATTATGATGATTATAATTAATAGGAACGTGTCCAGCAAGACACGCTCTCTAACGACCAAACTGGCAAACAAATAAAAATCTTATAGTCCATTCGCGGTTTCTCCACACTTTTTAAATCAAACCTTTGAAAAATCAACTCATGTATGACGTGTTTAGTTATTTCCTAGATATGCCATATATCACAAGCGTTTTATACTTGTCTCTCATTAGAAATCTAGCTTATTCTTGGTCAAATTAAACTTTCGCTTATATTTCGCCTATAAATTATAGTATTTCATTTATAACTAATATAAATAAAAACAGAGATAAAATAGGTGTGTTGGCAATGCCTAGTAAGAAATAGTTCTTATGCAAATGTTGGCATCTTTATGTCATGGGGTGGCGTCCGTTTCTTTTAAAATGAGATAATTCAACAAACTGAAGTCGCAGAATAGGAGTCCCAGATGGAATTGACGCTGATCAGGGGTAGTGCTACTCGACAAGCTTGTGTCCCAGAGTAGAGTGAGGGAGGAAACAACTCGATTTTAACCAATCACGCTGTAGAAAGGAGCCTGCGAACGAGGGTGGAGGGATATCCACGCAGATAAAGACTGTTTGAGATCAAGTGAGCACTTTTGAAATCAACCTTAGGAAAAAGTAACTGCTCATACGTGCATATATTTTAACGGGCGCACTCAGTAATATGCGCACAGTAAAGTTTGTAACGATGGAGGGAAGGTGGCTCCACATCTTAACGTTGAATATATTATTTTAATTAGCTATTTCTGATAACTTAAATAATTTTTTTGCTGTTTTTTTTTTTTTTAATGCGTCTGGCAAGATTTAAAATATATATACTTTTCTAGTAATATCACAGTTTCACTTGACTGACGCATGAATAAAGTGACGAAGTTCATGGCCGTGTTAATTTTACATAAGGCGGAAGAATACACAACGTGCATACAATTAGATCTTAAGCAGGGCTTTCAAAAGTGCTCAGTTTACCGTGGACAGCTTATAAAACAATTATCGACATATTCGAACGGAAATCAATCGTATATCCCCTGCGGTGGGGCAACGATTGACAAGTTAGACTGCTAGAGCTTACATTGTGGATGCGGGTGGGAAACAGTATCGGAGAAATAAGAGCTCGGAGGAAAAGCGGAAAAGGCAGCCGGAAATAGCTGTGAGGTTTTGCTGGTGTGTTGGAGACAGATCGCTCAGCCGGAAGGAAAGCAAACAGATGGGCAGTCGCTTGAGGCAATACCAGCATCGCCGATGCCCCATCAGAAGTAAATTCGACTAGAGGCCTGGACGGCAAGGACCAAATGTGGCAGCAGCTAGACGTGCGTTGTGGGCTCATACAGTGTAAAAAAAAAAATTAGGTAAAATTCTCGTACGTGTAAGGGAATGCGAGGTAAAATTCCCTTAAATGTAAGGGAAGCTACTCACCTCTGCATGCTAAGTAAAATGACCCCTTAAATGTAAAATAAATTTACATAACAAGTAAAGTAATATTACCTAATCGGTCGGGAAAAGTACCTGACGAGTGTGTGGGAAAATACCATATAGGTAAGGGAAAAATCCCAAACTATATTATTTGATAAAATAATATTTAAAAATACCTCTGACTATTGGTACTGTTGATTTTGCTATTACCTACATCCTCAACCTTAAAATCCTCGACACTTGCTGACAGGTGTGCGCGATTGATTGTCCTCTATCACGATAGTCCGATGCGCTGTCCATTACACCACGACGACAGCATGACAGTATCACCGAATATTAGCGTGTCGAAGGAGTGTTTCTTCCGCCCGTCCTCCCACTTAGCTGTCGAGACCATGTAAGTGAATTTTACTCCAGATTGCGGTAATTTTACCTTACCCGTAAGGAAAACTGTGTTTCCCACACATGTTTGCGAATATTACCCTACACTTGTTTGATAATTTCCCCATTATTTTTTACAGTGTAGTGAACAAGAATGAGTTACTAATTTTACATTTCTAGAGCAATAAACTGCCGATAGTCTAGTACGGTATTATGTTTGTATGTTATGAATGTTGCATTGCACATCATTACAAATCACTTTAATTGGTGTTTTGAATACAAAAAAAAACACCCATAAGTGTGAAGTTTAAAAGTACTTTATCTACTTTGGTACAAAATTTGTTATTAAATGTTAAATGTTTAATTATGTTAATGGTAATTTTGTTACGAAATTGCGCTTGTTTAATTTACTTCTTAATTAGTTGGGTTAAAATTAAATTATTTCAAGGATGTATGCAGACTCGTATGCACACCCCTTGCCTTTTAATGTATTACTTAGATCCCATAGACTGTTTTGATGTGGAACCAAGATAATGCCGGATTTCCCAAATTAATGTTTGCGCTCTTTGAACGTGAATAATGGAGAAACTATCAAGGACAATCTGATGGGATTACGTATACTTAATATTATACATACCCAATGTTGTCCGAAATAACACCAAATGAATGCATTCCCATTTTATAGTCTTTAATAGTTTCTCTGTTCTCAACATATAAAAAGCGTAAACATTAATTTGGGACATCCAGTTTTCTGAAACAAGGCAAGAAAGAAATTCAGAACCTATTCCCATTGCAATATTTATATTTTACTATTGTCTTACAAGGGAGAGTTTTTGAGACTCCCGTCTCAGTTTATAGAAAATGAAAATAACATAAAAGTGAAGAAGTTATGTATTGCCTTAATAAGGCTCTCAGAATAGTATAAGAGGATTCTGTGCAGATATAAATCGTAGGCAGCTTATCAACTCGCACTTAGCTCTTTTTTAGAACATGTAATTGTGATCAGTAGCACTTGAAGATTGACTGCTATATATATATATATATATATATATATATATATATATATGCTATATATATATATATATATATATATATATATATATATATATATATATATAAGTTCAACAAGTGCTTGAATGGCATGGTTCAGAAAGCTGTTGTTTTCAATTTTTCAATGTTTATAACCGATTTTTCCCAATACTCGAGATTCCATAGCATAAATTATGCAACAGCTACATTAATTATATTGAATTAATATAAATTTTGATTAAATGAAAGTTTTTATCGTATTATATTTCAAGGTATCATGTCATTACAAAAATTGTTACACGCAAGTGTTGTGAAAAATTGATTTTGAGTTAGTTAAAGTTGTGTGATTAGGGTGTACGCTGGGTAAAGATTTCGAATCAAATAATATATACCATGTAACGGTTAAATTATCGTATATTTTCTGCCAAACTAGAAATTTTTATCGCAGAGCGAAGTTATTTATGCTTTAAGTACGTAATTCGATTAAAATATGTACATATATTTACAGGTTACATGCAAACAGATACACTAGTACTAGAAGTATCCAAAAATACGTAGGTTAGTCAGTATAGACTCTTCACCGTAAAGTGGGCACTTTTGAAAACCCTGCTTGAGATCTTCTTGTATACACATTTTGTATTCTTCCACCATATGTAGCCTACAATTAACATGGCATTGGGCCTAATCTATTTGTTGGTCGAGTTAAACGGTGATGAAATTAGTAGACATGTAAATATTTCTACAAATTCGCTAATTCATACACTTGTATACATTTTAAAAAACCGGATAGGGAAATAAACTATTTTAGTATTCACAAACATTTACCGAACATTTTTAATTAAACGCCGAGATATGGAACTAAACTACTTTCCGCTCCGTCGTTACCAACTTAACAGTGCGCATGCCATTCAGTGTGGCCGTTAAAATTAATGCAGATACAGGCAGTGACCGTGAACGGCCTATAATACGATATGTGGCTTATTAATTGATGGGCCTGAGAAATTCTGAGAGGCTGAACACGTAATGAGGAGCGAGCAGACGCATAGAGTGAGTTATTGAAGAGATTTGGGTGACTCTTTACATCGAGGTCTTGAGATCCGATGAGGGTGATTAAGGTGAGTATGGAGCGCCGGAATGAAAGGGCGGGGGAAACGGGAGATCTCCGAGAAAAAAACTGCCGACCAGCGGCATCGTCCGGCACGATTCCCACATGCGAAAATACGGAGTGACCCGGCCGGGGATTGAACCCGGATCGCCTAGGTGCGAGGCGAGCATGTTAACCGCTTAGCCACCGTGGCCCCCCAGACGTAGGAGTAGTTGTCCTTGACGCTTCCAGAGGGCGCGTCTCCTGTGTGTAACATACACTTTTTGAGCTGTGTAATAATGAGCAACTATTAACACGTAATTTTTTTGTTTAACAAGCTCAATATTATTATTTTCTACATTTTTTTGTGATAAGATTTATTTATTTGTTTTGAAACAGTCCATAATATTAATTATTTTGTTTAATCGTGTTTTTATTTGACCGCATATTTTTGTGTCTTTCTATTTCACATTGTATACGTGTACTTACAAGGCATATGACTCTATGCATTTTGAACGTTGGGGCAGTTTTAAGTGTCAGTTCAAGTGAATTTGAATTGTAACCCTCGTGATTGGCCAGTGTTTAAAGAACATTCTTAAGTTAAGTTTTCAACGAAGAAGACGGACTTCTTTTTACGTGACGTCACGTACCCACGCGATGTGCTAAATCTCGATATTTAATTGGGATGTCCGAGTTCGCACCCCTGAAATCAGACCGTCTACTAGAGACGAAGATGCGAGGTGTTTCTAAAGCAGTGAGTAGGCCCGTGTTAGCCCCCTTCGCGTAGTTTCCAGAGAGGTTAGCTTGAACTCGTGAGACGTCGTTTAAGGTGCCATTGAACTGTATGCTAGCACCGTAAGCCGTGCGCTTACATATACGGAAGGCGTCACCCAGGACTGCTTGCTGCGCATCCGGAGAGATGCCCCGTCGGCGTACCTGATCGTCGGCAACGTCAAGAACATCGAAATTCCACGTTTGACATCGATTTCTGCTAAGGGATTCCAATACGTTTGACATTGATTTCTGCTAAGGGATTCCAATACGTTTGACATTGATTTCTACTAAGGGATTCCAATACGTTTAACATCGATTTCTGCTAAGGGATTCCAATACGTTTGACATTGATTTCTGCTAAGGGATTCCAATACGTTTGACATCGATTTCTGCTAAGGGATTCCAAATAAAGTTCTTCCACCTTGCACCGTTAATCCGACCTACTAGAACATTTCCACGCCGTCATGTTTTCGTACTTTTCCGACATTTTACTACGGCGAACCTGAACTGGACCATTGCTCTGCTGCTAGCTAATTGCAAACGTTTTGATTAAAGTAATCAGTTTTGAAGGAATATTGTAAGATTTTGGCGTGATCTCTTAACATTCTCAAGGATTTTAATTTGCAACCATCACGAGGGCGCTAGTGTTTCAAAGGCCATTACCCCAAGCAGAGATATTACAATTATGTGGTTAATATTTTTGGAGCAACAGATAATCTACTAGTTTGTATTGCCGTCTGAATGAATTATTTTGTTTTTCTGGGAAAAGTCGAATAATTCTGATCATAATTAAATCTCCGGGTATTTTTTTCAATCATGGTCGCCCGTTATCGTCATTTCGTAGTAGTAGCAAAGTTTTATCCTGGTGTTCGTGTTTGTGTATATGTATATCCTGTCGCCAAGTATTTGTACTACCAGACTGCTGTGCTGCTGTATGTGCAAATGGTACACGTTACTTCAGATTGGTAAGATCAAGTGTGTGTGTTTGTTTGTGTTTATTCCTACTTACAGTTTGGATGGGGCCGGGCAAAAGTTGACTAACTCATCAGACTGCCTTCAACCTTCATTAATGTGAACCCAATTTCCAGTTATCACACTGTTTTGTTGTGTCAAGGAGTTAAAGGGGCGATAATTCTGATTTTGAATAAGCATACCAATCCAGTACTCAGTTTGAACGATCGCGACAGCGCAACTGGGGGTTGGACTCTACCCAGAAAATCCGTTACACGTGATACAGCTGTCGCGTCATCCTCTAATACACAGAGGTGTACCGAACCCCTTTCTCCCTCAGTTTATTATTATTTTGCTTTAAGTTTAGTGTCTCACATTGTTGTGTGTAGTGTGTACTAGTGAGTCGTTTAGTCGCTGTTACGTTTCATTATTACGTTTTACACGTTACATGTGTGGTTAAGCTTGCTTCTAGGCTTTGGTGAAGGAGAGAAATATTGTCATTTTACCAGAATCATAGCTGGGGTAAAATTCTAGGAGCATGTAAACCTAACACATGTCTTGTGGACTAATTAAAAATTATATCGATGGATTGTTCGAAGCTGGTAAAGGACATGCACGGCTATATAATACTGTGACACATGCGTGAGTGCTCGGTACAGGCGATTTAGTAAAGTTCGGGAGGATGCGCTAGACAATTAGTGAAATTGTACGGAAAGGTCGAAATGTAAGCGTTGGGCTGATGGCAGATATGTTGAACATGGACAAAGAGACGGCGATACCAGTTTTGCGTCATCAGTTGAACATGACAGAAGTTTTTAGCAGTGGGGCTCATCCCTGTGCTCGACCATACTCTGATACTTTGGAACAGACAGGGTACTAACTTGTTAATAAGTTCAGAAGTTAAGCTAAAAAGTCACGTATTAGCAATATTTTTATTGAACTGGTTAGTTTTTTTTGTTGTAAAGTAAGCCTAACTCATTTTAAAATTATAAGTTAGAAATTAATTTCAGTAACATGATAGTTTATCTTTGACAGAAAGCTCTGTTTATCTTTTATTATATACAATTTGTATTTACTCCGCATATGCGCTGTTTTCTTTCACACGAGTAGAGAAGTAAGATGTACTTAAACACATCATTCGGTGGTTCGGTGTTGATTTCTCTTGGCTAAAATATCGGGCAGCGTTGACATTTTTTTTAAAACAAAACAATCTGCTTGCAACAGAAAGAGGTTTTATAACTTTTTTAGTCAGTTACTTTTTCCAAGTACGAACTTCTTAGGTACCTTTTTTAGCCAATAAACAGTTACTTTTTCCAAACACTAACTTTTAACATAATTAAATTGTTTTCGCGCTAACGTGATCAGTTAGTTTTTAGAACTAACTTAACCGCGTCTACCAGAGAACCTGCTACCTGCTGCTGTGTACTTGGTCGTCAGTGGTTTCCAATACATCGTCGCGATTGGTAATTCCCTCAGTCCCTCTGTTAAGGGGGGGGGGGTGAAGGACTGTAATTCGAAATGCACCACCCTCATCATGTTGATGGATCGCGGTAATGACTATTGTTGCAAATTAGTTTTTAAGTCAGTTCTTAACCTAAAAGAGGCTATGGGCGTAGCTAAATAATGTCTCATGATTATGTAGAACACAACGGTATTAGATGAGATTTATTGAACATAAGTATTATACAATAACTATTTATGTGACTATAGATCGGGGGGAGCTTAAATAGAATACCAATTTGCTAATTAATCGTATTAAGTTTTATTACCGCACGCTATTACTATTACAATCTAATCCTCGCCTTGTTCATGTTGCCGGAGGCTAATTATAGGAGGCGTTTAACGACTGTCGGACATTCACATCTCCACATCTTCTTGGTCCGCTGCCTAGATGACAAAGACACATCGCTCGCAGTGTTACATTGGCATATATCGGGCTCTTTGTTTAACCCTTAACTGCCGAGATTAATTTTTATTTAGATGTCATTTTTTGGGGGGTTGTACTGCCTTTAATAAACACATACATACTTTTAAAAATAAAATTTATACTGAATGTCTCCTAGATTTTTTTACAAAAATGCTGTGTCCATATGGACACACTGGGCATTTATGTGATAGTTTTTTTTACCCATATAAGTTAGTAACATAACTTTTTTGTTGTAGGTTTTATGTGTTTACTTTATATTTTAAATTCTGTTTATCATTTGGATCTATAATTTACATCTTATAAATACAGTAAAATTAAATGTTAATGAGTCACATTGCAATACATTTTGTAGATATATTTCTTGTAAGAGCACTGCCATATATTATTCAGCTAGATATTCAATTAGGCACTGTGTGATAAGATTCGAAGCAGTCTAAACACAAGCCGACATCACATTTACTGCACTGGATATGCACAGCAGAAGATTTTTTGCGGCAACCTTCACTAGCACATCGTCTTTTCTTCAGAATCTTTTTCACCAGGTGATTGAAGCCATCAAAACGAATATCGTCAGATGTTCTAGACTTTCTTGATGTAGAAAAATGTAACGATAGTCTTCCAAAACCCTTTGATGGATTGGCATACTTAGTTAAATACACCAAGACTATCTCTCTCCAGAACTCTAATTGAGAGATCATTTTCCCACTCCTTCTTGCTAGTTGCCAGGCATTGTGAACACACACATCAACACACCATGACAGGAGAGGCCAGTACCACTTTTTGTTTCGAATATTCACTCTGTACATTGCAATGGTCAGATCCATTTGATCAACACCACCCATTTATCGACTATATTCATCAAAAAGAAAAGGCAGTTGCACTTGCATCATGCACTTTTCTTTTTGAGAATACCTCTTTACTCCTGACTGTGGCTGAATACCAAGATAACTCGATGCTATAGATACCACTGAGTTGTCAACCCACTTTGACACAAGAACACCATCTTCTTTGACAGTTGATGATTCATGCTAGCCCCCTCTCCTTTTTCAGAAGAATGTTTTTTGATGTAATAGGGCACGACTTTGGGATCCTGTTTTCCCTAATTGTGCCTGTACTACCATATTCTTGTTCTCTAAGAAAGGCCAGTAGGTCAAGTCCTGTAAATAAATGGTCAAAAAAGAAATGGCAAGTTAAGAACTTTGATTACTTCAGTGAAGAAGTAATCATTTCAATTAGAAGGGCAGTGTCCTTGCCAAAATTAGTTTCATATGAACAGTTTCCACTGGGAGATTTACCTTGATAAATACTGAAATTTACAAGATAACCATCAATCGAAGACACCACACATTATACCCAAAACGTATCGGCTTGCCTCTAATGAACTGTTGACAAGAACGTTTACCATAATACTTTACCATAGATTCATCATAAGACAGGTCTTGCTGACGTGCTGTAAACATTTTTTTTCTTATATTTTCGACTAAAGGCCGAATTTTCCACAGTTTATCATTGACGTTAATTACATTGTTATCAACACAATGCAGGAATCTAAGTATCTAATCAAACCGATTCCTTCTAATGGCATTACAAACATACTCATTTCGTGTGTCCTTACACTTTTCCCAGTACAGTCTTTTATGTGGGACACTATTATAACCACCCAGTATCAAAATCCCTAGAAAACACTTCAGTTTATCTTTAGTAATGCGTGGATGTTCATTGTTTTTAAATATTGCATGTTTATTTGATTCTTGGACTAAGTATTCAACGAGATCATTTTCAATGGATAGCTCAAATAACTCCACTATTGAGAGATCTTGGTATTTGCTATTACACACATCAGGAAATTGTCTCAGAGACGATTCCATATTTCCATGTGCCCATGTTTTTTTTGCCGATGGTGGCAAGCGATGAAATGTACTCAGTTCTTCATCCCTTTCATCACGGTACCTTATTTCTGCTTGAGCTGACAGTTGCCTGGGATTCAAATGATCTAATATTGTACCTTCATCTTCATTCGCTGTATCTTCGTCGGTGAAAACGCTGGGCTCTGGTGGGGCAGTATACATGGTATGAGCAGTTGCAGCCTCGTCTCCATCTTCTCTAAACAAGATATCTGCATCTTCTTGATCAGACACATCAACATTTAACTGCAGATAAGATAATGGAAATGCAGAAACTTGGAAACATAAACTAGTCGCACAATTGAGTAAATAATCATATCATGATATAAATAGAGTATGAAATTTAGTGTTTTTAGAGCAAAAAAACGGAACTTACTCTGTATCAACGTCCATGATTTTCGCATCCACATCTCTTCCTGGAATAGCAGAGTCAACTATCTTCACTACATACGGTTCAAACGAACTATTTTTATACGATCACATCACATGCTTCTTTAACACTATGATAGAGGTAACAACCTCACAACGCAAAATAAAAAATTCAATAGAGGTTTGAATAATGTACTGCAAGTGTGTCCATATGGACACACATGGCAGTTAAGGGTTAATATTTTCGGCCCCGTTTACTGACCTGTGGAGAGGGTTACTGCAGCTGTCTTTCGCAAGGTGTTATTGCAATCAAGCGTGTGCCCTGGTTCTATGTTTGAAGGTGTGATCAGGCAAGCCGTTCAGCTAAGGCCTGATCACTTCGTAACAATAGGCACTGTAATTACGTTATCTTAATTATCGACTGTGCGTAGGTGTTGTAGCGCGTTCGTGGACTGCAGTGTGTTTTGTGTCCAGTTTTGTGGCACCCGGTGCGCCAGGAAAGGTATCATATACTGAAAAGGGCTTGGGATGTTACGCTAAACACATTATTGAAGCGTGCAGGTTTTTGGGAGCGAGTGTAGATAAAAAAAAAAAAAACAAAGGGAAATGCAACATGAAAGTTTCTGCTAACTGAGGAAAATATTTTATCAGGATGATTTATTACTTTTGCCCTATGCTTAGTGTCGTAAATTTGTACATTTAGTTGCAGCGAAATATATTATGTCAAAAGATAAAACTTAAACGCTTAAACTATGTATGATACTATTCTGCGACAATTAACTTAATGGAGGAGGGGGGATTATATTGTAGTAACTTTTGCTTGAGCTTGAAATGTAAATATTTAATGGAATGTAGCAAGTTACTTCAGTCGATATTACGAGGAATTTATTATGCACCACGTGTAGTTTTTCAATGTTCGTAGGCGAGCAATTCTTGTACGCAGGTGCCGCGGATCTTGTTTGTGTGAATTCTATAAATGTCATAAATCCTATTCTTCTGCGTCACTCCCATCTCAATGGCAGAGTGATTAAGCTCCGTATGTTTATACCGAAAGCTATTGGCTGTGTATAACTGTACCACAAACTTTTTTTCCTTCCGAACTTTACAAGTATTCCGTTAGCAGCGCGAGAAAAAAATCGCATTTTTTTTAAAATTAAAAATTGTATTTTGTATGTAAAATTTATTTGCGGTGCATTTAATTTTTTTTTTTTATGGAACAAGATAAAATTTTTCAGAGACATTCGCACCCCACTAGAAATTGCTTGCCGACCCCTGGTCTGTGGACAGGGTAGTTCATCTGGGCGGATGGTGCTTGTGGAAGGAGCCCCCGTTATCCCGTGTTGCGGAGAGAGGTGGTATACCGGCCGCACGACCAATCAGCGGGGAGCTGTCCCGTTCGAGAGTCGCGGACGGCCATGTTCTCGGCGGTTAATGGCCCGTGCTTGACCGCAGGATCGTCCTTACTGCAGGACCCTCTCGACCTCCGCAGGAGGAGCCCGCATTAACAGGACCTCGAGAGATGGTTGAATAGGGGAGGGGGAACTAATGTCGGGAACTTGCCGCGTCGACGTGCGGGGGGGGGGGGGCAGGGCCACTACCAGGACGCAAACCCGGGGCCCCTCCCCCCCACCCCCGTAAAGCCGTAATCGCGGGGGGGGGGGGGCCCGCCTAATTAAGAGGCTGTGGTGGCCACCGTTGCCAGATTAAAACTTACCTCCTCCTTCCTTACCACTCTATCTCTCTCACCCTCTCCCCTCCCTACTTGCATCTTCTTCTTAATCCCCGGCAACTTGACGCGGCAGTGTAATCTCCCGAGTTAACGCTCGTTTCGCGATGGCTACAGCCCGTGTGGGTTGGATTTCGGAGGGGGGGGGGGAGTGAGGGGGTTCGTACAGGACAACTTTGACTCTGGGCTAGTGCGCCATGAACCAGCCTTTTCTCCTCCCTCCTCCCACCACTCCTTACTCTGTTCCCGATTCCTCGTGTCCTTACTTACCCCGCCCACGAGATTATATTGGCGGTAGTGGAATTAAGCCGGGTTCGCGCGCCGCTCTGAAGGGAAGTGAAGTATCTGACCTGGAAGTTGGCGACACTGCGGCGTGTTTCGGTCCCGGCCATCCACCTCCCTCCCCCTCTGTGTTCTTGGGGCCCCCCGCACGGTTAGCTCCTAACATGTTTCATCAGTCTGAATCAAACTGGGGCGCAGCCATGCGTGGTCGTGTGCCGCGCCGAATTTCAGCTCATTTATCTCCGACCCTGCCCGTCGGATTAATTAACTTTCGGGATACGCAATCGACCACGTCATCAGCTGTGGGGGGGGGGGGGGGTTCGTCACATCTGCTTTACGTTGTCTGATGATGAACACGTGTATCACTTAACTGCTGTCGGTGGAAGTGATAAGAGCGTTGAGATGTTGGAGTGCATGAATTGCACAAGCTTATTCGATAAGTTTATAACTGTTAAGGATTTTTAATTATTTATTAATTGCCTCTGTTTCATTTTGGTGAGCTTACATTTCCTTCTAATAGCTGCAAGCACATGTTTTGCCGTCACTGTTCTCATAGATTAGGTTGGGTTGTGACATTAATCTAGTCACTTTTTTTTTTTTTTTTTTATGTTTTTCTCCTTCTCGTGAATTATCGTTCAAGCAAGTGTCAATGTTGCTGTATGTCCTACGAACTTGTTCATCTCCTAAGCATTGTTCACTGGGACCTACCTTAATTTGTTCTCTCAAAATACAATATTGTTAGTCTTTTTAAACCAATTTGCTGTCGTTTTTTTTTTCCTGTAGCAGCGTGTCTAGAGAGCTTAGATCTTGCTCCTTTATACCCCTTTCCCCCCCTCTTCCTCCCATTTTTTGTCAACGATTCTCAACTCGCCGGTGTGCAGTATTGCCCTCCTTTTCCACGCACGTTTTTTTTTTTTTTTTTGCTGGATGTAGCCAAATATATATTCCCAGAGGTAAAACTGTGTCACAGTAAAATCGCTTTTTTTCATCGGTATCACATAGGTCACTTTTTGTCGGAAATGTCACGAGATTACTTTCAAGAAGAATTGGAGACGCCGAGAAACGAAAAAACAAATAGTTAAAGAGTTTGTTTATAGTATTCTTATCGTTCGTGTTACTGGAGGTGCAACACAAATAATGGCTACCGTGGAGTTTAGGGGCAGTTATTGGGTGTTATTATGTGTGTAATATATAAATAATGATCACGCAATATTTAAATTAAGTAATTAATTTAATAATTTATTTGGAAGTACACACGCACACTTATACCCTTCTTGTACAACGATAACATTCGTTGAATTTTTTAGTAAATAAATTGATTTTTAACCAAAAACATAAAGTTTTTTTTGTAAGATAATCAATTTACGTTAGGAAAAAGTATTTCTTGATAAAAATAATACATTACAACACATGGAAGTTAGTACAACTGTATATTTGCTTTTTATCGGTGTTTTTTATTTGTTGTCTATTCTTTATCTATGAATAGACTGTAACTAGGCCCTAATATGGGGACGTGCAGTTTTCTAAATGAATTGCTGGACAATGCAATAGGAAGGTGTCTGTAATATAAAAGGTCACTTCACAAAATTTAGCGCCTTTGACAAGTGTTTGAGAGCGTGTTGGAAGCACTCAGAATGAAAATAAATAAGCGTGGACAGACAGTGGCTGGTATGTGAAAAGGGGTGATAAATTAAATAAAAGGAAGTTGGACGAGGTCTGTGTTGGACGAAAGAAGAGAAGCGGTGTCAGGAGCATAGTGGATTCTAAACCGAGTTTTGTGCTAAATTTAAGTGTGACATAAAACACATCTCTTAAGGGGCCCGTATACCTGTCCCTTAAGGCCGCATTTCACGATAATCTTGTATTTCATTATTTGAAGGAGATTTATAGAGCACCACATAAATATAAACATTTATTGTCAAATTTTTATACTGTAGTTTTCACGCACCGAAAAGTTGAAAATTTCGGCATGTGGGAGCCCAGGTTTCTATACTCGTAATTAACTTTGTCAACTAAATCACATGTCATGTGATCTATATCATATACACAGCATATTAATTAAGTACCGAGGATACTTAACGATCGTTTCTCGGGTGATGTTATCCTGAATCTATTTTAAAATAGATATTAATTTTTTTGCCAACACATTTTTATTCGTACAAGAGAAAATAGAACTGTATTGATATTATTTTCTCTGGGACGAATAAAAATGTGTTGGTAAATATCAATACCTATTTTAAAAAAAGTTTCAGGATACCAGCACCCGAGTACCCATTGTTAAATATCCTCGATAATGAATTAACATGTTGTATATATGATATAGATCACACATGATTTATTTGGCAAAGTTAATTAGGAGCATAGAGAATTTTGGGCTCCCATATTTCGAAATTTTCGATTTTTCGGTGGTATATTTTAAAAACTATAATCGTTTGGCTACAAATATTTACATTTATGTGGTCCTTTCAGATTATAAAAAAAAGTCGTGAAATATGGCCCTAAACAGCGTTGCAGGGTGTGTGAAGTCCGGGGTTTTTCCCCCCCCCCCCTTACGAAACTAATAGATGTGCGCCCGATGAACTGATCCAAGAACAGAACACCTCAACGTGTCGATTGCTTTTAAGACATCACGCATATTAGAAACACGATGTCGGAGTACTCCAGTATAGCTAAGAACGGCGCTTTCAGAGTGCTGATTAGGCAAATATTGTGTCGGATACATACGAAAGTATTCGAGGGTCCTGCATTGGAACTTACTACAGACTTTCCACACTCTAAAAATTTTTTGGTACTTTTACAAAATAAATCTTTGGAATCCCAGTTGCTCAGAAAATTCTTTGTAAAATTACAATGAGTTTTCTTGTAAAATCTGCAAAACATGTTTGTAATATTACGACTGATGGTCTTGTACTCTAACGTTCATTATTGAGAAGTGTACATAAAAATAATTCTTTTTCCTTCTAGAAATGGAATGTGATGAATTAATAGCAGGTAACAACAAAAAAAATTCAAATTATAATTTACGGGGAAAAAAAATGTCTTGCTAGTACGGCGACTAGATCCCACATCCTTTGTATTACAATCCCGCATCCTTAACCACAAGACCAGCTTAACTTAAAACGTCTTGCTAGTACGGCGACTAGATCCCACATCCTTTGTATTACAATCCCGCACCCTTAACCACAAGACCAGCTTGACTTAAAACGTCTTGCTAGTACGGCGACTAGATCCCACATCCTTTGTATTACAATCCCGCACCCTTAACCACAAGACCAGCTTGACTTAAAACGTCTTGCTAGTACGGCGACTAGAACCCACATCCTTTGTATTACAATCCCGCACCCTTAACCACAAGACCAGCTTGACTTAAAACGTCTTGCTAGTACGGCGACTAGAACCCACATCCTTTGTATTACAATCCCGCACCCTTAACCACAAGACCAGCTTGATTTAAAACGTGACGTTTATATTTGTAGTATATATAGCTTCAATTACATAAAAAATATTAAGGAATTTATTTGCTTAAGAAGAATACATTAATTTCATTTTAAGAGTTCTGTTAAGTAAACAGATTTGAACGGCTCTTAACAACGAGGTCTTGAGGCCGATTTAAGAATGAGTTATACGGACCCGTTTCATTGAAATTGTGGTTTTATTATGATTATTTGTGTCGTTTGAAGTGTTTTACGTTATTCATGCTTGCAACCCATTTCTTTTAGCACGCAGCTACACTTTACATCACCTATAGTTTTTTTTAGCGCAATCAGCTATATACAGTTTTACGTTGTCGAAAGTCCGCCATTTTGCTGAAGCTCAAGTATTCAGGTCAGTATGGTTCAAACATTTCTTGAGGTGTATTACAAACACGGCCCTTTGTAGTTTTACGAACAAGTAGTTTTACAAGAGAAATCTTTGTACTGTTATATAAGCATTTGTAAAATTACAAAGAATTCCCCAGTCAAAATTACAATTTTTTTTTACAGGGAATCAATAAAATGGCAGTCACCGCTTAAACGTCCCTAGGTACACCCAGCAAGAGGAGAACATTGAACACAGGTAGAGGCCCTTCCCTCGACCTATACTGTAGGGCGACGCAAGGTCCTCTTCTCCAAAGTATCTACGACCAAACTGTCGTACATCGAAACCCCTACATACTGAAGCAGAAATTGGTTACAAAACTACAAAACAACACACCACACAAGTTCTTTGAAAATGACCACTATATTTTGGATCAAAGGTACAATCATTATGGCTCAAAACCCAAAAAAAAAATACAACAAGAATACTTAGCAATACTACAGATACTACATTTATTCCTTTTTTATAAACCAGGTACATTTTTCATATCCAACTCAAAAGGACTCGCAATGCAATGTAAAAACAATATGTAAAATTAAATTTTTTTTGCTTTCTCTTGCAGTTCTTTTAAAATGCTGATATTTTTTAAAATAAAATTCTGAGCAGAACCGCTTTAACAATTGGCATTTTCAAAATTATCATGCCACTACCCATTTTAAGAATTAAAATTTCTTAACAAAATGTTAACAGAGAATTTTCCTTGCGTTCATAAAATACATTAAAATTATATTTACTTGTTTTTTTTTTTTCTACAAACCCGTTTTATAAATGACTCATATGAGTTTGAAAATGTAAACTTCCTCAAAATTACAGGCTATAAATCCATGGGAACTCTCCAACAACCATAATTTTACCATTGCGGATTTAAGTGCGTTTTATTTCGCTAATTACACAATATTCTACGTAATTTATGAATGCTCTTATCATTGCAAACTTCATAATTTATTTTATGGGAAGCTAAAATTATACTGCCTCTTCCTTGCCGTACTCCCTCACTATTAAGTTCAACATATGTGAGCTAATAGTAATGAAAGAAAAAATGGCGGTGATAAATGTCGAACCAAAGGTTATCAGGGTTCCAAGTTACACCCATGTTTATGTTTTATTGACAGTTGTGGTAATTGTTTTGGACACTATAATGCGTCTATTTACATGTTGTTTTAAATAAGAATAATTATTTTAACCCTCCTAGGTTTATAAATATATTAATTTCCACACACGTAATATATTTTTTATTGTAAATAACCATTCCTAATTTTGCTTATTTTTATATTATTATTTGTGTTATCCTATGACATGTGTACATGTATTATGAGGTAAGAGGTTATAATTTTGATATGTTAATTTCTGTTTACTGATTTATTTACATGTTTGCATAATCATTTTCTTTAATTTTGAAAGCAAGTTAAGCTTTAATAACTTTATTCGTTTGGTTACCGGAAGTAGTTAAAACTCCTATCACGTCACGTCTTAGGAAAGTTGGCGGAAAAGCTTGTTTCTGGGTGGGACCTTTGAAGGTCCAGCAACGTGATATTTCGCTGGGATTTTCATTAGGAAAATCCCCAGCATTTGCATAAGGGCTAGATTTTATTACCCAGAGGTTCCAGGTAGTATTTAAGAGCCAGCCAAGTTAAGAAGAGGGCTAAGCCTCTTGTAATTGTTAGCTATATGTATATGAGTGAGTTAGGCATAAGAAGAGACGCCAAGGACTTATTCAACGCCATGTTAAATGCTTAAGGTTTGGCTTACGTCCAGATGACGCTTCATTATTTCCGAGGTCTACTATTTATTTTATTACATATTGAGATGTTCTGCAGAGAGTAAATTAACTCTAATTTAGTTCAGAAATAACTACAGACTTGTTTGTTCGAGATTTTTCAGGTTTTATTGAGACATAGTACCCAGAAGTCCTTCTCTGCTGATGAGTTTAGCATCGGAGCAAAAAAAAAGTAATTAATGATTTGACGAACCCAATAAGTTTTTAAAGAGTAATGAACTTTCTATAGTATTAACTTTTATTTGAGATAAGATGTGTTCATAAATAATCATTTTAAGCTACAGTGACTACGAGACCTGTGTTAGTAATTTGTATTCAACTGATATGGAGCTCTTTAACATCATATTAGGAAATGAAGCACTAAATGATAACTACTTTTGGGAAACTGTAATTTGAAGTTATTTTATTTTGCAAGTTATTTTATTTCTATGGCAGATTTAAGTACTTTTGTTTTAATTAATTTTATTTAAAGTTTCAGTAAGCTTTCACCCTTTAAAGGACGGTGGTATAAAATCTGATACCCAGTAAAACTTACTTGCTTACACAATATTTAATCGATTTCATCACACTTAATTTAATTTTTACAAACACATTGTTATTTTCATTAAACTATTTTCATACACGTTCATTAAAATAATTGATGATTATTTTCTGGTTCAAGCTTTCTTTAATTAAAATCAGTTTATCCCAGTGGTTTGTTTTAGTTGAAATACATTATTGTCAGAGTGCCCATGTGCTTGAGTTTGTCTTTCCTAAGCATTGCAGAGTTCCAGTGTCTACAAGGTGATCTACCTAAGGTAAAAGATTGTAAAATTCCATCACAAATACATGTTTCGTCTCTTTCTGTCCCATTTGACACATCATCTCAGTACACCTACACTAGCTAAGCCACCCTCTTCAAGGTAGATCCCTCCGTATTATTTGTACAAAAACATCAGTCCGTCAAATGGGAGAATTGGTTAACCTGTACATAACTTACACATTACAAGGAAAAAACCTATATATTTCAAGAAAATGACGTAAGATGCTTCGTAGTATAGTGGGGGTACATCGTGTTAAAAGTAGATCTTTTCAGCTTTAAACTTCAGATTTTGATTTATGCTACCTGCATGAGGAAGGGTGTCGGTTTTTATTATTCGTCGCTTCACTAATTTTTCAGTTTTTCAAAACATTTAACCATTTAATCGAGGATTTTTAACTGTATCACAGTTCAAAAGTTTATGTGATATAAATTCTAATTGTACATGTAAGCTAAACGAAAATGAAGTGTCCTTTGCTAATTACGTGCCGGCTCCAATGGCGCAGTTATTAGTACACGGGATTGCCGCGATACGGAACGGACTTTAATTTACGGTACTTCATGAAACTGAAGTGTCCTTTGCTAATTACGTTCCTTTCTCCAGTGGCGCAGTTATTAGTACACGGGATTGCCGCGATACGGAACGGACTTTAATTTACGGTACTTCATGAAACTGAAGTGTCCTTTGCTAATTACGTGCCGGCTCCAATGGCGCAGTTATTAGTACACGGGATTGCCGCGATACGGAACGGACTTTAATTTACGGTACTTCATGAAACTGAAGTGTCCTTTGCTAATTACGTGCCGGCTCCAATGGCGCAGTTATTAGTACACGGGATTGCCGCGATACGGAACGGACTTTAATTTACGGTACTTCATGAAACTTGCCCTGTTTGCCCGTTCAGCAGTATTAAGCGCAGACGGCAAAGTACTCAAAGAAATAAATGGTTTGTTCCGTGTGGAAGATGATCCATTGCTAATTTCGGTTGGTAATTATTTGGCTGCGTACCTTCGAAAGAACGAGTAACGAAGTCACTTTATTGTGTATGTATTTGTTTTTATCTCCTGTCACCTGCTCTCTCCAACACCACCAACACTTCTTTTTCAAGTTGTGTTCCTTGTACGTTCAATCCTAATGAACCTGGGTTCGCTAGTGTTGGCTCATCCCTGAAAGAACAACCGGGCGCGTCTTCCCGAGTATCGGGGTGGGCCCGGGACTTGTCTTTATAGGGTGTAAAACCCTAGATGAAAAGTAAGGAGGAGCGCGGACTGGCCTCATTTCCCCACTGGATGCCCAGAGGTCCGTGTGAGGAAGGACTCGTGCAGGCGGTGGTTGGAAGATTGCTTTGGTCAATACAAGCACAAAATACTCAAACATTGAGCAAAAACAACTGGTCGTTCACCTCGACCAGTCCATAAGGACTAGAAGGTTGTATTCAAAGCCGGACGATAGAACGGATAGTGGGCATGTATTGGCAATACGACCAGTGGTCAGCTTGGTGTGGTTGAGACCGGAGGGTCCCCTGGTGTCCAGTGCGATTCTTGCTGAGGTCGTTGCTGGGCACCTGGGTGGCCTGGGTAAGGAGGCTTCGTGATGCGGGCCAATATCACCAAATACTCAAACGTTATTAAATACTACATCCCAACTTCAGTAATGGCTTCACGCTGGGGACTGAAGCAATAATAAACTCCGTGTTGTTCTTGTTCTTGTCGTTGTTATTTTGCGGATGCCATTTGGCTGGAGTGCGGTAATCGGGTAATTTCTGGTGCAGCGAAGGACCTAAACGGAGTGGAGGGTGGGCAGCGGAGGATACGAGGCGACGGCAGACGAGAGTGTCTATGGCGGCGATGGACGAGGGGGCGTGGTATACGGTGGATTGACGACTACTGCGCAAGGGGGGCGCTCGGAGATCTCTAGAACGGTGCGTACTTGTGGGATCTGGACTGAGCTGAGATGCGACAGTGTGAAAATGTGATACGGACTTAATTGTAAACATTGGAAGTATCGAATATGGACATATAATTTACAAAATAATTTAATAGGTTTTGATATATTGGGACTGATTTTAATTATTTGATTACATTAATTACTTTTTTGTTATTGTAAATTGTATTTATTTAAGTTATTAATTGTAAATTGCAAGTGGTCGCAATTTTTTTGTATGATATTGAATCCATACTATTTTGTTTGTATTTATTGTAAATAATTTAGGGAATTACAATTAACTATTTTGTTTAATTAAGCTATCCATCTCTAAACGAACCTGATCTAAGCTCATTGCACCAGAGGAACAAGACACCGCATTTGTAGGCACTCAGTATAGTATTTTTTTGCATGAGAACCATTTCTTACTATAGGCTTTTCACGGTAAGAAGAGCACTTTTGAAAGCCCTGCTTGAGATTTACTTGTATGCACGTTGTCTATCCTTCCGCCTTATGTAAAATTAGCGTTGCCTCAGGCCTCATCACTTTATTCATGCTTCGGTCAAGAGAAACTATGACATTATTATAAAAGTAAACATATTGTAGTCTAAACCTGGTAATTACAACACACCGAGACTTTAAAAAAAGAATAAACAAAGCGTAAGCAATAATTAAAATTGTGACAAACGGTTACATTACACTTTTTTTCGACGTTAACATATGGAACTACTTTCTGTTCATCGTTACCAACTTTACCGGGAGCATGTCACACACTACGCCCGTTAAAATGTATGCAGGCGGGGGGTAGTGACAGTGACATTTTTCTAAGGTTGATTTCAAAAGTACTCACATTATCTTGAACAACGTTTATAAGGCATTGCCAACACACCTATTTTCTCTGCTTTTATTCATTTTAGTTTCAAAATGAAATATTATGATGCATAGATAAAATATTAGTTAAAATCCAGTTTAAACAAAAATCATGAATTTTTATTCTAACAACTATAAAACGCTTGTGTTACATGAAATATGTAGGAAAACACCCAAAAAGCGTCATATGTGCAGTGATTTGAGAAGGTTTTATTGCAAAAGTGGGAAGTAACCTTGAATATACTATATGCAGTGCTGTACTATTCGAGGTTGTATTTATGTGATAACATTGGCGTGGTTATAGCATGCCACTAATATATGCAGATGTTATGTGTAAAGAAGGTAGGAAAGCGTTTACGCCGTCTCCGTGCATATATCGCGTGCCGCGTAGACTAGTTTGTACCCCGCCCTTTTTGTAGCCAACTTCGCCCTCCGCCTCTTCGTGTGATGTAACGGGATCCTGGATATTTCTCCAGCGTAACTGGGCAGGAAGGAAGGAAAAAAAAAGAGAGCAGAGTTTTCCGGGGGAAAAGGAGGCGAGTGCCATTTCCCATTCATGAGTTTCAGTTCGTAAATTCCGGTTATGGCAAAACTGTCAGTTTTCGGAATAGGAGAAAGCGTTGTGGCGCTGGGCCGAAAATACGTAATTCTGGACTCCTCAGGAAGAACATCTTGTTCCGGTGATCGTCCGGCAGTTTTGTAAATAATACAGTACAATTTTTATAAACAAGAAAGAAACTCGTGGTGGTTTCGAACGAAACCCCATGTTTTGGAAATACAAGTAGCGAGAATGCATCACCAACAATCTGTGGCTTAACTGCTAAATGTTATAAGTGCTTGAATCGGGGAATAATTCCCCGGCATCTTGCAGTTCGAACATCGTTGTCTTGTAATCAAACATGTTAAAGGCTGTTCACGATAAAGTCAGCACAGTGAACCTTATAAAAATGTCACTGCCCCTGCATGCACTTATTCTAATGGGCGCACTGAGTGGCATTCGCACAGTAAAGTTGGCAACGATGTATGGGAAGTGATTCCATATCTTAACGTCGAATTAAAAGTGTTAGGTAGTTATTTGTGATAACTTAAAATCATTTCTTTAGCTTTATGTTTTTTGAATGCTGAAAGTGTAAAAATATGCAGATTTATAAGTATTTACTTTATTAATAATTTCACAGTTTCATTTGACCGACGCATGAGTAAAGTGATGGGGCCCATGGTAGTGTTAATTTTACATAAGGCGGAAGAATATACAACGTGCATAAAAGTAGGTCTTAAGCAGGGCTTTCAAAAGGGCTCATTTTACCGCGAACAGCCTTTGGATGCGCATATTCACTGGAAAACGTGTTTTAATTGCTTACCTTTACTTCTGATTAATATTCTAATAATTCGTTCGTGTAATTTTGGTTTAAAATAATTCAGTCGTGTTTAATCTAGTTGGTAACGAGATGCTGCTTATTTCCACTGTGTAAACACACTTTATTTAGTCTCGGCGTTACGCGTGCGAATCACACTACGCCGGTTACCAGTACGTCAATCATATTTACATGGTACGGTTTTTTTTTTAACTAGACCAACATATGTCCTTTTTAAATTACACGGGTACCGTATGACTGTGAAATAAGTAGTCCTCTTTCGAATGAGAGAAGGCAAGACAACGCGCCTACAGCGTAGTCTTAATTAAGGCCACGTTGGAAGGTTTTTAGCTCGCTATAGGCTGTTCACAGTAAAGTGAGCACTTTTAAGGCACTAGTTAATTTTCCTCCCGGCTATTATTTATTATTTAACCACCTTTTTAATTAAATACCGTCATTTAAGTAATAAACACAGTGTGTATGTTCCTCCGCGCTCTAAAACCAACGTCTAAGGTTACAATAAAATATATTAATTGACTATTATTATAAATGAGAGGGTTTTCAAAAGTGCTCACTTTATCGTGGGTAGCCTATAACCTAATGTTCAGCACGTTCCCGCACGCAGTTTCCACAAACGTGACGTCAGTGCACTGAGAATTACGATGGCTTAGAATTAAAACCTCGTACACATTTTTGGCGTAAATTATTTTTTTTATGCTTTTGTTTGGAAACTTCGTATCCCACATTTTACAATGCTCCAATTGGAAAAAAAAAAAGTGTATGACTTTTATTTATTCGCAGGTCTGCAAAATGAGCTATACGATGTTTTGGAACCAAAAGTATCGCAAAAAAAAAAAATCATTTTTTGCCCGAGATGTGAATATACGACGTTTAGAAAGCCGTACTAGTGCTTCAGACCTCGTTCAGTTGATGCGCAAGATCGCCCGGCAGTAGAGTATAACGTAGGAGGTACACTGATGCACCTGCAGCGAAGATTCGGAACAGCTTCCTTAACTGTATCGTGCATTGTGGAAGTAACGTAATTCGGTCGCATGCGCCACTGTGGTGCGCCGGAAGGGTGGGTTGGAAGAAAAGGAGAAATTGTCTGCCTTGGCAACCCAGAGCACATAGCTCCTGTCTTGCAGCTGTCGTTAAAAAAATCTTGCAGTATTTTTTAATGGTGTCTGCTTACTATAGGCTGTTCACGGTAAAGTGAGCACTTTTTAAGGCCCTCCCAACAGCCTTTAACCACTAATAAATATATCTTATTGCAGCATCGGGTATTAAATTTCGAGGGTGGTGAAATCTATACTCTGATATGGGATGAAATGGGATGAAAGGAAAAATTTAGAAGGGTCTTAAAAAGTACTCATTTTACCACGAACAGTCTATAATAGCATTTGAATATTTTTTTGATGGGGATTTAGTAGTTTCCGTTGTCTATTTCCGGTGGTTTTTTGTAGTGAAAAGGGGTTTGTACAAATTTATTACAAATGAGCCTTAGAAAAAAGTAACTGCCCCTGAATGCATATATTTTAATGGGCGTAGTGAGTGACGTTCCCCAGTAAAGCGTAGTGAGTGACATTCCCCAGTAAAGTTGGTAACTATGATGGAAAGTAGTTCCATATATTAACGTTGAATAGAAAGTGTTGGGTTACCATTTGTGATGACATAAAATAATTTCCTTCACTTTCTGGGGTTTTTTTTTTTTTTCGTATCGAAGTGTAAAAATGAGCAGATTTGTAAAGTATTTACATTCTTAATCATTTCATAATTTCATTGGGCTGACGCATGAATATTGTGATGAGGCCCATGGCAATGTTAATTTCACATTAGCTGGAAGAATACGCGACGTATATACAGGATGATCTTAATCAGGTCTTTCAGAAGTCCGTAAACAGCCTATATTAAAATTCCTGCACAGGCTACTTAGGGCCATGCAGCACAGCTTTGTCATTATATTGAATCGTTTCACAAAAATTTTTAAGCCACGCACGCGGAAAGGGTTCAAGTACACTGTAAAAAAAAGTCCCCTGTTTTAAGGAAATGTGCCGGGAAAAAAATTATCAGGGATTTCCTTGAACTTTCCGTAAATTTTATTAAATTTTCCATGAATTCACGGAACCTCTGTTATTTTCCTGTACTTCCAGTTTAAAATAATAAGGGATAATGGAAAAGATCTTAATTTTCGTTATGTGGGTGTTCTACTGTGTATAAAAAAGTTAAAATATTTTATACTTTATCAAAATTTGAACCCGAGTCAGCAAGATACAAGCCCGCGATTCTAACGACTTTTTACTGTCGTCGTTTTGAAGTGACGTTGACGAGTTCCAAGTTAGACCGACTTGCTGACAAATGCCCTGTACGACAAACGAACTGAAAATTTGCCGCGGAGGGGCCGGGGCGCGAACCCGCGACTTCTCGACCGCAAGTCGGCCCACCCTACCCCTGAGCTAGGGTGGCAGGGCTTTTCTCCGCTACAACTCTCACGTAATGTTATGACACAACTTTGGTATTCCTAGTGCAGTCCGATAAGCAGGGGTTTTTTTTTTTTTTTTTTTTTTTTTTTTTTCCCTATTGAAGTTAGTGAATTTTAAGTGTTGCTAAATGCTACAGACGCGTGAAGCTATTTTTTAATCTTTGGAAGAGACTGTCGTTGTGGCATGGTTAACCTAACTGCTAGAGAAACGATAATTTTCTGACTACATTGGCGAAGAAATCTTTTTGTAAACTCGGCGTTGTTTGTCCCTGAAATCCGAAGCTATAATACGGAGACTTCCAGTATTTTTTTTATGGACTTAACTCCGTTTTTCGTCACTACAGGCTATGTTTCCGTTATTCCGTATATTTACGCTTTATTTCCGTAATCCCCGGCTGAGTTATTCCGTATTTTCGCATGCAGGAATCGTTCCGGACGATGCCGTTGGTCGCCGGGTTTTCTCGGAAATCTCCCGTTCCGCCCGCCCTTCCATTCCGGCACTGCTCCATACTTACCTCAATCACCCTCATCGGCTGTCAAGACCTCGATGTTAAGAGCCGTCCAACTCTCTTCACTCTTTATTTCCGTAAAAAAAAAAGGTCCATACATAGACGGAAATTTTTAACAGCTTGGTGAGAAGGCCGGACCTGTGATGTCTCGCAGCCAGATATTGTAACAAACTCCAAGTTGGAACTTGCGTAAGCCTAATCAGCCCTCGCCAACTTCGTTTGAGCTCCAGTCGATCTTAATGAACCCTCTAAATCACAGTGTCGGTGATATGGGGGCGTTAGCTGTGGGAAATTTAGTTAAATATAAATATAAAATCGCCTGAACTTTTTTTTATATAGGATGCCATAGCAGAAGGTTCGGAAAATTAGGCAACTGACATTAGAACCTGCGATGGGTTTCGTGCCATTTTGACATTGGACTATTTTAAAGATCTACTTTCTGATCCTTCAGTAGCAGAAATGCCATATGCAGTCTCTTTAGCAAAAATCAAAGTGTGAGCTTTCGAAAGGGTGAAAACTTACGTCTATCAGGCAGCTATTCCTACTATTCACGAAATAACATATGTGAAGACTAAGTTTTTGTATTTTATTCACTATTTAAATCCATTCAGAAACAAATAATTCCAAATAATTGTTACCTGTTGGCTTATTCTTAACAAATTTTTTTATGCAGTGCTTAGTTACGCATTGCCATAGGCCCCATCACTTTATTCATGCGTCGGTCCAATGAAACTGTGAAATTATTAAGAATGTAAATACTTCACAAATCTGCTCATTTTTACACTTCGATGTATGAGAAAAACATGAAGCGAAAGAAGTAATTTTTAATTATCGCAAATGGTTACCTAACACTTTTCATTCGACGTTAAGATATGGAACTACTTTCCATCCATCGTTACCAACTTTACCGGGTGAATGTCACTCAGACCCGCCAATGGAAATATATGCATAGTGATTTTTTTTTCTAAGGTTCATTTCAAAAGCGTTCACTTAATCGTGTGAAATAGACAACGGAAACTAGTCAATCTTCATCAGAATATATGTAAATGCTATTAGAAAGTAGACACCATTCAAAATGACTGCAAGATTTTTTGAACAACAGCTATAAGACAGAAGCTGTGTACTCTGGGCGGTCAAGGCCTCCAAACCGTTCATGGAAATGTGTGCGGTTGGGTAAGCACTAACGGTGCTTGGTGTTTTATTTTTTCAAGTAATCTAATTTATTTTTTATTGGACAGTGTTTAAAGACGAGTGGAAAACTAACTTATGCTCTGGATTTACGTAAGCAAACAAATTATATATGCAATTTGCCATTTTACTTACATTTGGATATGTAACTCCGCGACGATCGTTCTTAGGCGCCTGCTTCTCAATTCTATAATTAGTTTTAAAATTTACGTCTTTTCGACGTTTTTATGTTGACGTAAACTTTACACAGGATAACTATGTGGTAGAAAATATCCGAGTTGGCATTTATATATGGAAACATTACTGCCTAGTTGTACTTTGTTTCTCCATTTGAGATGTTGTAATTAGCACTACTAATTTAATATTGCAAGCTTTCTAAACTCATACATAAATTGCAGTCTCAACGCGTGAATTTGCGAACAAGTTCTCGGAAAATGTTACGATTTTTTTCCAGAAAGTTTCGTAGCTCGCTGTGAATGTAATTAGATTTCATCAAACTTTTCGTTGGCTAGTTACCAACGAAGTTCGACGCGATAAAACTGCTACATTTAAATTGTGCGTAGACCCTTTTATTGTCGTGGTATATTACCGAATTTTATACAGTAAAACCGTGCAATGAATATGAGGTAGACACTTAGTAACCAGTTTGCTTTCCTCCCAACACTGAACTGGTTTTCTTCGTACGTGAGGAACTGTCTAAGTTAGGTGACTTCGGTTAAGGGACCCGCATACCTGCATCGTTTCCCCTCTTTCTTTTTTTTTTGCCGAGAAGCGCGGGAGCAATAAGGGTTACGCTGGCACGCGATACAAGAACGCCATCGCCCCTACGAGCAGGGTTCTGAACTGGCGTGCAGAGTTCTCGTAGTATTGCGTGCACCCATGGGACTTTCAGCGGCGACCCTGTTTTATTGATGAAAAGTCTGTATAGATTGTTTGCGGTAAAATGAGCACTTTTGAAAGCTCTGCTTAGTATCTATTTGTATGCACATCGTGTGTTCTTCCGCCGTATGTGAAATTATAATTGCCACGGGCCTCATCGCTTTCTCCAAGCGTTGGTCAAGCGACACTGTAAAATTATTACAAAAGTAAGTATTTTAAAAATATGCTTATTTTTACACTTCGACGCAGTAAAAAAAAACAGAAAGCGATAGAAATAATTTAAGTTATCACAAATGGTTTCCTAACACTTTTTATTCAACGTTAATATGTGGAACTACTTTCTCCTTTTTCATTACCAACTTCACTGGGAACATATCACTCAGTGCGCCCGTTAAGATATATGCAGGTTACTTTTTTCTAAGGTTGATTCCAAAAGTGCTCACTTTATCGTGAACAGCCTTAAGCAAAGTTCAATACAGGCTCCTATCGTAGTTTGACTCGTGTCCAGGTAGCATGTTTTAAGAGACGGCGATCTGTAAAGAACCAAAGTAATATTTATAGCATATGTGTGGCGACTTTAAAGTGCCATTCCGTCCCCGTCTGGGGTATGATGTATTTTCGTAGGTAAACATACTGGGGGCACGATTAATAGTTTTGGCAGAAAACAGGATTTCAAATACTGTACTATCACAGTTAAAGCCCCAGGCAGGCGGGACTGTTGGCCTAGGTCACGATTTACTGAAATGCATGCTCTGATGTGCTGTTACACTACTTTTGACAAAGTTGTAACGGAAATACTTCAGAGTCAAGTTATATGTCTCCCGCATCATTAGTCCATAAATAAAACGTACCCTTGGAATAAACGTAATCCATCCATAGCGAACAAATTACGACATAATAATTTTATATTGACCGAGATACAGAAAAACTGTTATTTGCTGTTGACTAATAGAATTCAACGAATCTATTACATAGTATAAAACAAACTCGCCCGGCCGCGTGTGTCTTTGTGTTCGGCTAAGGCTTCTAAACTGCTAAATTGATTTTGATGCGGTTTTCACCATCATTTAGAGAATTTCTTGAAGAAGGATTAGGTATGTAATACATTAATATTTAATGTCAGTATAGTAGAGAAATGTCAACGTATCATAATAAAGTCTGAAAAAGCTGCTTTTCGGGCGCTGACATGGCTTACGCTGACTAAACCTTAAGAGATATACCAACTTGCTGTACTACAGAGTTTTAGATCTCAAAAATTACTACAAGAAAGTCCCCGACAGAATATGTTTATATTTTAAGGATGACCCACAGTATCCGTTTGTGTCTTGTAAGTGTTCACTTACAAAGACGTTTTGAACAACACAATATTAATCGTATGTTAGTTATTGTATGCATTTAGTGTGTATACTTGCTGTAAAGCTAAACAATGCCATATTTGTAAATCGCACCCGAGCGAGGCCGGGACGGGTCTCTGGTGAAATGTAAAAACATACCTGCGAAGGACTCATTGGGCACATTACACATAATGATTATGAGAGGACATCCACCCGACAACGCTGAGGGCTTAGTCGAATTCTTAACACCACAATACTGAACACGCTGTCCATTTTGCAAGGCGATGTTTGGAAACGAATTTCAGTTGCGCATTCTAGTGTGAATTGTGTGAAAACACGACTGTTCTGTAGCATACTTTCGTCTGTTTTTTTTTTTTTTTTTTACGGGGCCCTAATATTACAGACATTTCGTGGTTTTGCGATGGAAAGAGATACTCAAAACTAATGCCGTTTCACACAAGTGCTTCAAGGTTCACTAATAAAAAGTGGATTTCATTATGTCTACCAAATGCTCTGTATTGGGATAGATATAGGGTATTTGGTTTGGTCGCATGAGAGATGTGATCGTTTGTGACGCCCAAAATTCTGTCATGTCATTACCAAACTCCATTTTGCTCATCACTCCGTTGTTGTGAATCCCAGGACAGATACGCGAAGAGTTCGTATTCGATCATACACGTAGAACACTCATTGTGTTATTCTGTGTAAATATTCTCCAAGTTGTACTTTCTGGCGTGTGCTTACTTAAGCCCATGTGGTTTCAGGATGAACTTCGCTCACAGATTTTATTTTGTTGTTATTGCAACTTTTTGTATTAAATAAATACGGATATTCGCGGTAAATGCCACATACTTGTGGCATAGAATCAGCAACCCATATTCTCACAGCTTTTTTTAGTTTTTTAGTTTCTTTTATTTCACTGTAATTTAATACTTTAATCGTAGGTACTTAGAACATAATAATATTTTATTACAACCATCGTTACAAGACGCGCCATATTTTCACCGCATCCTGTTCTGCCTCCTTCTTTCTCTCTCTTTCTACTTTTTCTCTATCTTTTTCTCTTTCCTCTCTCTATCTCCTTCTCTCTTTCTCTCTCTCTCCCCCTTTCTCTTTCTCTTTTTATCTCTTTATTTTCTTTTTTCTTCCTCTCACACTTTATTCTTTCTCTCTATTTTTCTTTCTCTCATTTTTATTTTCTTTCTCTCTCTTTTTCTTTCTTTCGCTCGCTATTTCTTTCTCCCTCTCTCTCTTGCTCTCTCTCTCTATCTCTCTATCTGGCTCAAATTTCCACCTCGCAGGAAACCTTCCACGGAAGATGTTATACTTATAATTACCAAAACGTGCATTAAAACGGCCGGCAGTCGGGTAAATCTTCCGTACAACATTCCATCCGAGCGGCCGTGCAGGCTTACCGAGCAAACTTCTACCGTGGCGGGCAGGCTTTGCAACAGCTGTTCAGGAGGCAGATGCTAAGTCTCTGGAAGCAGAACTTGGGTCACGTGCGGACGAATTTCTCCTCCCGTTTTACCTTGCGCCGCATTCTCTGCACGAGCAGCTAATCCGTCTTGTAGCCGGTGAAAATAACTCCGTCCTGGAAGTGCGAGGCCGCCAATGGAATATTTAACCACTACCTGGCGGCAGAAGTTTCCGCACTGGACCAACCACGCGTTGTGCGGATTTTTTTTAATAAACTACCTTGTTCTAAGTGTTAAGTGTAAGTCCGAAGGTAGGGTTGGGTTCTAATTGCGTCTCAGGACTGCGCCCCTTACGACTAAAGGAGAGGGAAATGAATACAAGGGAGGCGGGCATCGCGGCCGAGAGGGATTGGGTAGGCATGGCCCCTCAGATTAGGGTCATGCCTACCTCCCTAAGTGTACGTCTATTAAAGCTACGTTAAGAAGGGGTATGGTAAAACCCGCATAGACATGGTAAAACCCATACCGACAGAAAAGGAGTTAAACTCGTGGGAGCACTAGTGAAAATGCTACAGGAGATAGCAGGTATGGAATCCATGCTGATTTAATGTGTGACTAAGAACTAGTATAGAGGTGACTGAGCTTGTGGGCCAGTATGTTAGAGGCACATGCGCCCTTAATTCGAGTCAGCCTTCCATATTCCCGCGCGGCCCGCCTGACAACCTGAACAGCAATATCGATAGCAGTGACGGAAGGTCGGGCACCCTTGTGTTCAGACATGTGCGCCAGGAATCCGGGCAGCCCAGTCATGGCACCGTTGTCATCTTCTCCCTTCCGCAGCGATGCCAGGAAATCCGCACCGTGGGCGAAGGCGAGTCAATCCTCAACTTCTTGCCTGGAGGGGACTTGCAGGAACTAGCCAGCTGGATGGCGAATCCGCTGGCCCAGGCGTGGCTGACATCGGGGCGCCGACGAGCTCCGATGCTTTCCGATCCCATTCCTTGCACACCAGCAGTCAACAGCCCGCAGAATCCAGCAGAAAGTAGGTTCGCCAACTTCGCATGTTTCAGCACCTCTGGATTCCCCAGCCACGCCTTGATAGTTAGGCTGCCTTCCGCCGGTGTGCTACAGCCATCTTCAACTCCGACGGAAAATCTCCCTGAAAACATTTAAACGTGGGATGGCCCCCGTGGGACTCCCGCGTCCAAGGTCAAGAAGCGAGGGTAGCGATACGGGCGACACTTGACACGCACGCCTAGCGCCTCATCGCTCCTACGCGCAAGGCGTGCAGTGTTTCCGTAGTAACGCTGTACTGTGCAAATTATATGTGTAACAGTGGGGTTTTCTTACACACGATGATAGACCACATATTAAACTACGCCCGTATTTCTGTACTTTTCTCTTGCTGCTTAAGCAAACTGCATAGGCAAGCTAAAAGGCGATATTTGACCATTTTCGCGATTTTTTTTCCTCTAAGAATACACTTAATATGACGAAAGTAAAAAAAAATTAGGGGCATAGATAATTGTTTTTTATATTTTATAAAAAAAAAAGTCCCCGAGAAAACCCGCCGACCAGCGCTATCGTCCAGCACGATTTTCACGTGCGAGAATCCTGGAGCGACCTCGCCGTAATCGAACCCGGTACTTTTACGATGTAAAAACAAAAACATGAGACTGTGGAGATACTTAGTCTAAGCCCTCGTGTTGATTGGAGCAGACACGTGGTGTGACGAATACATACAAAAATTCAAGTTATGCGAAGATATAAATTTCTTATTGCGTATAAATAACGCAGTAAAATATTTGCATCCGCGCAAGTTTTCGTGTCGATTGTTCGTCGAAACAAGCTAGTGTTAATATTTAGTGCGCCCGGAGTACACTAATTTTCGGAAAGAAAGTGATATCCTGCCTTTTTAAGAAAGGTAGTGTCATTGAGCAAAGAATGTGACTTTTGGTTCGGAGTCGAATGCAATTTTTTTTTTGTTCCCCGCGTTTGCTGTGCGTCTTTTCCACGGTGTCTAATATTGCCATGTTGCGAATTATTGCAGATATCTTCATTTTGGGTAAGTAAGAGACAAGTAATTAAAATGTTAAGTCATGTTGATATGGTAACTTTCTCTCTTATATGCTATTCACGGTAAATTGAGCACTTTTGACAGCGCTCTCACTTGGAAAAATAGTCAATAAATATATTTTATTTTAGCCTTAGACGTTAACTTCCGAGTGAGAGGAATATGCACGCTGTGTATATTGCTTACACGGCACTATTTATTTTAAAAGGCGTTTAAGGATGTAAAACTGCTGAAAGTAAACAGTAACTAGGGCCTCACAAGTGCTAAATTTACCGCGGACAGCCTACGAAACATTTCAAGGCGATTAGATCCAGTAAGTAATGTGCTTCATTCCATGGTTAGTCTGGTAAGTTACCAAGGATATAGCTTGTTTTTTGAACTGGTGTCAGTGACCGAGACTTTTTCTCGTGTGTTTGTCCGTATTCGCATGGACTGCTATGTCGTATTTTATTCTTTTAAAAAAGGGCAGGGGGGGGGGGTTGGTCGTCCTCGTTTGATGCGATGGTGCTATCTCCCCTATAATAAACCTTCCTGTTTACTCTTAACTTAGTATTTGGGATGCCAGAAGCACTAAAGGGCTGAGGAACGTTACCGTCGATATATTGAAAACCATTTAATCGAGTTGGCGGGGTTGGCCGAGGGAGATGGGACTGGGAGAGGTGGATTTGGCGAAGGTCGGGTTAGAGGGATGAGAAGAAGGGGGGGGGGAGGGGGATAGGAGAATAAACCCCCCTGCGTCTACCGCGAAGGTCCGCAGTGGATGGTCGTTAAATTGCTTTATTTTTCTGCTCGCATCGCCCCCGCGCAACCTACTGTTAGTGACGTGAATTGACGCTCGTGGTAATGTATTTCTGTGGTTTGTGCGGGCACCGCCAGAAGTGAATCTTCGTGGACGGGACGAAATGATGCCGTGCTCATATTTTAAAGCACGCGCTTGTTTTTTTTATTTTTATTTTATCTATATTATGCTTGTTCTTTCAGACCGGTAATTTAAATTCTGGAATATGATGGGGTAATAACAATTTTACCGTCAGTTGACTCGTTTATTTTTTATTTTATTTTTTACTGAGCTGGTAAACATGCCTTTGTTATACAAAATTCGCCTGCTTTGTGGTTTTTATTTTCCATCGAAAATAAAAGTACAATCTCACCAAAAATTCAGTTTGATTTTTTTTGTGTGTTAACTTACGGATATAGGCTGTTCACGGTAAAATGAGCACTTTTGAAAGCTGTGCTTAAAATATACTTGTACGAACGTTGTGCATTCTTCCGCCTTATGTAAAATTAACATTGCCATGAGCCTCGTCACTTTATTCATGCATCAGTCAAGAGAAACTGTGAAATTATTAGAAAAGTAAACATTTTATAAATATGCTAATTTTTACACATCTGATGCAGTAAAAGAACAGAAACAGAGATAAATATTTTAAATTATCACAAATGGTTACCTCGCACTCTTTATTCGACGTTAGGATATGGAACTACTCTCCATCAATCGTTACCAACTTTACCGGGTGCATGTCACTCAGTGCGCCCTTTGAAGTATATGCAGGCATGGGCAGTTACTTTTGTCTAATGTTGATTTCAAAAGTTCTCACTTTGTCGTGAACAGCCTTTATCAAGATACAATATCATGTAAATATGCACGTATATAAACATACAAAATTAATGTTCTGGTAACGTAAAATTCGTATTGCGTACGTATCTGTACATAACGCATTATCGCAAAGAACTCTGTCTTAGGAAATGCAGCATCAGATTAACGACGACAGAGCACTGAACATTTTCTAAATTACTTTTGAAGCTCGAACTGTTAGTTTGTTAACTCCAGTTTTACATTCTGGATAACCAAGACTGGTATTGCAGTTACATGAGAGAAGATTCCGAGTTTATTTTGGAGAGAGCAGTCCATCGCAGTACACTGTTTGCATATTAATTATTATACTAAAAAAATAGTTACGAGTAAGTGTGGTGTTTGCATAATGTGCATCTTTTGAGGTCGTGTGTTCTGACACAGCTAGCTTATTCTATGTAGGTTGTTACAAACTTATTAAAGAAATATCCATAATACAACAAACACGTTTGTAAAAAAAAAAAACATATGCACATTATACATAACACATGTTAGGGAATTTGGTTTTCGTGCATTCCCGCATTGCGGGAAGAAGCGAGTTGGCTTGGAGTTAGTAATCAAGATGGACGATCGTGCGTGATAAACTGTTTCTCCGTGAAACATTTGGCGGCCATATCCCGTGGATGGGCCGGTTTGTGTGTGCAACCAACGCCTGGTTACTGGTCCTCCGAATTCAAGGAGAGTGTGTTAACAACACACAAACACAATTCATATGATGTTCGGAATCGCTGAATTCCCCCCCCCCTCCCCCAATAGCCCGAAGTTTTTACCCACAACGCGGCGTTGGTAATGATAAACTTCCACAAAGCGTTCTATGCTATTATTTCGGCCACTAAGCATTTGCAAATACCCGCTACGCGTTGTGACAATTGCACTTTGCCCAATAGCAGAAACAATATTGGCCACTACAAATTACCCAAAACGCGATGGAGTATTCTGGTTGCGCCTACCCACAACGTATTTTTCTGGCTGTAGTTTACTAAACGAAGTGAATTTTTAAACTAACGTAGGTGAATCCTAACCCAACTTAAGCTAATCTAAACGTGGATAAACGCGTAGGGTGTAGGTCTACAACCAGAATGCTCACATCACATAGTGGGTAATTGGTAGTAACCGCAAAGCGATAAGCAATATTGCCTTTGCTATTGAGCAAACCGCAATTGCCGCTACGTATAGTGGGTATTTTCAAATAATCAGTGGTCGAAACAATTACACAGAACGCGTTATGGGTAAACATTTCGGGCAATTTTTTTTGGGGGGGGGGGAAATTCAGCGATTGTGAACAATACACGTGTGTGTATATATATATATATATGACTAAAGGTTTATTTGTTAAGCTACATTCCTTTAGTATATTATCTTCCGCCTCAAATTACGTTCTGTGATGCCACAGCTATCTGTATAGTAATTTACCAATCATTGATTAGTGATAATAGAAATTGTAGAAATGTTTTTTGCAGGAATATTTTTTGCTGGTTTCACCACATCGCCTATTAAATCGTTGTATTATGCAGTTAATGTGTTTACTTGTTTTATGTATCATACACTCAAAATAGTTTACTCTCTGTTGCACTGAAAATAAACGCAGCTATTAATAGATGAAAATTTATATCCTGTCGAAATAACGCATACCGCTTTCATCATCCGGATGTGGATGAAACGACACCATAAAAAAAATCAATCATGATGTTCTCGTGTATTCATCTTGTCAGGTTGAATCAACTTGTACACTTCTGTTTTGCGTTCGGCACTGTTATAGTCTATTCGCGGTAAAATGAGCACTTTTTAAGGCCCAGCAAAATTTTTTCTTTCAGCCAATTTCTGTATTTTTACCATTTTTGAACCTTAACATTGTCATGTGACTATTAAACACAGTCTATACATTTCACCAGTCCCAAAAACCAACGTCTGAAGCAGCTACAAAATATAGGTATTTATTAGTGGTTAAAGCCTTTTGGAAGGACCTTAAAAAGTGCTCACTTTACCATGAATAGCTTATAACTGTGGCGTCAAGTCCTGAGAGTGATCGTAGTAGTCAGACAGGACACTCTCTCTGGTAGGGATTTATCTAGCGCGACCCACACCTCATGCATGACGAATCTTATGCAAGAGAGAAATCATACAAATTGTTACCCATTGTTACTGTTTGGCTGTTTGGTGTGTATGCCAGTATGCTTTTCGTTGGTTGGGCATTTGTACATATTACTGTGTAAATTGTCATACGCTTCATTAGTTTGGATCATTGAGCGCACGTAGGTGTGTTAACTATTTTCTAAGAGCGTTGCTGGTGAAAGATAAACGGAATGCTCCACCCAACGTGGACACCCCCAAAATTTCCGCAGCGGTTGTAGATCACAAAATGCGGTTTTCGCCGAATGATAATACTTGCGGGACGAGTCATTTGCCGCATAGCAGCTGTTCGCAACGCGCGTGCGGGCAGAGAAATTGAACCCAATATGATTTGTTGACGAGAAAAAGTAATTTTATATCAACGGCATCTGAAAGTAGGTGCAAAGGGGGGAATTCGGCGATATAGTATTTGCATTGGAAAGTATCGCAGAAACACCAAGAAATAGCGCGCCTATGTTATTGAGTAAGGTGGGCCAGTAGCACAGCGAAGTGTACC
This sequence comes from Dryococelus australis, assembly GCA_029891345.1. Classification (NCBI taxonomy): domain Eukaryota; kingdom Metazoa; phylum Arthropoda; class Insecta; order Phasmatodea; family Phasmatidae; genus Dryococelus; species Dryococelus australis. Next base: position 42,405,005 of record CM057006.1, read on the forward strand.
TGTACTCACATATGTTCGTAAACAACACGAGCCGTCACTCGTCTTGGCGTGACCACTTTCTATAGCAGCGTGTATGCATGTGTGTGAACCTTGGTAACTTCGTGATAGATATTCACTGAGCTACCGTGAAGAAACCGACGGTCGTTTTAGTTCCATATTTTGCCCACAGTTAGCAGAAGATGCCACTTTTCTGACAAATTTTGCACCGAGCTTCCATTTACTGCCGCGACGAGTTCGGCAACATACTTGTGTAGTTGAAAGCAAATGTTTGTGTAGTTTATGAGAATGTTTCTGTGATGTGTTTTATGAATCAATTATAATAGTCTGTCAAGAGGTAACCATTTAATATATAATGTAATCGAAACGTAATGTATTAAGGTATTTTATTAAAGTGTTGAAATCATTTTGTTAGTACAGTTCGTTTTTAAAACCTCTTAGCAAAAGTGTAGAAAATCTTATGTTTATGGAGGACATCTTGTGAATCTCTTAGCGTCAGTTTTGATGAAATAATTTTTAATGCTCTGAAAGATGTAATATATATATTCTGAAAAATGGTGGTTGTCATAAGAATACAAATGTCCATATTTAGCCTGATACCCACCGTAAATAAGGTATTACAATATTATAAATGATAATTTTTCATGTTTTTTTTGTTTTTATTAGGATGTCGATTAAATACCGCCAATACGAAGGCAGGGACCTATTAACTGCTGCAAAACTAGTTAGAGAGGCAAAGCACTCTGTTTATAAAGCATCGAAAGAATGTAATGTACCTTGGTCGACCTTGAAATATTTTCTCAGAAGAAATGAAGACGAAGAGGTTGTGGAGCAATGTTTGCCCAAGCTTGGAAAACCATTTGCTCTTAGTGCAGAACGGGAAGAACGAATAGTTAAGTACATCATTAGTATGCAGGAGTTAGGTTTTGGACTGACAGTAATACAAATTCGAAAGCTTGCATACAAGTTAGCAGATAGGGATACATCTGGAAAGAGCAATCCCTTCAACAAGGAAGCTACAAGGGAATAGTGGTGGAAAGACTTTAAGAATCGATATGGTCTTTGTCTGAGAGTTCCGGAAAACATTGCTTCCTATCGTTCATACGTGGCTAACCGAACAATTTTGAATGAATTCTACCACAAACTGAAAGACCTGCTCGTAAAACTGGGGATTGAAAACCGTCCAGATCTGATCTGGAACTCAGACGAGACAGGTCTCTCCTACGTGGTGAAGCCTTCTAAAATCGTCACAGCCATTGGAAAAAAGTATATATATATATATATATATATATATATATATATATATATATATATATATATATACACACACATATAATCATATGCAGATCGTGGGTAAAATCGCACTATGTTTGCATGCATCAATGCCAGTGGTCACTGGATACCACCTGTAGTAATTTTCAAAGGAATTCGTATGTCTGATGAGCTTCATAAGGATAAGTTACCAGGGACATTAATAAAACTGTCTGCAAAGGGCTGGATGAACAGCGAAATATTCTTAGTGGTTCAACCACTTCATTGTTTCCATTCCACCAGCAAGGCCAGTTATCCTCCTTATAGACTCCCATGCATCTCATGTTTCAGAGGGTGTTATCAACCTAGCAAAGGCGAGTGAAGTGTTCATTTTGACTTTTCCTTCACATACCAACCATCTGTTGCAACCTCTGGATGTGGGTGTTTACCGTCCTTTCAAGCAAGCATGGGGAAAGTCTCTGAGCAACAACATGACTCAAGAGTCCAGGTTAGAAACCTAACAGAAGTGATTTCCATCGGCTAATGAAACCAGCATTCTACTCTGCCTTCAGCCCAGAAACAATCATCTCTAGCTTCGGGAAGACGGGTATCTATCCTTTCAAATCTTCAGCAGTAACAGATGTCGCCATATCAACCTCTAAACTGACAGAAAAAAAGTAGTGTGTCTACAACTGATGGACGTACAGATAGGCCTAGGCCCAAGAGCCGTACTAAAGAATTTCTCAAAGTTCCAGTGTTCGAAAGTACCAACAAACGGGGAAATTGCAGGAAAAGAGATGGTAGGGTCAAATGCCTGACCCCACCTGAGAGCCATCAAAGCACACAAGATGCAGAGGTAAGATTCCAAATCTTTTCAGTAGACTTAAGTTAACCTTGGCCTATTGTAAGTAGTTTTTTTTTAGAGTGATTGTTAAAATCTTTGTAAGAAAATAATAATTATCATTACAGGCATACAAGACATTCCTTTGACCCCGAGCACTTCCTGAACCAAACATAGGCCTAAGAAAGACAATGACCGGGATTGTGCTTTATGCGGCAAGAGTTACAACAATGATGTCCGGAGGAAATAATGGAGCCAAATGGGTACAGTGCAGTTTTTGTTTGGCGTGGTACCACACGAACTGCCAACCATCATTTCGTGAAGACGACAATGTGTTTATGTGTGATAGACGCTATGCTGGCTCTGACTCGGACTGAGCACAAGTATTTTATGCAGTGGGAAAAAAACAGATGTAATTTATACTTCATGCCAGTTATTCAGTAGGGTAAAGGTCTAGCTAATAATATGTAATGTGTATAAAATAGCATTTGAGAATTATAATTTTGCTTATGAGTTTGTGTGTAAACTTTACTACGATATAAAAATAATAATTGCAAAATTTTATTAAAATTTTCCCTTTATTTGCTGTGTTTAGAATTTATCACGAAATTACCAAGGATATCACGAAATAACCTACATATGTGTTATGTAAGAAAAACTCTAAATTGTTACCACTTAAATCCATTACATGTAATTCTCGTCTTTGTTTTCTTAAAGAGCAATATCGAGTTAATTTAACATGCCAATAAAACAATGTAAACATCAAGTGCAACTACTTATAATTTACAAAAAATTAAAATTATCACGAAATTACCACGGTTTACTATATATATCTTTATATATATAATTCTTCTGTGCGTGTGTATGTCACTGAACTCCTCCTAAACGGCTGGACCGATTTTGATGAAATTTTTTGTGTGTGTTCAAGTGGATTCGAGAATGGTGTAGATTCACAATTCGGTCCACTACAAAATGTTTTTTTAATAAATTTTTTATTTATAAGTTATTGTTGATCTTGGAATGTTTTACATTGTATCCGGCAGACAGCGCTGCGATCGCGGTGTCGAATATCCAAAAATATTTCATTTTACTTCCAGTTTGTCCCGATAGTGGCGCTGCGATCAGATTCAGGAGAATTTCGTAACTTTGTGTTGTTATTGTGTTAAAATAAATCGCGTGCTAATTGAAATATTACATTCAGATGTAATTAGTGTGTGAAGGGTTTTGAAGTGTAGATAAAAACTATACATTGTGCAAATTGTGCATATGTACAGGACGTCTGTCGGGTCCGCTAGGTATATATTATATTATATTATATATATATATATATATATATATATATATATATATATATATATATATATATATATATATATATATATATATATATAATGTGTGTGTGTGTTGTTGGTATAATTCCTAGTAACAGTTACTTATTATAAAGGCTGTTCACGATAAAGTGAGCACTTTTGAAATAAACCTTATAAAAAAAACTAGCGCACTGAGTGACATGCGCCCAGTAAAGTTGGTAACGATGCATGAGAAATAGTTCCGTATGTTAACGTCGAATAAAAAGTCTTAGGTAAAAATTTCTGATAACTTTAATTATTTCTTTTGCTTTCTGTATTTTTTTTTTTGTCTCTGAATCGAAGAGTGAAACTTGGCAGATTTGTAAAATATTTACTTTTCCAATAATTTGACGGTTTCACTTGACCGACGCATGAATGAAGTAATGAGGCATGACAATGTTTATCTTAAATAAGCCCTTATGCAGGGCTTTCAAAAGTGCTCATTTTACCGTGAATAGCCTATATTAACAATTAGTTTTTATACAAAATAATATTTAACTGAGTGCACTTAAATATGGCAAGTTGTCCTTTTGGTGTATTTTTCTACACTTAGTTGAGCTTCGTTTGCGTTAGGTAGTCGGAACGTAAAACTTAAGCAGGGCTTGAGAAAAGTTTAAAGTAGCTAGCTTTGAATGCGGAGCATAGGAGTCAATCAGGAAACAGAATTTTTCGCTCCGACCGGTTGGCTGCGTGCACGTATACGTGGGAGAAAAAAAAAAAAAAAAAAAAAGTCTCCCGTTGTTTGTTTCCGCAGCGCTGATTTACGCGTGCCGTCGGTTTCCTGCCGGGAGCAGACTGCTCTTGTTCGCCGAGAGAAGTTGTTCTTGGGAGGGTCGCTCGCTTAATTCTGCCAGCCGCCGCGTGGGACTATGAGTGGTGTGTGCCTAGACACCCTCCTCTCTTCATTTCCACGGGCTAACTTTGGTGGAAGTGACGGATGCGTCTCCGGGCATTGTACCGATGTCTTGTCCCAAGGCGGTTGTCACTCGGTGGCCCAGTTGCGTTGTGGGAATGCCTTTGCTCATATACCCCCCCCCCCCCAACCCCTGCAGCATCCCTTACCGCAGAAAAAGAAACTTATAATTAACTTAGCGCGATAATAGAGCTCAGCCCGCGCTGTGTTATGTGAAGCCTTGACGGAACGCCCCGCAATGTATTCAACGAACGTGTTTACGCGACGAACTCCGTAATTTGATTACAGTTTTATCAAACTTTTTTTTTTATCAAGACTGCCCTCGTATGGTATTCACATGTCGAGTATTTTCATAAAATGTAGGATTACAGTTTTTTCCGGTTTTATCACGCTGCGTAGAAATTATTAATGTACAATATTTGGAAAGAAAACATCGCGTGTCGCAAAGAAATGCCATCGTATTTCTAAAATCGATGTTTTGTATCGTAGCTCTTCTTAAAAATATTTGTTTATGTTTTTCAGCCTACGTTCAGTTTGGTTTGTTATTTATCTATCCGCATCCCGGGTACATTTTTGACGGCGTTTTTACATCGTTCGACTTTTTCCATGCTTTTTAGCAGTCGTCGCCAAACTTGCAGTGTTGTCACTTATAGGCTGTTCACGGTAAAATGAACACTTTTGAAAGCCTTGCTTAAGATCTACTTGTATACACGTTGTGAATTCTTCCTCCTTATGTAAAATTAACATTGCCATGGGCCTCATCCCTTTATTCATGCGTCGGTGAATTGAAACTGTGAGATTATTAGAAAAGTAAATATTGTACAAATCTGCTCATTTTTACACTTCTATGTATTAAAAAAATTTAGAAAGCGAGAAAAATAATTTACGTTTTCACAAATGGTTACCTGACGCTTTTTGTTCTCCGTTATGTGGAACTACTTTCTCCTCCATCGTTACCAACTTTACTGGACACACATCACTCGTTGCGCCCGTTAAAATATAAGCATGTACGGCCAGTGACATTTTTCTAAGGTTGATTTTGAAAGTGCTCACTTTATCGTGAACAGCCTTTAATTGAAGTTCATTCCCGTCACAGAAAGTACACCAAAAGGCAATTATTATGCACACATTGTACTATGAAGGCCATCCATTCATGCCTTCGAATTTTGCGTATTTACGAAGCATGCCACGCCTGTCCCGACGATAGATTGAGTGAAGATATTTGGGCTGCTCTTAACAGCGATGTCTTGAGAGCCGATGAGGGTGATTGAGGCGAGTATGGAGCAGAGCCGGAATGAAAGGGCGGGGGGACGGGAGAACCCCGAGAAAACCCGCCGACCGGCGGCACCGTCCGGCAGGATTCCCACATACGAAAAACGGGGATTGAACACTGTTCGCCTTGGTGGGAGGTGAGCAGGCTAGCCGCTCAGCCACCGCGGCCCTCGGCGATAGATGAATAGTGTGTATTCACGAGGTTTCGAGGGCGATCGATCCATCCTTTACTCGGGAAAGCATATACTTTCATAATTCTTATCTTAAAGTACTGCCTTGTTAGTATAAACGTATAATTAAAATTCATTTGATATGATAAACATTTATGCCGTGTTTGTTGATCAAAATTCCTGTTAACATTTTGTCCCGTAAAAAAAAAAAAACTAACGGCTGGTTTTCCCAGAAAAAAATTTCTAAAAAAAACATTCCAAGTACTTTCGTGATTTTTATGAAAGTGGAAAAAGTGGTTACGTGTGCAGTTATTTGCATAATTATAGGGGCCCGGCTTTATGAAATTTGTAAAATTAATTTGCCTCTAGATATAGCGAGGTGTTAAGTGTGACGTGTACAGATTACATGAATTATGGCGTGTGTTTTAGTAGCTGTATTAATTAGCATGGCGGTTAGGATACATTATTGGTACTTAAAGGTTTTTATGCTGGATAAAAAACTTGAGCTCAAGTATAATTTTGTCAGGTGAACCCGTTGTGAGGATGGTCGCGGTTATTGGAAAATCATTGCAGATTAAGTTAAGTCGTTTGAAAATATTTGATGATCTGGCACGCGGCCAATTTAAACGCCTATTTTTAGGTTTCGTGCGCTGGTAAGTTTTTACTAGACTATTCACGGTAAAATGAGCACTTGTATGCACGTTGTGTATTTTTCCGCCTTATGTAAGATTAACATTATCATGGGCTTCGCCACTTTATTCATGCACTGGTCAAGTGAAGCTGTGAAATTATTAGGAAAGAAAATATTTAACAAATCTGCTCAATTGCACCCTTCGATGCATTAAAAACAACAGTAACCAAAAGAAATAATTTAAGTTTTCACAAATGGCAACCTAACACTTTTTATTTGATGTTAAGATACGGAACTACTTCCCATCCATCGTTAGCAACTGTACTGGGCGTATGTCACTCAGGGCGCTCATTAAAATATATGCAAGTAGTGGATGTGACTTTATCCTATGTTTGATTTCAAAAGGGCTCACTTTATCGTGAATAGCCTTTACCACCTTGTGCTGGCGTCTGATACTAAAATGATTGAGGTGCCACATGATGGTTTCCTTCCATTTTCCGACATAAGGTGACTTCAGATTGAATACTCTTCAGTCAGTTGTGTAGTTCTCGTGGCTACATACAGTTATACGTCCCCATGTTAAGTAATAGTAAATAAATTTAAGATACTTCAATGCTTATAAATGATCATCATACCAAAATATACGTGCATGTAAAATACTTTATTATTTCAAGCCCTGCGTAGTCTGGTGCAATTAATTGTTACTTTTTTATGTACTGTATAATTCTGATAATTCATCGGACTTTTTTAATGTTAGGGTTGAGATCTTTTTATATTCTTAGTTAGTTTACAATCTTTGTATATAACATCATCGAACTGATATAAAATGTTCTGGTCGGTAGTTGGTGTAATTTTCGTTGCTGTCCAAGCTGGTTTCGTGTGTTAAAATAGTTGGCACAGTAGACTTTTTAATGTATTACTTAAGTGACTAAGTTCCAAACTGAAACGTTTAAACGCACTATAAAGATAATCTTTCAATGTGAGTGTTGACATAAATAATTCATTTGATATTAAGAGTGTTTCTAGATCAGTAACCTTCCTTCGTTGTTTTTTATGGGAGAGTTTAATTAATCCTTTATCTCACCACTTTGACTGTATTATGTTTACGGCGGAGTGAAAACTTTTTAAATCGACCTTTGAAAAAAACTTACAGTTAACTACATATTTGGCAACGTGCACCCTGCAGTGCAGGCTACCACTTAATTTGACTGTGAACTAAGCAAAATAGTTTTTACTTGAGACATCCACGGCTTCGCTCGGGTGGTGTTTACAGTGAGTACCTAAATGCTCTGAGTAGTAAGCCATAGTATGTTCTAGGACAGGATTCCAGGATGCGGATGGGGGATCCGCAAGTGGGAATCGTGCCGGACGATGCCGTTGGTCGGCGAGTTTTTTCTCGGGGATCTCCCGTTTCCCCCGCCCTTTCATTCTGGCGTCTGCTCCATGCTCACCCCCGCTTCACCCTCATCGGCTCTCAAGACCTCGATGTTAAGAGCCGCTTCACTCACTCACTCGACCCATGGGAGAAGGTCGCCTGGACGAGGTACACATTCGTACACTCCGACGGCAGGGTATGAGTACGTCCCCATATACGTCAAGCGATTCGCCGGCCCGCCGCACTCCCTAATTTGTGACCGAATGGTCAGGTGAACGCTCGACGGACACTTACGGTTGCTAGACTCCCCCTCCCCCCCTCCGAAACCAGGTCACCCGACCGCAGTCCTATCGAACACATTTGCAGTACTGTCGAGATGTGGGACGTGCGCGCTGTGGATCCTGGCTCCTACCCAAGGTCTGCAAGAAGGGGACGTTGGCTCAATCGCCTGCTGCGCGCTGAGTGGCCGCCTGCTTGTGACGTAGCGTGTATCCCGAGAACGAGCGCGCGTCGCGCCAGCCGAATATTAAGGAAAAACAAACTCGTCACTACAACCGAATCATTATAGATGATAAGATTTTTTTTTTTCAGTTATAAGGTTTCTTAAGCATATGAAATGCAGCTAAATGTTAAAATTGAAGATCTTTGCTTAGTTATCAGTAGACATAACAGATTTGTAAAAACAAGCGAGCTTCTTTGTTTCAAAATAATGCAAGAATTCCGCTACATATTACGAGCTAATGTAGAACTATGGAAACAGAAACGACTATGGCCACACATTTACAAGGATGTTATTTTTAATACGTTCATATGCAGTTACAGAATGCGAAGAGGTAGTTTCAGTTGAAATCAAACATCCTTCAAGGGAATATTGAAATGTTTTAAGAATATTATAGTGTATTTAAAATGTACCTTTTTAAATCAGACCTTCTTGTGGTCTGCATTTGTAATTCAAGAGCAGTTACTGTATTTACGGCTAATTTGCTGAGCATCTATCTCTACAGAACGGCACTGTTAAAAAATTGTCGTCATTTAACGGAAATTTTTGTAGGAATTTACCGTTTATCTATGCAAATAGGATCCGTTACGACGGAAAACGGACCGATTTCCGTACGTAACAAAATACGAAGCTATCCGCGATTGTCTTAGCTTCATGTGTCGGGAACAAACAATTCCAAGGGTACACGAAGCCTTAATCGCCGTGAAATGATAAACGTTTGTTCTTGTGCATTTTAAAACATTATTGTCTCAAACGCTGTAATTTAAAACATCGCATGACAGCACAAACACTTTGTAACAAGACGGCATCGCTTCAAACACTTCAACCATACGGATGATTGAAAATGTGTCTATTATTATAAATATTAACATCACTTGTGAAGTATCCCCATAGGAGTATGGTGGACGAGTAGGGCGCTAGGTTGCGAACGTTTTTATCCGTGTTAAAATCCCGCTTCAGGACAAAATGGACGTAAAATATTTTATCTATTTCTGTTACACAGTAATGCATCCTCGGCTATTCACGGTAAAGTGAGCACTTTTGAAACCCCTCTCTCGTTTGGAATAATAGTCAATAAATGTGTGTTATTTTATTCTTAGACGTTAACTTCCGAGTACGGTGGAATATATACACTGTATTTATTACTTACATGGCAACATTTATCTGAAAAGTTTGTTAAAGGATAAAAAATGGCTGAAAGGAAAAAAGTAACCAAGGTCTCATAAGTGCTCACTTTACACTGAACGACAGGTTACAGAACACGTGTGTACGTTTTGTACATTTAATCTTAAATCCAGAGACCATCTCAGTGTGTGATATGATAATCTGCACTGGTTAAAATTGCACGACTGAAGGAAACAGCACTCTTTGTTGCTGCCAAATAAAATCCCGCGTGTTGACAATCCTGTGCATCTATGCAATCGTTCTAGCTACATATCGTGCGCTCACGACTTTTCCACTCGCTCAAAATCCGACAGTAAACTTCTAATCCCGTTCCACCGAACAAATTATCTTTAAAATTCTTCTAGCGTTTCAGCAGCTCGGAATTGGAATGGCCTGGGCCAGAATATACGCGATGAGGGTTCCTGCCTTCTGTTCAAAAAAAAATTTGGCACAGTGCTTGCTGCCACGCCGCCGTGACCCGTCAAGTGGAGCATTTTGAATGTATGGTAGAATGAATGGTTGTGTGACTGATTCCAATTTTAACTCCTAACTCGTTCTTTTTATTATTAATTTTGTTTGATACTCTTATGTATGTAGAGTCTAAACGCTTTTCAAGCTTAGTGCCTGTGTTGTGATTATTATTGTCAGAATTTGTCATATGCATTTGAATTATAAGGGCCTAAGTTCCTGCAGTTTTGTTGTTGTAACGTACTAGTGTTCTATTCTATCATTCGATTTGCAGGGAGCTATTGTAACGTGTGTATGTATGTGGGCTTATTGTGCATTTATGCGTTGTGCAAATGTACTATATTCTTGCATGTATATGGTGCATGTTTTGGCCTGTTACCTGCGAGTTCATCATCAGTGTTTTATGGACTAGTTAAAACTTAATAATCACCACTTAAATTCATACAATTTTTCGGTTCTTAAATATGCATGTCTTTATTTAGTATCACTGCGCCACCTCGCTCGATAACGACAAACATTTACAGAATAGGGCCCCTGTTGTGTCGAACCAGTAAACTACTCGAAAAAAAAAAAACAGAGCTGCTCTAATAGCTTCTTTCTTACAGTAGTGGTATTATTATTAATAATTATAATATTATTGTTATTATTATGCAATGCCAAATATCCCATGTCAAAGTGGTTGAAGCAGGCGATAATCATTCCGTTACGTTTTTGAAAATCTTCATTGTTTGAAATAGTGCGTCCAAGAGCGTTAACATCTGAAGTCGAAGAGACTGGCTGGTCACATGTGCTTTGGTGTATAATTAACAAGGGCTTTAAGGACCATCTGTATTTACTAGCGAAACAGTAATTAACGCGAGTGATCAGAACTTTTATTCACTTTGTATTTCCGAATAAAACCATACTGAAAGCATGTCCGAAGGAGATGCTGTCGAAATATTAATAACTTCTGTTTTTATGCAGCGATGCGCTCCCTTAATTTTAACATTTTGGGCGTGGATGTGAAGTGCTTGTTGGCCGCCGCCGTTTCTGTTGTGCCGGGGGGAGAAAGGTCGTGAATCGCGGGTTTATCGTTTCCACCCCTCTGCACTTCCGCATCTTTACCACGAGCCTTTCTTTTCTTTCTTTTTTCTTTATGTAACCACAAACAGCTTCAACTCTACACGTGCCAAGCGCCATCGCAGTTTATAAAATACTGTTTTCGGATCTCTCTTGGCGCCCGCCCTCGGGCGCTGGTGCCACCCGTACACAACCATCCTTCCCCTGCTAACTCCTGGGCGTCCTTCTTCCTTCCAGTCTCTTCCCCGGGAGTCGTGCCTCCTGCGGCGTCGAGCTCGGTCCCTCGCCCCGCTTCCTCTCCAGCCCAGTTGGCTGGAAACCAAAACAGCCATTCGTTTTCGCGTCCCTCCACTCCAGATCCTTTCCGTGCCATTTGCATCGCGGCATCTTACTCGAGGATGTTATAAGGCCCCGCCTCCGTCTCTCTTCGCGCTATCCCAGCGCCCCGACGGCGGTGCTCCATATATCCCCCCCTCCCAAACCAGTCACAGACTCTTCTGTCCCATTTGCATATTCGATGGCCGGCGCTTTATGCGTCCGTCAGTCCCCGACACCACACATTTTAAGCCTTTCCCTGGGAAAGAAAATATTTTGGTGGCTAACTACTGAAGAAGTTCTCCGCATTCTCAAGAGGGAGCTCGACCCCTCAAACATATCGACAGGCACATTATAAAAAAAATTGCCAACTGCCAAAAACGGGGGCCACGGTGGCTGAGCGATCAGGGTTCAATCCCCGGCCGGGTCACTCCGGATTTTCGCATGTGGGAATCGTGCCGGACGATGCCGTTGATCGGCGGCATTTTTCTCGGGGATCTCCCGTTTCCCCCGCCCTTTCATTCCGACGCTGCTCCATACTCGCCTCAATCACCCTCATCGGCTCTCAAGACCTCGATGTTAAGAGTCGTCCAAATATATTCACTTCACTGCCACATATAACCTGTGATGAGAAATACTGCCGATATTCTAGGTCAGCAGTGCGAGTTATCGACAGTACTACCTCTTTCATACATCTGCATCGGCTATTCAATCGAAACCAATTGAACCTCGTCCCACGCCCCCTCCGCCCTCACGCCAAATAATTTACGTAATCCGGCTCCTGTGGTAGTTTTTAGTTTCTCGTTGATGATGGGGACTACTCGACAACTGGGACCGAAACCTGCTAGGATTACCAGATTTCCGGATCCACCGAAACACTTGATTACGCCCGCCTACAGCTATTTTGTGCGGTCGACACGCCTATGACTTGTATTTATAGGGTCGTAGGTCATCGTCCAGAAATTTCTCTAAATCCTGCATTACGCCGAGGGTCCTAATTTCCAGAATATTCTTGTGCATCCTCTACACTTGTCGGCTTCTCCAGCAGGGTGGGGGAGGGGCTGTGACGTCAGATAGGAACCGGGCGGCGCGACCAGGCAGAACACCCGGGGGGAGATGAAGGTCGGTGGGTGTCAGCCCATCGTACGCGAGGCGAGAGGTCACGCGAATAACACTATATCAGTTTTTCTCATTATTTCTGTTTTTGTATGTTTATCGACATTGTTGTTTTGTAAGAGCGTATAAAATGGTTACAGGTTCACTCCAGGTATTGTTTTCTGAATTTTATCTGCTGAAAAAGAAATGAGTGATTCTTTCCTACGAGCTACCACAGAAGTGATCGTAACAATAGTATAAATCCAATCCGACTTCACGACGTTTGCTAAGGAATGTCCTGAGTCCTGTCAAAGCTTAAAATTTAATGCAGAGTATGTGTGGTGGAAAATAAATTGAATCTGAGATGATCACCAAGTAGGTGAGTATGCGAAAAAAAAAACTAGTGGCAGGAGGTGTTACTATTATTATTTTTTCAGAAATATTCCAAAATTTCTAATAACTATCATCTGTTAGAAAATATTTTCCCCTTTTTAAACATTTAACATATTATGAATTAATTTTCTTCATCTTATATTTGGCCTTTGTTAAATAAACTTTCCATGGAGAAAAGAAACGTTCTTCCTCATATCCACCATGATGGTATTGTAACATTACTATCGTTGAAATGTACTATTTAACAGAGGTGCTGCTGTCTACTGGCTGGAGGTGGAAACACCGCTGGATTTTCTCGCAAAAATCTTGAAGCTGTCCGGTATTGTTCTCTAAGTGTGTTTGTGATCACTGTCAATCCCACACGATGTACGGTTTCAGCGTATTGACCGCGTACACGCCTGGATCCGTACCGGTAATATGTATAAATTATGGGTGGGGCATAGAGTGGAGAGTGGAAAGTTTTGGGCGGCTCTAAACATCGAGGTCTTGAGGTGAGTATGGAGCAGCGCCGGAATGCATGGGCGGGGTAAACGGGAGAGCCCCGAGAATACCCGTCGACCAGCGGCATCGTCCGGCACGATTGCCATATGCGAAAATCCGGGAGTCACCCCGCCGGGGTTGGAACCCGGTTCGCCTAGGTGGGAGGTGAGTAGTCTGACCATTACACTACCGCGGCCCCGATTCATAGAGTATCGACCTTTTACTTTGGATCTGATACCCACTTGTAACAGGTACTGCAAACGAGTACATTACCGAACTATCAGATACAGTTTTAGTGTCAGTTTAACATTTGCCAATGTGTTGCATATACTGCACCGCGTAGCTCTCAAGTTAAAATTCAGTTTCTTGGTTTAGTTGTGATATCTGCACAACTACTTAGATATAACATAAGTGGTTGTGATTTGCAGCTTAATTTTCGTTTACACAATATCCATATTGCAAGCTCGCAAAACACCGTGTGAAAATTACGAACAAATTGTCTTTTTCACAGGGCTCATTCTTATCTATACTTTATTTTATTGTAACAGTTACAGCACAGTGCACCAATCTAAAACAACGTGTGCTGGATAACACATGTCCTGTATATCAACGCGTGACAGAAAACATGCACGGGGAAGTTCGCATATGAGACTGGCGGATAAAGGCTGTCCACGATAAAGTGAGCACTATTGAAATGAACCTTAGAAAATAGTCACTGCTCCTGCCTGCATAAATTTTAATGGGCGCAGTGAGTGACATTGGCCCAGAAAAGTTGGTAATGATGGATGGTACGTAGTTCCATATCTTAAGGTCGAATTAAATTTGTTAGTTAACCATTTGTCGTAACTTAAATTATTTTTCCGCTTTCTGGTTCTTTTTTTTTTCTGCATTGAAATGTAAGAATGAGTAGATTTGTCTTTCCTTTTAATTCTATAGTTTCACTTAACCGACGCATAAATAAAGTGCCGAGACCCATGGCAATGTTAATTTTATATAAGGTGGAAGAATACACGGCGTGTATACAAGTAGATCTTAAGCATAACTTTTAAAAGTGCTCACTTTATTGTGAACAGTCTATAGTATTTACGCATTCGTTAATTCCTGCTGTATCTGTTCTCAAAAGTATCAGATGCTTCGTAACATATACCATTCTGTGTCAGTGTCAGTTTGGAATAGGTTCCGAAAAGTGCTGTAACGGCAGAGTGATTATGGGGCAGAGCAATCAAGCTGTTTGCCGCATAATTAGTCTCCGTGTTCCAATTTTGGACTGCATTCCTGCGAGTATGCGTAATAATCGACGTGCATAGGATGCGAGTTTGGAAGACTGTTTATCCAAACAAGTGCTTTGAGATGTTTATAAACTCTCTCCAACCAATTTTTAATTGCAATTAGATTACAATATAATTGCTAAAATTATTTTGTACATACAAGCGGCATTATCTTTTTAAAATTAGGACCTAAACAGACACGTTCATCGCTGTTGACCGTGTGACTTCGGCAGTGGTTAGTTTGGGATAGTCAATATCGGCTACATGCGTAGCATAGAAGACGAGTAATCTATCTATAGGTTGTTCACGGTTAAATAAACCTTAGAAAAATGTGCCTGCCCATACATTCATATATAACAGGCACAGTAATAGGCACGCGTCCAGTTTAGTTGGTAACGACGGAAGAAAATTAGTTCCCTATCTAGGCTTAGGTAAATATTTGTGAATAATGAAATTACTTGTTTTGCTTTCTCTTTTTTTAATGCACGCAAGTGTAAAAATAAGATAATTTGTAAAATATTTACTTTTCTAGTATAGGCCGTTCACGGTAAA
This sequence comes from Dryococelus australis, assembly GCA_029891345.1. NCBI lineage: Eukaryota > Metazoa > Arthropoda > Insecta > Phasmatodea > Phasmatidae > Dryococelus > Dryococelus australis. Next base: position 42,420,097 of record CM057006.1, read on the forward strand.
GTGAGCACTTTTTGAAGCTGTTTCATCAGACATAATTATCAATAAATAAATTTCATTGTGGCCTAAAACTTTTGGTCTTGGCTATGGTGAATTTATACACTGTGTTTATTACTCACGTGGCAGGGTTTACATTAGCTAGTGGTGGAAGGATATAAATTTGTTGAAAGAGAAAAGTAACTAGGGCTTGAAAAGTGCTCACTTTACCGTGAACGGCCTATAATTTCACAGTTTCACTTGTCCGCGTGTGAATACATTGATCAGGCCCATGCCAGTGTTAATTTTACCTGTGGTGGCAGAATACAGAGTGTGCCTACTAATAGTTCTTTAGTCTATGACTGCAACGACCCATCTATAGTGTGAAAGCACCAGTCGTGTTTTACACCAAGAAAAAGGTTTTGTTGATTAAAACAAGATTGGTTTTGGGGCAACCAAATTATTTGTTGGTATAGGGGGCAATGAAATATTTTGTTGCTCAAACCAAATTATTTTGTTGTTCTCATTTGGTTGCTCCAAACTGTAAGCTTTGGTTGGTGTAACTGAAGATTTGTTTGGCTACACGTACATTAAACACTTTGGGCCGATATAACAAACATTTTACAAGTTCGACCGAGTCTCAACTAATGTGACAACTGATGTTGGAAAGCTTTTATATGGATATACTTCAAATATTGAGCAACGTGTGCAAAAAAAATTTCATGTTTTACAGCTTTGCTTGCCAGTTTCTTGTTGTATTCTTTTATTAATGTGCTTATACGATTGTTAAGCGTCAATAGATGCACTAAAAAACACGGTTCCTATCCTAACGTCAAAAAAAAAATACAAACAAACTCTCGACCTGTATTTTCGAACGAAGGCAGTCAAATGAGTTGTCCAAAACAAATATATACAGTTGATTCAACAAAATATTTACCTGACAGTCTAATTTTTTTTTGGCCCAACACAAAGATTTTGTTTATTCAAACACACATTTTGTTAGACGAACAAAACTAATTTTATTGCTTTTAAAAATTTTGTTTGCTCAACAATATATTTGGTTAGGGCAACTTAATATATGTTTGGCCCTATACAAACAAATGTTTTGTTCGATTTTCTCTCAGTGTAGATGCGTTGGTTGTACCCGTTCCTTCCCCTCCTCCCTGTGGCCCCCCTCCCCTCTGCAGACCCTTGGGTGGGGCCCTTGCTAATCCGGGCAACCAGTTCCGGTTCTCCAGTCTCGACAACATACCTGTATACAAGCCTTCTCCATTTCCAGAGGTAGTTCGCCTTGCCTCCGTCGCCATCTGGCTCCCTCCCTTGGGGACGGGCAGGGCGGGAGGGGCCAGGGTTATATATTTGGCAGCCCGGCGACGGTAATGTGGAATAGATATTGGATAACATTGTTAGCGGCGTCTTCCCCCCTTTTCCTCTCCTGGGTCGCACATTGTGCTGCCGAACCGCGTTCTTGCACACAGCACGAGCTCTTCTCTCTGCGATACTCCATAGTCAGGGCGGTTGTGAACCCCACTTCCCACCCCACCCCCCTCCTACTTTACCGACCTGCCACCCCTTTTGTGCCGGCGACAACTACCCCATACACAAACCTTTTATTTTTTACGTGAATACTTCTTTAAATTTACAACCAAAGCGGAAGGCAATCCAGAAAATCCGATGTTAGCAAAATCGGGGGATACAGTTTGGCATTGCAGCTCCGAATCTATCGTCTACATTCAAAATACAATCATGCCACTTGATTGACAAAGGATCAAAAAATATGTTACCTTGAGTGAGGACTGCGAAGCATCGCGTGGAACACGGGTGAGGGGGAGGGGGCAACTTTGTATTAGTTTCGCCGCGTCTCATAACTTCCGCGTAGTAGTATAACATTTGACTAGGGGAAGCTACGACGCTCCTTTAAGTTTCAATCTGTAACTCTCGTCAAGATAAATGTATTGCGCGTATAAAAACATTTGCGTGGAGTGGTTATGGTGAAATTGTACGCGTTTAATGTATAATTTTAAGAAAACTTAACATAATTTCGGACTATACTCGTCAGAAAGCCAAGTCGAAATACATAAATCGTGTGCGGTTGGAAAGAGATTCCCAAAAGCAATCCAGTGACTCCCATAAAACCCCATATTATCGAGTGAAGCGGTGCCGGGAACGTAAAATAAACACCAAGGCGTCCGAGCGCGTCAGTGTAGACGTATTCACGCAAAACAAACGGCCGTGTCCCCAACACAGCCAAACCTTTTTTTTTTTTGGATCACTGAAGTGACTCTCACCACCGATTTCTACATTTTCTCTGTGCAACTCTGCGGACTGATTCGGAAGCGTGGCTCTGAGCAGTGGAGGACCGGGTTTCGTATGTCGGTCCGGCCATCCTGGCTTCCCAAGATCACTCCACGCGAATGCTGGATGATTCATTACCACAGGCCGATCCCTTACCCATGGCCATTTCTCTGACTAGCGTCCTCTAATGTCGAGACGTCAAACCCTTCCTACCTACCTGTCGAAAGAAGGGCGAGAGTGCGTAAATAATTTCTTAACCATGGGAACGTGCGTTTGTCAGACGTACTGTTATCAATTGGTTGGAAAGGCACACTAAAGTACCTAATATTCCCATGGGCGTATCTTTGTGTGAAGAGGTGAGGCGGGTATGTTGTTACAATCCCCAAGTTAGTGAACAATAATAATGTTCTATCCCCAGTCTGTTATTAAGATGACGTGTTTTACACACATGGAAATATGTGTTAGTATGAATACTCAATATCAATTAGCTACACCCCCATTTTCCCACTCACCAAACTCTTTCGTGTTGTGATCGCTGAAGCAATAACAACGCCTTAAAAATTTACTACGACGCCGTGGACTGCTTCGAAATAAAAGTGGCCGGTATAAGAATCCCGTATTATTAATTCCCTCAATTCGGAGCTGCTTGTGCTCAACGAATGCGCGTGGGTGGAAATGCGTACTGAACTATCTGCTCTTCCCAGGGGCGTATCTTTGTGTTAGGGGCGGGAGGTGGGTAAGATGGTTGCAACCCTCCAAAATAATAGTAATGTTCGACCCTCGACTCCCAGGCTGCTATTATAATGGCGTGCTTTTTCACACACGTGGAAGTCTATGTTAGCATTATTACCATGCACCAACTAATCACACCTCCATACACCCAACCACTAACCTTTTTTCGTTAAACGTGTGACGGGCAGCGTCACGTCAATGCACGTTTTGGAATTATTATCAACTTGCAATAATAAAAAAACTTAAAATTAATGGGGTGGACCACGTCGCACACACCCTCGAATAATTAAAATAATTATGTACTAGCAGGTATATTTTCACGTGCGGCAGCAACAATTTCAAAGGTCGCTACGTTCCCGTTGGAGCAATTATCCCTGGATATGTTTGGTCCTTGCCCCGCACTACTTTTGGGTTTATTTCCATACTTGTTGCCGTGGACAGTTTCAGTAAATTCGTGTTTTTATTTCCTTTGCGCACCATGAAGTCAGTAGAAATTTCTAGCATATTGAGTCAGCTCGGTATTTGGATCTCCTATGAATATTGTAACCGACAATGCAAACTACTTTGTGTCAGTGGAGGTGAAGAATTTAGCCTTTGCTTGGGGCATTAAGTTGGTGCAGACCATCCCTTATTATCCACAAACCAGTCTGGTAGAAAGATATAACCGGAATGTGAAGGTAGCTCTGAGAGCTTTTCAAACTGGAACACATAAGGAATGGGATTTGGTTTTGTACCAACTCTCGCTTGCATTCAACAATGTCGTAAGTGATGCAACCTAGAAGGTTCCTTCAGAGATGTTTTTTTGGATGAAGGCTATTCCACCCTCTGATTCATGTGTGGGGCTTACACAGTTTTTGCTGGGATATCGGGAGTAAGAAGTCCTTAGATGAGGTATGGGCGGAGGGTACTCAACGTCTTCAGAATTATCAAAGGAAGCTGGCATCAAGGAAGGGGTTTTCTAGTGGAACAGTGACCTTTAAAATAGGAGTAAAGTAATTGTTGAAACACATTTTCTTAGTAATAAGGCCGCGCAGTTTAGCGTCAAGCTCGCTCCTAAGTTCCAGGGACCCTTCAGGATACGCAGGTTCTCGAACCCTGTCACTGTCGAGTTGGAAGATGTAGCGCCGAATAAAGTTGTAATGAAGTGTCATGTGACAGTTGAAAATGTGCCCCACTCAATGAAGTGGTGTGAATGAGCTATCACGAATTGTGGTCATGTTGTATGTGGGGTTGGTTTTTTTTCATTTAATGTGTAGTTGGATCACTTGTTTTTAAGGTTGTGTGTAGTAGAAGTGGGCTCCCTCGGGGGCTTTGCTGACCACTATTCATGCTTATTTCGTTTTTGTCCATTCTCATGTTGTTCTTAAGAGGGCAAATTGTTGTATGTTGTTTATCTTGTGTCTTATTGGTCTGGTAACAATATTATTGTAGTCTATATGCCCTATGGTTTCGAGTGAAAAATAAAAGAGGAAAAAAAGAGAAATTTTTCCTAAAAGCCCAACATGGCAATCGTAAAGGAAAAATAAATAGTCATCCCCTTGTCCCCTTGATGTCAGCAGGACTAATTTGGGATACTCCCAAGGGTGACTCCCATTCTTCGATAGAGCAGATGGGGCTCATTTCGCCTGATGATGACAATACTTGCACAAGTTGTTTCTTTTTCGGTGGCGTTCCACTGGATGTTCCTGGAGATGGTGTTCCACTGGATGTTCCTGAAGCCATCCTGATGGTGATGCTGTGGACTTTCTTCCCTGATGTGATAGTAGAGTAGCGGGTTCTACTTCGAAGCTGGCCCGTTTCGTCTATGTTGCTGGCATCTTTTTCTCAACTTGGTTCGTCATCTCAATCTGGATGGACTACTATTTCTTGGGGAGTCCTCCCCGTTAAGGAGGGGGGATGTTACGGGCAGCATCACGTCACTGCACGTTTTGGAATAATGATCAACTTGCAACTAATAAAAACACTCTTAAAATTAATGGGCTGGACCACATCGTACACACCCTTGAACAAGTAAAAACACTCTTATTAAAATTGATGAAGTGGACCACGTAGCATACACTCTCGAATAATTAAAATAATTATGTACTATCAGGCGTACCTTGTCGACATTCACCCATTCGAAAAAAAAATACTTACTGTGTTTGGTTGCAATTTGTGCGGCGTACTGTCCGATACGCACGAACACTTTCACACGTTGATATTGAGGTTTAGAAACCTCCGATGCGACTTGAAACTCTAATATAACTCACCTGTGATGTTCTCGCTGGCTTCATGTCGCTTTAAAAATACTCTGAAAAACCTGATGTGCCGAGAAATTAACTGTTAATGCCCGTGCATATTTTCACGTGCTACAGTAACCAGACCTGGCAGAGAAGTGTGTAGTGGACTGGTCGTCACCGGAGCGCAGCATCGTCGATGGCAAGCGCTGAGAACTGCCTGCCATGGTGCGTGCGCCGCCCAAAACAGTGACGTCTGGTTATGCCGCTTCCGGCAACTTGGTCAAGAGACTGGAAGTTTGATGACATACTGAAATATTATTGGTGTTTATATTTCAATTAGTTAGACCCCCTAAGGGAAATAGGTGTCCGCTGCGTCGGTTTACCATATTTGGTAACATCAACCACCATTGGTTGTGATTAGCTTGATCCCTCTTAGTAGTAATTGAAAGCCCAACGATTTCTTGGAAATTCGGAGATTGTCTGGGTAAATTAATTTGATTGGTAGCGTAGGAGGGCGGACCTGTGTATGTTATGGCTGTGCACGCTGCCATCGGGGTCGGTTCAGCGGCCTCGAGGGGGCAAGCGTCTACCAGAGATGAGTAGCATTCTTATTTGATATATACATGTAGGCTCCTCAAGCGAACAGGAATTTTTAAAGCATGTGTAAAGGTTTGCGAAATGTTGGCCTTTTAACCAAAAATTCGATAATGTTACCTTCTGTAACCAGGGGTTTTGTAAACTTATAAGGAGAATGGTGACCATGTAGTAACCAAAAAGATAGGTGGTTATAACCACTCGTAACCCACTAGGCGATATGCGAGACTCTGCGTATTTATGACTGGTGAATGTTTTAAGAGAAAACTTTACAAAGTTTAGGGATTTTGCGAAAATCAAATTTATTCGCAGGAATTAAGGCTGGCATTGCTTAGCAGTTGCTCCTATCCTCTTGGCAACGCGAGTGGATATGCAGTAAACGGTGAGGTTACCAGGCTGAGTTAGTGATGACCAGGAATGTGTTACCAAAATGGTTAGTTCCTGGTGTAAGAACTATAAATTATTTAGTAATAACAATAGTAAATGTATGTGCGACAGAAATAAAGCCGCAATTTTGTAATGATGGTGTTTTGTGGTCATTTGCCCAATATATTTTGTGATGGCATTTTGTTTTTACTTATTAAAATGGCCAATAAAGGGCATAAAAATAACCTGTATGAAAAAATTGCTGAATAACAGCGAATGTATTTGGTACCTGAAGTATCTGGTTGTACTGTATTCTATGTTTTGGCAACCTGTCTTTTTATGTAAATGTTTTAGTAAATTTATTATGCATGGGGGAGGAAAATAATGTTCAATTTTCAGAATGTAATGCAAGAATAAAACAAATGGAAGTTTTTTGACCTGTAAGAAATATGAAAGAATTGAACAAAAAAAAACTATAATAAAAATAAAGAGTATTACCACACTTCTTTGTTTGTGTTGCAAATCGTTTATAGCTATCATGTACCCGTGCACTGTACAAAAAAATGTGTTTTTTTTTTGCATGGCTTTTGCCATTTGTTGTAATCTGATGGTTTTGCTAGGTCTTACGGAAATCCTACCTTTGCCATGCCCTTGGTTTATTACGCAGCAAGGTCCGAAACGGTCACTCAAGTGACTCCATCGCTGGATTCTACTTTTTTTTTTCTGCGACACTGTGAACTGCGTCTAAAGGATGGCGAAATATAAATGTTTACGTAAATAATTCCGTAATTCAGAGGACGTGCGTTTGTCATATGCATTGTAATTAACGAACGCCCTTGCGTGGAATTGCGTACTTAACTATCTTCTCTTCCCATGACCGTATATTTGAGAGGATAAGAGGTGTTAGGTGGTTGCAGCCTCCAAAATAAAAAAATGACTGTTACAATAATGCTAATGTTCTATCTTCGGACTACTATAAAAATGACTCATTTTAAACAAACACGTGAAAGTATTAACACTCTATATCGACACCACTTCTTTTATACTTTATAAATTAAGTATGCTTACTAAACGACCAACAATTGAATGGAATATTATAGATCATCATTCCAAGAGTCCTTCAAAGAGCAAATACATATATCTGGAATTATAGTAGTGTGGAAGCTATACTTCCTGTTTTCCAATAGTGATTTATGTTCTACGTGCTGGGGTATCTAGCATTGTACATATTTTAGTAAGTTTTAAGTTAGAAAGCAGTCCAACTTAGTGATAGTCATCTAAATGGAAACAGAATAGTTTGAATGAATAAGTTATACATATGTGTGGTAGATCTGACGGCTAAGTAAATGGCTCCTCCACTGCATCGTGAGTAGTTACAAATTGTATGTTCACCAGTATTTGTCTCCCTGGCGGGGAACGGGGACACGCGGCGGCCATATTGGACAATGTCACACCGAAACCTCCTGCTCTATTGTTCCTCTCCAGTGGAAGCAATCTTGGATGACGTTACGAACTCGCCAGTGCAAATTCGCCAGAGCTAATTCACCTATGCAAATGATGTAAATGCTAATTGCGAATATGCTAATATTTCGGCACATCAGTCACGTACATGTTAACCACGCACACATCAATCACTCGCCACAGCCATTGAATTTTCCCCCAGCGCCCACCAGGGGCGCCACCAGCTTCGTTTCTCCGGCTGACCGCCAGAGCGCACCACCTCCACGCCTCCCCCACCGCCCATCAGAGTGCAGCACCATCGCCGTCGTTCCCCACTGTCAGCTAGAACGTGCCACCGACGACCATCATCTTCGCATTCGAAGTCTACCGCTAGGCGCAGCGCTTAAGGTCGAAGTTCGACTCGCGGCAGGCGGGACCCTCGCCCTTAAGAACACCCGTTTCGACGCAGGTTAGCTAGGAAATGCAGGAAGCGTGTGGGACATCATTTGCATGGGTGAATTATCGTTGGTGAATTCGTGACGTCATCCACGATGGCTGTCATAGTTGTGGAACGATAGAGGAGGAGGTTTCGGCGTGACTTCATCCAAGATGGCCGCCGCGTATCCCCGATCCCTTCCGCGACGCCAGGTGCGAGTGAACATAAAATTTGTAACTAATACTGTGCCTCATAAGTTTTTCATGATTTATATATATATATATATATATATATATATATATATATATATATATTTTTTAAGAATCTGCAAATTAGCGTGTAGGATACGGGGTTTTACAGCCATACGGGTACGCGTTTTTCGTTACAGAAAAATATAGAAAATATATATTTAAACTTTCATTAGCCTCGGTGCACCGTATTAATGGTACGCCATACTATAACTGTCAGTTTGGAGACCACCAATTGTTGTTTCAGTGAGGACTGTATTGGCCCGTTTTTGAAATTGACCCTTTAATAAGAATTTTTTTTACAGCTGTGGCGCCACGAAAATCCAGATGAAACGCCTACCAGAGTAATTAGCTTCCGATTTTCTTCAGCAAAAGCTCAGTAAAGAGTGCGATCCATGAGAAGGATGCGTATGGGTTATGTGAAGTGTGAATGGGTGAAGAAAATCCTGAAAAGTGCCATCTGAGGGAAGCCATTTCTGTCGCCCTATCACATATACGGCCTTCAATAGTAATTCTGGAGATTTATTTATCCTCGCGTATCAAGGCGAGCATATCAAATCGGAAATGATCCGCTAACCACCGGTGTCTCAGAATTTTATCACTCGCTAACATTTTTACGTAATGGTCATGAGCCCAATATTAATCAGGTTGTACCTTCGTTTTTAGATTCAATATGTGCTTAACTGTGCAGCATCTTACGTCTACTTTGTTTTCACACACTCAACAAACTTCCACTTTAATGTAGGTCTCATTTTACGCAGAAATTTTGCGTATCAGTGTCTTAACTTTTAAAGATTTGATACACACATTTTTACTTCATTATTACTATGCATTCGGTGTAATTTTAACCGTAAAAACTGTGAAAATGTATTTATGTTTTAAAATTTATGTTATGCATTGATATCTAGTTGAAATGTTGTATTCACGTAAAGCTTTACAGTTATGTTTTCAGACTATATATCTCCCTAAAAATTTAAACCGGTGACGCCTAGCCTTAACTAACCCATACGCATGTGATATTATAAATGTATATTTTGCATTTTTTACGGCCGTTATTATTAACAGCTAGTAAATACGATGGGACCTTCTGATTATGATGAGCTTCAAACCACGAGTTTACTGACCCAATACTTGGAAATTTTTTTGTCATACTGGCGAAAAAAAAGTTTTTAAATAAGTACATACATTTCAAATATAGGACAACTCACGTAAATGAATGCCATATATTACAGCTTTAATTTTTAGTTTCTTGTTGAAGTTTTTTGATTGAGATTTTTATAACATTATTAAGTATTGATAAATGCACAGACAGACCCTGTTGCTGTCCTGATTGTCACATAAATTTCAAACAAACTCTTGAGCTGTAAGGACCCACGATGGCTGAGCGGTTAGCTTGCTCACCTCCTATCAAGGCGAACCGGGTTCAATACTCGGCTGGGTCACCGGATTCTCGCAAGTGGGAATCGTGCCGGACGATGCCGTTGGTCGGCGGGTTTTCTCGGAGATCTCCTGTTTCCCCCGCCCTTTCATTCTAGCGCCGTTCCATACTCACCTTAATCTCCCTCATTGACTCTCAAGACCTCGCTGTTAAGAGACGTCGAAATCTCTTCACTCACTCTTGAGCTGTATTTTGGAACAAAGGCATTTAGATGAGTTGCCAAGCTAGTACACACAGTTGAGTCAACTAAATATTTTGTTGACAGTGTGCATTTGTTGGCCTATCGTAGAGGTTTTGTTTATTCATGCGTGTGTTTTGTTAAATGATCAGAATAATCAAATTTTTGTTGGTGCTATTATATGTTCGTCCCTACATTGAAAACAGTGAGAATTGAGCAACTGATAATCAGTGGCAGATAACTAATTAATATAGTGGTTGAATTTCACCGATTTATTTGTGATTCCTACTGAACTTCAAGAATGTCACTGTTATAAATCAATTGTTCCCAGTTAATTTGCTTGATTCGCCGGTTAGCAGTAGATTATAAACAGACTTTCAGTAAACGTTATTTCACTGTTTGATGTCACTAATTAGGACTTCGTGTGTACGCAGACATTTATTTTTTTGGCTTGGACAAACATAACTTAGTGTGGGCGTGACGTTCCATCAATGCTGCCTGAAGCCCGTTCATTATAAAGATTAAATATTCGTCAAAGTAATAACCCGTGATTTCAGAGATTTTTTTTTTTTGTGCTTTCATTTTGGGAATGAACGCTACGACCAGATAGTTTGTAAATAAACTCATCAGATTAATTTGAGATAGTGGTGATGGAGCTGGAACTCCACCACTAAAGCGCTACTTTGAACTGGGTTCACTTTGATCTTCTTCCAGACACATCTCGTGGTGGTTAACATCGGTTCGGATCGCCAGTAACAAAATTGAAGTTGGTATCTGCCGTCCTCGTTATCCTTTTCGTAGGAAGATCCACTTATTTAACGAGATGCAGCCTGATTAAGTTTTGTAAATTTAGAATTTTTTGCGAACGTATTAGTTTTTTTTTTTTTTTTTTTTAACGTTGTTTTCTGAAAGCGAATCTTACCACAGAAATATATAGGACCTTATTTGTGCGTCCGGTGGCTCGTGCGTTTATTTGATCTGAAGAAGTAAATGTTTTCCGGGTAGGCAATACGTAGCAATTCTCTAGATTACTTTGATCGTTGCTTGCATTACGACACGAGGGATTTGATTACTGGCTCGAATACCGGGTCAGGAATGGACGTGCGTTCCGCCGAATGGTTTAAAGTGTAGGTTTATCTTAATTTATCAGCCTCTCTCCCAACTTACCTACCGCCATAAGCGGAGACGTATTTAAAGGATAAAAATTTGACCAGGTAAATCTCACCATATTCCTCACTTGTGTTCCACCTTTAACTGTAACTTTTCCCATTGTACGGGAATGTTCTTAAAGGCTGTTCACGATAAAGTGAGCACTTTAGATATGAACCTTAGAAAAATTTTACTGCACCTGCATGCATATATTTTAATGTGTGCACTAAGTGACGTTCGTCCAGTAAAGTTGGTAACGACGGATGGAAAGTATTTCAATATCTTAACGTCGAATAAAAATTTTAGTAGCCATTTGTGATAACTTAAAATTATTATTTTTTTTTGCTTTCTGTTTCTTTAATGCAGCGAAGTATGAAAATGAGAACATTTGTAAAGTATTTACTTCCTTAACGATTTAACAGTTTCATTTGACCGAAGCATTAATAAAGTGATGAGGCCCATGGCAATGTTAATTTTACATAAGGTGGAGGAATACAAACGTGTATATAAGTAGATCTTAAGCAGGGCTTTCAGAAGTGTTCATTTTACCGTGAACAGCCTATATCGATACAGAGAGAAAATTTTGGTCATAGATTTATTGCATGTGCTGATGATGTTAGGGCTAACTGAGTGTATTTTAGTGGACTTTTCTCCACTAATAATTTTGATGTTTCTTTGGAGACTTCCTGCTTGCTTGAAATAACTTGACTTAGTGATGGACTAAACACTTGTCGTCTTTTCTGAACAAGGGGACGATAACCCCTGCAGTGGACGTGTGTGTGTGTGTGTGTGTGTGTGTGTGTGTGTGGAAGGGCGTGAGATATAGACCAACTCCAAAGAAGTCAACTGAAGTACACAGATTTGTGGAAGCCAATATACAGACTGTACCTGAATTAGATGGTCAAACTATGGCTGCTCGTTACATAAGACGAAAACATATACATACACGACTTCTATAAATAATATAAAACAAAGTCGCCCCGCCGCATGTCTGTGTATTCGGCTAAGGCTTCTAAACTACTTGATCGATTTTCATGCGGTTTTCAACGTCATTTCGAGAATTTCTTGAGAAAGGTTTGCGTATATAATACATTAATATCTAACGTAAGAATAGTAGAGAAATATCGACATTTTATAATAAAGACGGAAAAAGCCTCTTTTCGGGCGCTTACATGGCTTACGCTGACTAAACCATAAGAGATACGCCAAACTTAAAGCACTACAGATTTTGTAGATATCAAAAAGTTCTACAAAAAATTCCGCGACAGCATATGTTTATCTCTTAAGTTTGACCTACAGTAACCATTTTTGTATTTTAGGTGTTCACTTACGAAGACTTTGTGAACAACACAGTATTAATCGTATGTTAGTTACATTAAGCATTTAGTGTATATGCTTGCTGTAAACCTAAACATATTTGTAAATCGCACCCGAACGAGGCCGGGGCGACTCGCTAGTAAGTCCTAAGTGCGGTGCACATATTTGAAGTTGTACCTGAAACAACAGTTTAATAGAAATATTGGAGAAACTTTTTAAGGTGGAACGCAGAGTGTCTGTACAATATTTAACTGTACTAAGATTGTCAAACACAAAAACACCTGTTTGTCGATGCCAACAAATTATTTAATGGAAACATTCACGGTTAGTAGGCCCTATACTTTTTCGACGTTATCTCTATAACGGTGCAGCAGTTTTGGTACTTAAATGATGGATTACTAACCCGCAATGTCGCAATATACTTCGCACATTATCCAGACACTCATTGTTCCATCTCCAGTATTTGTAATACGCTTTTGCTTCAGGTCAAAAATATGTACCTCCTATACGATTCACTGTAGATCGTAAGTCTTGTATATGTTTTCACCTTATTTTTTCGTCATTAAACTGCAGCCGAAGTTCACCGGTCTAACTTGGATACAATCTGTAGAAAAACTAAGAAAAGGTTCGTAGCAGATAACTGTTTCCTCCAACTTTTTAAGCATTATTTTACCATAGTGCTGCATTTATTTTGCACGAAATCTTCCGCTGCACTTAAATATAACAATGCACGCCTTCAGAAACAGCTCAGTAGAGACGCACTACTGTGGGAAAAAATTTCATCACAAAGTTAGTAAAAACTGCTACAGGCTGTTCACGGTAAAATTAGAACTTTTGAAAGCCTTGCTTAAGTTCTACTTGTATGTACGTTGTGTATTCTTCCGTCTTATTTAAAATTAACATTGCCATGGGCCTCATCTTTTTATTCATACATCGATCAAGTGAAACTGTGGAATTATTAGAAAAATAAATATATTATAAATCTGCTATTTCTTTTCACTTCGATGCAGTAAAACAAACATAAATCTAAAGAAATAGTTAAAGTTATTACAAATGATTATATAACATATTTTATTCAACGTTAAGATTTTGAACTTCTTCCCAGCGATCGTTACCAACTGGACGGATGTCATTCAGTGAGTCCTACAAAATATATGCTTAGTTTTTCTTCCCACCAAGGCGAACCGGGTTCAATCCCTGGCCGGCTCACTGGATTTTCGCAAGTGGGAATCGTGCCGGACGATGCCGTTGGTCGGCGGGTTTTCTCAGGGATCTCCCGTTTCCCCCGCCCCTTCATCCCGGCGCCGCTCCATATTCACTTCAATCACCCTCATCGGCTCTCAAGACCTCGCTGTTAAGAGCCGCCCAAATATCTTCACTTCACTTCACTTCACTTAGTTTTTCTGTGTTGGCTTTCTTAAAATTGTAAGTAAAATACTACTATCCTCTGAAGCATTAATTTATGTTCCACGCAGTCGCAAGGAAGTTGTCTCATTTTTCTGGCTCCCGCCAAGGTAAACCAGCCTCGATTCCCGGTATAGTCACCCAGGTTTTCGCACTTGGGAAACGTGGCGGACGTTGCTTGTTGGCCGGTGGTTTTTTTTTCGGGGCATTCGCGCTCTCTCCGCCCTTGAATTCCGCTGCTGCTCCACTCTCATCTCGCCCTCATCGGCTTTCTAGACCTGGCTGTTAAGGAGCCGACCAAACCTCTCAACTCAAGGTAATATTGTTTTTTGTGTCCATCAAATATGCATGGGCGGAGATACCCCAGAGCCCGGACAGACATCCAAAGTGAGTGAGTGAAGAGATTTTGGCGGCTCTTAACAGCAAGATCTTGAGAGTCGATGAGGGTGATTGATGTCTGGGGAAACGCCGGAATAAATAAACGGGGGAAATGGGAGATCCCTAAGAAAACCCGCCGGGGATTGAACCCGGTGGGAGGCGAGTGATGTTAGTGACTAACCAGGTTTTAGGGAAATAGTACTTACCGAGAATTAAGTTATTAAGTTAATTACAGATGAAATTCTGTACCAAGACTTTGGTTGCAGGAAATTCTAAAATACTGCAACTGGATAAAATGTGGCATATAATACGATGACTGTCAGTTCGTAGGTAACTGATATTAATCCATTGACCAAAATTGAGGTAGACCAAGATTTCGTCTCCTGCGCATGTTCGCAAAATTGGTTCCAGAATTGTCGTTACGAACTATCAAAATCACGTGTTAAAAACTATGGCGTGCCGTTTGTTTACGTTTCGTTTTACAACAAACCCACGCCTTTACGATAAAAAAATAACTATTTGCGTACTTGATTTTATCGTATTTCAGTTACATCTTCGTCAAAAATTGTGTTTTAATATTCCAAAAGCACTTAGTTTTATAAAAATTGTGCTATCGTTAGTCTAAGCCACATATTAATTATAAAAAAATACTCCGACACAAAAATGGTTGTACGTCTATCGTACTACTCTACTTCATTTACCCGACATGGTTAAAATAAGTGAATAGCAATTACTGTTGAAATAAGTGGGATATCAGTGTTTTCTAAAGAGCAGTCAGATTTTACTGGTTTCAACAATTTTCGCGATTTCAGTTTTAGAACGAGGTATATATTCTATTCGCGGTTTCTTCGCACTTTTTAAATCAAACCTTTGAATGATCACCCCATGTATGATATAATTGGTTGCTTCGTTAATATTTCATGTATCACAAAGCTTTTTATACTTCTGTCAACATAAAAGTACCTTATTTTTGACTAAATTGAACTTTTACTTATATATTATCTATAAATTGTTGTATTCAATTTATAAATAATATGAATAAAACCAGAGTGAAAATAGGCTTCTCGGTAACACGTGGTAAGGAAATAGTTCATATGCTAAATAATAATACATTAGGGCGCGAGAATCCGGTGCGATGTCCCTTTGGTGTAATTACTCTATACTTGGTTGTTTGCACGAGGCGGAGGAATATCCTGGAAGTAGAACTGCAGCAATGCTTCAGAAAAGTTGAAGTAACCGTGAGACAGCATTTAATTAGGCCTATGCTGCGACAACATGTATCGTTTGTTCGTGTGCTGTTTGCGTGGAATAGTTACGTTATGCTCGCTGAATACAGTCTGCCTCCATTATCTTCGCATTTCGAGTTGGTGGCCCTCTTCATTGTTTATACTGAGTTGTCAGATGTCCTTTTAATGTGATGGATGGACCTGTAGAGGGTCCTCAGATCAAAGTATAAAGAAGTTTTTTTTTTTTTGTTTTTTTTTTTATTTTAAGCTCTGCTTGATGACGTTTTAGGCGTGGTTGATAAACGAGGTGGTAGATGCTCCGAGATACTTTCTTTAAATACTTCGGGTTCTTGCTGTCTATCACCACCGGTGTAAATCCTGATCCGGTATTCGTCGTTAAGAGCCAAAGCTCACTTCTCGGAGAATAGTACTGAGGGCGCATAAAGTCACGGGATGTGAAGCGAATCTAATATCCAACACTCTGGCCTGTTTTTTTTTCTCGGTATAATGAAGGACTGTGTGTGTGTGTGTGGCTATAAAGTTAGCACAAGGTGTCCACCCCCAGGAAAAACAGGGAAAAGTCAGGGAATTTCACGTGACGGGGAAAAGTCAGGGAAATGTCGGATAATTCCCACCTGGGTCAGGGGAAATGTAAATAATTGCTACTCTGCAAAAGTTGTGGTTGTGTGAATACAGGATGGTATAGTAGTGAGCATATGCGTTTTAAAATTTATATTTGTGAACTAGCAATAATATATCTTTGCCAAGTGTTTGCGTGTTTGTAATGGGTGCTCCTGTGAAATCAATAGTGTGTATCGCGAGAAGTGTCGATGAGCTGAATAAAACGTTGGCTCTACTGGATTGGCCTGTTGCAGTATAATTTTTATTAAACTTCACTAATGGCATTTTATTTGTGTCAGCGGTGGAAAAATATGGTATTTAGAGGTATCGGTTCCGAAAACAGGCCAGGGAAAATGGTAATATTCTGTCTGGAAAACAGGGGAAATCCAGGGAATTTCAGCGGAGTTCCTGTAGCAGCTGTATAATGTATTTGTGACAAAGGAAATGTTAGTTCTCCGAGGAAACCTGCGTCTGATAGCGAACCGCATGTGGATATGCTTGGTGCCAACCGACAGCATTCAAGGGGGAGTTGTGTAACCGAATCAGCGACCAGAGCTCAAGTATATGAAACATCCGCTCAATATTTCTAACTGACGTAATCTTACGAATTGCATTTTAAGGGAAGTACCCACCCCATCTTGGATCTACTAATTTTCTTCCATTACCTAATTTTCGGAGTCATTATTTAAAGCCAAGCAAATTAAGGTATATGGAACCTCTTAACAGTTATTTATAAATCCAATTTTTTTTCTTACATGAAAACTTCACATCTGTATCTATAATCAAATATTACCTAATTATTTTATAATATCTATCCCACACGGGAAAATTCTAGTATAAGGAAACCGTACAAATTAAAAAAAATTCTTTAAGAAGTACTGTATGTCATGTCTAGCTTCGATTTTTTTCTGTATGGCCGTAAATTTTCATTACGAAGATTTGCAAGAAAAATGGAAGATGGAGTAGATACTACCTCCTTAAAGGAACTTCTCGTGTTAAAATGTTGGCCTTTTATTTTATTTTTTTATGTTTCAGTTGCTAGTTGTACAGGTCAGCATGGAGAGTAAAATGGTACACGATATTTAAAGCAGCTAAGGAAAATACAGCACGCTTTCATCCGTATTTTTTTCCGGCATAATATGCTACAAGGGTAGTCGCTGACAGTGGCGTGTGGCGAGTTAACAGACAAAACTGCACGTGGAGAGGAAGAGGAATTTCGATGCGCTTTCCCCGGGTGGCCCCTACCGCCCCCTTGTCGGACAGGCGGAATACACCTCGAGCCAGGGGCGGCATCCGTGAAGTGCAGGCACGCGAAACACATGCGCCCTCGTGGAGTCGGCGCGGAGAGACCCCGGGAGGCATGCCTCGCGTCGACGGGAGCTGCTACGACGCTCCGTCGTCGGCGGGAGACACCTACCTCCTTCGCACCCCCCCCCCCCCCCCCCGCCTTCACACAGTCCTCGTAGGCCTCCCGCCACCCTCTCAAAATTGCAGGGTATTGTCTGGCAATGCGCGGCGAGCCATAATTTGCGGGTTCTCCCCTCTCACAACCTCCTTTTGCCTCCTTCGAGTTGGGAACTCATTACACGGCTGGCTTGGCCGCGCGTCGCGTGCCCGGAGCACACACATCTCGCACTCCCTCCCTTTCACCCTACAAACCTGCTCCTTGACTTCCTACAGTTCCCACCCCCGCAGCACCCTATTCGGGGGGGTGGGTTTCATGCCCGCCTGCTTTTTATCCGCCGTGTGCATCTTGCCGCCACGGCGCGATAATTCCTCTCTTTTTTTTTTTTTTTCAACCCTGGACTCTCCCACCACGTCGCGTGCTGCCAGGCGCAGGATCGTCTCTCCCCGATGACGGAGAAACTACAGTAGAGGGAAGACACTGCCAAGCATTGCGTCCGGTTGCACCATCGTGGTTCGAAACACGATCCGAGATCGGATCTAAGATCATCATAGGAAACTATTTCGCCATTCGAATTCAGAGCTGGACTGGAGATCGAGCCATAGTGGACTAAAATTTAAACAACACTATGCTTACTTGAATATTATTTAGTCAAATTCGTACAACAATAATTCACTTAAAACAGATAAAACATCGCACATATCTAGTTATATCTGTAGTGAAGAATACGCTTACTACCATGATGTCATATATTACGAACCAATAGCAAAATTTGTCATATACTTAATCTCGACCTCTCGCTTTGGAACTAAGATCGACGAATCAGAGATCCAGAATCGTGAAATTTCGTTGGTGTAACACTTTTACATTGGAACCAAGAAAAAACTGGCTCCTGGTTGGGAACTAGGATCATTCGATCTCGGATCGGGAAAGATGTTGATGCAACCGGGCATTAGACCTTCATATTGTAAACACTTCATGCTTTTATTGCCAACCTAGAAACATTCGTCGAAGCACATTGATACGATGGAAAGCGAAGTGAGTGTGTGAGTGAGTGAAGATATTTGGGCGGCTCTTAACATCGAGGTCTTGAGAGCCGATGAGGGTGAAGCGAAGTGAGTATGGAGCAGTGCCCGGAATGCAAGGGCGGGGGGAAACGGGATATCCCCGAGAAACCCCGACGACCAGCGGCATCGTCCTGCACGATTGCCACATGCGAAAATCGACCCCGCCGGCAATCTAACCCGGTTCGCCTTCGTGGTTGGGGGGAGTAGTCTAGCCAATACATCACCGCGGCCCCACGTGGAACCCTAAGGATTTAGGTATTGGCTACCCTGTGAACTGATCTTGTACGAAGGGACACGATCATTTACCAGTTTAGAAACTCCCATCTTCGCCAAGGTTAACTAACGCTGTCTAGGTGGCATTGCTTTTATATGATCGTTGCCTCGTGAGAGAATCTCAACTCCAAAAACTAATATTTTACTGGAGAAAGAAAAAACCTTGTTACTTTGATTTCGAAGGCAATTTTATTGCAATTTGAAACAAGAGTATTGATGTTTTAGATACGCATGCTCTTTGAACCAGTTTTGAAGATAAATTTGCTGTAAAAATAAGAAGTGGACGTAAGAGTTTTTCGCTGTTTGAAACCTCGTAGTGGTGGCACGAGGTTTCTTTTTTTTTTTTTTTTTTTTTTTTTTGTTTGTAGGTAATTTTTAAACATTTCTGGAGATACAATCTTTTTGTGGTCGATCAGTTGATTCTTTTGAGTTAATGGCGTAAAAACGTACAAACAACCAAAAGTGAATTTACGATGTTTTCTTATAAGGTTAACAGGATGTCCCCCCCTCCCCTCCTCCTCATACTGTTCGAGTGGGAAACTGGCATACATTATTTTAGGGGGTTTACTTATTACACTTTTTACAATTAGACAATGAAGACTAGAGGCGCCTCATTTTCTCGAACTCTTTTGTACTTTAACGTCCTTCTCACGACCCATATCACAAAATAAACGCTTATGGCAAACACAGCGGTAGGCATTGCACACAAAAGTATCAAGTAGAACTGGACTGCAAATCTGCAACGATCGCTTTAAGTCACAAAATTGTCGTTTTATAATTGGGCATATATTACCAGTGGAATTATTTTCTACCACCAGACAGTTGTTAATTGAAACAAAGGTATTTTGGTTGTTCCTAAGTTTACAGTTTTTAAGCATTGATAAATTTCCTTTTAAGTCTTTTGTGTTCGCAACGCGACTGTGGCCTGAGAAAATTGTGACTCGACAGTTCCTGCAGCGTGTCCCCCCCCCCCCCCCCCCCTGGAAGGAACTTCTATATTCCTGTGGTTGGCCGTGTGGAGCCTGTTTCGTAGTCCGCCAACAGCTATTTATTTCCTCTTTCTTTTCGGCGAGGCCCATTCGCAGTCTAGTCTGAAACGCTCTTTACACGACCTCGAGAATGATTGATGGCATCCTGTTTTCCATCCGACTGTCATTTTTTTTCTTTCCCTGTGGCTTTTCCCAGACGACGTGCGTTGCTCCTTTTGTGTGGTTCTAGGGGGGGGGGGGGAGAGAAAGAAAGAGAAAGGATAACAAATTTGCTCGCACTACTGTTTGTTTAGGCAAACTTGTTACATTTCAGTAGAATTATCCTTTGTATTAGAAAATTCATATGCTGACATTCTCAGCTTTGCAAATTATTTTTTAAAATAAAATCTTCAGTACATTTAACAAAATTGTTATATTTTATCATCTTCTCAGACACATAATATTCACCTAATCTTTATCTCATCTTTTTAAACGACATTTGACAAATTACCTCTTCTTAAACAAAATGGATAATTCAGTACTCTTCTCAGACACAATAAAATTAATATTTTTTATTACACAACTATCATTTCTTCAAAATATAAAAACAGCTTGAAGCATTTTCACTATATTAAATAATTTAAATATTCATATCATTAACTACGCGTCCATACAGTTTGTGCTGAGAATTGATTCTAAAGAAAAATTTTGTTCTATTTTCTATCAGCCGTATTTATGTTGTCTCATGTCCTCTGATTGGCTGTCGTCTGACCATGACACATTTCCCAGCCAATCGACAATGGCGAGACGAGAGACAACCAGGATAGTTTTATGTTTAATAAACATTTCATTACTGTATACCTTGTAGGAAGAAATGAAAAATAACAAACATTAATACTTAACTCTGGCTATAAACAAATGAATCTCTATGTAAACAACTATTAAAACTAACCAAAGATTATACTGTTAACTAATATATTAAAACTTAATTAGGAAATATATAAAAAAGTGACAACATAAGCAAGTACTCTTTATTCATATATATATAATATATGCATAAATCTAAATATACCCCCAAATCTGTAATGTTACAAACTTTGTTTTGTTCTGCCCGCATTCTCTGCGACGTGGCACACTGCGGCTGCAGTTTTTGGTGTAGGTGTGTCTCGTCTGGTGCCAAAGGGTACATTCCGAAGCAATGTTGCTGTTATATACTGTGCATTTTCTGCGCCACGAAGGCGGACTTTCATTACCAGGGACGGTAGATGGTGGTGTAACAAAGTATAGGCTATTCATGGTCAAGTGAGCACTACTGAAAGCAGTCGCATTTAGAATAATAGTAAATAAATATATTTTATTTTAGCCTTAGACGTTAACTTCTGAGTGCGGTGGAATATACATACTGTGTTTATTACTTACATGGCAATATTTATTTTAAGATGGCAGTTAAAGGATAAAAAATGGCTGAAAGTAAAAAGTAACTAGGGCCTCAAACGTACTCACTTAACCGTGAACGGCCTATACTAAACTGTACACTCTTACAGGCTGTTCGCGGTAAACTGAGCTCTTTTGAAAGCCCTGTTTAAGATCTACTTGTTTGCACACACTGTATTATTCCGCTACATGTAAAACTAACATTACCATGGACCTGATCATATTTGTGCGTCAGTCAAATGAAACTTCGAAATTATTGGAAAAGCAAACATCTTACAAATGTGAGTGAGTAAGGGAAGAGATTTAGGCGGCTCTTAACAGCGAGGTCTTGATAACCGATGTGGGTGATTGAGGTGTGGAGCAGCGTTGGAATGAAATTTCGGGGGAAACGGGAGATTTCCGAGAAAACCCCGCCGACCAGCGGCATTGTCCGACACTATTCCCACATGCGAAAATCGGCAGAGACCCTGCCGGAAATTTAATCTGGTTCGCCTAGGTGGAAGACGAGCAGGCTAATTGCTCAGCCACCGCGGCACCTTATGTAAATATGCCAATGCTTAAACTTACATGCATTTAAAACTGATATAGATGATTTCAGTATTCACAAATATTTACCCAACACTTCTAATTTAATTCGGCGTTAAGTCATGGGACTACTTTCCCTCGTAGTTTATCAAATTAACTGGGCGCATGTAAATCAGTGTGCCCGATAAAATACACGCACGTAAGGCCTCTGACATTTTTCAAAGGTTAGTTTCAAAAGTGTTTTATTAACCTGAATACCCCATATTTCACCGTCCCGTTTTTTTCCCTACATTTTCAGATACAGTTCGTTTAGAAAACGGGAAATTCTTAATTTGTCAAATTATATTCTTTGCTTTTTTCCTCGGGTATAAAATGTTCCGAAATTAAACGTCCAAACTGCGGGAGGTGATTCCTTAAGAAAAATAAAGTCATAAATATGTAGAACGCCATATACCTAAACTGAATATTGAAGTAGATATGAGCCTATGAAAATTGGGTTTTGAAAACGTATGTTTGCCGTACGCCCTGTATAGCGCCTACAAAGACCTCAACAAAAAGGTGACTTACGCTTCCCGTGCTGCATAGACACGCATGCGTAATGCTGGCCGTCCTCGGTATGTGCGCACTGTTCGGCTTGAGGAAGTGATACGTCAGCACATTGACGACATGCCGTCTGCTAGTACATGCTCCATAGCGCACCAAATGGGCGTGCCCCATTCGACCGTGTGGGACGTACTGTGGGTAAATCGCAGTCATCCCTACCGCTGGCAGAAAATATAAGACAAGCAGCGAAAATGCATTTTCAGACCCCAATTTTCACATGCTTGTATCTCCTTAAATAATATGTTTAAGTATATGGTGTCCTCTAAATTTTTGACTATATTCCCGCAGTTTGGGAGTCTAATTTCCGAACACACTATGTATTCTAAGACTCGTTATTTCAGTCATGCACGCATGTTTAACAGCTGGACATTCGAATGAGTAACTAAATTTTACATTGCAGATTTGCATAGGTAATGTTAAATAGTGTCCGATTATTTCTCATACTAGGATTTATTTGTGTACTGTCTATATAATAGTTTCACGTTCCTCCCCCTTTGTAAAAATTGTTTTTCTTAACGGGCCTGCCTACCAAGCCGGCAGCTGAGAACTTCAAATGGGGAATCAATGTTAAACAAAATTCCTTCTCAATGCGTCAAATTTAAAGATAACTTTTTCAAACAAAAAGTATTCTGTGTAAAATTTCTTAAGGAGTGCTGCAATGTTAAGACATCTTGCCAATTGTTTTGTTTAAAATGTAATACTGAAATTTACATATAACAAAAAAAATGAATAACTAATTTTTTTCAAAAATCGTTTTCTGTAGCAATATTATTTCAGAAAGTCGCGTCAAAATGTTTATTGTTTGAAATAGTTACCTTTAAAATTGACGCAATGAGAAGGAATTTCGTTTAACATTAATTCCCCATTTGAAGTTCGCTGCTGCCGGCTTGCTTTATCTAGGTGCTGTACTTTTGAATATATTAGTATTGTTGCAATTACTCAGTCAGTGGGCATAGCTAGGTTATTTAATATATGGATGTATTAAACAAATAAAAAGAGTCAATAATAATATCCTAGTTCATTTACAAACACTACAACGAAAATACCAATGCCTTAATATTTCACAATAAATGGCTATCACTAGATTTGTGCAATTAATATTTAAATAATCGTCTATCACATCACAGCAGTTAATGCAAAATTTCTAAAATCAGCCCCAATAAAAAGCGTAGCAAAACCTTTAGAATTATTTTTTGCGTTATCTATACACAGTACACAAAATGACGCTCGGCCGCGAATGTGTGTGTGTATTCGGCTAAGGCTTCTAAACTACTTGGATTTTGATGCGGTTTTCACCATCATTTAGAGAATTTCTTGAGGAAGGTTTAGGTATATTATACATTGATATTTAATGTAAGGATAGTAGAGAAATGTCAACGTTTTATAATAAAGTCGGAAAAGGCCGCTTTTCGAGCGTTTACATGGCTTACGCTGACTAAACCATAAGAGATACATCAAATTAATGTAATACATAATTGTAGATCTCAAAAAGGTCTACAAAATAGTCCGCGACAACATATGTTTAATATTTAAGGATGACCCACGGTAACCATTTTTGTCGTTTAAAAGTTGATAAAAAATAGGGGTTCACTTACGAAGACTTTTTGAACAACACAGTATTTATCCTATGTTATAAGCTGTTCACGGTAAAGTGAGCGCTTTTGAAATCAAACTTAGAAAAGAGGCACTGCTCCTACATGTATGTATTTTAACGTGCGCACTGACTGACATACGCCCAATAAAGTTGGCAACGATGGATGCGAAGTGAAGAAAAGTGAAGAGTTTTGGGCGGCTCTTAACAGCGAGGTATTGAGAGCCGATGAGGGTGATTGAAATGAATATGGGGCGGTGTCGGAATGAAGAGGCGGGGAAACGGGAGATCCCCGAGAAGACCCGCCGACGAACGGCATCGTCCGGCACGATTCTCACTTGCGAAAGTCCGGTGACCCGGTTGGGGATTGAACCCGGTTCGCCTTGATGGCAGGCAAACTTGCTAATCGTTCAGCCACCGAGGCCGGAGGGGAAGTAGTTCTGTATCTTAACGTCGAATAAAAAGTGTTAGGTGACCATTTATGGTAATTTAAAATATTTCTTTCGCTTTGTGTTTTTTTAATGCATCGAAGTGTAAAAAATGAGTAGTTTTGTAAAATATTTACTTTTCTAACAATTTAACAGTTTCACTTGATCAACGCATGAATAAAGATGAGGCCCATGACAATGTAAATCTTACGTAAGGCGGAAGAATACACAACGTGCATACAACTAAGGCTTTCAAAAGTGCTAATTTCACCGTGGAAAGCGTATAATAGGTATGTGATAACGCTATATTGTTTCAATTTTGAGCAGAACCTATTCCTACGTAGAAAATGAAACCATTGTTTTTAATTTTTCTGTTGGATATACGATTCAACTGTTGCACTACAAATACAGGTATGCATAACTGTGCCTAGGTGTGTTTTAAATTAATTTATCATATTCGAACTTGAGGTTTAAAACTGGAAAATTTTGTGATATACATGGTGCTAAAGTTTCTTCTGTTACGTAGTAGACTATATCGCTACCAATGTTGGAAAGTTGGTAGGCCTACTCCGTTTCAGTTGCTTGATGAAGAGTTTGGTCGTTCCGATTCACACCTTGCTCATGTTTTCTTTGCAGAAATTTTCATCACTTTTGGCTGTTTTCTAGTTCTACAACTCTCACGCCAATTAGTAATCTTGTAAACAAAAAGTGGTGTATTTCGGATTAATTTTTTTTTTCAGGTTGTGTTTACTGTATGCTGATTTAATTTCTAATTATTTTTACAGGTACGTATGCTGTGTGGATATATAAATCGTCCAAATGTTCTGTCACCTCCATATTGATCAAAATGGACGATGTGATTACCGAGGGAGATATTATTTACCAGTCTGATCGAGCGCAAGCCTGGGCGAAGAAGAATGAAATTACACGCGGAGAAGATGAAGGATTGGGTGAGTTCGTTCCGATTATTGTAACCTGCTGACATTCTCTGGAGAATAATCGTAGCAGTGTTGTTCGATATTCTGGAAATAATCCAGACCTGTTTTAACCGCTGCGGATGGTTGTGAGACAAATATTTTAGTGACTGAATGTTTCAAAGTAGCGTAATCGGATTGAGGAGAAAAATAGCAACGTTTACATCTGTGTGTTGAATATTAAAAAACATTAGAAACGCCGCTGGAGTTTATAATTATACTTAAGTAGCAGTATACTCGTGGATTGTTCCTGTGATATTTCGCAGAAATGATCTTGTGCAGCATCTTATGCTTAAAAATGGAGTATGGTGTGTGTGTGTGTGTATATATATATATATATATATATATATATATATATATATATATATATATATATATATATATATATATATATATATATATATATATATATATATATATAACGCAAATGCTGTAAGCAATAATTATTATGTAATGAACATGTAGCACAATTACTTAAAGCGACTCTACAACGAATCTGCAAGTGCAGTATCAAATTTATTAAATTACTATTCCTGACTTCCCTGCCATTGTGTTATGGACAGAGGAGGGGCACTGTTTACCCTTGAGGGCGTCCTCAACAGCAGCAATGCGTCTTACGTTTTATTTTATTTGTAGCATAAGGATCCATGTTCATTACATCAAAACACTCGTCTTGACACCCCCTTGCATCCCCCAAAATAGCTGCACTCATTTCAAATACACAAACACACGCGCTTTGCTTTGATGAATCTTTGGCACTAGTCGGTAAAATATGGAAAGGACAGCTGGCGATGCATAGGCTAGACAAGATTGAGCGTGAGATCTGCTGTACTCTTGTTTCTCACACAAATATGCGACGAGACCTATAAAATCGACGAGAGCGAGAGAGCGAGAGAGAGAGAGACGGTGAGACAGAGAACGAGAGAGGGATTTAAATGTTCGAATTCGCAACGATTTTTTTAAAAACTATCTGTGTTATTTTTAGTGACCGTTTTCGTTGAAAATGTATTGTTCGTTTAGAAGCAGCATACACTGATATAACTGTGTGAGGTACATGTTTGCGTGTAGCCTTTGTATGAAAAACAGTTTCGCCAACGTTTTACAGTCTTTTCAAGTTAGCCGTTGTGCGCCAGCCACTCTGCTCACCAGCAGCGGTACACAAATAACACATGTTCTTTAGAGAAACCCTCTGTGGAAGCACCGATGCTATCTCCAGCATGAAAACGCGCTGTGCGTGTGTGTTTGGTGATTGCTTTTGATTGGAGAGGCGCCCAGCATCGATTCAGAGACAGACGAAACGCGCGTGTGCGATTGTGTGTCCTATACGAAGAACAAACATTTAGCATTATTTCCGTTGGGCTGTAACAACGCGTCTTTCATTTATGTGTTTGGAATTTCTTCTATAAACCACGCCGGTTAGATATTTCAAGTAAATCAAAGTTGTCCTACCTCGACAAAGATTTCATTTTTTTGGTAGTAAGTGATGGGATAATTGCTTAATTTTGTAATTCGAATGAATCGATTACATAATTTTTTTAAATCAAATAAATAATCGGTAAAAATAATGAATTGTCTTGTTCTAATCCATAGATGAAAATTGACCGCAAATTCTGTATAATTCTATACATTTGTTTAAAAGTATCCTCACAAAATTTTTTTTGTTTATTTTTAATAATTTCAGCTATTTTGAAAAATTTTTGTTTCAGAACTATATTTATTAATTTTTTTTCGTTTGAGTGTAAACAGTTGACAATCGTAAATAATCGAATAGTTTTACAATAATAGATTAATAGATTATAATTAAATAATCGAATAATTAATTATTTTACAAGCGATTATCCCATCACTAGAATAATGTACTTCCAGTAAAACAAAAGTATCCAATAAAATCCTATATCTTGCTTGGGGGCCACGATGGTTAGGCGTTAGGCGTTTAGACTGCTCGCTTCTTCTTAGGAAGGCGAACCGGATTCAATCCCCGGCCGGTTCACTCCGGATTTTCGCAAGTAGGAATCGTGTCGGACGATGCCGCTGGTCGGTGGGTTTTCTCGGGGATCTCCCGTTTATCCCGCCCCCTCATTGCGGCGCTGCTCTATTGTTACCTTACTTCACCTTCCTCTGTAAGAAGTTGTTTAAATGCACTCCTATAATGTGTTATTGTTTGGAAAATATCATGACATTTTTATTTTATTGTTTGCTTATACTAATTAATTGGGTCTCAGGGATTTTTTTAATAGTGCGTTCAATTAAAATTTTCGTTAAATTCGTAATTTTTTTTTTTTTTTTTTTTTTTTAACCTAGATCATTTGATACAATTATGTTTTCAGAGTAGAATTTTCTCCGTTATTGCAGTTGATCAGACTTTACATCTGTAAAAAAAATTAAAAAGGTTTACGGACATTAATTACTTTTCTGGAACTTAACGAAAGTGGTATGGATGACACGTACTGGTAAAAACATTCTTAATTGGCCAGAAAATTGTACGTTATTAAGTGTTTGATTTACAGGAGCTCTACGTAATTATGTAATACTAAACCTATCATTTTCTGCGGCTTTGCCCCCCCCCCCCCGTAAGTTTGCGGTATTATGCATTACAGTTTGTAAGTAACTTTTTCTGCTGCAATTATGAAATTGAAGCTGTCCACCCCATGGTGATAGTAAAATCTCACCTCAATAAAAGCTTCATGTGTCAAATTTTTCCTGGGTTTTAAAGTTATTATTTTTTAATGCAGTAGTAGTAATTGAATTAAAATACTAAACGTAAAATAACTTTCACCCCCCCCCCCCCCCCGTTATTGAAAGTAATAATGATAATTGCGACTACACAGCTTGTAGCAAACGAATTGAAATAACGTTTCACACAAATGTTTGATTTCCGTAAAAATTTTCTTGGGGTAGTAAAAATGTCATGAGCAGTTTCTATATAATGCGACACTTGTTCGTTTTTTATTAGAATTTTGCTCTTAACTTTTTTATTTTTTATTTTTATCGTAACAACTCGGAACTGGAGACGATTCACATAGTCTAATCGAGTACCTTAAAAATATCTTCGTGGTCTGTTGATGACGACAAAAAAAAATGAGCTGTAGTGTAGCACAATTCTAACGAATTATTTTTTTTTAAAATTTGCCATAATTAAAATAAAAAAAATTAAATTCCGCTAACTTTGTTAATTTTTGCTTGGAAAATTAATTTCCCAATTTCTCTACTCATTTCATTGGACAGACGTTTGATTCCCTACAGAAAAAAAACTTCCGACATTTGAACAGACGTAAGAATTACTGACGAGAAAACTGAAAATCTGTATACTATATGATAAAAGCTATATTAACGCAACATATATATATATATGTGTGTGTATGTAGAGAGAGAGAGAGCTAAATACAAACGTACAATCAGTATATGAATGGATATGGTGCATTCCCTGTAAGTTTCTATCTCTAGTTCGACCATGCTACAAATATTTATTACGGTCCAGTCAATGTTTCCGGCGGAACAGGGCGTGGTCTCACCAGCCACCCCTCCCTGGGACCGAGGAGCCGCGGTGGTTTAGTGGTTAGAATACTCGCTTCTCACCGAGGCGAACCAGGTTCGATTCCCAGCGAGGTCGCTCCCGGATTATCGTATGCGGA
This sequence comes from Dryococelus australis, assembly GCA_029891345.1. Classification (NCBI taxonomy): domain Eukaryota; kingdom Metazoa; phylum Arthropoda; class Insecta; order Phasmatodea; family Phasmatidae; genus Dryococelus; species Dryococelus australis. The sequence continues at coordinate 42,449,011 of CM057006.1, forward strand.
AAGCGTGCCGGAAGATTGCAGCTGGTCGGCGGGTTTTCTCGGGTATCATCCGTTCCCTCCGTCCTTGCATTCCCGTGCTGCTCCATAATCACATATTTTTCACCCTCATTGGCTCTCAAGACCTCGATCTTAAGGGCCCCCCCCCCAGATATCTCCACTCCTGGGAGCCGACCCCTAAAAAGGGGTATTCCAGGAACACTCACTTTATAACTTAGTTTAATCGTGAAAAAAAAGAAAGGAAAAAAAAAAAGCTAAAATCGGTTCAAGTCTTTGAGGTAAAGGCTGTTCACGATAAAGTGAACACTTTTGAAATCAACCTTAGAATAAAGTCACTGCCCCTACCCGCATATATTTTAACGGACGCAGTGAGTAACGTGTGTCCAGTAAAGTTGGTAACGGTGGAGAGGACAGTAGTTCCATATATTAAAACCGAACAAAAAGTGTTAGATAACTGTTTGTGATAACTTAAATTATTTCTCTCGCTTTTTGTATTTTTCAATGCATCGAAGTGTAAAAAGGGGTATTTTTGTACAATATTTACTTTTCTAATATTTTCACAGTTTCCCTGACCGACGCATGAATAAAGTGATGAGGCTCATGACAATGCTAATTTTATATAAGGCGGAAGAACACACAACGCTTATACAAGTAGATCTTAAGCAGGGCTGTCGAAAGTGCTCATTTTACTGTGAACAGCCTTTACCGCTGTGAACATAGCAAATCTTAACACCGTCTTTCTGGCAGAAAACACTCTAATAAATTTCTATCCACGCTATTACACATGAACTATCGCGTCCGTGCCATTCCTTCTTTCGCCGTATTCCAAGCATGGCTGCCTTTCCTTGATCAAATATCGACCCCCCTGTCTCCACTATACGGTTCCCAGACTTGGGGCAGGTATGTTAACTGAACTGCCCACGCATTTGTGAACCAGAGGCGTTGTGGGGAGGGGGGCAAAGGGGAAAACAATCCACACTGCAGTCTATCGGTCGAGAACACAAAAGATTTGATGCTGGTAAGGAGACCAACCATATCCGGTCGGGCAAAAAAAAGAAAAGAGTTTCCCGGGACTGCACAGCATTACGGTCCAGTCAAATGTATTTCCGTAAATTTATGTGATGTTGGGGTTATTTTTGTAACCAATTTTCCTTGAATTTATCGTAACAGTTTCGTAACTTCAACCGCTTATTTGCTGCAGAGTGAAGTAGAGTACGCGTGATGTATTTGGGTGTTTGCGGAGGGTAAGTGAAGTGGACTAACCAGCTAGAACAGTAAAATTGGTTGCAATTCGTATATACGTAATCGCCTTTATGCAGCACGCGGGATCTACGCATAGTCGTTCTGCATGTTCATACGTTTCTTAAAAAGATTTTTTATCTTTGTTTGAATGATTCTTGCAATTTATTTAATTAATTTTTTCAACGCTAATTATGGGCATTCCACTAAGCAAACACTACGCAGTGGTCTCAGGAAACCTACTAGGCAAAATAAAATAATTTATTTTGTAAAATAACTCGCATTAGAAAATATAAGTGGGAATGAACGAGACTGAGTTAGTTGTCGACAAATATGTGACATATAATCCCAAGAAGGAATTAAGTTGAACAACAAAACGTAGCGTGTGTCATTCTGTTATTTGTTCTCCGACTTAACTATATGTATGTTATTTGTCTACAGCAGCTAACGCAGGTTCGTTCATTCCTATTTATGTTTTAATATAAGTTATTTTATTTAGCGGAGTAGGTTTTCTGAGGGTATGTCGAAGTGTTAGTAATGGCGAGTGTACATGATTGTTCAAACAGCTTTTTTTTTTTTTTTTTAATTTCGACTTTTTAAAAACTTCAGATGCAACGGACGATCTCTTCCGCAGGATTATAGTCGCGGTGTCCTGTATCTGGAACTTTACACGGATAAAGTATTTTATGATTTGTACCATATATATAGACTGCTCACGGTAAAGTGAGCATGTTGAGGCCCTAAGATACTTTTCCCTTCCAGCCATTTTTCATCCTTTAAACACCTTTTTTAAATAAATATTGCCATGTAAGTAATAAACACAGTGTGTATATTCCACCGCACTCGGATGGTAAGTGTGAGGCTAAAATAACAAATATGCATTGGCTATTATTTCAAATGAGAGGGATTTCAAAAGTGCTCACTTTAACAGCGAATAGCCTGTAATGCAGTTGACGCCAAATAAGCGAAGACCCTCGTACGAGAGTGAGTGAGTGAGTGGATGAGTGAAGAGATTTGGGCGGCTCTTAGCATCGAGGTCTTGATAGCCGATGAGGATGAAGCGAGGTGAACATGGAGCAGCGCCGGATTGAAAGGGCGAAGTAAACGGGAGATCTGCGAGAAAACCCGCCGACCAGCGGCATCGTTCGACAAGAAATGTTAATCGTTGTTGAGACTACATTCCACAGTGTCATGAACAGCTGTTGCCAATAATATAAACCGCAGACGGATTTTTACTGGACCAGAAATTTGACAGTTACAAGTATCCTTTCGAACAAAAAATTAATATTATAGTTCCTAAAATTACATATTCATCTCTGATTGAGAGGATTTAAAGCTACTGACGTTAAGAACTCGCTTTGTAAATGTAGTATTTAGTAGGTTTTGAATAATCACCGTATACTTGATAAACAACGCAGTGCTTTGTATCCAAATATAAATGATGTAACGGTATCCATGCCTTTTTTCCGCCTTAGAACAGCTCTCTCCATCTGTAAAATATATCGCTTACGTTATTGTAATGTATCAGTTTTGAATTTGGTAGTTCTAAACTCTTACTTACGAAAATAGTGCAGGGTTAGCCCTGAAAATAATATAACCTTATGAAGTGTAAGCATATTGATGTTTTGTTTAAAAAGGCACATTAATGATATTTATTAGTATGACTAATTTGGAGAACATCTAGTAATTTTGTGTGTGTTTCTGTACCGTTCTTTCACAGCAAATTTAATGAAATAAAATTAATGAAAACGATTTTAACTACAACGTCGTTTTCTATCTGGGGTACTAAGGCGCTACAAAAAAAAATAATTGCGGAACTTATGTGCAACTTTTTAGTAATAGTGTGTAATTTTCAACAAGTGTTCTGAGGGTTATGGGTTCAGTTCAGCCGACTGTAATTGTAAGGTTAGAATGGTTTTATAACCTATTGTTTTATATGTGGACGCTGGTACCATTCTTTATTTCTTTTTGTTTGTTTTTTACCGAATGTTGACTGTGTTACGAAATATGTGTAATATAGTGCCGTATATATATATATATATATATATATATATATATATATATATATATATATATATATATATATATATATACTAAACGCAATGCGTTGGGTTTTGAAGTAGATAGTTGTACTCCAGAAAAAATAAACCGCCAAGTCACATGTATTGTATTACTAGGATTCGAACCCGTAACCGGCTGCGCACTGACCGACTGCGTCACGTGAGGTCGGCGGCAAAATCACAGGAGCTGAGTTTACGCATCCTTATATATATATATATATATATATATATATATATATATATATATATATATATATATATATATATATATATATGAACAACACTGGTTAAAGGCGGTTCACGATAAAGTGAGCACTTTAGAAATGATCCTTAGAAGAAAGTCACTGGCCCTGTATGCATATATTTTAATGGTCGCACTGAGTAACATTCGCCCAGTGAAGTTAGTAACGATGGATGGAAAGTAGTTCAAGATCTGAAAGTCATATAAAAAGTATTAGGTAACCATTTGTGATAACTTAAAAATTATTTATTTCACTTTTTTTTTTAAATTAATATAAGTGTAAACTTGAACGGATTTGTAAAGTATTTACTTTCTTAATAATTTCACGGACGCATGAATAAAGGGATGAGGCCCATGGCAGCGTCAGTTTTGCATAAGGTGGAGGAATACACAGCGTGTATACAAGTAGATGTTAAAGCAGGGCTTTCAAAAATGCTAATTTTACCGTGAACAACGTATAACATGAAAACTGCTTCTTTGTTGTTGCGACAGCTTAAAATAGCTGTTAAACTTAATTATTACGGAGGGTTATTGCAGAGACAAGTAAGTAGAACTTGCACGGTATTTCTAGTTACCGTGGTTGAAAAATTGTGCAAATATATCACATTACAATTAAAGTGCGTCTTTGTTACATAATTGTGTTCTGCGTGGTGTGCTGTTGAAAACTGTGGTTATAAAATACCTGCGAAATCCATTCTCGTTCTTTTTTGCTTGTGTGTGTCACGGTGACACGTAATCTAGACATGCGACCACTATGGTGATTAGAAAACTCGTGGAGCTTTCACCTACGCTTGTTTCATAAAACATATCAAATTGTCGTATTAATTAAGCCTAATTATTTTGATGTATATGTTGCCATTTGTTAAATAGACGCAATGTGTGGAGAGTTTATAGCCACGTGTTTGGGTGTTCGAATTAATACCGTAACACCTCTGATATGCGTTACAATATTAAGGCCAATCTCATTGGCTATAAAATATTATTTCTGAGATATGCAATACAAGACATGAATGTGTAATGTAATGATAGAATATCGTATATGTGAGTGAGTCTAATAGGTTGTATTAATGATATACCTCGGCTGAACTCTATGCTGCCACGCAAAAAAAAAAAAACCGGCCTATTCGTCCAAATTTCCATTACCTCTGTAGCTAGAAACAATTGGATCACTAATTCTAATAAACAGAGAAGTCTTAATTCAAGTAAATCAATAAAAACGAATAATATTACTTTGATTTTAATACTGATGAACGAAACCAATTAAAAATTATATGGTAATTTTGCAGAACTTTAGTTACTAAATATTATACTATACTAATTCTCAAAATTACAAGAAATACCAGCCTGCACATTGCACATTAATCGATTAATAACATTTGACTTTACTAGTTCTGATGTCATAAATACATTTACATTTGCTCGAGGAAAAATACGACTTAGCTGTGTCGATAGCGGAACATAACCGCAACTCTGCCGATATCGTGGAGTCATCCTTCACTGGTGTAGAACCCAGGAACAGCTCTCCCGCTCACCACGGACAGCACATCTCCGGGTGGTGCTCAGCGAACTCGTCCTCTGCGGGCCGGAACAGCGGAGGTGGGTGCAGAACCGGAACCTCGCCAGAATCCGCAGCCAGTAGCACTCCTCTCGCAGAATTGGCTCTCCGAACACCAGACACCGCGTCGTCCTTGGTGCGAAGTCCCAACCAAGAAGTCCTCCTTCACTGGGCCGTCCTTCCTTCCGGGCTCATCGTACAGCTTATGTCGAATTACTTCTTATTTTAAACATATATAGGCTCAGCATTCCAATAGCGCGTGAATAATTATGTATCTCAGTCGTAAATATCAAATTGTAAGTATTGCCTTCTTTTCTAGCTGGCCTCTCACTGATTCCAAATTAGAACCAATAAGTTTTTGGTTCTATCAGACTATTGTTCGAAAACTACAATAGAACGTGATAGGCTGGCTGGTGAGGCCTGATTCTATTGAGAAAACAAAAGGTAGTGCTCGTTACAAAGACGAATACTCATGCAAAGAAACCATGGATAATCCTTAGACTTAATAGCTTATACAACACAAGTGTCAAAATAAATAAGTTTACACATATCACATTGAACATACGCTAAACATCTTATACATTGCATAAAAAATTGGCATTTAAATCAAATTTAATGCCATAGAATAATCATTATAAAATCATAAATCCTGAAGTGTGATTGATATTTAACTGTCACCACTGTTTCATCAATAGCCCAGTCCTTTAGGTTTCGAACGTGTGAAGATAATTCTGCGAGTTCAAAAATTGCACGTGAAATTGAAAAAAATGGATTTACTTATGCCGTGTAAAGTTGGTTCCACAATAGTGCGATGCGTTGCGTTGCGATTAGCGGTAGCCAATCAGGATGAAGCAGATTCCGTCGCAGCACGTTGGCGTCCAGTGCGTTGCGCGAATTTCTTGTGTTGCGATTGTTGGCGTCAGCCTGCGACTGAAAGGAAGAAGAAAATAAGTGTTTGTTTAGAAGGAGAATAAAAACATTAATTTTTTTTTTACAATTTGAAAACGACGATCGCGTTTATGCCGACCTTTTCGTATTTGTATTTTTATTATTACTGCGTGTATGCGCAGAATAGAAGACAAGGCTTTTTGTAGATATGGACGTCATAAATTTCGTTTATTAACATCAAAATGATTATCCTTCTTCTTATTATGTCTCGTTCCCTCTAGTTTTCGTCGTACATCGCGTTCATACTATCTTGTGTTTATCTTCTACCACTTAAAACATACAGTTTCAACTTTTAAGGCGTCTTTTGTTACATTCGTGAGATCTGAAAATGAAATCTCCACCATTAAACTAGATAGCTCGTCGCAGCCCAACGGATCGCAACGTGCTATTGTGGAACCAGCTTTAGTGCAAAATATTTCCCCAGTAGAATTAAAATAAATAGTTTTTTCATTGGGTTGCTAATCAAATTGGTATATTATTACGTAAGGCGTCGTAGTTCTTATTTGCGTAAAGATCTAAACTGGAAGATAACGGTAACATGTGTATTGTGTTATTGCTCTGTATTTTCAAAAATTCCTTAAAAAGAGAGAGCAGAAGAACACGTACTTTGAATCAGTGTTAACATGTCAAATTATTGTTGTGTGCATAGGTTTGTAGACAGGCATTGTGAGTAAACTGGAACTGTGGTATGTGAACGAATAGACGATAATGATACACAAGCCCGCAGGCCTGCCGCTTTATTCATTTTGTGATGTCCGACTTTTGAATAACCCTTGAATTCAGTGCCAAGTTTTAAGACGGCGTATTACATGAATAAACACTGAAATTATTGATAAAAAAATCTACGGGTTTGTGGAAGCGTATATAGAAAAACTAACAAACGGCAATCGTATATAACATGTTTCACTAACTTTGTGAGCACATATTTCGTGAGCATGGTATATCACTGCCGAGTTATTTCTTACGCCGTAAATTTGCACGTACTACTGCGGCGTCGTAACATATCACGCAGTGACTTCCAAGCAATGAAATTAGCTCCATTTTTGAAGGCTTCAGCACTTTATTACAAGACAAAACTCTGTGTTCACAACTATTCAATCTGGAGAGAGAGAGAGAGAGAGAGAGAGAGAGAGAGAGAGAGAGAGAGAGAGAGAGAGAGAGAGAGAGAGAGAGAGAGAAGGAAAAAAAAAACACAGTGTCGTCTGTTACTGGTGGAATGAGTCGGAGGGGGAAGCATAAAATTGTATTTCTTGTTTAGTTGATTTCCTGAGAGAGATTATGAGCAACTGGCTTCAAGAGTCTCCAAAAGTCGTCATCGTTTTGACCGTTCGCTGTTGTTACCAGAACAGGAACAAGGTTTTGGCCAATGCCGTATTAAATCTAGCAACAGAAGAGAACTTCACCATACACCAGGAATAATGTGTTATTCCGTAAAACTATTTGTATACAAAGTAGGCGGAGATGTTTATTTAGGGCTCTCTTTTCTTAGTTTTTCTATATTGGCTTCTCCGTGAACCTGCGAACTTCAGTTAATGTGCTCAGCGTCAGTTTTATGCACGACGACCTCCTAAAGAGAATATATTGCCAGAGACAGCAATTGCTACATCTCGTCTGGAATGGTAGCGAACAAAATGAACGTAATTAAATGCCTTGTGTTTGTTGGTTTCACGAAGCTACCACTCTAGCTTTTATCTGTGTTTCACTTATCATCATCCTGTAGTCATTCTCACTTTTTGATGCACGGCGCGGGAAAATGCTTTTCGTCGTGCTACGACAAGCAGCGTCGTAATCAACACAATGCTGAGGCTTGTGCTCCTCCCTCGCCTTTTCAGAAGAATGAATCGCCCGCCCTTTTGGGCAAAACACTTGCTGGAAATTTATAAGCGTCCAAGTAGAAAGCAGTAGGTTTTTTTTTTTTTTTTTTTTTTTTTAAGTGCTTTGTGAGTGGAGCAAAAGCCAGGAGTTGGAGATAGAGAGAGAGAGATGGCGATGGCGAGTGGTGTTGGAAAAGGAAAGGTGGAGGGGGTGGGGGGATTTTTTGGTGCGGTGGACAGTTTAACAAACGACTTCTGCCTCTCGGCGCCTGCGTTCCTACAGAATAAACCGACCTGCCTTCTTCCGCGCTGGGGGCCGCGGTGTTTGGGTGGCTAGACTACTCGCATCCCACCTAGGCGAACCGGGTTTCGATTCCCGATTTTCGCACGTAGGGTCCGTGCCGGACGATGCCGCTTTTCGACGTGTTTTCTCGGGGACCTCCCGTTTCCTCCCGCCCCTTCATTCCGACGCTGCTTCATACTCACTTCAGTGTCATCCTCATCGGCTCTCAGGACCTCGATGGTAAGAGCCGTCCAAATCTCTCCACTCACAATTCTCCCAGCACCGTCAAGCTAACGCCCACTATCACATCCTTGCCTCCGGGGACACTCGTCCACATTTCATCGAGTCGCCTGTCTTCATGCTGCGAACGACTAGCTCTTTGTTATGGCCTGTTCCACGAACGAGTGCAATTTTTAGACCATTCCGTAGTTATTCCTGCATACAGCTGTTCACACGGCCATACCAATCCCCCTGTGCAACAGATTATTTAAAAAAAAACATACACACATCCACGTGACTGTCAACCTGCCCACTACGTCAACACAAACATAGGGCGTGGCTGTGTTGGGGACACGGCCGTTTGTTTTGCGTGAATACGTCTACGTTGACGCGCTCGGACGCCTTGGATGTTTATGTTACATTCCCGGCACCGCATCACTCGATCACATATAGTTTTATGTGTATCACTGGATTGCTTTTCAGATGCTCATTCCAACCGTATACGATTTCTGTATTTCGACTTGGCTTTTTGACGAGTATAGGCCGACGTTGTGTTAAGTTTTCTTAATTTTTTACATTAAACTTGTTCAGTTTCACCATAATCACGCCACACAAATGTGTTTATACACGCAATCGATTGATCTTGACGAGAGCAGTAGATTGATACTTAAACGAGCGTCGTAGCTTCTCCTAGTCAAAAGTTATACTACGCGGAAATGATGAGACGCGGCGAAACGAACTCAAAATCCCCTCCTCCCCTTTTGCCATCGTGATGCTTCGTAGTCATCACTCAACGTCACATATTCTTTGATCCTTTGGCAATCGAGTGGTGTAATTTAATTTTGAATGTAGACGGTAGATTCGGAGCTGCAATGCCAAACTGTGTCCCCGATTTTGTTATCCGATTTTCTGGATTGCCTCCCACTATGGTTGCAAATTTAAAAAACGTATCCACGTCAAAAAAATGTTGCCGTGGGAACATCTTTATGCAGGACAATTTAGAACTGTCAAAAAAAAAGTGCATTCGTTCGTGGAATAGACCGTAGCCGTCACTAGAAGGGGAATGTTCCAGGCCGCGTCAATGCGTGTTTGTCCACGCGCTTGTGCGTGAATTGCATTACTGCCCACGAATTGAGCAGTCACTGAATCACTTACGTGAATTTTTTTTTTTTTTTTTCGGTGACGAATCTGCACTCGCCTGTTTTGGTGTTACCCGGTCTACTTACTTCCTGTGCTGGAGTGTCGAGTGAATAGAGTGTAGAGATCTGGACGGCGACGTCTTGAGAGTCGGTGAGGGTTAAGGCTAAGCTTTATCGTGCATGGGCATGTAGGGAATTATATACTAAATTCGGACAAAGATCTGTTAGTCGTTTTTCTGTGGTAGTATTTTCTACTAAAGAATTTTCGTTAGATTTTGAACGCATCTGGATGTGTAAACCTTCAAAGTTTTAATTTTTTAGTTTTAGATGCAATTTTTTGATTATTTTTAAAATCGTGACATTTTTATAAATAATTAAAAAGTGCATGTAAAATTAAAAAATTAAAATTTTGAAGGTTTACAAATCTAGATTCGTTTAATCTCCAACAAAAAAATCTTCAGTTGAAAATACTTCCTCAAAAAATGACTGAGAGAACTTTGTCCGAATTTAGCATATAATCCCCTACACGCCTATGAATGATGGCGCTTAGCCTTAAACAAGGCGAGTACGGAGCAGCGCCGGAATGTAAGGGCGGGCGAAACGGGAGATATCGGTCCGGCAACATTCCCGCGTGCTGAAATCCAGAAGCGACCCCTGCCGGGGGATCGAACCCGGTTCGCTTTGCCGGGAGGCGTGCAGTCTGACCGCTAGGCCACCGCGGCCCCAGGAAAGTGTCGCCGAGACACTGCACCTCGAAGTCGTCAGGAGATACGACGTGGTGGCAGTCGTTGTTCGTCTACCGACGTCAGCCTTCGCAGCGACGGCTAAGGTCAAGACATTCCAATATATCTTCAAGTAGTAATAACTCACTAATCTTGTCGTCGATTATATGTGAATGATAATTATAATATTTGAGTACCTTTTTAAGCTCCCTCATTTTAACTAAATAAGTATTGTAACATGATGTTATTAATACACCGAATATCAAGTCTGCCTAAATCATTGTCTCTGAATACGCGTACTGTAAATAATTTAATACGTAATTTAAAAAAAAATGGCAACGGGGAGTAGATATTAAAACACGCCTTGTATCATTGAGCGTGTGTATGGAAACATGCTTCGCGGATACATTATGTGCAGCGAACGTGGTCTTGCAGCTTGTAGTGCGGGCAGATGAGCTGGTCGACTTAGTTGTGGCGGGAGATTTAAATTTCAGGTTCGTGTAATCCTCGTAGCTCTGAAACGGTGTGTTCCCGGACATGGGTTCCTCATCAAATCTTTATCTACTACGTGCCCTCTACAACACCTAGAAGTGTGTAATGGGAATCAAGAAACGTCGTTACAGTGTGAGTGAAGAGATTTGGGCGGCTCTCAACATTAACAGCGAAGACTTGAGAGCCGACGAGAGTGATTGAAGTGAATATGGAGCTGCGCGGGAATGAAGGGACGGGGGAAACAGGAGATCCCCGATAAAACCCGCCGACCAAAGGCATCGTACGGCACAGGTTAAAACGTCGTATAGATAAAACGCATTGTATATCAGGTGTCTGCGTCCACTGCACCCTTTATTTTTTTTTGTATCCTTGTGGTAAACCAAGAACGGAGAATTGTTCATTTAAATTACCCGCTGTGCCAATATTTCTCCGCTGCCTCCACTTATCTTATCCTACTTACCTATCGCTTGTTTCTTTTCTAATTCGAGATTCCATAAAAAAAAAAGTACCGCGGTTCTCGTATGCAACGTTATAAATCTTCCGATTCTGTGAAGTTGGAATTGTCGTTTTGAAGTTAGGGCGTCTGACGGTGAATCATGGGTTTTTCTTCTACACTCCGCCATTTCTTTTTTTCGCACGTTCGAGTAGTTATCGCGAAAACTCATTCCGGCAGTTCGCAGTTCTGCATGTGCCCGTAGAAGTTCGAGAGTCGCGCCCGCGTCAATATAAAAGAACGTTCTAGGGTTGGCGGCGGCGGCTGCCGAACTTGTTCGTTCGTCGCCCCTCTCTCTCTCTCTCTCCCCCCCCCCACCACCCCGACGTTCACCGTTACTCCCCCCCCCCCCCCCTCCCTCCCTGTCCGTCTCTCTCTCTCTCTCTCTCTCTCTCCCGGAGCTGGAAAACGGAAACGTCTTTTCCACACTCTCGCTTCGTCCTTCGAGAAGGATGGAGGTTTTTGGGTGGGGGTTGAAACTCCCGCGCGATCTTCCAGCGATTGCGAAACTTGGCGTCGAACGTGCCTCCCTCCTCCCCTCCTCGTCCCCAGAAACCTTACCCCAGATGCACGATGACGTGCCCCTCGTTATAACGCCGGAATTGCCCCGAGAATGAGTAGGAACTTTCTTTGAAGTGCGCGGGCCGGCTTCGATCTCTCGATGTGTCGAGCCTGGGCGAGATTTAACCGGTTTTAGCCGGTCGCGGTTAACTAACTCCCCCCCCCCCCCCCCTTGATTACGTCATTGAAAGCCACTTTACCCCTTCTTTAAGGCTGTTGCCTGGTTTGAAAGCAGTGAGTATTTGGTACAGGGAAATACATGTTAATGAAATTCTGTTTTTTTGAAGCCAATTTTGAAGATATAAACTTGAAACCATACCCTAAGTGCGAGAAATGATACTCTGAAGTTTATTCAGATTTAGAGTGTAATTCGTTCATCTGATCTTAATAAAGTAAAAGTTGTATAATTTAGGACTTAACGAGTCAAACAATTTGGAATACTGTACTAAGGAGGTAGTGTTTCATAATCGGAAACGATTCATAAAAGAATAAGTAGCTAAGTTGGGTCTGGCTATAGTGATGTCTAAGATCCACTTATACACAGACGCAATCGTATGTTGTCCTCTTTTCGTCGGTCCAGCCATTGTGTTCTTCTCTGTTGTCTTTGCTGTTAGTTTTTTTTTTCTTGTTGTGATACATGATTATAATTTGACTGTTAGTTACTCATTCTGTCGTTACTGTGTCGAATTTTCTTTGGATAACTAACTAGAATCCTTGCATTGAATTATTTGTTGTCAACAGCCTACACTGGCTCGTCTTTTTATTATTGTTTAATTTTTTTAATTTTATTAATTTTACTATGTATCTAAGATTATACGCCATATTGTATATTTACTAAGGCTTAAAACGAAGTGTTGATATGGCGTGTGTGTCCAGGTAATTTGTTCAGTTAATAATTCGATGTTGGCTTTCCTTGAATTGATATTTTAAAATGTCAGTCGTGACCGCATGCATGAAACAGGTGGCTGCAGACTTTGTCAGAATTGAAACGTACATAATTGTTATAGGTTGTTCATGGTAAAATGAGCACTTTTGAAAGCCCTGCTTAGTATCTACTTTTAAGCACTTTGTGTATTCCTCAGCCGTATGTAAAATTAATATTGCAATGGGCCTCATCACTTTATTCTTGCGTCGGCCAAGTAAAACTGTGAAATTATTAGGAAAGTAAATACCTTACAAATCTACTCATTTTTAAACTTTGATGCATTAAAAAATAAATATTTTTAAGTTATCAAAAATTGTTACCTGACACTTTCTATTCGATGTTAAGATATGAAACTACTTTCCATCAATCGTTACCAACTTTATTGGGCGAATGTCTCTCAGTGCGCCCATTAGAATATATGCGAGCAGGGGCAGTGACTTTTTTTATATAGTTCATTTATAAAGTGCTCACTTTATTGTGAACAGCCTTTAAGATACATTATGGCCAGTAGGCGAGTATGAACAGAACCTCTACTGAGACGCTGAGTGTGGTAAGTACGCAGTGAAGAAGTGGTGTTGCGGTTCCTTTGATGTAGGCTTGTTGTCCATTGTCTGGTTGGCTACGCGAGGCTCTGGGAGCGGGCCTTGCGTCTGATTGGCTTTTGCATGCTGCAGTAGGTTCCCTATTAGTTGGCAGGTACGTTACCAGGCGCTTGTTGGCGAATGGCTTCCGAATATTTTGCCGGCCAGTGACGCGCGATTTGTCTGTCGTGCACGGCTGGAGTTAGCGGCTCTTAGGCTGTGTCCGAATTTGCCTGAAGTGCGTACTTGTGCGTACCTGCCCCCGGAAGCGGCGTTGTAAGTGCTGTCCGAACTGCAAGTGACGTATGCAAGTATATAACTAAACGAAGATGTATACTTCTCGCGTACTTGCGGAATATCTGCCGCCATGTTGAGAAGCAATTTGTAGGTTACAATTGATTTCCGACATAATGATTTTAATTAAAGTTCAATAGGACAACATTACTGCTTCGTAGACATTGAAATTTGAACTGAGTTAATAATTCGCAAGGTTAACCTTAAAAAAAAAAGTCAAACAATAAATTCGTATTAGGCCTGTGTTCGTAACCTACAGAAACTAAGATAAAAAAAAGCAGTTCAAATTGCGCTTAATGAATTATTATTTAATACTTGTGATTTAACCACTGAAAATTCTGGCAATTAACAAATTTTTAGTCGGAATACATGTACATTAAAATTGGTTAGTTGTCTAATAACAGTTACCAAAACCAACAAGACTCTCTGTCCGAATTCATCAAGTTTGGTGCCAAGGGTAAATGAAGTATGCAACGATGTAAGTACGCAAATATATACCTGAATTCGGACACAGCTTTAATGTCCGTGTCTTCGATAGCTGGTGAGGGTGAAGCGAGGTATGAAGCATCGCCAGAATGCAAGGGTGGGGTAAACGGGAGATCCCTGAGAAAACCCGTCGACTAGCGGCATCGTCCGGTACTATCCCCACGTGCGAATTTCCGGGGAGCGATCCCGTACCCCGGGAATCGAACCCGGTTCGCCTCGTTGAAGGGGTCGAGCGTTCTGACCACTGGGGGTTAGCACGCTCGCCTCCCACCCAGGCGAACCGGGTTCAATCCTCGGCCGGGTACCGGATTTTCGCAAGTGGGGGATCTTCCGTTTCCCCCGTCGCTTCATTCCGGCGCCGTTATATATTCACTTTGACCTGAAGACCTCGCTGTTGAGAGCCGCCCAACTCTCTTCACTCGCTCGCTCTAGCCACTGCTCTACCGAGGCCCCCCGCGCATCACAGGCCACCGTTGCTATTGGCAGCTGTGACGACAACGTGCTCTCCGTTGTGCGATGAAGGTCTCCCAAGACGGGAACTCAGTCTAGTTGTCTCTGCGCTTGGTTTGAAATGGGGGAAGGGGTGCAGTGCAAATGGCTTGTGGGGGTTGAAGGAGGGAAAGCGAGTGCTCCTTACAAGAACAACCCCCTATTCTCATGCGCTCCACCTCCCTCCACGCTCCACTTCACTTCTCACCATTATCGTCTCTGCGGCTTATGCAAATGCGCTCGCACTTCCTAATGGTCCAACTTCCGGCATTAAAATTAATAAGGAACCAATTAAATGCATGTTTTTTTTTTTTCGCCTTCCTTCCGTGATCACGTGACGGAGAGTTGTTGAATCTTCCCCCTCGCCTCTCTTCTTGTACCACCGCCCTTCAGTCCTCGCTTCGGAGTAAGTCACTTGAATTAAAATTCCAGAAGTTTCTGCTGTTTGATTGATTTTTCTGGGGGAATGAGTTTGTCCCCGGTAGTTGCAAGAAGAAAGTTGGGGAAGATATCATCCAGTCAAAAAAAAATTCAGAACGAGTGGCGTACGCTTTTATATATCGGACTAATACTTTTTGATTCCTAGTCGTTTGGATAAATGCCAACGTGAATACTCAACGAGTTAGTAGATGTATCTGCGTTTAGAAAGCCGTTTATAATTAACCCCCGTAAAAATGCCATAGTCATTCGACCTCTTAAATCCCCTTTTTTGAAACCTGAGCGCGCTCTCCGTTTTAGGATGTAATTTGTTCTAATTTTGGGTGACTTCATCAATTACTGTAATATGGTTTTTCTTTGGGATTTTCATTGAAAAGTGTTTTGCAAGAATGCCCGTTCTTGGTCTTATTTTCACATTTTTGCGGTACCGAAACTAACGCATTTCGTTCCCCATAATTTTTCGTAAATGGCGTGAAATTGTTACAACTATAATTGGAAGTACAGTAATTGTATGGTTTTTAATGTTGTCGTCGTTGCCGCTGTAAGAGCTGCAATTCTCTTCATTTATTGTCAGATGCAACGGAAAGACGAAGTAAATATGTATGACTAACGAACTATCAACAGACTACAGTGAGTTGTCCTTTCAGGTATTAGTTTAATAATCGACTAATTATAAACGTCGTCAATCGTAACGCACGCCGAGTTTCGTTTGTTTCATTACCGTTACGCAACAATTAGGATCATTGCCGGTATACATTTGGATGCAATGTTTATAGTTACAGAATACGATAAAAGTGGAAATAAACAATCGTGGTAACAAAGCAGTAAATTGAATTATCAAATATTGCCTATTTCCTCGTTCGTATCTACCTTCGATTAAATGCGTGATTTATGCCGGGTCGCCATCGAGTTCGCTAATGAGAGTTAATTTATCGGCTTCTGTTTTAGATAACGCACACGGCCAGTATTGTGGTTTTGGGCCAGGTCTCCGGGAACCCGTACTTGCCACCAATTTCACTCATAAGTGCGATGCTAGCACAGACGACAAATATCGTAAAAAGTTACTGACCTCGACTGCAAATATAATGAAACTGGGCTGACAGCATTTTTTTACTTCGCTGGGTAACGAATGTGTTAAGAAACAATTTATTTAATTTGTTAGTAATATGCTTGACAGGCATACATGTTTCTGGCAGCTCCATCAGAACGGAGGTGAGAGTATCGTAAAGGTAATTAAGTCGTACTCGTGTAGACTGTTTCGGAAATATGTAAGCTGTCTCTGATGTAAAATAAAGCTTGCGATAAGTTTCCTGTACAAATAAAATCCTAAAATACATAGGAATAAATAAAACCTAGCCAGTTATTTGAAATTTTTAAGTGATTTGTTTTCATTCTGTGTAAAGACTTGTAAATTACTCATTCTCGCAAGACTCCTATAGCTAAAATTTCCAGTAGTGTACAGCAGAAAAACTTACGGATATTGCGTATCGAAGATCAATCAATTAGTTTCATTGGTGGTGGCAGTTCGGGCTGTAGGCTTTCTGTACAGTTTCTTCACAATTTCCAGTAGTGTACAGCAGAAAAACTTACGGATATTGCGTATCGAAGATCAATCAATTAGTTTCATTGGTGGTGGCAGTTCGGGCTGTAGGCTTTCTGTACAGTTTCTTCACAATTTCCAGTAGTGTACAGCAGAAAAACTTACGGATATTGCGTATCGAAGATCAATCAATTAGTTCCACTGCTGGTGGCAGTTCGGGCTGTAGGCTTTCTGTATAGTTTCTTCACAATTTCCGTAATATCACTATACAAACTTCTTTTGTTAAACTTTATAATAATGTGGATTTAGGATACCTGTTATTGTTATCTGATCATACTGTATTTTATCGGAGGTAGTGAATGAAGATATTTGGTTTTGAGAGCCGATGAGGTTGAAGCGTGGCGAGGTGTGGAGCAACGCCGGAATGAAAGGGAGGGGGAAGCGGAAGATCCCCGAGAAAAGCCGCTGACCAGCGGCGGCGTCGTCCAGCACGGTTCCCACATGCGAAAATCCGAGAGCGACCCTACCGAGAATCCAACCCGGTTCGCCTTAGCGGGAGGCGAGTAGTTTAACCACTACAGCACCGCGTCCCCCATATTTCATTCGAGAACACAGCATGATATTTGTGATCGCGTTTTGTAATTTCTGAAATTTAATTATGATTGGCAATTCGTGTTGATTTTGAGCTATTTGATATAATTGATATTCACAGCTCTGCGTTTTGATCACATATTCCTGCTGTATGACTGTCGGCCCCAGTAATGTGTTGTTCTAGGCTAATTATATCCATAGTGTGTAAATTCGGAGGTAATGCATTAACAGTCTGTTGTATTTTATTATTGTTAGAAATCGTCAGGAGCGTATCAGAGTTCGTAAAGGATGGAGGTCCGAATTTAAATAAAAGAAGTAAATATAATTACATAGTGTATTTACAATTCTGTAAAAATACAAACAGCTATTATTTACAACATTAAAATTACCTATCTTTACCGGTAACACTTATTGTTACTGAGCTTAATATTTAATGCCAATCTCAATTCTAATTAAAGTATTTATCGCCGTCTTTATACTTGCTGGAGTCTGTGAATCAGTAATTATTATTTACACATATTAAATCAAACTGTATTATGCCATCATTCCAAATATCTCACGTACCCATCCAGTTCCACAGTCCTGCCGAGCAGTCTCACTATCCTCTCTACCGATACTCGCAGATTTAACCCATTCAGACCCAGTGTATACAATTGTGTACAGTACTCGTGTGTAGATAATGTTTGGTCAGTACTGTACACTGCGAAGCTCAGTGACCAATCACCTTACCTGCGGGTAAATGATTCGGAAACCTCCCTGCTGGTTAAGGTCACAATTGGTTCACATTATTGTAGCCGAACGTATAGCCTACATCTTATTGGCTGCGTCAACGGAACAGGTGTCGTGTCGAATGCAGTACGGCACGCATCATAAATTGTTTTGTTTGCAACACCTGAAACCTCAAATTAAACGTGGGTCTGAAAGGGTTAACTCTCGCGGGTCATTGCCGTCGTTCGTCTCTTAGCGTAAGGCTGTACAAGGCTCCAGACTGCGGCTTATATAGTTCAGGCGGCCCCATACAGTGTGTTCCTTACTCCCAAAGTCGCGCTTAGAAAGGAGAGGGCAATGACCAGAACATGATTCCTACGATTACCCCATATGTTCAGCCCTCGAGGGCGGGATGGGGTACGAGTCGTAGTAGGCTTATCACGGCGCGCGCGACGATGCCCCTTTGTAAATGCCTGCTTACTCATCGGGTACCCGGTGATGTCAGTAACATGCTGTGCTGCACACGCTTGAGCTGTACGAGGCAAAGGAAGCGACGTAGAGTGGCCGCATGTAGCTATATATATATATATATATAATATGCAATTTCTTGTATAACTGAGGAGGGGGGGGGGGTGGCTGAAGTTGGCTTAAGTAACAGGTAGCAATAGTAACAGTATTAAAAAATACCATGTCACTGAAAACGCTATGTTGTTTTTCAACTTGTCAAGGAATATTTTGTGCGCACTATTTCGAGCAGGTGCTGCCAAAATGTGAACACATACACAAGCGCGCATTGCGGATCTGTTGGTCGCAAGCACTTCAGATTGATGTAATTTGTTGTGGCGCCGTTGCAGAATGCAGAATTTATTTCTTTGCTTGTCAAAATCTGGCCTTTGCGTCTGAGATGGACAATGCTCGTCAAATAACTTATAACACTAAACTGTTAGAAATTTCCGCATATTTACGGAATGTTTTACGGAAATGTACAGTGTATTTACGGAAAGGCAATCCGTAATGTTGAAAAACGGAGTTGAGTCCGTAAATACAAAATACGGAAAGTCTTCGTATTCCCTTTGGCTTCGAGTTACGGGGGCGAACAATGCCGATTCTACACGAAGCTTTCTTCGCCAGTGTAACAGTTGGCAGTAACTGTGGCAGTTAAGATTTTCCACGCGACTATGACCTATCCTTTCAAACATTACAAAATTGCATCAGGTGTCTGTAACATTTGGCAACACTAAAAATACACTAAATTTAATAGAAATTGAATTTTATTTAAATAGAAGTATTAAACTTATACCACAATTTTCGAGTGAGAGTTGTAGGTGAATGGTTAGAGTCGTGAACTGGTAATTTTTGACTCGGGTTCAAACCTCGCTTCAGTACAAAATATTTTAACTTTTTTTAATATAATTTTTATACACGGTAGAATACCCACATAACGAAAATTAAAGACATTTTCATAATCTCTTTTTATTTTAAACTGAAAGTACAGAAAACTAACTTGGAAATTTACCGAGAGGTTCCGTGAAATTTACGGAGAGTTTGCGGACACTTATGGATAAATTTTTCCCAGCACTTTTCCGTAAAATGAAGGCAATGTTTTTTAACAGTGTAGTGATTAGGGAGTAAATATAACTTAAACACGCCATGTTGTGGCATTGCATTTCTTATCATGAGTTTATTTTCCATTGCAGTAAGGAATGCTATTAAATAGGCCAAGCTCCAAATCCAGTCAAGTCTTTTAGTTCCTGGAAGTCTTGTGTACAAAATGAATTATTAAATTATGTAAGGTATGCGTAGGTTAAAATTTGGATGTGCCTTAGTAGCCGTGGCGTTGTTCGAACAGCCAAGTCTAATGGATGTTTAAGTTGCGGTATAATAGCATTCATCACAGTAAAATTAACACTTCCTTGTACAAAGAAAATGAAACCCGGAATTTTTTTACTATGGATAAAATCATTTAACAGCAACTGCACACCTGCCAATCGCGGCCTACTTGTCTGTGTAAACCTTTTTATGAATGGTTTGAAATTGAAATTTTCCAAAATCGAACCTCGAATAATGGATCAAAACATTAAACACGCTATATTATTGATAGTTTCAAATCGACCTGTGCCGTCAGGATTGTTGTGAAAATGTTTTTTAATGGTCACTTACATGAGGTCAGATGACTTTAAAATCTTTTGAATTTGATTAAAAAGAACTGTAATTTGTATAACAGAGGGTATTTTTAAAATGGAATTAAGAACATGCGCTTCTTCAATGTACTGTATCGATTTGTGTCCAGTTGTTTAGTTTTGTAACCACTTTCTTATAGTAGTTGTAGTTACAAACAGTAGAGTAAACTTAGGTTTTTTTTGTTCGCATTTCTTACGCTTACGCCTTCTATCATTGGCAATAAAGAAAAAACTTCACGGTATTGTCTGAAAGCGGACTGTAAAAAACCTAACACAGTAGCAAACTTCGTAATACTGTTTTTTTTTCTCGGAGAAGTAGAAAAGATAAAATATCATCTCCTTCTCTTAGGTTATATTCTTTCGGGATCAGAACCTCAAATTTCTGTTTGAATTGTATTGTATAGTCTATTCACGGTTTCGTCACGCTTGTTGAATCGAACCTTCGAGAAAAATCACTCCATATATTCAGTGTTAGGTTCTTTCCGAAATATATCGTGTATCACAGACATTTTATACTTCTGTTGACATTAGTGTACCTTATTTTTGGTTAAATGGGATTTTTATGTATATTTTATCTATAAATTGTAATATTTCATTAATAATAAACATGAATAGAGACAGTGAGAAAATAGGTGTATTGGTAATGCCTAGTAAGAAGTAGTTCTTATGCAAAATATTATTTCACTGTGTGCGCATGATTGCGGTGCGTTGTCCCTTCGGTGTAGTTCCCTAGACTTGGTTAAGCTTGGGGTTGTGTGGAAGCGGAGGAATATGTTGGAAGTAGAACTTCAGTAGGGCTTCAGAAAAGTTGGAAGTATCCGCGAATGTGTTGTAGGTGTGTTGTAGGTTATTATACAGTGGCGTGTTTATTTGAGCTCGGTCCGTGACCTCTCGAGCGCTGTTGTGGTTGAAAGGCGACTCCTGGCTCCGTGAAGGGGATTGATTGCATCGTAAATACGGTAGGTAAAGCCCATGCCACACTGTCAAATTATTCCGCCAAATTGCTTCCAATAAGTTTGGTCAAATAAAGTTGGACAGTTTAGACGTCATTGAAACGTCATGAACGCCGCCATATTGGCCTGAAACGGTTGGATGGCTTCAGTTTCCATAAAATATTTGAAAATTGAACCAGTTATGAAATTGATTTAATGTTTGACGGTCTGAGCCAATCAGAATCGTGCACGATAAAAATGGTACGTCAAGAAACTTAAAATAAGGAACAATTGCTGGAAATGAAGTAAGGCATGAAGAAAATTAATTTATGTAGAAGCTGTCTGGGCATGAAAGTAACTTTCATTGAATATTGCACATAATATTAAGAACTCCTAGGCATTAAATTACATTGTACAGAAAACATATCTCATAAATATAACTTTAATTTAGTAAAGAAACGAAAATAAATTACAATATTACTTATATTTCTTCCTGTAATAGACCGCATACAAAAACTAAAATAATTTTTTTAAATAGTATTTCAAATTAGATTCTCCCAATAAAAAAAATGCGACAGTGTGACACATTTTCAAAGATATAAAATATAATTTTATAAAATTTGTTGGAAGGAAAAATTTGAGGGCCGTATTTTGTCCTCAAATGTAATTGTCAAATATAGTTGAAGGCACAAATTTCGACAGTGTGACAGGGGCTTAAGGCAGCGAAGTGACGTCATCCGTGATCATACTGTACGTAACGCAATCGTTATTCCAGTGCACAGTGCTTCGTAATGAGACTACTCCACTGTAAGAAATGTTTCTAGTTAAGAAGGCCGCCCGGGTGGGCCGCCGGACGGTGGGCAGAGCTCCAGCAGAAAACGTGTCCGAGTGAGGTCTGCTTACGAGTAGCATTTAAGAAACGTTGTACATCTTTATACGTTTTTTCAGCTCGTCCATTTCTCTCTAAAGCATGTTTATGTGATAGTGAAAATTGCTTAAAAGGGGTGTTTTCACGGTCATGTATGAAAATTTCGGTATATAACATTTAAAAAAGGGATGGGGACGTGCATCAAACCTTTATGTTTATTTTTTCGTCATAAAATGGTAGGGTCTCCGCTGAAAGTCTCGTAGAGGCGAGTTATTGACGGCAAGATCGCACGCCAGTTCAGTGCTTTGCGCGTAGAGGCGATGAGAGAGTTGATGAGCATATCTCGGTCGCCCCTAGCGCTCCCACGCTTTGAGGCCTCAGACGTGCAAAATTCCTTCAACCAGACGGCCACCTTAACGTCCTAAACTATAATATAAGTTTTTGTAGGTGTGCGCAGTTTTCACCATTAGGATGTGCCTCAAAGTTAGCGCATCGCCATTGACCACCTATAAAGTGGTGGTCGGGGATATCTTCCGCGGAGAAATTTTTGGTTTTCAACTTTTTTAAATAGTGATGGTAACGCAAAAGTTGTGGTACTGTAGTATGTAATGAGGTCACGTTTTTGTCAATTATTTCCCAAAATATTTTCTGGAAAGCCTTATTATCATACATTTTCAAAGGGAAACGAATTAACTAATTCAAATGAAATTAATACTGACTTCTGTAATTTAAAAAGGGGACATAAGCTTAAATTTCACAAAAACAGTCAATTAAAATATTTCAAGAAAGCAAGGACGTTCACGTTTCGCACTGAGTGAACCTGCTCAAGCTGACCTGACCATCGCTGTCTGCCTGCCTCGTGTGGAGCGAGTGAAGATATTTGGGCGGCTCTTAACAGCGGGGAGGTCTTGAGAGCCGAAGTGGGTGATTGGAGGTGAGTATGGAGCGGCGCCGTAATGAAAGGGCGGGGGAAACGGGAGATCCCATAGAAAACTCTCCGACCAGCGGCATCGTCCGGCACGATTCCAACTTGCGAAAAATCCGGTGACCCGGCCGGGTTTTCAACTAGATTCGCCTTGGTGGGAGGCGAGCAGGCTAACCGCTCAGCCACCGTGGCCCCGCCTCGTGTGGAGTTCCTGCCCGCGGCGAGCCTGCGGAAGCCGTTAACGTAAAACTTCCAAATTCGTCTCATGATAAAGAAAGTAAGTAAAACGCGACATGACGTATAGAAAATCCGCATATTTGTTTTTATATGAAGTAATTTTTTTACGGTATTCTGCAGTGACGTTCGAAAAGAGAACACAAATATATTCACTGTGAAGAAAATTGATTCTCCGCAACGCAAGCCAGTTTACTAACTCTCACCAGTGTTTTACTTTGTTTATACTGTGGTCAAACCGTACTTGTTTATAAGGTTGGGGGAATCTCATGATGGTAGAGCATGTGGGTAAATAAATATACTTAAACATCTGGATATTACATAAAATACTAGAAGGTCGTGGGTGCATTGTTAAGTTAACTACATCCACTGCCTTACTGAGAGTCACGTTAGAATATTGTAATTGCCCCACCTTAAGAAGTATTCGAAGGCTGGTGAAGGATGAGGAGTTACGGCGGTCGGCGCAGCAGACTTCTTGGGACGTCCATCTCAGCCGACGTCACATGGAGAAAGACGCCGGCCGCCGCCCTGCATTGCCCTCATATCGGCGTCGCATAACGCAGCACGGCCTGATTCCCTGGTTGGTAGAGGGGATTCCTGCTTACCGGGGTTTGGGCATTGCGATCCCCGATTGCGGCAACTGGCTGTCCTGACGTGTGTGATGGCGTGTTCAGGCAGGCCGTCGAATTAAGTCCTCTTCACGCTATCGTAATATGTTTAAAATTCGAGGAGCAGCTTAGAAAATACTCCCATCCCAGCTACCAGCAGTTTTTTTAATTTTTTTTTTTTTTTTTATAGTTCTAAATTTATTTTGCACGGGCGACTTCCTTCAATCTTCAAACTAGGCGTTATTTTTTAACTCAGTCATGAATTAGTTGAAATATGGAGGTAACTAAATTCAATTGTAAATTAATAGGTGATAAAGTCATCAGTCTGTTTTTAGATCGGTGCACCACAAAACTTCTAAAAACTGTTCGCCGTTGCTACAAACAGCTATTTGCCTGTCTAATATTGTGGTTCTTAGATCTGGCGGTGAAACATACGTTATTTTCCAGCTCCTTGATGAGGAAAATTACAGTTCTTTTTAGGAACCGTGTAACATCTACATTTACGCACAACAGGCTGTCGTGTGTTGTGTCCCTTGCTTCAAGCAGTCCGTACTGCTGTGACCAAAATTCTCATTTTGTTGCATGGTGTGGTTATCTGAAGTAAGTAGTTTTCATCTGTAACTCTTTGCGACGACACTGTCTTTAATGACTTTATTATCAGGGTCCTCAGTGATCGGGCATATTGTTAAGGTTACAACTCATTTTGCAGTAATCGTGGAGTTTCTATCTTGTTTAGCCCTTCTGTGTTTAAACACAAGACTTGAAAAACTTAACTTTTAGTAACTGTTCCTCCAGTATTAATCGCTTCCGAATTTTAATCTGGCAGCGTGGCTTGTTTTGCTGTTACTGATCTCATATAGAAACAAAACACAAATGTGTTATTTCATTTTTGTTAATTTTCATTACTGTGTGACACGTTACATTGTTGTACCGCGACAAACAGTGAGGAGGAAGATGTTCAAAATAACCCTTATTACAGAATACAAATCACGCAAAACCCTGTCGTGCCACGAGTTATAGGCCGTTCAATGTAAAGTGAGCACTTTTTGAAGCTGTTTCATCAGACGTAATAACCAATAAATACATTTAATTGTGGCCTCGGACTTTTGGTTTTGGGTATGGTGAATGTATACACTGTGTTTATCACTCACTTGGCATGGTTTAAATTAACAAGTGGGGGGAAGGATACATTGGTTGAAGAAAATAAGTAACTAGGGCTTCAAAAGTGCTCACTTTATCGTGAACGGCCTATAGAAGCTAGAACCCCCTACGTCCAACCAGTCCTGTGACCGAGGTTGTCAAAAACCAGAATAAAATGTTAAGCGCACCCCCCCCCCCCCCCGGATATCGAACGATTTATATTCGAAAATTTGTGCAGTGCTAACTCCAGTGGTCCTCGTGACCTTCTACTTAGAGGGTTTTTTTTTTTTTTTTTTTTGCGGATTTGAGTCACTGAAGCAAGGAAGGATGGCACTGACTTGCGATTCAAATGCACCATCGCCTCTATGCGAAAAGCGTGGCACGCTGAGTACAATAAAAGCCTGAAGTGGGATCGTATACAAACATGTAGGCCTGTAGGCTAGTAGTGTTTCTTAAAATATGCTAATGGTTAGATCCCGCAGCAGAATGTTCAGTGATTTTGCAACAAAATGTGGGTCATTGCACGTCTCACAGTCCATAGCGAGTGACCTTAGGATGTATTCCAAGCTGTGTTATGATACAATATCTCGATCAGGTGATGTGGAGAGCGGAGTTTAGCCGTTTTGTGCAATATAGACATGTCTGTATTTCTTTCGAACTTCCTTGTTTGCTTGTCCATTTCATGGCAGCGATAGTCTTCTATGGCAACATTATGATGTTTTGTGCCGCCTCTCATTTATTCTTACTGCAAAGTGAGAGTTAGTTCAAATTGGTTGTTTACTTTGCCATATAGCCTACGACCTTTTTGGAGTGGGATGCGTAAAACTATGGGGGGAAAAAAATCCCTATTTCGCATTTCATTAAAAACATTTCAAAAAAAATTTTAAGGCCTCCAGACAAGGGGTGCTAAGTTTGGTTCGACCATATACGGTTAGCAGTAGACATGCAAATCTTACTTCGCACTGCCATAGGCACGTGTTTCACATGTGATGCCATCACCTATAGGCTGTTCACGGTAAAATTAGCACTTTTGAAAGCACTGCGTAAGATCTACTTGTATGTACGTTGTGTATTCTCTCGCCCTATGTAAAATTAACTCTGGCAAGGGTCTCGCCGCTTTATCCATACGTCGGTCCAATGAAACTGCTAAATTATAAGAAAAGTAAATATTTCACAAACATGCTCATTTTTACACTTCTATTCATTAAAAAAAAAACTGAATAAATAATTTATTACAAATGGTCACCTAACACTTTGTATTCGACGTTAAGATATGGAACTACTTTTTATCCATCGTTACCAACTTTACTGTAGAAACGCATGTCACTTGTGCGCCCGTTAAAATATGTGCAGGCAGTAGCAGTGACATTTTTCTAATGTTGATTTCAAAAGTGCTCACTTTGTCGTGAACAGCCTTTATATATCCTGATATATGATCGAAGGTCATAGTTATGCAGGCCCCTATTACGACGTGCTTACAGGTTAGCATAGAGTTAATTGTTCGCTGGGGCACAGACGTTCAGACAGTTCCTATTATCGGGTGAAGTTACAGGGATCAAAAGTCAAATGAGGAATGCTGGTAAAAAAAACTCTACACGGTGTCCACTGCAGTCCGACACAGCTGTGGTTCTATCATGGCCAGCGTAAACATTTCGGATGCTGTTCTTCTAGCTTCTTTTTGACTGTTTACATCCGTTGTATACTGTAAAAAAATGCAAATCGCTGTAGACATGATTACTCGAACCAGTGTGTTTGTGACATTGTGATGTCATTTGGAGCCTTTTTGGTGTGCCGGTTTCTGTCCGAAATGTGTAAAAACAATTGCCAAACTCGTTAGATGAAACATATACTTTTAACAAAACGCAGTTTTGCTCTCTATGTGACTTGTGGCTCGTTTCCAAAACGATCAACCCAGACCATCTGCACTACTGGATCCTTTTGATGTCATATCGTGTAGTGTATAGTCTATCCACGGGTTCTACACACTTTTGTATAAAATTTTCGAAAAATCGTCTCATGCATGATGTGTTTGGTTGTTCCCTCAATATGCCATGTATCACAAGCATTTTATACCTACTTCTCTTAACATCAATGTGTCTTATTTTCAGTTAAATTGAAGTTTTACTTTTATTTCATCTATGCATTATCATAATTCCTTTATAATTAACTAGCGACCCCCCCGGCCGCGCTCTGGTGCGATTTACAAATATGGCGGTGTTTAAGTTTACAGCAAGTGTATACACAAAAAGGCTTAAGGTAGGCCTAACTAACATAGGATTAATACTGTGTTGCTCACAATGTCTTCGTAAGTGAACCCCTAAAAAAAAATATAAAAAAATCAAATGTTACAAGACAAAAATGATTACTGTGGACCATCATTAAATGATAAACATATGCTGTCGCGGACTTGGTGTATCTCTCATGGTTCAGTCAGCGTAAGCCATGTAAGCACCCGAAAAGCGGCTTTCTCGGGATTGATTAGAAAACGTCGACATTCCTCTACCATCCTTACATTAAATATTAATGTATTATATACGAAAACCTTCCTCAAGAAATTCTCTAAATGACGTTGAAAACCGCATGAAAATCGATCAAGTAGTTTAGAAGCCTTAGCCGAATACACAGACACATGCGGCCGGGCGACTTTGTTTTATACTATGTGTGTGTATATATATATATATATATATATATATAAGAACAGAGAGGAAATATAAGTTTCGGTAACGCCTAGTAAGAAATAGCTCCCATGCAAAGTATTATTAGATTTAGTGCGTTGTACCTTTGGTGTAATTTTCTAGACTAGTTAAGCTAATTGTGCACGAGGCGGAGGAATATCCTGGAAGTAGAACTGTAGCAGGGCGGTAGAAAAGTTCGAATTGACCATGACTGGACCATAGCAGGAATTCGTCTTGGGCGAAGTTTTTGATGTCGTTGAGCGGAGGGGCGGTTGCGTTGTTCTCGTCGAAAGTTGCTTGTATCGTACGGCGCCGTGGTGCGGAAGCCCCGAGCCAGATGGCGCAGCTGCAGCCCATGTTGCGGCTACGGGCATCTGCGCCGTCTGCAAGGATGCTTTTCTGAAATCCTGCGGTCCCTTCCAACCTCCCTCCATCCTTTACACAAGGATGGGTGTCTTCGTCGGCTGGTTCATGCGTATAGCTGGTTCCACAATACTGCGATGCGATGCCATGCGTTGCGATGCGATGCGATGAGCTTTAGCCAATCAGGACGAAGCAGCAGTTCGTCCCAAATCTTCGGCGAGGAGTGCGTTGCACGAAATTCTTACGTTGCGTTTGTCGGTGACAGTCTGCTACAGAGAAGAAGAAGAATAAGTGTTTATTCACAAGGATAATAAAAACATATATTTTTTCACATTTTGAAAACGACGATCGCGTTTACGCCGACGTTTTTGTATTTGTATTTTTATTTTTGCTGCATGAATGTACAAAATTGAAGGCAAGGCTTCTTGTGTGTACATAATGGACAAAGTAATTAAAGTCGTTTATTAACATTAAAATAATTCTTCGTCTTATTATGTCTCTCGTTCTCTCTAGTTTTCTTCGCAAATCGCGTTCATACTGCCTTCTTTATCTTCTACCCACTTAAAACATAGTGTCAATGTTTTTCGCGTGTCTTTTGTTACATTCGTGAGGTTTCAAAATTTAATTTTCATCCTTGAAATAGATAGCAGCACCATATCAGACTGCGTCCGTCGCTGACAGATCATCGCTCAGTTGTGAAACAACAAGTATAGCTCGTCGCAGCCCATTGCATCGCAACGCATCGCATCACTGTATTGTGGAACCAGCTTATCGCGTTGCGCCTGCTTTGCGGGACGACTTACTTGTCTATAGTCCATTCCCCATTGGGAGCAACTTTCTCGGAGCCCTGCTAAATATATACTTGCAGGCCCGTTTCGTATCCTTCCGCCAAATGTAAACAAACATTGCCTTGTGACTGCCATGTAGAATCTGTCAAAATCAATGTTTACATGCCATTGTGTGTGTACATGTTTACACGTAATGCACGTTAATATTTTGCCGCGACTCTATTAAACACTGTTACAACTGCAGGGTAATGAACTGTAGTATTTAACTTTTTGTTATTGATGTGTGTTGGGTTATTTCTTTATAAGGACGGCCTCAGTTCGAATAACGAAGGAATAGACAGTCGAACGAAAAAGCGACATTAAAAAAATCAAGCACCCAACTCGTGTCGCTCATTTTTTGTTATAGAAACTTAAAATACAGCGGTGAACATGCACTCAAATAAGCCTACGGTAACTTTTATTCCACTCATATTTCTATGTATTGCTGCTTACTGTGTATTAGGTTTATTGAAATATATTGGGCTGGGCTTGGTTTTTTTTTGGGATTGGTGGTAAATCACGTTACACGACTGTGTTTCAAACACCGAGGACAAAGGTACAACGTTGTGATAAATAAACATCCGTGGATGTAAATAAATAACTTCGTCATAAAAGCAGTTCACATTTACAACGTATAAATGGTTCATATCAAATATTTGAAATCACGCACACACAGATCCAGCGTAACTATCACCAAACAGCCACGCCACGCTATTTCACACGCAGCCGTTAACGAAACACCGTAACAGTATATTTATTACTGCCGCGGAAACACAGATTTATCGCAACATCGTAACTTGCTTAGATAGGTTTAAAAATATAAAAAAACACGTCTACAAACGTGATGTGGTAATTTGAAGTATTTTTCGGAGTAAGTATAACTCACGCTTCGTTTGGTGCCATGTCATGGCTCGCCACGTCTGCCAACTTCACTTTGTTTCTGCCCCGCCACCATATCTAAATATATTAAAATAAGTATTCAAACATTTAAATCTCTTTTCAGTTGTAGATTACGAATTCAGAAATCATTATGTTGCTCTAATAAGTATGAAATATGTTACAATTGAAAACATGTATAATGTTTTTGTTTACTAGCGAAGTGAAACTTCCCGAGTGTGAAAGAGATAAAGAAATAGAGAGAGAGCGACAAGCCTCGCCCAGCAGACAGTTGGTTTCAGTTTTTTCTCACTCGCTAAAGCAACACAGTACCATTATGGCCTACTCACGATATTTTCCGCTGTTATTTTAAACTGTAAAAATGAGATATTGCTATGGGGGCTATTTAAATAGGCACCATTTAATTTACAATAGTGTACTAAAAAACTAGGTTTAAATAATATTTTAACTGTGAACTATTTCTTACCGGCCGTTGCCAACACGTCGCTGCTCTCACTGTTGTTAATTCATATTTAAAAAGAAATAAATATTACAAATTGTAGAAGAATAAGGTAAAGTTTCATTTATTCAATAATACAGTACTCTAAAGTTAACCACAGTGTTATGTATTTGTGGAATACAGGTTATTGAAAAAACAGGTTGACACGTTTTGCCTAGAGTGTTTTTTCAAAGGTTGATTATCATAAGTCGCTTCCAATCGGGAATGGACTATATGGTAGGGGCCGAAATAGCTCAGCTGGCTGTAGCGGTCGCCTACCTCCAAGGCGAACCGGGTCCGATTCCCGGCGGGCAGTCGAACCCGGTCCCCCCCCCCCCCGGATTTTCTCACGTGGGATTCGTGCCGGACGGTGCCGCTGGTTGGCCGGGTTTTCTCCGAGATCTCCCACCCCATCACCTGCCCTTGCATTCCGGCGCTGCGCCATACTCACCTCGCTTCATCCTCGTCGGCTCTCAAGACTTCTGTGTTAATAGCCGGCCAAATTTCCAGATTCCGCTCTCTTCCGTCACGATTCCCACGTGCGAAAATCTGGTTGAGACCGCGCCGAGAATCGGACCCGGTTCGTCTTGGTGAAAGGCGAGCCACCGCGGCCCCATGGTATAGAGTGGCGAGATCACCATATGCCTATTTGCAAATATAGATACATTAAGCATTGTTACCATACGTATTTGGTTTTATCTACCTCCCTAATAAGTTTAGGGAGCATTACAATAAAGTTATTGCTCCTACTTTCCTATTAAGTGTATAAACTGGCGTGGTATAGTTGGGAACAACTTATTTCTGTGCAGTGCATTGCTCTTAGAGATTTCCATAGCAGCATAATTGAAATCACGGCGTGGTAACAACAAGCGACTGTACCAAAGTTCGCCGTATAAGTTAAGCACTTGTAACGTCGGGTTGGTTGGTTTATGCTGACTCTTTTTAAACGGTTATACAGTATATATTTTTAGATCTTGTAGTGCTTGTTGCCATAACTAGTTATTAGGTTACTTGTATGCGAGCTGTGTACCCGTGCACCACGTATAAAATTATCATTGGTCATGAGCCTGCTGACTTTATTCATGCATCGCTCAAGTGAAAGTTTGAAATTATCAGAAAATTAAATGTTTTACAAATTTGCTTATTCATACACTTGCATGCTTTATAAATACAGATAGTAGAATAAACAATTTGAAGTATTCACAAATGTTTACCGGACATTTTTCATTCGACGGTAAGATGTAGAATTACTTTCCCCTCCGTTGTTAACAACTTCGCTGAGCGCATCCCAGTACGTGTGACCGTTAAAATACCATGCAAGTAGGGGCAGTGACATTTTTCTAGGTTAGTTTCAAAAGAGCTCAGTTTATCGTGAAGAGACTATACAGCGACCAAGAAAGCTTTGTGTCGACTCGTCAGTGTTCTCTTCAGAAACCTCAAGATGTGATAACGCGTGGAAGTTCCGTCATGAGGAATCACATTTCCGCATATCAAGTCTACATTTTCGTGAAACTACTACATTAATAGACGATAAATTTCAACAGTGTGATTTTTAGCGTGTTGTGTTGTTTCTAAGCAATAATTCCTAAATACTCTGTCGGCTATTACAAC
Organism: Dryococelus australis; assembly: GCA_029891345.1. NCBI lineage: Eukaryota > Metazoa > Arthropoda > Insecta > Phasmatodea > Phasmatidae > Dryococelus > Dryococelus australis. The sequence continues at coordinate 42,480,564 of CM057006.1, forward strand.
TGCATGACCATGAAGTACATGAGCTATCACAACCAGATGGCAGAGTACGTACCCATCATACACACGTGATGTGATTGCTCTTGCAGCTCGGTCTGATGTACAGAAGCTATGGAAGTCTTACTGTGAGGCCCCACCACGGACGGCAATAACCGCTGCTGCACGGCGTCGCATTAAGAGGAAGAGTTTTTGGATTTCCGTCTGGGGTATCTTCGCCCATGCGTGCCCAAGGACCATGGACCACAGGTTTTAAATAGGTGAGAGATCCGGTGAACGTGCAGACCAAGGAAGCAGCGTGACGTGTAGGTCGTCCAGGAACTAGCATGCTATGTCTGCCACACACGGTCACGCATTTGTCGTGTTGTTGGTACAGGGCCCCAGACTGGCTCTGAAGATAAGGGACAGCAACAAGCTCCAACATCTCGGCGATGTAACGGTTGCTGAGCAGCATACCAGCGACGCGGATTAGGCGCGAGCGTGACTGGAATTCGATCGCGTTCCATATCATGATTCCAGGTGCTGGAAAGGTATGATGGTCGTTATTGCGTGGGCAAGCATTGATTATACGGCTTGCCTGAACATGTCATGACATGTGTAAGTAAATGTGACGAGGACAGCGTGCAGCGGAATTACGCAAACAGATCGCGCGATTGCCCAAACACGGAGTTAGCGGAAGCCTCTCTGCCAGACGTAGAACTAGGGAGTGTTGGCGTGATATAGGCTAGCCAGACGACTGGAAGGACTTCTGTTCTTACCTCGACGCCAACCACGGAAGATGTTCCATAGGGCCAGAAGGATGACGACGTGCCTCCCGCCGTAGTCAGTCTACAAATCAGTCTCCGGCATCATACAAAGTGGGAAAGCTCGGTCCAGTAAATAACCACAATGGTGGTTTCATTAGGTAAAAGTAAATCTATAAATTACAAGCTGCCCTGAAATATTGCCATATTATGTAAACTGTGTTGAACCTGTTTGCGAATAATGTGTCAAACTATGAACGTAAGAAGTATTTATTCAATTATGGAGTAGCTGTAAACCATCGAGTGAGATTCCAGTAAGCATTAAGTAATAAATATAGATAATCTATAACACAGTGTATAATTAAGGCATTGGCCAGGCATGCGTCACGGTCCCGCCAGACATGGATGCGACCATCGAGGTGCTGCAAGCAGAAGAGGAATTCGTCGGACAATGGCATGCCATTTGTCCCTCCAGAGCTGATGTTCCACGCACCATTATGGCAGTCGGCGGCAGCCGCGTGTGTCCATCCAGGTCTGATGTTCCGCTCACCGTTATTGCAGGCACCGCCTGTGGTGAGCAGTCAGCGGCAGCCGCATTAATGGTGGGCGCCTGGACAAGATGCTGTGACGCTGCAGACAGCGATGCACTGTGCTTACGGGTACTTATTGATGTGCCACATGCCGTAACTTCTGAGCGAGGGTGTTCGATGTGGCTATACGGTCTGTAATCACCATGTGCACCAGATGTCCAGGTGTTCGTCGGTGCGACAGGGTTGTTAGCTTCCTGTATGTAGCTCATTCCCGTCCTTCCACGTATTATCAAAAGAATTAGGTAGGGAAAGGAGGAGGTGGGGAGTAAATTTCTCTGGGACCTCGGATAATCCGTTAAGCCCCCCCCCCCCTTTTTTTAAGCAGGTAAGTAGGCCGACAAATTGCGATCGGGCGCGAGACAGTGAGCGGAATTTATGGCGGCGGCTGCGGGAAATGCGCAAGGATATCCGGCCTGGTTCTTGACCGTCGGGGGAGGATTTGTGCGGTGTCGGAAGGTAGGTTAAGAAGACTTTCTGCCGGGGGGGGGGGGGGCTTATCTGGCCAATGCCTCGTCCTTCCGTAGCCAGCTTCGTTGTCCGGTGGAGAATGGCCAGTGCAATCGCGGACCCCACGTCAGTTACCTTATCTCGCCTGCGAACTAGAGCTCTCGTGGCCAGAGTTATTGCCGGCAGAGAAGATTTCCGAAAAAAAATAAGAATCCTCCCATCCTCTCCTTTCGCCTTCTGTTAGAAAGGCCTGCGCCGTGAAGGAAGGATATCCAGCGGTCAATTGTGAGTGTGCACGGTTACAAAGAACTATTTCCTTCATTTTACGGAAAAGTGCTGGTAAAAATTTATCCAGAGGTGTCCGTAATCTCTCCGGAAAATTGCGGATACATGAATTTTCAAAAGCGGAAATTTCCGTAAAATTCACGGAACCTCCGATAATTCCCCAGTTAGTTTTCTGTACTTCTAGTTTAAATAATTTTTGATATCTATTTTATTTTAATTTTCACTATGTGGGTGTTTTACTGTGTATAAAATATATATCAAAAAAAGTTAAAATATTTTATACTTAAGCAAGATTTGAACCCCAGTAAAAATTTTGCAAGTTCGCGACTCTAACCACTTACCTACACCACTCTCGTGGTGAAGCTGGTATAACTTTTGAATTTCTATATTAGTCACATAAGCAACTTATTTAGTTTCTATTAAAGTTAGTGTATTGTAAGTGTTGCTAAGTATCACAGACGCCTGTTGCTACTTTTTAATGTTTGAAAGAACAGGTCTTAGTGACGTGGATAATTTTCTGGTTACAGTGGCGAAGAAAGCTTTGTGTAAACTCGCCATTGTTCGTGTCTGAAACCCGAAGTTATAGGAAATACGGAGATTTTCCGTATTTTGTATTCACGCACTTAAATCCGTTTTTCGTCATTACGGTTTGCTTTTCCGTATATGTACTGTGCATTTGCGTAAAAAAATTCCCGTAAATATACGGAAAATTTTAACAGTGTGGTGAGTGGAGATTTGGGCGGCTCTGAACATCGAGGTTTCGAGAGCCGATGAGGGCGAAGCGAGGTGAGTATGGTACAGCGCAGGAATGCAAGGGTGGGTGGAAACGGGAAGTACCCGAGGAAACCCGCCGACCAGCGGCATCGTCCGGCACGATTCCCACGTGCGAAAATTCTAGGGTGACCGCCGCGGGGAATCGAACCCGGTTCGCCCTGGTTGCAGGCGAGTAGTCTAACCACTACACAACCGCGGCCCCTGCAATTGTGGGCGGTGATCAAACGTTTCCGGGTCGAAGCGATTTTCGGTCCGCATTCTTTTATCCGCCATTGGAGCGTAGGGGGCGATGTGTGTGTTTGTTGATGGACGTAATTTGAAACCTTCCACAAATTTGAACGTTTGCGCTGTTTGTAATGTCCGATTCGTGATGCCACATGTAATGTCTTAATTGTAAAATTTTTGTGAGGCACTGCTAAAAAAGTGAACGTATTTCTTAACGGATTTCTACCAGTGTGTGATTTTCTAAAAATGATTTTAATTATTCTTTCTCTACCCCTCCCCACCACCCCTTGTTAATTCCCCTTTTCAGCGACCGTGCATACTGGTTGTAGTATTGAGTTCTGAGGTTAAGGTCAGTAGAAGACAAATGCTGAGAACGGATTCCACTGCTGTATAAATATTGTAAATATTATTTATATTCAAGTTCCTTGACAACCACATTACCGCGTCACCAACTCGTGTAACACTACCATGCTGGATTTACAATAATCCGACAGTGCCACAAAATAGCCCCGACACGGACGAAAATTTTTCACCAGCCAATGAGGAGCAAGGTCACCCCGAAAAACGCAGCCCCGTCCAAAGTAGATTCTGTTATTCCTACTTTCGTCGGGCGTCGGAACGGTCGGCTTAGCATGGCAGTAGAATAAAACTTAAACATAACCTTACAAAACTCAATGTCGTGCGGGTTTTACCACTGTGGTAGATTTCACATTAAACATGTGTTTTTCACGTTGTAGTGATCATAGCTGCCTCGCCATACTAAGAAGTTCAGTAAACATACGGCAAGGTAGTTAACAAAACCCCGCACATAAATAGGGGGCCAGCAGCCCCCGGTCCCCTTCCCAACACACTCTTCCCCTCTGACGACGAGCCATCGCACTGCACTCGAGGTTGCTGCCGCCCGACGGAGGTGTCGAGGCGCACAACAGCAAGAGGGCTGCGATCCAAGGGCGAGTCCAAGGAAGACATCACGACTACCGCCTTCCAGACTTCGGGCTGGAGGAGCTCTGCCCGTTTGTCACATATAAACAGGGGGCCAGCAGCCCCCGGTCCCCTTCCCAACACACTCTCCCCCTCTGACGACGAGCCATCGCACTGCACTCGAGGTTGCTGCCGCCCGACGGAGGTGTCGAGGCGCACAACAGCAAGAGGGCTGCGATCCAGGGGCGAGTCCAAGGAAGACATCACGACTACCGCCTTCCAGACTTCGGGCTGGAGGAGCTCTGCCCGTGTGTCACATATAAACAGGGGGCCAGCAGCCCCCGGTCCCCTTCCCAACACACTCTCCCCCTCTGACGACGAGCCATCGCACTGCACTCGAGGTTGCTGCCGCCCGACGGAGGTGTCGAGGCGCACAACAGCAGAGGGCTGCGATCCAGGGGCGAGTCCAAGGAAGACATCACGACTACCGCCTTCCAGACTTCGGGCTGGAGGAGCTCTGCCCGTTTGTCACATATAAACAGTGGTAAGACGACTTCGGTGCATTCCTAGGTCGGGATAATCCAAAACGATAATCAACGTCACCAGCGCTGACATTGACTATAAGGCTAGGGACGCTATTGAGAAGGTTCAGTATTTGTCTGAAGTAAACATAGTAAAGTAATTATAGAGTTTCGTGTTGTGTTAATCTGATGGTAATTCCAGTAACAAGATTGTTGTATACTTTGAGATCAGTAAATTCTGATATTGTTTTATAATCATTTGTGCCACCTACATTACTTAAACTCTGAGTTATAGCCAACCTCCGTGACTGTACTGTGAGTAAGATTGTGTATTGTATTAAAGTAGATTAGCATTTAACAGGAGTTAAGCGTGGCTAAAGGTAACAGCGTTACAACTTGTACATCCTGGTTATCTTCTAACAGATTGTTGATGAATTGACGAAAATATATATTCATGGAAAAATTACTGCTCCAAAATAAAAAAAAAAAAATTCTTAGTTTGCAAAGTTATCAAAACAAAAGAGTGTACAATGATTTGTAATTTCTTCACACTCCATAGCAAGTTACTGGCCATTCTAGGATTTCGCAGAAAGCTGCGCACACTTGTCGGAAGGAAACTGTCGGGGTATTTTAAACAGTGAACTAACTTTGGTGGCGGATATGGTTGGGTTGTAACGTAGTGTCTGACTGTCGGGACGAACACGTCGTGGCATTGTAAATCCAGCATTAGTCTGGGAGAATATTTGTCAACGGAATATTTATGTAACACATTGCCAGAGTTGAAAATAAATCTTAATGGAAATTTTATTCTATCCAGCCCAGTAGCACAAACGACGGTTTCCGTTACCGAGACGTATTTTTCTCCTGCCTTTCCTCTCCGGTTGGTAAGGCGTGGGACACTGGTGCAAACCAGGCGCTGAAAATTTAGCCCGCGTCTCTCCCGTAGATACGAAAGACGGGAATTCAATTTAATTTTCCTTTTCCGTTGGCAGAGTGGGGTGGCCTGATCGATTTCACTTGATTTGTATTAAACTGCCGCTGTTTATTTCCAAATTAGTAGCGCAGGGTGGGTGGTGAGAGAGGGGAGTATTTAGCGGGAGGGGGTGAGGTTTTTCTAGGGTTCGTCGAGAGCTAACGTCGGCCTCTAGATGCCCTTCTCCCTCCCTTTGCCTTTATATATATATATATATATATTTTTTTTTTTTTTTCCACCGCGAAGCAACCGCCCTTGATTGCCGGGCCCAATTTTCGAACTCGTTACCGCCTGGACGTCGGCGTGGTTCGAATTTTAAAATGCGTAACTGTGTGGTGACCGCCTACCGGTCGAGCGATAAATGAGACCGTCTGTTTTCCAGCACGGAGCCGCAGCTGATTGTCTACAATCCCATTTCTCCCCCTTCATCCCCCACACTTTTTTTTTTTGCCCGTACTATCGTACAACTGTGATACAATACCTCCCTCCTCCTCTTCCCCCCCCCCCCCTTCGACCTTCGTCATAGCGTGTCTCGGAAAACAGTTTTACTCCGCATTTCGGAACTAGACCCGCCGACGTATGTGGGCGGAAGTAATTTAATTGATGCGCTACTAACGGGCACCGTTAAACCGAGAACAAAATGGCGTCGTCGATGTGTGCCCTTCTCTCCCTAGTCCCCTTCTATTGCCCTTCGCCCTCTCCTGCCCCGCAACTCCCACCCCAGTTTGCTCAGTAGCCGTGAAATGGTTTCATCTGAATGTGAAGCGACTAGCGAGCCGGCCTAACAACCCCTTTATTCTTCCTCCCACTCCCTCTCCACCCCCTCTTTTCGCCATTATCCCAAACTCCCACGGGAAAAATCCTAGAAGCACATAGTTGTGACACCTATAGTACATTTTTTTTTTCCGAAGCCAGTTTGCCCAATAGCCCATTCACTTTTTCTATATACAAGTGTGTGTTTGATGCTGCTGTGTTAACTGCACGTGAATAAATATATTCTTCTTTGGACTTCCATTATGTGTGATACGCACTGGATGTTCTTTTAATTTTTGTAAGTAGTTATGTTCTCAAGTCGCAGTCATTAATTAATTTTCTGCTATATTATCGCCATTTATTTGTCATTTATTTCTTCCGTTTTATATCTCCAGCGTTTTCCTTCGTCACCATGAGGTAGGCTATGTTGTACTACTTCTAACATAAAAAAAGCTGCATACGCACACACATCCACAGAGACAAATGGTACAGAACATCATCATGTGTGCCAATAATGTGAAATATTCGTTCAAATTGTTGCACTGATTTGTAGCGTAAAATGGAGTAACCCACAGCAAACTCCACAAGTGCTCCACACCGCCAGTATTTCTAATTTCCCTGCACTTACCACTGATAGGACGATGCTTGTTCTATATCATTTGGCTCGGGAATTCATTCGTCTGAGTTTTTTCACCTCCAGATAGTTGAGGCGAAAGCACATTTCACCAGCAAGAATCAGATAAGATCTAAAATGCAAACAAAATAACTCGATGTACGATCATGATTTGATCGCACGTGATCGTAGATATGGAGAAAGGTTGCAGAAGATAGTAAATAAGACCCGGAACATGTATAAAGGAACTTTAAAAACCGTCCCGGATAGCAAATTTTTTAATGTTTTGGGGTATTACTGTAGAAATTTATTTAAATTTTACTGTGACTTTTCAGTTATGAGTTTCATGAAACTGTATCAGAGAGCTCTATGTGTACCAATGCATACATGTCATGTGCGTATCACAACGACATTAACATGCTGGTTATATTTGTAATATAGAACACTCAAATGGACTAAACTACTCCAAATGTTACCGAATTGATAAAATAATTAATTGACCTATTTTGGAATTATAAGAGTCCATGATTCTGGGCATTGAAATAGTGGCATGTAGTGAGCATACATTAAAACATCGCACTGTTTGATTAAATGTTGTGAAGATTTGACTGACCTTTCGAAAAGGGTTCCTTCTAAACCTGTATACTGTAGTTAAACCCTATTTTGTTACGCAGGACGTATCTTTCTTCAAAACACATTCAATGCGTGTAGTTATACCCATAAGGAAGTTTTTTGTTAAAGAGTTTATATGCTGTAGTATGACAAAGAAATCATTACATAGTATATATATATATATATATATATATATATATATATAATATATATATATGTTCTCGTTTTTTTACAACAAGCTGATATAACACAATTGAAATTATGCACAAAAATGTTTAGAAGAACTTGTAAAATATAAATTTTCTATAATCGACTTTGTTAGTACAGTAGAAACTAGATTTTTACATTCCCCTAAATTACATTTCCCCCTGAAATACACCAATTTGTTCAGGTCCCAACATTCTCCGCATGTTCACATTGTATTAATTTCCTGCCATTTACATTGCAATTCAAATGGTTTCCCTTTGCATTAGGCTTTTTTTTTTAATTTCCGTGCTTAGCAGAATTTGGTAATTCATGCATTGTAGTCGTGTTTGTAAAACACACTAATGCAGATATTGAGAGTGCAGTAATATGCATACATCACAATTTCATTGTAAATTAAAAGTACCGCCCCTGTAAATGTTTACACAGGGGAAAAAAATTACTTATCATATCTGCAACAGGATTATAGACTAAAGGATAACTTAAATTGAGACAAATATATTATTCTGTGATTTGGGTATAAATAAAACTTAAAATTGCAATGTGAAAGTGAAAGAGTAAAAAAGTTACCAGTTACTGTTTAACACAGTAAAGAAAAAAATACTATTATTAAATTTAGTAAAAATACATCACTACAAATACTGATCCAAATGGAAAACTGTGATTGGAACTTAATATATATGATTTGGCATTTTAAAATATTAAACTTGTTCTACCCATTGCTCTACATCAACATTAACTCTTCAACACGTAATCTTCAAGTTAGATATTTTCTCTTCATTTACATTTTTTCCCCATTTACACCATTTTTACATCCATCCCCAGAATAGTGTAAAATAGGGGTTCTACTGTAATTACTATGAATTCGAAATTATGACGCGAAAACGAAGAATGTCTGCAGTAGAGTGAAGACGAACCTAAGGTTGAAGAGTAAAACAACTGCCTATGAAGAATGGACCCAACTGTACAATGTGAAGAATTCATTTTAAAAAAGTAGTGTAGACACCATAAAAATTGTCATAAAAGTGCGATTTATGCTGTATATGAAAGAAGAATGTACATATTTTGCAACATTATGAAATATTTTACAAAAATATTCTTTTTAAATGTAAAAAATTTATCGATCGATAGAGACATGATTTTTAACCAAATTAAAGCGCATTTCCGTTTTGGATACTTCGGAAAGCAGAATTTACAAGAAAATCTTCTTCAAGAAAGATCGTCATAATATTTACTGTGATCATGTGTAATACAATCATAGTAATAATGTAGCATATTTATTTTAAAATTAACTCTATTTCCGTCAGTTTCAGCCATAAATGTGTGTGACAAATGGACGCACATAAAATCAATTATAAAAATTATGTCCTACATTATTATTACAATTTTCTTGCATACAATCATAATAAATTATATAACGGTATTCCATAATGAAAACTTTTCTGCAAATTCTGCTTTCTGAAGCATCCAGAATGGAAATATGCTTAAATTTGGTTAAAAATTAAGACTATTTGAATCGATTAATTTTTACATTTGTAAAATATATTTTAGTAAAATATTTTATAATGTTGCAAAATATATACATTCTTCGTTCATATGCAGCATAAGTCGCATTTTTCTGACAATTTTTATGGTGCACAGTCAGGTGCAGGGCTCTATAGGCAGTTGCTTTGCCTCAATCATAAGCCAGGTGTCGCGTATTGATATTCCACGAGTGGGAAACGGGAAATGTTATTAGACGGACGTCGTGACTAGCTCTGATAATATCGCACAAACTGAATAATATCGGCCGGGATTGGGGGGGGGGGGGGGGTGATACCCACATCTGGACGGAGCACTTAAGGCTCGGCTCCAGACCTTTTGTAGAAATTCTTCGTTTCCGCGTCATAATTTCAGATTCATAGTAATAATTGACAATGTATGATTTATAAAAGTTACATCTTACGAGTTGTTCAATTATTTTTGTGGGTGATTTTAATTGTGTGTTATCTGCCTGTTGTATTAAGTCGAGAACATATTTACATTTCATAAATAACTTATAGACTTTTTACAGCAGATGACCTACAATTAAAATTACGCACATAAGGATTAAACAACACGTTAAATGTAAATCCTTATAATCATCCTTACATAGTTGCCCGGCCGCGTGGGTCTTTGTAGTCGGCTAAGTCTTCTAAACTACTTGATGGATTTTGATGCGGTTTTCACCATCATTTAGAGTATTTCTTGAGGAAGGTTTTCGTTTATAATACATCAATATTTAATGTATGGATAGTATAGAAATGTCGACTTTTCTAATCAAGTTGGCAAAAGCTGCCTTACGCTGACTAAACCTTATGAGATACGCCAAATTAATGTACTACAGAATTGTAGATCTCAAAAATGTCTACAAAAACGTCCGTGACAGCATAATGTTCATATTTTAAGGATGACGCACCGTAACCATTTTTGTCTTGTGGGGGTTACCTTATGAAGACTTTTTGAACAACACAGTATTAATCCCGTGTTAGTTAATTTAAGCATTTAGTGTGTATGCTTGCTGTAAACCTAAATAAACAACGCCATATATGTAAATCGCACTCGAGCGAGGCCGGAGCGGGTTGCTAGTTTTCTACAATCGTATATTGTCAGTAATTACGACGAATCCGAAATTACGACACGAAAACTACTAATTGCTGCAAAAGGGTTGAAGTTGAAGCTTAAGGAGGGTTTACGAAGAAGGCTCGGACTGTTGAAGGGGATGAAGGGGGCAGAGGGGGAGGTTTGGCCTATCGGGCGGATGCTGCGTGTGATAAATTGCCAATCTCGCGTCCTCGCTTGAACCCGCCTCTGGCCCGCGTAATCTGCTGACGTTTTATGAGGAAAGTTGGAGTGCCCCGCTCTACGGCTATCCATCATCTTTCCTTCTTCGCCGTCGTCTCTCCGTTCCTGTCGCACGCATGCCAGGATCCAGGAGGGTGGCTGGATGTTGCCCTGTGTGTCCCGGGGGGTGCACGACGGAGGGTGGGGGTCCTAATGCAGTCGTTGCGCAGCACCTGACGGAGCTACCTTGCCGGCAGCTGGCCCGGGGAGTGGAATATCAAGTCTCAGTCTCGCCCCAAATCCACATCATCTTCGTCCCCAGGGGTGGGCGTGAGAGCCTGTTGAGGCCGCTATCTTCCACGAGGGGGAATCACGGCAGTCTTCTATACAAGAAATGAGTACCCATCGTTTTGCCTAAAACTAGGCAAAATGACTTTTAGATAAAATGAATGTGGAAAACACTTCTAGGCAAAATGACGTGCTCCCCAAGATGATATTCGAAAATTGGCCTCACTACTCGTGTAGCAAGTCACAGTCGGCCGATTGTGGTTTTACTGCTGGCACTGAATATTTATGGGTTTACACTAATGGTCCTGTTATGGCTGAGTGCTGGCAACAGGACACTTGACATCCCATTTATGGCCCACTGGTGGAATGTTGATGGAAATGAAACTGATGGTTGAGAGTAGGTGACCTATTAATGGCCCACAAATGGCTTGCCGACTGTATTCCAGCAATGGCTGCACATAACCCATACTTATTGCTGGTAAAAGTATGGGTATTCATCTACAGGCCATTTGATGGCTTTGAAGTGGTACATCGATGGACCATCGATGGTGCAATTTGGCTTGTTATGGGAATTTTTATGGCTTCCACTTTTCGCAGATAGCTTCTTCAAACTTCACACACACACACACATGTATATATGTGTGTGTCTAATATAATTATAGATTATGTATAAATATATAGTGACGGAAATATTTATGGCCAAATGCTGTAAATACAGTGACTGGTATTGAATAATTTGACATGTGTAATATTTTCTATGTATGGCTATATAATTAAATAATTAAAATGAGAATTTGTATATATATATATATATATATATATATATATATATATATATATATATATATATATATATATATATATAACCACCTTCCACCTTTATAAAATGAACATTGAAGGGCTTTTGTTGTTTCACATCACTAAAATATTCATAACTGGACTGCATTTCAAAACAGATGAATAGCATATAGGTGACATGCATACTGCGAAATATTACATTAAAGGCAAGATTTTGGTTTTATATCGTGATTCATGTGGGAAGATTTCTCTCAACGACAGTATTATTTTTTTATCCGCATATTTAAAAAAAAAAGTGATTTTTTTTTTCCCGCATGCTAAATTTTAAGACATTGGAATAACTGGTGTAATTTAATTATATTAGTGTATTTTAATAATTCAAGTCCAAATATATATTAAATTAGTTCATCTAAATGCAATAACACACAGTGGAGTAATGGTTAGCATGCTGGGCTGTCAATGCAAGGGGTGTAAGTTCGAGTCCCCTCTCGTGCGATGGTAAGCATACGATTTCCATGCCATATAATGTGTAATAGTGCAGAAATCGAATTTAAAAAGAAAGAAAAGTTGATATTGAGGGTCAAAATAATTAAGTTTAAGGGATACAGTTATACATGTGGTGAAAGCATGGCTAGCTATCTGATGTAGGCCATCTGATGGCTGTTGTAAGCATATGGGCCATGCTTGGGCCATTTCTGTTAACCACACCTGGGCAAGTTATGGGCAGAGTATGGCTAGTTAGTGGTGCCACTTCAAGTCCAGCAATGGTGCCGGGTGCATGCCAACTGTTTGCCGGCTTTAAACCGACTGTAAACCGTCAATGGGGGGCCATATGTGGTTTGCTACATGGGTAGTGTGTACTTATATTGTGAAAGTGCGAATGGGAAGTTTTTCTCCAGACATCCATGGTGATGTTCCTATATTTTATTTTACTGGTTGGTTTATTTCCTGGGGTTAAACCGTCAGTATACAAAACGTGTTTTTATTGTATCTCAACAATGGATTACGATAATTAGCTCTCATTTGTCTGATGGACGGTGTTGTAAGCTAAAAAGCTATCTACTTGAGCTAAAAAGCTCTACTACTTTAGACATCAATATATACACTATCTACCAAAAAGTAATTGGGCACCTGTCCATAATGTTTGCTTGGTGGTTGTCCCCTGTTAGAATCTCATAGGGCCACCTCTTACGGCTATAACAGCAGCCAACCTGTCTGGCATGCTCTCTACGAGTGTGTGCAGGACATCCACGGGGATTCGTTGCCATTCCTCTTGCAACCATTCCATGAGTTGAGCAATAGATTTTGGCCGCGCCTCATGAGCTCTCACCCGGCGATCCAATTCGTCCCAAAGATGTTCTATAGGATTGAGGTCGGGGCTTTGGGCGGGCCAGTCCAATCGGCGAATATTGATGTCGGCGTACCAGTGCATAGTAGTCCTTGAAACATGGCACCTGGCATTGTCATCCTGGAAGTAACACGGGTCCATTCCGTAAAAACGCCACAATGTTGGGAACATTTAATTATCCAGAATGTTACAATAGGCCTCTGTGTTCATGCTACCACGGACCTACACCGAAGGCCGTGAAACACATGTCAACTGACGTACTGAATTACCTATCTTCACGGTGCCCAATTACTTTTTGGGAGATAGTGTATATCCAGCGCTAAACGCTTAACTCACCACTGTCAGTTCAACTATATTTCGAGTCGGTCAGGCCCGCCTCACAGGGAATGGCAATGGTTGTTGACGCCTCTCCCCGCCACTGGTCGGCGACGTCTCCGTATCCGGTGTTCTCAGGTTATGGACAGCAATGGCGACGCCTGACCTTGCTTCCTCAGAGCTTATATAGTCTGACCGCGCCCTACGACCTTCCCCCCCTCAAACCCCCCTCTCACTTCCTTACTAGTACTTTCATCTCTACTAATAAAGAATGATATCCAAGCTTCTGTCTTCCGTAGCATTTCTATTTAATGCGCCCAATAAATTTGAATTATTTACTGTCGACTGGGTTTTTAAGTTGTTATGACGGTATTTTCCAGTATCTTCTTAGTAATAGCTTAGCTATAGGTATAAGGGAGGTAATCATGGCCCCAATCGCTGGCCATGGCTGCCCAATCTCTCTCTGCCGCGATGCATGTCTCCTTGTATGACTTCCTTTTCTGGTAGGCATGCATAAGGGGTTCGCCTGAGACGCGATTGTCTCCCGTCCTACCTTCGGGATTACACTTAACACTTGGCAATACTGTAGGTTAGAGAAGAAATATTCGACTCCTCCCTTCAGCAAGGTCGATAGGCTCTCCTTAGCCGCGACCATAACAATTTGTTAAGGTAACATTCAGACGCATAGCGGAGTTCCCAATTTTGTATAGTAACGACACTAAACATTCCTACATTTGTAGCCTGATGTTTGGAAATATTTCCATAGTATGTAGTGGTGAATACTTCCATTACAATTTGGGAAGTTTACTGGAAAGTTTTTTACAGTGTAGTTAGCAGTACGTTTGAGATCGAGCGAGGCGAAAATCGATTAATCGCTATGGGAGACGCCGACCGGTGCATGTAAAAGCAGTATCGCCTCTATGCGCAAGCCAATGACCCTCATTGCAGCATGCGGAAAACCGGGATTTCGTATTTCCCAGAAGCACCTGTGCCCAGATTTAGATTTGCTGCGAGTATAAAGGCACGAAGATTTTGTGCCTCTATGTGTATTATATATATATATATATATATATAATACACACGCGCGCGCTACACTTGCCGCGGTAATGTAGTGGTCAGACTATTTGCCTCTCCCACCAAACCGAACGGGGTTCTATTCCGTGCGGGGCCGCCCCCGTTTTTTCGCACGTGGGAATCGTTGCGGACGATGCCGTTCGTAGGGGGGTTTTTCTCGGTGATCTCCATTTTCCCATGCCCGTACATTCCGGCGCTGCTCTATACTCGCTGCTTCGGCTCTTAAGACCCCCGTTTGTCAGAGCCGTCCAAACCTTTCTACTCCACTCTTTGGTTATCCGACACGTGTGTCTTTGTGGGAGGATATTGTCTCCACTGAGCGCATCAGAATAAGGTTTACTTTAAACTACTTTATTTGTACTGTATGAACTATGCTTCTACACCAACTGTAAAGCTGGATAAATCTATTAACAGAAAATTGGTGTTATTAATTAAATATGGTTAATATTTAATTTTTAGTTTTTCATATCCACGTGTCAGTAATGGCAGAGAACAATACTGAACGTTTTCGATTCGTTTGCAGTCATCAGAGACAGACAGTTAACAATTAAAGGTTGTTCACGATTAATTGAGCACTTCTGAAATCAACCTTGGGAAAAAAGTCACTGCCCCTACCTGCATATATTTTAACGGGCGCCCTGGGTGACATGTGTCGAGGAAAGTTAGTCACGATGGATGGACATTAGTTTAGTATCTTAACGTGGAATAAAAATTTTTACGTAACCATTTCTGATAAGTCATTTCACTTTGTTCATTTTTACACTTCGATGCATTAAAAAAAAAAAAAAACAGATTTGTTAAATATTTATTTTTCGAATAATTTCACAGTTTCACTTGACCGACCCATGAATAACGTGATGAGGCCCATGACAATGCTGATCTTACATAAGGCGGAAACATACACAACTTGCGTGCAAGTAGATCTTAATCAGGGCTTTAAAAAGAGCTCTTTTTACCGTGAACAGCCTATGATAATCACGCAGTCACGGCAGTGGATCTAAGCAAATGTGTTTAGAACCATTCCACGAAAAATTTGGTGTATCTATCGATGAGACCGACTTAAGTATCAAGGCTCTGGCGCTAGCTGTAAATCTGGCGGGATGTGCGGGGGCTATCAATAATTTGCGCGGCTAATTATTTTCTCTAATGTTTCTTCTGTGCCTTGAAATTTCACTAAAACTAGGCGGAACAAAATTGGCTCTTTCGAGCCATCCTGGATCGTTGTGCCAAGTTGGACATCACTTTTGTCTCTCACATACTTTTTCCAAAAGTGTTGATGCATTTTTCGTCTCACCTTCGTGAACATAATGCTGTCAGCAGCATGCAAGTATTGACTATGGCAATCGAGCTGTAGAGTATTATTTCCCCACATTTATGGAAATGCTATTGGCCGTGACAGTTGTCTTCGTAATCTATATTCTTCTAAAATCTGAAACATAAATAGTATATTATTTAATAACTTATTGATATACGTGAAACAAATATGACTAGGTTTTCAAAGAAGTAACATGAAAAAATGTTCCATCCAAAATTTCGTATGTGTATTTCCTTTTTGTTTCGTATAATATGGCTTTAAAATAATAAGTGACAATAACTGGATTCTTGAAAATAGAACTGTAGTGATCCAAGTGCAGTCGTATTTGATACAATCAATTTCGAAAATATTTAATGTGTGGAGTTATTTAATCTGAAATTGACCATCGTTATGTTAGATGTTACTTCAGCAAAAAAAAAATTCTGGCGATAATGCTATGTCGAATGTTGAGGAAATGGATCCTGTAAGCTCCTTTTTGTGGCTTCGTCGTTTTGACATGAGGAAAACACGAACATTAAGGCTGTTAACGTGCTTTGAAAGTAGTGAGAATTTGATACAGGGAAATTTTTGCTAAAGAAACGCCTTTTTTTTAAGCCGATCTTGACATACAATATTGAAACAAATACCTAATTGTGTGAAATGATACTCTTAAATACTGTCTCGATACAAATATAACAATTTGGTATCCAGTAATTTTTTATTTAATTATTAAATTTTCTGACCTTTCCAGGAAACAGGCTCTACATTAATGTTACAAAACGCTTCGATAGCAACAATAAAGATGTATTTTCTGCTAAAAAATTCCCGTGGGGAGGGGGATTTATACATCAATTTGAACAGGAACGCCGTCCGTGGCGCAGTTGGTTGGTGCGCCACCGATCTGGGATGCGGGAGGCTCTGGGTTCGAATCCCGGGTAAGGCATGTGTGTTAATTTAAGTTAGGTTATAAGTTAGTCTGTAAGCCATCCCCTGCTAAGCTTTCAAGCATAAAACTGGGGGACGTTGAAAAGCCCTTTACAATACAGTACAATTTAACAGGAACGCTATAAACAGAATCTCATTAACATGTATTTCCCTATTTGAAATTCTCTCTGCATTAAAACTAGGCAACAGTCTTAATAATGACTTGCGTATTTTTTAATTAATTGGCTAATTACATAGCACATAAATCGTGGTAAATGGTAAAATGCGAAGTATACTGCTCGCTGAAGTGAAATAAACGATTAGGTACACGGAATGGTTAAATGTTATCGACGATGGTATAGGCTGTTCACTGTAAAGTGAGCACTTTTGAGGCCAACTTACTGTTTCCGTTCAGTAATTTTTTATCCTTTAACAACATTCTAAAAAAAATATTGCCATCTAAGTAATAAGAACGTGTATATTCCACTTCATTCTGAAGCTAACGTGTAAAGATAACCTAAAATATATTTATTGACTATTATTCCAAATGAGAGGGCTTTCAAAAGTGCTCACTTTACCGTGAAGGACCTACAAAAGGATGGCAGTACGTCTACAAACTGATATCCCACACTCGGCATAGTAAGCCCGCTCCCCAGAAAAATATTTCTCAAATATATGCCAAATCTCTGACAACACAAGCAGTATTTCGTTTCTCGCACTTTTAAGGTCCAATAAGTTGCCTTGCAGAGGTCTAGTAGAGTACGGGTGGTTCAAAAACGGCGGGGTGTTTTCTTGAGGCGCCTGAACGCGAAAAGCAGTCAAGAAACATTTCACGCCCAAGTACAAGTTGTAAGCTTCAATTTCCACGTCAAGTTTTTTTTTGTCGAGAAAATGGCTAAAACGGGTGTTTTCAAATGATGAAATTTTTATACAGAAACTTTAGAAACTTCATACTTTTGTCTTTACTAGCTAATGCAATTTTAATGCATACATTGATATGAACGTAACTTCACTTGAATACGAAAAACGCAATACCAACTGATGCAAATGTATATTGCCAAACTGCACTCACACATTTAATGCAGAATCTAATCTTGCCCCATATTACTTACCGTGGAGGCTGGCCGTGAAAGCTAGTACTCACTGTTTGATATATCGCCTTACACAGTTCAAATCTTTAAGGTAGACATTATAATACTGTTTTAACACATTATTAACATAAAAATTATGGGGTCGCCGGTTAATCACTCCCAGGCGAGTCGCCGACGGAAAACCGAGCGATTCTTCGTATCTTATGTTCTGATTTCGTGCCATGCGTTCGGGGACTGCGATCGTGAACGGGCCGTCCAGAAGTGTTGTCAGTTTAATAGTTGCCGCTTCCACGGTAGGGTGGCCAAGCTTTCAGAAATTGTTTTATAATCTACATCAGTATATCGGCTTAGTATGAAAGACGGAATGTAATCCCCCCGTATGCGTCGATTGTAGCTCTCCTACCATGTTTTTTAAAATTAGGACAGCAACTACTCAAAAACTTCTTTCTCTTGCAGGGTGATGGATGGTAATGCCCTCTTTTCTTTTTTGTTAAAAGTTTTCACTATAAGTTTAGGAATTTACCTAGAAAAGTTTTACAGCGTACTACAGGATCATTTATGTACTGGGTGGATTCAATCTGATCATCGGCGATCGGCGGAATTCTGTAAGGGTCATAGGTTGGGGGGCGGGAATAGTGTTCGATTCCCGATAATGTCTTGCGATTCGTGAAATGCGAGAAATCTATTTTGTCTGGCCTTTCGGGATCTGCTCTCATATCGCCGAACCGCTCCAGCCGCTGCGTATCTACCCTGCGTCGAGAAAAAAGAAAATAATGTAAATCTGGTTCACTGTTAAATAAGCATTTTGAATCACATTTTTGAAAATAACGTACGCCTAAAACTGCGTGTATTTCAGTGTAAGCATTGACAGAAAAATCTACAAAAACCTATTTTGAAAACCGCAATATTCAAAATTGTTGATTACTGAATTTCCCTCATCCCCCTTCCCCGGTTTAACTCTGAAAGTAATATTTTACCTAGTAGAAATATTAATATTTTTGAAATTCTCGGGGTGTCGCATGACTGTTACTTGTATACAGGAGATTTGGCTCCACGGCTTTTGTAATTTTTATAAAAGGCTGTAGTTACAAAGTGAAAGGAAGGAAGAAACAAGCAGTGTTTTCAAAAGTCACCATTTAATCGTGAATCAGTGATATTAGTTTGTACGTCTGCTTAGAAGTAGGTTGATTCTCGACTTTTACTCTCTTCCACGAAAATTTACTCAAGATTTGGCAATAGCACTGTCATAATCATGTGATTCACAATGACGCCATGTTTGTTTACTATAGGTTTTCCAACAAATGTGTGGTTTCATATAAAAAATATATTGTTCGTAGTTAAATATAGTCTAACCTCTTTAAATAAAACATTTTGTCACAGGAAATTTAACAGTCTTTCAAAGCTTGCATTTCTGTAAATAGTTGTAAGTAACCAAAAGGTCAAACCGTATTATTTTCTCAGTCTGTTGGCAAATTATGCGTTCAATGACAGGACTCGGGAAAAGTGATTGGTGAGCATGTGGCATGCGTGCTAAGGCCCTGTATTCCACGTACGTATGTCTGCTTTGAAGAAACACTTCGGCGACAGCTGGCACGAAATATACCAACGTACTGTTCGTGACTGATGGGAACCTAAGGGGGGCCCCCCCTGCCTGGAACATTTCTTTCCCCCTCGTTAAAGGCCGATAAATGCGGAGGCTACACTGGCACGCGCTACAAGTTCGCCATCGCCGCTACGCTTAGGGCTTGCATTGTTCTCGTCGTGCTGCGTGTACATGCGGGACTTTGAGCGGTGACCCTGTGATTTTATTGGTGGAAAGTCTGTAGGAAGGTTCTGTGCATGTCCTTCAAGTAGGCCCTACTTTTGTGTGTATACGGCGCGTATTTTTCGAGATAACAGCGCTCTGGCAAAAGCGTTGCTGGCAGTGCTCAGAAATTGTGTTTTTAATCATGTGTATGATTGACGTTTTAAAAGTAATCGACAGGCCTAGTAGGTAGGTAAATGGGCTTAACGTCTCGTCGATAGCGAAGTAATTAGAGACGGTGCAAGTTGCACAGGGAAGAGGGATTGGGGAAGGAATCGGCCATGGCCTTTGTTTATTGACTATTATTCCAAACGAGAGGGCTTTCAAGAGTGCTCACTTTACCGTGAACTGCCTATACACAGTACATCACAACTGTCATACCACTCCCCGGGTTTTCCTGAAACTGGTTTTTTACACCACAACCCCTCATCACCCTCGCCCAGGGTTGCTTCCATCAATTGTGTATTGTACACGAACTTACCATCCCCCACTTCGGAATGTAACCCAGTTAGACGCCGTCGTGGTAAGGTTAGCATCGAGCTAGACGACGCGACGGCCCGAAGAGTCTGGGTGCGCCTGCTGAGGAAATCTCCGACGACCCGTCTTATCTCCATGCGCGTCTCCTAGGTTGAGGTACGCAGCTGAAGACCAGGAGGGTTTGTTGCTGCCGTCAGACGAGAGAGTCTGGTACCTTCTTCCTCTTCCTCCCCCCCCCCCCCCCATCACACTTGTAATCTCCTCACGTATAAAGAGCGGATACCCCCGGGCTCCTCCCTGTAAATTAAATGTTGCCTCCGGGGCTGCAGTAGCGGGCACTAAATTAAGGCTCTGCCGCCAGTTTATCTTGACGCGCCAGCGAAGGAAGGAGACGCGTAATCTAGATTGAAGGTGGCTTAAGACGGGGAGGATCAGGGGCGGGGCCACTTGGCCGACTCTCGCCGACTCTGCCCGAGTGTAATGGGCCGAGCGCGAAGTGGGTATCACGGAGGGGGAGAGGCCGCTTGATTGTTTCGACCGGGCGGACCATAGCTCACCGCCCGCTATCTTGCTGTCTGTTCGGAGCTCTCCTAATCTCTGGTCCCTGTGCCACCCACTCGGCGCTCCTAAACCGGGTCTTACTCGGCTCCTCGTTTAAAATACACAGCGCGGCGAAAATGTATTTTGGCGGTAACCCCCGCCCCCCTCTTCCACCTTCCACCTCCATCCATCTCGTTTGTTATTTCGAGAAATGTTAGATTTATCCTGATAAATAAGCTTAAACCACCGCTCCCCCCCCCTACCACACACAATTTGTCTTAGGTACCACACAGTCGTAATATTATCGTCTTTTAGTAAACTGAAATTCGGAAAGATAAACACTTACGAGGGTATGGGACGTACACTCTTAACCCGAATCTCTGGAAAACCACTGCTTTTTAGCGAGGAAAATTTCACTGGTTGAATAAGTGACAGCCGACTGCAGTGGCGAATTACATATTATTTTTATTGAATGTAGCCGAATAATTACGTAGAATGAACATCTTGTTACAATTTCTCTCTCCAGAAATTAAGTGGGCTACATCAAGTTCGTTAAGAGATGGAGGGCTTAATCAAATAAAATAATTAATTATAATTTCGTTATTTTATTTGCAATAACTACAGAAAAATTCTCTGAACTCAAATTCTCACAGTAAATTGAAATCACTCGCTGTTCTCAACTGACAGCAATTAATAAAATTTATAATTACGACAAAGAAATCAATTAGATTTAATAATGAAAGGTCAGTCCCAGTAGACAGTGTATCAACCTATTCAATTATTTTATAATTTATGCGTCCATATTTGACAGTTCGAATATTTACAATAGAGTCATTATTACACTTCCATTCAGTCCCACCTCAGTTCAGTCCATGTCCCGCCAGTCGCAATATTCTAGAGTCCTCCAAACGCCCTCACGCACAGTAGGCTTCACTCGTCGGTTTCACACCCTCTCGTCCATTCAAGCCACAAACACCTCACTCGCCGTCGTCCCGCAATCTCCAGTCGTCCGCACTTCCCTTCGCTCACGCACACGCGGCCAGGCGGCCTCCATCATAGACCGCCGGCCGCTTGGTTGGATCGGAAATTCTGGCAGGAGAGAGGAGGTCTGTAAAGTCAGCTAGTCTCGCCGCTGTCGGCATTCACGGGATTCCCAGAAAGGGAATCAGGAGGCCGCGAGCGCATCGCTCCATGGAGGGGAGGGCGAGGTGGGTCTCCGATTACGACGTGAGACAGCTGAGTAGGCGCCAGCTGCAGTACGTAATACTGCCCCCTCCTTAAGTCTGTTCGTCCCGAACAGACTACAGAATCAGGATCTTCGTACAGCACCAGTCGGTCGATGTGGACAACCTTAGGCTTTGCGCGAGAGCTCTGTCGGCAAATCCTGTAGACCACTTCATTTATCCGCTTCAAGATCCTGTACGGGCCTTCCCAAGATTTCTGTAGCTTCGGGCAGTATCAGTTCTTATTTGAGGGTTGTACAACCACACCAGCTGTTCTTCTTGAAAAGTCTCCTCTGGTTTTCTTTGGTCATATCGTGTTTTCATTCTGTCACTGTTAATGTTAAGGTGCCTCCAGGCTAACTCACGAATGTCGGTTAACTTCTGGCGTAACTTAATAGCATATTCTGGAATGGCTGCTTCTGCCTCCACTGGACGTCCGAACAGCAGGTCGCCAGGTAGGCGGAGCTCTCTCCTAAACAGCATCCTTGAAGATGTTACCCTTGTGGACTAGTGGATCGCCGAGCGATATGCGAGAAGAAATAAGAGAACCTTTGAGTCCCAATCCCTCTGATTGTCTTCTACGAAGATAGCCAGATACTGTTCCAGGGTACGATTTAGACTCAACCATTCTATCCGACTGAGGGTGTAATGCTGTGGTTCGGAATTTCTTCATTCCTAAAATCCTTGTTGCTTCTTGGAAAATATTTGCTTCAAAATTTCGTCCTTGGTCCGAATGAAGCTCCAGTGGTACTCCAAATTTGGAGAAAACATGCTTGACCAGAGCATTAGCTACTGTGCCTGCCTCTTGGTTTGGCACCGGTATGACCTCGGGCCACTTTGTGAAATAGTCTTGTGCTTCCAAGAAGCACAATCCTAAGCCAGATATGTCCTCCCATCTCGGTCGAATCCCAGTTTCCTTCCACTCCAGTATTGGACGTAAGCTGGGGTCACTTAGCTGACATTTCTTATGTCCTTTTCGTCCCATGTAGATGAACCATCACCCGGTACAGGGCCTTGAATTCTAGTCCTCCTTGCTTTCCACAATACGCCAACCTTCTCCTCATGACGTTCACAATTACGACATAATGGTTCTCATGGTCTCCTGGAGAGTGCATCTGCATTGCTGTGAAGGCGTCCAGACCTGTGGTGTATTTCAAAGTCATATTCTTGCAGGTGCTGTATCCACCGGGCTATTTGACCTTCGGGGTTCTTGAAATTTAGTAGCCAGCATAATGAAGCATGATCAGTTCTTCGGATAAAGTGTCTGCCATAAATATATGGATGAAAATGCCCAATTGCATTCATCACTGTCAAAAGCTGCCTGCGTTTCACACAGTAGTTCCTCTCGGGCTTCTGTAGCACTTTACTGAAGTATTCCAATGGCCGCTATTTTCCATCCTGGATCTGAGATAACACAGCCCCGATTCCAACATCACTAGCATCAGTATCCAGAATTAATTCACCCTCTCTACTCGGGAAGCCCAGTACTGTGTGAGATATCATAATTTCCTTTACTCTATTGAATTCAATTTCGTGCTCTGCGGTCCAACAAAATTTTCTTTTTGCTTCAGTCAAGTAATGCAGAGGTCTGGCAATAGTGGCGAACCCAGGCACAAATCGATGGCAGTAAGCACATAAGCCCAGCAAACTTCGAATTTCAGTTTTATCCTTTGGTTGAAGCCAGTCTCTTATTGCTCTGGTCTTCTCAGGGTCTGTTTCAATCCCATGGGCTGATACGACATGGCCCAATAAATTAACTTTCTTTTGGAAAATGTGGCATTTCTTGGGAACCAATTTCAGATTGGCCACAGCCACTTTCTGAAACACAGAATCTAAGTGTGCGAGGTGTTCTTCAGGTGTCCTTCCTGAGACCGCAGTGTCGTCTATGTACACCTGACAAATATCTAAGGGCAGGACCTTTTACATTAGTCGTTCGAAGGTGGCAGGAGCATTACATAGCCCAAAGGGCATAACCTTGAATTGCCAGGTTCCTTTCCCTTGGACACAAAATGCAGTCTTTTCCTTGTTTTCCCGGGCCACCTCGTAGTGCTAATACCCACTCTTCATGTCTAGAATAGAAAACCACTGTGAACTTACTAGGCTATTCAGGGTGTCGTCTATTCTAGGGAGTGGGTAAGAATCTTTCTTGGTCACATTATTAAGTTGGCGCTAATCAACACAAAATATAATAGAGCCATCTTTCTTTCTAATAAGCACAATGGGAGAAGACCATGGACTGACTGATGGCTCTATCACATCTAAATCCCTCATCTCTTTCATAATACCGTCAATGACCTCATATGAAGCTAGCAGTAGTCGCCTTGCTGGCTGCTTTATGGGTCTGGCATCCCCTATGTCGATGTTGTGGTATGTAACATTAGTTTTGCCAAGGTCATTGCTCTCACAGGAGAAAGCTCCTCTATTTCTCTGTAACGATTATGAAACTGCCCTCTCCTGACGCCAGTTGTGCTTTTATTTTGTTCTTGTCCGCATTTCCCTCATAGCATCTTGAAGTGGACATTCAGTAGGTTGTAGCAGTGAAGCTTCTGGAACATTGGAAGTACCTGCGAGACCTGCTTTCAAAACCCTATTGTGGCCTCCTCTTCTAGGTGGATAGCACGGTCAGCCAAATGAATCATCCTTACAGGCAAACTGTCCAATTTTGAAGAAATCAATGTCCTGGCTACAAAGACAATCGGCTAAAATGCCACCTGCCTGGGCTGGCTCGATTATGCCCAATCGCTTGACGAATTTTCCCTGGCATCTGCCTGGAATAACAACTTCGCTAGAAGCAGGGAGCACAGTTGACTGATTACACACTACTAGACAGCTCATTGGCGAAGATAAATCTCGTCGTTTTTACTCTACCAACTCGGTATTGCCTACACGTAACACCCCAGACGAGTATCAATACATCATCCCAGCTTACGTAAAACATTAAGACCCAAAATGCAGGCGTCCTTTGTTTCTGATATGTATATATTATGCTCTAACTCAAGGTTACCGAGCTGTAAGAGTACCCTTCTCTTGCCTTTGACTGGTGTGGTCTGGCTCGTTACTGCAGTTAAATAGCAGTGATCAATGCTCTTATCGGATGATTGCTGGCGGGAAGGCCCAATAATGTCTGTTCTTACCACTGTTATAGTCGCTCCTGTGTCAACGACCATTTGACAAAAAACATAATCTAGGCTCCCCTCCACCAATATGGCATTGAAGTCTTGTTTCATTGAACGCACCTGCAAAAGCTTTGGGGCCTTCCCTCCAGAAATCTCCGACCTTTGCCCCTCAACACCAGTGTTTACAAGTTTCCCGAAGACATTGTGCTCTCACCTGCTCCTTGGTGCCTGCTCGCTGGCTGTTTCTGCCGCTACTTCTGCTGCTGCTGTTGCTACTGAGGACATTTGGCTCTCAGGTGTCCCGGCTGTCCACACGTCCAACATTCCGTCCGTTTGGGTGGGGGACGGCGAGTCTCCCTAGTGCGCACCGTGGAGGCGATGTCCCTCATGGTCGTCTGCAAGTCCTTCAACATCCTCTTGACGCTGTCGTCCTCCCCTTGATCAAGCATCACTGCCCGCATTGGACGTTGGGGCACTGTTGACTGCCTTGCTGACTCCACTTCCAGTGATCGGGCCAAGGTATCCTGCATGGTGTGAGGCGCCGCTAACCGCACAGCTTGTCAAATTACACATGTGCGTATATACAAGGTTCAAAATTATTCAACTTTTAAGCAGGAAAACTTCTTAAGTGGGAACTTCTTAACAAGGTTTATCTGTATTTACTTTTATAATAATTTCATGTTTTCACTTAACCTACGCACGAAAAAAGTGATTAGGTCCGTGTCAGTGTTAATTTTTTATATGGTGGAATAGCACAGTGTTATCCATCAACCGGGGGAGGGGTTGAAGGGGACAATTGGCTCTCCCTGCTAGGTGTTGTGGTGGGGGAAGGGCAAGTTTTAATCCATTAAAACATACCATTTTAAACATCCTTTAGGAATATACATTTACAGATTACCTGTTATGCATCATCATGAAAATTTTTTACCTTCTGGTAATCAAGTCAAACGTATCGTCTTTTTATATCTCTTGAAATGACACTGGCTCAGTGGTACCCATTTACAGACAACATTTTCCAGAAACCGAAGCTAAACCAAGATTATCAAACGATCAAATTTTTCACGACCGTCGTGGCATTAATGACTCGCATATAATGGCCTGTGTGGTTTCGGTTGGAAAGTCAAGTGGTTTGTGAGAACATATTAACTTTGTTTTCTTCGGCATAGAGAGTTTTAAAATATTCGTTCCTTGCCGTACATGTTACTTTGTCTGGTTGGCGATAATGCCTGTTGTGACGTGCCTAAATTGTGGTTGGCACTTTTTTTTGTTTTGTTTTTAAAGAAATCTTTAATTTATTTTTCGTGTAATATATACGTTCTACTCAGATATATATTATATATATATATATATATATATATATATATATATATATATATATATATATATATATATATATATATATATATATATATAGAGAGAGAGAGAGAGAGAGAGAGAGAGAGAGAGAGAGAGAGTTGAAAACCACTGCACTAGAAAATTATTACTTAGCTGGAACTATCTAAAAATTGTACTGTTTTCCGTGTCGATGAATAATTTAAGTTTACAAAGAAACTTCCCAAGGTTGAACCTCAAATGGTGCTAATTTAATGTACATATTCAATAAAACTTTCAGAATGGTAGAACTGGAGTTGGGATTTGGAATTGTAGGAAAAATCACAACCAAAAACCACTTTATTAACAATGTTGTTGTTACTTATTATTTAGTTCGTGCCTTGTCAGTCACACCAATGCAGCTATTCTTAGTTTCAAGGTCAATGTGGGAAAAATTTACTAATGACAGTAAGTTGTATTTTTACATGTCACCACCTTGCTTGAGATGTTATCAAAACGTTTAAATCTCACCGGTGATAGTAAAATGTTGGAAGATATTTTCTATATTGGATTGATTAATATAAAACGTACTTTACGGATATAAAAACATTTTCGACGTCCGATATGCCGGAGTGGAGGTGGTTGGTGGTCTCTGTTTACCTTGGCCTCCCTCTGGAGTTCGAGACGATGCTCCGCCCCTGGAAGAACACGCAATGTGTATATAGGCTATTGATGCTAAAATGAGCACGTTTGAAACCCTGCTCAAGAACTTCTTGTATGCACGTTGTGTACTCTTCCGTCTTATGTAAGATTAACATTGCCGTGGGCCTCATCACTTTATTCATGCGTTGATCAGGCGAAACTGTGAAACTGTTAGGAAAGTCAATAATTTGCAAATCTGGTAATTTTTACACTTCGATGCATTAAAAAAAATATGAAGATGAAAGAAAATATTGTAAGTTATCGTAAGTTGTTAGCTACTACTTTTTATTTGACTTTAAGATATGGAACTACTTTCCCTCCATCGTTACCAACTTCACTGGGCGTGTGCGGCTCAGTGTGCTTGTTAAAATATATGCATGCAGGGGCAGTGACTTTTCTCTAATGTTAATTCAAATGAGCTCAGTCATTACAAGTATAATCTATCCACAGTTGCTTCCAACTTTCCTGAATTACTTTCAAACTATTCCTCCGCCTCGTACAAAAAAAAAGCATAATAGTTTTAGAAAATTACACCAAAGGGAGAACGCACCACATTATGCGCACCCAACTTGATTATCTTTGGGACAATAACCATCTATTGTAGGCTGTTCACGGTAAAGTGAGCACTTTTTAAGGCCCTCCCTAAAGGCATTAACCCCTAATAAATATATTTTATTACAGTTTCGGGCGTTAGATTCTGAGTGTGTTTTTGAGTGTTTTTAGTCGTATTACAGTATTTACATTAAAAAGTGGTGGAAAGGTAGAAATTAATCGAAAGTAAAATTTAGCAGGGCCTTAAAAAGTTCTCACTTTACCGTGAATAGCCTATACTAGGCATTACCAACACAGCTACGTTCTCGCTGTTTTCATTGACGAGTAGTAACACAAAAGCCCTACACACTTATATCCGGAAAAGTAGTTTTTACTTAATTTAACTGTGCTCAGAGTTGAGGCGTGAAACGCCTACAGAACAAAGCGGTGCTGACCATGTAACTTGCCCTGTATGCATGATCGCACCGCCATGTTCTGCAGGTTTCGTGCGCCGCAACTTTGAACGCGAATATTTGATACAAAAAATACT
This sequence comes from Dryococelus australis, assembly GCA_029891345.1. Lineage (NCBI taxonomy): Eukaryota > Metazoa > Arthropoda > Insecta > Phasmatodea > Phasmatidae > Dryococelus > Dryococelus australis. Next base: position 42,508,407 of record CM057006.1, read on the forward strand.
TTTCCGGAAATATGTGTAGCGCTTTCGTGTTATTATTGGCCCAAAGAAACCGCCTGATGTTAGGGCACAGAGTTTCAAAAAAATCCTGCATATCTCGACGAGGGCTTTCAAAAGTGGCTTAGTTCACCACGGACAGCTGAGTGTGTGCGACATAGCTGGCTGTTGCCCCGCGGCACGTGCTTCATCAATATGTGATCGCGGCAATTAGGAAGCGCTGCGGAGAGCGAGGTCGGGTTGTCACAACCAGCCAGTGGCTGTTGCTGATTCAAGAGTATCGGCTGCCTCTGCCTGGGGAACACTGGCGGCTGAATCAGGCACACTGTGGCGTACCCCCCCCCCCCCCCCCCCAATACTACCCCGTCGCTCTTCCCATTCCCTGTCTCGCAATTAGCACGCCCGTGCCCACGCTTAATAAGGCAGGCTGATTACAAGCCCCGCGCTTCTTGACGACGGTGGGTCCGTACACTGCCTGCTGCAACGTTTCACCGGCTCCCCAGTCAGGCTGATGGGGCGCTTATGGTCGCCAGATGTCTGCGGTTGGTTTCGTTCCTCAACTGGTCACAGTTAGATGCCAGGAGTATCCCAGTTCGATCCTAGGCGTATCCCAGTTAGATCCCAGGTATATCCCAGTTCAATCCCAGGTATACTCCAGTTCGATCCTAGGGGTATGCCAGTTCGATCCCAGGTATATCTCAGTTCGATCCTAACCGTATGCTATTTCGATCCTAGGCGTATCCCAGTGCGATCCCAGGTGTATCCCAGTTCGATCCTACTTGAATTAATACAATTTATAATTACCTCAAAGAAATCAATTTAATTAAACAATTAAAAATCAGTTTCAGCAGACAGTGTATCAATCTATTTAATTATTTCATAAATTATGCGTCCGTATTTGACAGTTCCGATATTTACAATAAAATCCGTATTACATGTCGACTCAGTCCCACCTCAGTTTAGTCCGTGTCCCGCCAGTCCGCAACGTTCTAGAGTTCTCCGAGCGCCCTCACGCACAGTAGCCTTCACTCGCCGGGTTTCACGTCATCTTGTCCATTCACACCACACATGAACACCTCGTCTTCAGTCGTACCGTGCTCTACTTCGCCTCCGTACTCAGCTAGATGGCCTTCGCCAAAGACCGCTGCAGTATTTATAGGTAGAGCGTAAAGTATTTCGCGGATTGAGTTAGCAGAAAGGTAGGCTGGGCTGCCCTCTATGCACTTGAGTTGGTTGCTGTGATCAAGTGAGGCCTCTGTACGGGACTGCTAAACACTCACTCGCACAAATGCTCCCTGCGTCTTACTGGCTTACGGTTAAACGGGGCGTGTCTAAATAGCTGTCGTCCGATCACTACAGTAGGAGAAAATAACAAGAGTTTGGAGTCTACGTCGCCTCCGAATGAATTTGTGAACTACTAGTGTCTCTATTTATAGGGTCGTACGGCGCTATCCAGATATTTAGCTAATTCCATAGTTTCGCTGGGTGTCCTAATCCCCAGAATATTCTTGCACCTCCGCTACATTTGTCGGCAGCTCCAGCAGGGGGAAAGAGGAGCTGTGACGCCAGCCAGGAGACTGGCGGCGCAACGAGCTGACCGTCGGTGAACTATTGATGGAGGCGAAACCTGCACGTAACGGGAACTAGTGGTCTTGTGTGAGCTACCGCGCATAACAGTACATTCTGTACCTATAACCTTACTGATAACCTCACTTACGTCTTCTAGACGTATGACTACATTAATTAAGGGCACCGATATAGAAATGTCAGATTTTTAACTTCCTTTGTGGAATGTTCCTGTCAACAGTTCGCACCAATGTGATGTCAGCGGACAAATTATTTGTTCTCCCTCCAGACCACGTGCAGTTGATGCGCCAGATTTATCGGAGATTGAATTACGTATCATGTACACAGATACGCTTCTAAATCGGAAACGAAACAATTTGTATACATTTTGCGCATTGCAGAGGTAATGGAATACAGCCCTGGATTTAACGGCGATGTGCTGGAGTGAAACAGAAATAAAAAATTTAAAGTGTTGCAGTATGAAAATTGTGTCAAAAAATTGGCTAGTCTGTCAAAAGGTGCAGTTTCATCTAACATCAGATATGTGTTACCACCAGAGAGAAAAAATGCTCTTGATGCCTTTATCGCGGTTTTCCCATGTACAGTCCTAATAGGAATCTCTAAAAAAAAATTCTAGAAATGTTCTTTGATCATTATTTATTTTAATGTAAATTTAAGAAACCCAAAATGACAGAGTATGACAAATTATACTAAATAAATCTTGTTTTTATATTTAATGTCCCGTGAGATTATACTACTGACAAGTTGGGCTACTTAACCATTTCCTGCCAGCTGTTGCTACCCATGCCATGTGTCATGTGTCTTTGGATTATTTTCCACTTAAAGAGATACAAAATAGTTTAAAATTAGCTCATTATGGCTATAATAATTTTAGTGCTAGATACAGGTCTAAGTATCGCCTATTGGCCAGAGTAACCTCGCCCCCCGTAGTAAAGGCTGTTCACGGCAATGTGAGCACTTTTGAGGCCCTAGTTACATTTTTCCTATCGGCTAATTTTATAATTTCACCACTTTTAAAATAAATATTACCATGTAAGTAATAACACACGGTGTATATATTTTACCGGACTCGAAAGTTAACGTCTGAGGTAACTAACTATATTTATTGACTATTTGAGAGGGCGTCAAAAATTGCTCACTTTACCGTGAATGTCCCTACAAATACATTTCCTCATTTTGTGTAATGTTAGCTTTGCCGTGGTCAGCATTCTCGGCCCCTAGCCTGGTGCCACGTCATCTATTCTTCACTTTCACTGGCTGATGTATCGACGGATTATACGGCCGCCGTGGTGGAAGGTTTGACCGAGCGACCTGTTGCCGCCATCGCCTCATCTCGTTGGGACCGCGGGCGAGGCAGGAGATCCAAGTACCCATAACTCGTCGTGGTTCTTTGTGGAAAGTGTGGCACCGCGTGGCTGTTCCCGAATCACTGGTCAGAGCCTGGCGGAGATTCGGTGATTTTTTTTTTTTTGTGACTGAAGGCAGCTCCCGCCCAGTAAGTGTACTGTTAGTGCTCGTATTGTCGGATCACATAAACTTCTACTTTTTTTTTTTTATCGGCGGGTGAGCGTAACTATCCGGCAATAAGTGAACGAGCACGGCGTAAAAATGGCGTGTCCTATAACTATTGGACGTGGCACATGTATAGACTGTTCACGATAAAGTGAGCACTTTTGTAAGCCCTCTCATATGGAATAATGGTTAGTAAATATATTTCATTTTAGTCTTAGACGTTAACTTTTGAGTCCGGTGGAATCTGCGTACTGTATTTATTACTAACATCACAGTATTTATTTAAACATGTGGTTAAAGGATGAAAAAAGTCTGAAATAAAAAAGTAACTAGGACCTTAAAAGTGTTTACTTTACCTTGAACAGCCTTTAGTGGATAGTTATAGTCTATTCACGGTTTCTTCACACTTTTTGAATCAAACCTTAAAAAAAACACCCCACATGTATGACGTGTTTAGCTATTTCCTAATTATGCTATTTACCACAAGCATTTTATACCTCTGTTAACATAAAATAATGTTATTTTTCGTTAAAATTTAAGTTTAATTATATTTTATTTGTAATTTATAATACTTAATTTATGACAAAAATATTGTAAAACAGAGTAAAAACTATGAGAAAACATGTGTGTTGGTAACGCCTAGTAAGGAATTGTTATGATGCAAAAAATTGTTACACCTAAGTGTGCACGAATTTGTTGCATGGTCCTTTGGTGTAATTTTCTAGATTTTGATCAACTTGGTTTGCACGAGTCGGAGGAATATCCTGGATGTATAACTTTAGCAGGGCTTCAGAAAAGTGTGAAGTAATGGTGAATGGATTATGCACGCATCGTTCATTGTTGTTATTGTAAGGATTATCATTAAATGTAAATGGAAAAACTAATTTAATTTTCCAGGATTGAGTATTTCCTCTTTATTCTGAATTCGTATCATTACCCTGTATGTAAAAAAAATTACCGTTGCCTTATAAATAATTACCAATAACCATGCGTGAATAAAACTACAATGTTTAAATTTTAGGGACATAAATAAATTGCCACGCCATGAAGTACCGGTCTATTATTGGCCTATGTTGTTTGGCAGCGTATGAACCAATTAAATAATGAAATAAAAATCAGCGTATAATTTTAATTGGTAGTTTAAGAAGATATTTTTGTAAGTGAAGTTTTGTTTTACTTGGAAGTGAAATTACTGTTTTTCTTTTTTTATGTTCAAGCTATTTATGTTCAATCTATTTATGTTCAAGCTATTTATATATGTCATTCAATTGTAATAAATAACTAGGGTGTAACATTCTAGGTGCAGTGTCAACCTTCCTTGTGTACTATGTACAGTTTGGACAATGTGGGCTGAATTTGACTTTCTGACTACTCGTTACTAGGCTTTTCACGGTAAAGTGAGCACTTTGGAAGCCTTCTCATTTGGTATAATAGTCGATAAATATATCTTATTTTAGCATTAGACATTAACGTTCGAGTGCAACGGAATCTAAGCACTTTGTTTATTACTTACACGACAATATTGATTGATAAAGGTGGTTAAAGAAGAAAAAATTGCTGAAATAAAGTAACTAGGGCCTCAAAAGTGCTCACTTTACCGTGAACAGCCTTTACTTGGCTGTTTACTCGTTTTGAAAATTGACATATATCTTGTTTGCATTATCGCTTATGACTTCCTATAGAAGTTAACATGTGAGGGTAGATTTTGAATGGGGGTACCGACTAGTGTTTTTTTGTGTTTCAGGTAAGGAGTTCAGATATGCTGGCATGTTTCTAGCTTTGGTGAGTAAAGCCTATACATTTTTTTTTTGTCCCAGAGAGCGCTGGCTAATACACCGGCGTAGCTGCGCCGATTTATTGAAAATAGTTAGGCGATTGAAATTAATATTTGGTTTTAAGTGAACGATAAAACAGAATTCGCCCATGCAATTTAAGTTACCACAAGAAACTCGGTTATGAAATATTTCGCTTCTTCCATACACTGAAATTCCTGAGATTTTCGATGCTGTTCAGTAGTTTGTGATTCAGTTCTTAGATTACTGGCGAAATACCGACACATTTCGTCATAAGGGTCCTCGTAATTTTTCTCTACGAGAACTTCAAGCGGAGGAGCTATCCGTGCTCTTTTGCATTGTGATAGCAGCCAAAATGACGACATTCTTTAGTGATCGCTTAGTGCAAAGGGGGCGACATAAATGCGTATTTTCTTGATTTTACGGGCAGTTGTGGGAGAAATCAATTTTACTTCGGGAATTTTTTGGAGAGAACCGATAATCCTGTCAACTGATTATGGTAGTTAGTCCCGTGCAACTAACGCCCGATCACCACCTTTATGTCGGCAAGGATTTACTGCCTGGAAGAGGAAATTTGCCGTAGACCTACTAGATAACGTAGACACTTTGCTAGGCCACAGAATTTCCGTCTCCAGTGGCCTTGATCGCTTAGGTCTCACGCTGACGTTTGTTCCAAACATGGCTGAGTATATCAGCGCCAAATTTGCAAGTGGTTTGGAGCCCAGAACTATTCGGAGGTCCCATCTTCTTTACCCGTCCTGGGTTCAACTAATCAGCGCAAATCTCAAGACTCTGTTAAGTTTTTCTCAGATGCATTTGAGATTTTTAAATTATTTGTTTAAGTCCATATAAAGCTACGAATTAATATTGGCCTACATAAAAGCGCTTGGTGATGTTTGTTACTCATTTAAAGTGGCTAAACTCGGCGTAGCATGTTTATAATATTACGTGAGCTATACACAGATATGCGTAAACTTACCAAGTATGTTTTTTTTTTGTTGTGGGTGGCGTTCTGTAATTTTATTTGCGTACGTGAGTTATTACCCAAGAGCGATTGACGCAGAGATACAAAAATAATTGATTTCAATACTTCGTGGACATTTCGCAAAGAGTGTGAAGTTGGGTCGGGGGTGTTATTTATGGAGGAGAGTGAGTGAGTGAATGAAGAGATTTGGGCGGCTCTTAACATCGAGGTCTTGAGACCCGATGAGGGTCAAGCGACGTATGGAGCGGCGCCGGAACGCAAGGGTGGTGGAAACGGGAGACTCCCGAGAAAACTCGCCGATCAGCGGCATCGGGGCGACCTCGTTGGGAATCTAACCCGATTCGCCTTGGTGAGAGGCGAGTAGTCTAACCACTAGACCACTGCGGCCTCCGGGATACATCAACTTCAGACATCAAACCATGGAACTTTCGCAGAGTTCGTTGCTCTAGAGATAAACTCGCCTACTCTCCTCCATCGTCTCATGCTTCGTGACTTGCCGTCTCTCCAGCCGCGGTGGTTGAGCGGTTAGCTTGCTCGCCTCCCACCAAGGCGAACCGGGTTCAGTCCCCGGCCAGGTCGCCGGATTTTCGCATGCGGGAATCGTGCCGGACGATGTCGTTGGTTGACGGGTTTTCTCGGGGATCTCCCGTCCCCCAACCCTTTAATTTGGGCGTTGCTCCATACTCACCTGAATCACCCTTATCTGTTCTCAAGACCTCGCTGTTAAGAGCCAACGAAATCTCTTCACTCACTCAGGCACCGTCTCGTGGTCTCTCTGCTCCCGTCTAATGAGAACATCCCAGGAAGGGCGTTGGAGCTCATCACCCAGGTCGCTACAGCTTCTCCGTCCCCCTTCCTGATCGACCCTCGACCGACCAGCGAGTATTTTGATTTGCGATATCTCCCGCCTCGCCAGGTCTTGCGTCTTCTAACCCCCCTTTGACAACACCCCCCCCCCACCACCACCCGAGTTCCCTTCTAATGAAAATACTTTTCCTCCGCGCGCGGCACTCTGGTCATACTTTCTCTAACTAGTTAACGAGGGGGGGGGGGTGCCCGCCCCTTAGCCCCTTTCTCGCGTGTTACCCATCCCAGTCGTTACTTTTAAAACGCGGTAGACCCTCTCACCCCTTCTACCTCCTCCCTGGTTATTACAACCGCGCGGGGGATGCGTCCTTAACGTTAACGGTTATTCTTAACTCCTCACGCCAACCCCCCGGTGAATCGGGCGCCGTAGGAGGGGGGAGGGGAACCGGGTGAAAGTGGGTCGCCCGAGAAAAGTTTCGCGAGACCCTTCCCCCCACGTCACAAACCCTGGAAGGTTCCCGGGGGGTTGGGTGAGGTGGGGGCTGGGGGTACGCGAGTTAAGTAAGCTACTCATCATCGATGCTGCAGGGGGGACGCAGCCAGCCGCGTAATTTACGAGCCGAGTGGGTGTGGGGTGGGGGGAGGGTAGACGGCAAGGAAAGTACTGGCGAGGGTGAACTTGAAGAGAATAAGAAGAAATCCTTCGCTCACCCTCCTTTCTCCTGCCAACCGTGCTAATAAATTTTGTTATTATTTTATTTTTGCTCTCCGCTCTCTCTTGATTATCTGAGCACACCTTCGCGATACCCAGCTAGTAAGCAATTTTGTGTAGACGATTCAGAGTCGGATGAAACGCAACTTCAAACCTTAGAGCTGTTTATGTCGTATTTCCACTGTCCATCCATGCTTTCCATATGTGCTTGACATTGATTCCAAAAGCCTACAGAAATATTGCATGATAATATTGAATTATTTTTTCAAATTATTTGACGAAATATATTTCAAATTCGTGTCGTTTCGAGGCAGCAATAGGAGAAAAGTCAAGTTTTAAAAAATAGGATCTAGAGGCGGGGTACCTGCTGCTATCTGTCAGTTCACACACTTAACCATGTCGTGCATGTGTGAGTTCTTTCCGAACCTAACCAGCTATAACGCTCAAATGAATATGTTTCGTATGTAAAGTAACAAATTTACGAACAGATACCAATAGTTTTATCTTTCCGCGAGCTCTGCACAATTTTTAAAGCAACATATATTTCTTGTACAGCGATTTTGATTACTAGTAATTTATATTGGGCCAGTAATTGTCCGTCTATGTCCTAAACACGTCCTGTTTTTTCCCGAAACCAATTTCCTTGTTTTCGTGTAGCATCCAACTGACACACCAGTTGATGGCGAAAGGATGCATAAACTAAAAGTAAACATTAGTTGAACTGTCGAAATCTTGCCATCTTATATGAGACAGACAGTGCAGATGCTGTGTACTATACTAGGAATTTGGACGGCGCTAGTATATACTTAGCGACGCCACAGGTGGGGCGAAGTATGGACATGTATATACTTGAAGGGAATTGTGATACAGTCCTTAAGCCCCTGTCACACAGTCAAATTTTCGCCTCCAACTATATTTGACAATTACATTTGAGGACAAAATACGGCCATCTAATTTTTTCCTTCCAACTAATTTTATCGAATAATTGTTAATATCTTTGAAAATGTGGCACACTGTCAAATTTTTTTATTGAGATAATCTAATTTGAAATACTATTTAAAAAATTATTTTCATAGTGAGATATTGCTTTAGTTTTTCTATGTGGTCCATTATAGGAAGAAATGTCAGTAATATTGTAATTTATTTTCGTTTCTTTACTAAATTAAAAATTTGTTTACAAGATGTGTTTCCTGCACAATGAAATTAATGCTTCTGGGTTCGTAATATTATGTTCAATATTCACTTAAAATAGCATTCATGCCCAGACAGCTTGTACATAAATTAATTATCTTCATAACTTACGACTACTTCGTTTCCAGCAATTGTTCGATATTTTAAGTATCTTGACGTCCATTTTTTCGTGCGCGATTCTGATTGGCTGGCCCGATTTTCAAATGTTTGATGGAAACTGAAGCTATCCAACTTCCTCTGACAAAAATGCCGGCGTTTATGACGTTGCGATGACGTCATAACTGTTCAACTTTATTTGACCAAACTTATTGGAAGCAGTTTGACGGGAAAATTTGACAGTGTGACATGGGCTATAGCTTCTTGTCGTACTGATGTCCATTGACGAGTGTTGTTATGATGGCAATATAAGTGTGACGTTTTTACAATGTAGTTGCATTGTGCACCGAGAGAGACGGTCAGACGGAAAGTTTTTCCTTTGGAAAATTCCGCCCTCGCCCAGGACGTCTTCCTTCAGCTTCGGTCCTTACCTACTCCTCATTATATCCTTTTGTTCCCTGCATATTCGTTGTAGTGTCTTCCGCCCGGGCAGTGTCCGCTATTGCCTAGGGCGTCGAACCCGAACCCTTCCTAGGCTTTCTTTTCCTTTTGCTTGTGGAACTTCTGATAAGTAGTGTCGGTTCTTCGTATGCTGATGACTCCCTTTTACGACATAAGGGGGGGGGGGGGGGGAGTAACGTGGAGTCATTTCTTTCGAGTGCACTTTCTCCTTGAATATTCATCGCACCCTCGTGGCATCTTAAGACTCGTGGCGCCTTTTTCCGTATGCGCAACGTGTTGTCACTTCTTCGTGGACGTAGGTGCAAACTTTTTCTAGAATAATGCATAAGTAATTGTAATATAGTCTATCCACAGTTTTTCTTCACACAGTCTTTGCAATCAAACCTTTGAAAAATTTCCACATGTCTGCCGTGTTTAGTTATTTGCCAAATTCGTCATATGTCTCAAGTGTTTTATACCTCTGTTGACATAAAATGATCTTATTTTTCGTTAAATTTGTAGGTAAACTATATTTTCTTTGTAATTTATAACATTACATTTATAATAAATTAATATGAAAAAACAAACAGTGAGAAAAAAACGTGTGTTGGTATCACGTAGTAAGAAATAGTTCTCATGCAAAATATCATTACAACTGAGTGCGTACGAGTTCGGCGCGTCGTTCTTTGGTGTGCTACTTTTGTAGACTTAGTTGAGCTTAGTTTGCACGAGGCGGAGGAATATCCGGGAAGTAGAACTTTAGCAGGGCTTCAGGAAAGTGTGAAGTAACCGTGAATGGATTATAATTATTTCTTTATAAAATAAATTGCCTGATGGAACAATTTTTTTCTCACTCAGCCTTGGTTTAAGCATTTTCGGTTTTTTTTTTTTTTTCTTCCCCGGTCGGGCTAAGTCAAGTTTCCTACAACACAATTGTTGCCGAATTTCAAAATCGTATAGTGTTTTCGTGTAAAGGGGGTAAAGGGCGTAACACAATTGAATACACTTGACTGTAGGTTTTTTTATTTTAAGTTCGCTACCTAAATGTTTCTTACGGAACGCGGCACAATGTAACTGGCAAAGTTGAGGTCAAGCTCTCTTGACTTTACGGTTTCGAAATGTTGAAACGTAAAGTCAAAATTAAGTGGCTATTTTGCCGAGGATCAGATGTTAAGTTGAAGAGAATACGTATTTGTAAAGCTATTTTCGTTTCGGTATACTGAGCCTAGCTCGAAGCAAATTTATTGTTAATAACACAACCAGAATGAGAGATAAGTCTGTGAATTTCTGAATAATGGAATATTGAACGAAGAAGTGGAGACCTTTTATATCATTAAAACAAATATACTATAATTCTTAGAAGACATTAACTGCCAACATTGTACTGCTAGTGGAAATAATTACTATTTTGGATATAACATAATTGCAGAGTCTGTCGACAGCTTGGCTAGTGTTTGTTATTATTTTTGTGTATTTGTTGTTTAGTCACATTCTGTGTATTCTGTTACATATGACGTAGCTGTTAAGTTATGTTGTAAAATAATTTTATAAACAAAAAATAGAATATTTTTTATGCAGTCGCTTTTTTTAAAACTTCCACCAGATTTTTGGTACACGATCTTGGCCGAGTGTTAACATTTTCTTCGCAGTATTTTTATGTTTTGTATCTTGTTTATATTCTGCTGGAGTCAAATGCCGTAAACTTGGGATTGTGCGCTATCGCCAGTCTTTGTAGACTCTGATGTAAGTCGCCGGGTTTTCTGTCAGCGCTGTCGTCTCTTGCTGACTGGCCATACTGCGAGGAAAATGCGCGGATATCCGTCGGTTTGATCGCACAGTGTTTTTACTGTCCCGGACGGGGGGCTGGATTTTCATCCCTGTTTTGATGTCTCATTCGCTCGCGTGTTCCGCCGGAGATACCGCGTGGTTCGCAAGCGTGAGGGGGCGAAACGCGGAAAAAAGAAAAAAAAGTTTGCGAGGGCGAAAAGTCGGGGTGCCGTCAACCTCGCAGGATGTCTGGTCAAAGTTTCGTGGCGCCATGCTCAAGACTTATCAAGAATGATTTTCTCTCTCGCTCTCTCTCTCTCTCTCTCTCTCGCTCTCGCTCTCGCTCTCGCTCACTCTCACTCACTCTCTCTCTCCCTCCCTCCCCCCTCGAAATTCCTTCCCCGGCCACTTTTTTTTTCATCCCAAACAGTTGGAAGCGGGGGGAGACTTGTCATCTCGGCGATTGGCTAGCGCCTGTCATATCTCTCCGCTCTGACAGCCACATCGCAACCCCTTGGCTTTATCGAGTGTCGACGCCAAAATTGAACTTTTTTTTTTTTTCATTAGCGTGAGTAATAAGTGAATTCCGGATCTCGCCCAGACTTTTCAGGTTTTGTTTGTGGGAGTTGGGGGAGGAAAAGGAGAGAATCGTATATTACTGCTCGGTTACTTCGACACAACTTCTCATCGATTCGACCCACCGCGACTTGGACCTTCAAACATTTCGTAAAAGCTTTTACAAAATAATCTTACTTGGCATACGCCATAGTTTTTCTTATTCATAGCGTCTGAGGGTTACATTTGCGAAGTATTTGAGGCATTGTAAATTTCTGTATGTGATTCTCTCCTTGAAAAATAAAATAGTTCCCTGTACTTTTTATATACAGTTCCATATTATCATTTTATTTTGGCACATATAAGTAGGGCCACCTTTTTTTTTTCGCGAAATGATTTCAGGACATGTACTTCAAAACACTAGAGCTCAGATCCATTTTTGTAATTGGCTGAGTTTAGCTGTCAGGCGTTGTAGGTGCCTGCCAGCGAATCATGGACACTCAATGTTGCGGTTCCCTAATACTTATTGGCCCAGTCAGGTAAGTAACTGTCTCCCGGCAAAGACACCTGGCCAATAATCAAATGAAAACTGCATGTATGCCATAAGACATTGGAGTCGAGCCTTCGCGTGAAATTTTTCACGAAAAACACGTGGCCCAACATATAAGACACAAATATGTTTACGTGCCATTGTGTTGTATAGCCTACTTGTGCCATACATATATAATCAAAATTTTAAAAAACTATTGTATTCGTTGATGTCAGGTTGGGGTGGATTTAATGCCAGGCGTTTTTTTCAAGATAATGTGTTTTTATATGTCATTGAAATTTCCAAGTACGTGCTCTGAATTGTATACTTTTTTCTGCACGTTTAGACCGAAGACTTTTGTTGTACTGAGTGTTCTGGTTGTAGGTGCATACATTTAATAGCCTGGTTAAGAACATTTTCAGTGCATTTATTAACGCAGTGACTTGTGAAATGTGGACGGATAAATTGTTTATAATTTTATTCGTTAACGGGATTTGGAACCTGACAACATTAATGCATACATTTCAAGTATCAGATCTCGTCGTGAATTTACGCAGTCTCGGTATTCCATAAACACAGCCCGATTATAGCATCGCTCTGTGGGTTGATGTGCTACGATGTTGTCATCACTGCATGGTTTCTTTAAGCTAATGGCTATCATCGTATGTTTCCTCAACGGAAATCAAGGGTTGAAATCTCGGCGTTTATGTAATTCGGTATTATGCATTTGCATGTACGCCAGAATTTTAAAAAGTCCTAGTCACGATAAACTGAGCACTTTTGAAAGCTCTGCCTATGACCTACTTGTATGCACATTGTAATTATTCAGCCGTATATAAAATTGACATTGCTGTGGTTACATGAAAGGGGCAACGTAACGCATTTGTGCACCGTAAAAAAAAATTTGAGGTAAAAATCCCCTAACATGTAAGGGAAGCTAATAACCTCTACATGCAAGGTAAAAAAAAAAAAAAAAAAAAAAAAAATCACCTCTTAAATGTAAAGTAAATTTACTTAACAAATACAGTACTATTCCCTAATCGTATGGGAAAAGTACCTGGCAAAAATAGGGGAAACATCCCATACAAGTAAGGGGAAATTAACTATATTGTATAATGAAATTATATGAATAAATATCCCGTAGTGTTACAAGTGTTATTTCTTTTATTACCTACACCCTCTGACAAATAGTAAGTGGCGAGGATTTAAGTGTTTTAAATCCTCGACACTTACTGGTGAGTGGGCGCGAACCATGGTCCTCTATCACGATAGGCCGATGCGCTATCCATTACACCACCACGACGACAGCATGATAGTGAATATTATCATGTTAAAGCTTGTTTATTCCGCTCCTCCCTCCACGTAGCTGTTGAGACAGTGCTGAAGAGTTGCACGCGTCGTACGGTTATTTTCCCATCCATGTATGGGATTTCCCACTACCATGTAGGTGAATTGTCCTCCAGAGTGTGGCGATTTTACCTTATCTGTAAGGAAAACTACGTTTCCCACCACAAGTTTGCGAATGTTACCTTACACTTGTCAGGTAATTTTCTAATTATTTTTTACAGTGTGGGCATTCAGTTTAATAACATTTCGCATGAAAGGTATTTCTTACTAGACATTACCAACACACCTTTATTATCTCTCCTATTATTCATATTATTTATGAATGAAATATTATTATTTTTAAATAAAATATAAGTAAAAATTCAATATAACCCAAAATAAGATACTTCCATGTTAGCAAAATTTTAGAACGCTTGTGATAGATGACACCTTTAGGGAAACAACCACACACATCATACATGGGATTGTTTTCAAAGGTTTGATTCAAAAAGTATTAAGATACAGCGAATATACTATACTTTTCGTGTGCCACGTCTGGCGATTGGACTCTCATGTTCACTTCGGATGTCAACAAAATGCCAATTTTCTCCCGATTTGGGGCCACGGTGGCTGAGCAGGCGACCTGCTCGCCTCTCACCAAGGCGATCCGGGTTCAATGCCCGGCCGGGTCACTCTGGATTTTCGCATGTCGGAATCGTGTCGGACGATGCCGTTGGTCGGCGAGTTTTCTCGTGGATCTCCCGTTTCCCCCGTCCCTTCATTCCGGCGCTGCTCCGTACTCACCTCAGCCACCCTCGCCGGCTCCGAAGACCTCGATGTTAAGAGCCACCCAAATCTCTTCACTCACTCGCGTTCTCTCGATTTCCACTAGTTTAATCGAAAATTTTTGGTCGGGTAAAGGTTCAAACGTATTCGGCGGATGCGTGGTTCTTGCAGTACTAATCCAGGCTAGCGATAACACAAGCTCCTCAACCCAATTAGTGTTGGCAGTTTGGCGCCGGCAGTGCTTTGTGGCGCTGTCAGCTCGTTGATTCCCGCGTGCTCTCGACGTGGTGAACTTTGCAGCTAAGGTCGCCGACCCAAACTGCGGTTCCAGAGATCGCACACACTTCCGAGCCTATCTTCAGAGAGTATGTGGATTTTGGTTAGCTATAACCTTCAACCGTGAAAGTATATCCTAATGCTGTTCAGCGCTCTCGATACTTGCGACGTACATAGTTCAATTTCGTGAGTGGATGGCACGGATTGTAAGTAATTTGATGCGATTTTCCGATCGTGATCACTTACACATGTCTGTTGTAGCTTCAAGTGCCATCTGACAGACCGTGCTCTGACATCTACAATTTTATCAATATATGAATCCATTTCCTGGTGGAAATGGTTCCTCACTATTTGTTGGGTACTTTGAAAGCTCAAGGTTAGTTGCATATTGTGAATTATTCCACACGCATTTTTGTCTGTAAACGGTTTATCATCGGAATATAAGCAAAGAAACTTCCCAGAACTGGATTGCGAAACGCATCTGCAGACTGTACTTGAGAGTACACGGTACCTCAGAATTATAGATTAAAATTAAACTCGGGCCAGTTTGTCTAGCGGGTTCATTTTTCCCAGAATAACTGGTATAACCTTCCCCAGTAGCCATGCTTTCTTAATTACATTTTGTTTGTATTTATCTTCATGTCTTACATCCCATTTTCGAAGGTTCAACTTCACTTTCACTTGACAACACACCAAAACCTTCTGTTTACACACACATTCGTAAAAAAAAAAGCTACCTAAATGTGCAACGAAACAGTATCGTCAAGTGAAATTAACTGCTACCAACCTTGTCATAGCATATTATTACAGCTGCAGGAATAATGTTCCTGTAAATTCGCCAAGTAGGTATGAGGAGGGCATGAGTCGTTGACTCGTGCCTTTTTTCCAAACCCACTGCTTCTGGAATGGCACTCGCTTTTCCTGTATACAGTAATGCGACTCGTGAGTTTTCCACACAGGGTTTGTATTTAGTGGTAAGGAACATTGCCGTGGTGCTAACTCCATTTCGCCAATCTAGTCTTTCACGTCCTTTCCGTAAGAACATATTCAATTTTAGTTCGACAAACAGACTGTGCCAGATCACAGATAATTACAAGAACCCTCAAGCACAGTTGAGATTGTATAAATATCAAGGCGCAATATTGCTGAATCATTAGCAAACAATAAAAAGAAACTAGCTGAATCCACAGCCATCGGTAAACTTTAGATAACTCCATTGGAAATAGCAAAATTTATTACATACCATGCAATGCATTTAAAAACGCAACTAGTTTTCGCAGCACCAAAAACTTTGATTTAAGCAAAATATTAATAGACTGCACCTACAAGCAGCGAAAAAAATATATCACAAAGATTAATGATTTAATTACAAAAAGTATTCTTTCTTAGCACCCAATTCAATTAAGTTTTAATTTTATTAAAACTACAATAGAAAGGAGGGCAACCGCCATGGCTAATCAAAGCCTCCTATCCAATAAAAAATCATTTAAAACTTAAATAATAAAAGTTCCGGTGGCAAGTAGTCTTGTGAGCCCTTCCAGAGCTCCTACCGTTAAAAAAACCATTGCACGACGACACAGTAGAACATTAAAATAACGCCCTAACGATTGAGTCGTGGAAACGAATAGAAACATTAAGAATTAAATGAACTTGAGTGGCACACAAAGACAACCACGACACGTTAAAAACGAGATTCACAGCAGACGCGACACCGTAGTTAAACCGAAACCAACTTTAGAAGGGCGGCCAAAACCGAATTCGGAAATGGATAGCGCTACAGCACATACAAGCAACTACACACACACACACGCGCTCTCACGCCAAACAGAATTACAAAAACATTTCAAACCTTACCGCGACCAATACTGGCGTTTTCCACGACTCGCCGTTAAAGTGCCCCATCGCTCTCAATCCATGACAGGTGAAATTGTCAGCTTAACATCGTAGTCGTTGAATTCGGCCCTGCTGGACAAAGAAGTGCAGGCAATCCAAGCTCGACAATTACGTGGAACTAGGCATTAGGGTGGATTTACGATTGACTTAACAGTATAAGTGTGCCGTGTGCTTAGAATATAAATCAATGTGTTCAAGAGGGTATTGGTTTATGACTGTCGTGTGCGTTCTTAGCTTCAATTAAGATATAGTTATATTTTATATCTTAGGTTCCAGTCAAGACGAAGTAGCCAGTCAGGGCCCAGTCGCATTTGTTGTTGGCGGGAAACTGTATTTACATCTTGGATTTAGGTAATGTCGTACCGTGAAATGGTATGAAATGAATTATATACCTCTTTATTTAAATAAGAGTTCGAGGTCGTGTTTTATTTCGTGGAAGAGGTGTTTTGCTTTATTTAACATTCTGCAAATTTACTGACGTAAATGCCCAGTATTGGCATAGGCATTCCCTTCTATAAGATACCAAGAGTTTTTTTTTTTCCAAAATAATTACACAAGCAGTAACCGCAAATAATTAAATATAATTTAATAATCTTCCCTCAACAAGGGGGAGAAAGGAAGGGATCCGGGCCGAACAAAGAGTATACCTCAGACCGCAGACATAGAGGCCGCCAACGAATGCAACACGAAAACTCTGACGGCGCAAGACAAACCCGATTACGTCGTGTGGGTTTGCAGATGCAAACTGAAGCCGAACCAATACTGGTGCATCGTAATTCAATCTCCCCGAAATTAAAATTACAACGGGCTGGTCGAGTCCTAAACAATTCAAGCAATAAACAGTTGTGTGAGTGTTAAACTGTGTCGCCATTTCCTCCGAGACGTGAACTCGAGTCCGGAAGGAACATGACGGGTTAATTCAAGAAAAGCTCATGCAACCTAAAAACATTTATAAAAAAAAAATTTACGTTTACGGATGTCGGATAGTGTTTGGTTTTCATTTAAATACTTTTGTAAAATAAATATTAACGGCGGCTTTTCTCTCCGTACCACGCGAAGTATTAAGACTGCCACAGGCATCAAATCCGTGTCGCAATTTTTTATTTGTGGGGGTGGGGTCTTTTTATTATTTCTCAGGTACTTGGGATTTGAGGAATGGTGAAAAAAGAGGGGGGGGGGCGGTTGGCACCTTCGTCCTATTTTTTAGGAAACAATATTAAAATAACAATTTTAATCAGTATTTCAAACATTTATAAGATTATTTCATTTCATTTTGTTTTCAAATTTACAGGTCAGTTTCAGGTTAATGTGACGGTTTTGTGGGGGAGGGGGTGCGGGGGAGTGTCATGACCCGCTGTGACCCCCCCTTTTTTTTTTCTCACCCTCTTGATCGATCACTTGATGACACTGGGCATGTCTGTCCCTGAGGGACCATTACAACACTAACTTCGCGATTTTTTTTTATAGAACCTCACGCGTTAAAAGAAAACGCGAAAACATTTCCTCAGCTTCATTAACCCCCTCGTCCTGCCATAACTGCACATCCTTTTCTCGGCTTGCATGCAAGTTTTCTGGTCGTGTCGTGCTTTCCTAACAGCGTCTTTGGCGTGCCTTGTTGGGCGACAAGGTGTTTGGAATTTTGGGGGGGGGGGGGGGATGGAGGAAGCGCATCACCTGGTCGCTCTCTCCATCCCCCTCACACCACCCTAAGTGCGTTCACTTAGCATAATTAGCAAACTTCAGCACTTCGGGCTGCGTTACGAGGTCTCGTTATGCCCGCCTTGAAAGTATTAACTCTTGCAGCTGAGGCCCTGAGGCGGCTTTTAATGCACCTATGTTGTCGTTTTGCGGGGAAGGTTGGGGGGGAGGGGGCAATCTTGGCGCTACGTTGTTACGGTGCGTGATCTCCCCTCCTATGCGTGTTACGGCGACCTGCCGGCCCTAAGAGGACTGCGTACTAAAATATTTACTGCGAACTCGTTGTTTTCGCATGTACGCATATCTAGGTAAATGGATGTTCTGGGAATACGATTTTTTTTTGCCACGAAAGATAAAAACCAATTATCTTGGGCCGTGTAGCTTTACATTTAAGTAACGCCAAAATAAAAAATTGTAAAAAAAAAATTCTATGCCGTGTTTACTAAAAAGGTCACATGACCAGAGTTATTTGACTGAAATGATTAAGTATTTCTTATTTTAGTCATTAGTTTTTAGTATTTAACGAAACTTCCTAAAATACTAAATTACATAATCGCAACTATCTTTGAACAAGTGACTGTTGACGGTGTCCGAATTGAACGCTACTAAATACTAAAACACTAGTATACTAAATGCTCAAATTCGAACACGATCTTAGAGCTTGCCTGCGTAGTTCACGGTAAAGTGAGCACTTTTGAGGCCCTAGTTAGTTTTTACTTTCAGCCATTTTTTTATCCCTTAACAACTTTTTAAAATAAATATTGCTGTGTAAGTAATAAACACAGTGTTTGTATTCCACTGCACTCGGAAGTTAACGACTAAGCCTACAATAAAATATATTTATGAACCTTTAATTCCAAATAAGAGGGCTTTCAAAAGTGCTCACTTTACCGTGAGCACCCTATAGGCGAAAATTATAAGCAACTAACTATACGTCTGAGGTTTAATCTGTGGGATTTTTTTCATGTTTTTGTGTTTTTAATGCCCTGCAGTTGCTTATGAAATATGGTTTTCCCTCGTATCAATTTTGCAGTGTATAGTATTTCGGTAAGGTTTAAGTACTTTCATTCACTTCTTTGCTTTTTGACAATCAAATTATATTTTCTTGATTTTTGCTCAGTGTGGCGCTTCCCTTGAAACACATCAGTAGTAGGGGCGTGTTCGCCCTAACCCAAAGGGGATGCCGCCTTTTTTTTGAGTGACCTAGATAATTTAACATCAAATTGATTTAAAGGGTCTTGCTGCTCTACCAAGCAACCCGTATACAACAATCTTTCTGCACAGCCTTCCATTTTCCGTAATAATACGCACCCACTAATGCTCCTATTAATTCCTCATTCCTGGCTAAAGCCATGTTTCAGCGCTTTAACTCGTAAGATCTCAAGGTACAAAACCATGATACAGAAATAAATAATAAATGTTTCTATGATTATGTGTCTTTTATGCACAACCATAGAAGTTGTCGTAACGTAGTATAACGCCATGCACCCCATTTTTCTGTTGTCACATAGTTCCTGATATTTCCGCCGGAATGTGCGACCAGTCTAACATGAATAGGCGATGAATTGTCCGAATAGTTTCAAAAAGTACACGACAAGTACACGTCACTGCTATTACGCAAATGTACGTGACAATCCGGAAACAGCCTTAGTTCAACTGAATAACATAAGGAATATGTGCATTGTTCCCGCAACAAAAAGTACTGTAATGAACTAACAGAACCATTTTTTTGCTGGTACTGAAGCATGGTTGCTGCTACCCTGAAGCCCGTGTACAGAGCCTCTTCTGTTGTCACTTGTCTTAATTTTTTTTCAGTGTATTCGTGGCTTCCATGTACCTCCATTGTTTTTCAATTCTTCGATCCCGAAATTTCGCTGCCGCTCTGAGGCGTATATCCAGTTGCGTCATTATTGGTTTTTAAAGTGCTCTTGAATGTAAACACGCTTGGTTCTTACAGGATCCTCGTTGAACTGGTCGATCCTCCGTGGCGAAATTTCGGGCGAAACCTCCGAGATGACTGATTTTTTATGAGCGCTAGCGTGTGCTCCAGAGCCTGTACTGTCGTCACGATTTCCTGTTCTTTCAACATTTATGTTCTTGACCGCGCTAAGTTAATACCGTGAGTCGGTGTTTACTATGCACCTTCAGGGGTAACTTTTGCACCATTAAAAATGTTTTAGTTTTTTGGTGCTGTTTGGTGAAGGGGTAGCACACGTTACCATTGTATATAACATTTAAAAAAATTAATACCTAGCTACACTTAAGTTTCTTTGTTTTTAAATGGTACCAGAATATAACATTTTAAATGGTGCAAACTTACCCCAGCTTGTACCAACTAACCACGGTTTGCGTCATCAAAACGGTTAAATCCCTTATTTCATGATTGCATTGAACCAACACTTTTTACGCGTGTACTACATACACAGACGTTACATTCAAAGGTGGAAATGAATAGCCTGCATATAAGTAGTCTGGTGCACCTGGCGTCCTGGAAAATTACCGGGGTGCCACGGATGACGTCGCACCGAAACCTCCTGCTCTGTCATTCCTCGCCAATGATGGCCATCTTAGATTCCCTTCTTTCCTTTCTGCGCTTTCATTACTTCCAATCTCTTCTGCTATTACATTCCGATTCTTTTTCTTATGCTCTGACATTCCAAAGTTAATTTTCTCATGCTTTCCCATTCTTTCATGTTCCTTCATGTTCCTCTCTCGTCTGTTTTATCCCTTGGGGGTTTTCCCATATACCTTCCAGCCTGCTTTATTTTCCCTCTTATATCCCACCCCATTCCTCCCTGTAATGGTTTACGCGTCCTCCGTCGTCTGCTGTCGGCAGCCATCTTTAATTCTCGCTGCTATTCATTTGCTGTAGGCGGTCATATTTGATTCCCGCACCAGCCACCAGAGTGTGCTAAGTTCTTTATTTGTATGTCCTCCATCTTTAATTCCCGCACCCGCCACGAGTGTGCGAGATTCGACTGTTTGCAGCTAGGAGCGCTGGTATCGATGCGATTATTTTGTTTGTTGGTTGGTTGGTTCACTCGTCGCCTGCAGGGGCTCGCTAGCATCGGGTAGGTGAGTTCAAACGGTGAACGCCAGGAGCGCTGGGAATTATTTTTAATTGTTTGTGAACTCGAAACATGCAGGAGGCGTGCAGGATCGTGCCGACCGCCCTTCGGTCGTCAGTCCGACATCTAGACCACACTACCACCATTGCATGGGAAGTGCTAGGAGAAGAAGTAAAGTAAATACTCGCATCGGCCTACACACTTGTCAGACAGTAAACTTGTCATCTCGAAGAAAATACGATGTTTAATGTCGAATGTACACACGGGAAATAACTGTAGCCACCTCGTGCATGCAAACACAATTTATCCATTGGCGTGAAAAAATACTGTTATTCTAACATTCTGAGTATGTAAAAGTTATATGCATCCATACAGAGCCAATTACCCTGCAAAGTACATGTGTCCCGATTATGTGCGAGCGCTCGCACTTCCGTGAATACAATATAGTGACTGGGGGATATTTTGGGACAGCTCTCTTAGCCACATGCTATCAAAACGCTGATAAGCAGGCAGAAATGGGCAGCTGAATCTGTATATGCTTCTTCCCTTCATTCAAAGCTACATTTCGGCGGTGGTATCGTCTGTTCGTCTGTGTTCGCTATTTTTGTATTGTGTTTCAGTACACAATTTAATTTAAATTGTTATTTTCTTCCAATGGATATAGTTAGTTTAAAAATCTGAGAAATCTAATTTTAAACACGCCGTTTTGTAGCTTTAACGTATTGTAATTAATTTAACTTATTCAAACACAATGTACACAATTGTGTACACTACGCAGGTTTAGATAGTATTTGATCTGTTTTGTACACTGCGGAGCACATTAATAATACTCTTAAAGGCAGTTCACGATAAAGTTAGCGCTTTTGAAATCGACCTTAGAAAAAAGTCACTACCTCTACCTCCAAATTTTTAAACGGCCGCATTGAGTGGCATGCACCCGATAAAGTTGGTAACGATGGATGGAAAGTAGTTCCACATCTTAACGTCAGATAAAAAGTGTTAGGTAACCATCTGTGGGATTTATTTTGCTTTCTGTTTTTTTAATGCATCGAAGTGTAGAAATGAGTGAACTTATAAAATATTTAGTTTTCTATAAATTACACTTGACGGACGCGCGAATAAGTGATGAGGCCCCATGGCAGTGTTAAATTTTCATAAGGCGGTAGAATACATAATATGCGTGCAAGTAGACCTTAAGCAGCGCTTTCAAAAGTGCTCATTTTACCGTGAACAGTCTTTATCTATGGGTAAATGATTCGCAAATCTGCTTACTGGTCCAGGTCATGATCGGTTCATATTACGGTAGCAGAACACAGCCTTGCTGAAGAACGAGTATTATATTTTTTATTTTGTGAATTTTGGCACGTTAATAACAGAACCCATATTACATGCGAGTTGAGGAACTCGAAAGACGTAAAAATTTGGACCGAATTGTTTATATTTGTTGTGGAAAAGTAAAGAATTTATAGGAAAAATAATCGCCCACTCTGGAGTTAGCGCGAGAATGTCCGACTTTGGGTCATTTTGTCGCGGACAGCTTCATTTCGAACCACCGTGTGTAGCCCACGTGTGTGTGGGCGGCGCGCTGTCTCCGAGCTCGCGAGGGCTGCGACTGGAAGTCTAGCGTAGGTTTCGGCGTGCTGTGCGGTGAGTCAACACGCCTGCCTGCTTGTCGATACTGACGAGGACCTCTCGCGTCGTCATCCCCGGGGGCTGGGACCACGTCGGTGGTCAACAACCCCCCCCCCCCCCCACTCTCCATCCTCCGTTAACTCACCCGAGTGCGCCCCTGCGGCCAGCCTGCGACAGAAGCGACGCGTACCCTCCCACTTCAACCTTGCCCTCTCAGTCCAAGTAGGGTGCGACCTACGTTTTCTCGTCGTCCACGACAACTTAGCTCGCTGCGTACACCCTGCACACTGTGGTCGGCCTGGAAACAGTCACCTAGAGCCTAGCCCCTAGTCGGTCAGCGGCCATAGTGTGCAGCTCCGAAATAGGTACGCTTTGACAACACTTGTTCGCACCTTGAATAACCACACATAGAAGTCGCTCCAACCAGACTTACCCCCCCCCCCCCTTCTAGCCGGGTCATGGCGGAGGCGGGGCGGAAAGGAAAAGGGTTCGAGATTATGGTCGAGGGAGGCGAACCCATCCAGGTATAGGCTGTTCACGGTAATATTAGCACTTTTGAAAGCCCTGCTTAAGATCTACTTTTATACACGTTGTGTTCTTCACCCTTATGTAAAATTAACACTGCCATGGGCCTCATCACTTTATTCATGCCTTGGTCAAGAGAAACTGTGAAATTATTAGAAAAGTAAATATTGTACAAATCTGCTCAATTTTTACACTTCGATACATTAAAAAGTACAGAAAGCGAGAGAAATTATTTATTATCTCAAATGGCTACGTAACAATTTTTGTTTGACGTAAATATATGGAACTACTTTCCCCTCCGTCGTTACCAACTTTACTGAGCTCACGTCACTCATTGAGCCCGTAAAAATATATGCAGGTATGGAGAGTGACTTTTTTCTGAGGTTGATTTCAAAAGTGCTCACTTTATCGTGAACGGCTTTTACTAGACTTTCTGTTAGAACACCCGGACATTTCAGTCATTTTGCCAGATCTATACAACCAAATTACCAGATGTGCAGCTCTAGAACTTCGGGTTCTGGCGAAACAGATAGCTCAAGAATACCAAAACTCCCTTTCCATCCCACAACACCAAGAACAACAACAAATAGAAACCGAATCTGTAACAGTAACGAGTAAAGGGGAACACAACTCTCTTATTCTGAACCCACAGCCAAAGAGAACAAGTGTCTCAACCACTCGTCCTCAGAGGTGAAAATCCCAATCATCCCGGTTGAAAACCGGTTCTCTGTATTACAGGAAGTCGGGGACACGACTTCCACTGTGATAACCCCTGGCTCTTCAAGCCCCCCCCCCCCCCCCCCCAACACTTCAACCGGACGCAAAACCTCCACAGAAACAACAGAATTAGCAGACATTTCGTATCGTGGTCCCTGATGCCACGAAATACAATATTATGTTGCAAAAACTGCGCGGAATTAGCAGGGATGGCTTTTCAATTCTTCCAACCTCCCAGGGCTTGCACATCATCACTGCAAACTCCCAACACTTACAGGCAGCCAGAACAATGTTCTCTGCAAACTACATACCACATTTCACCGTCCGTGCAAATGCAGACAAGCCACAAAAGGTAGTTTTCGGCCTCACCCCCACAAAAAACATCCAGTACATCAAAACAGATTTAGAATGCGCCGGCTATGAAGTCAAACACATATACCAGTTTAGTAAAAAGATTTGCAAACACAACCGAACCTTCACAACACACGCTAGAACCCACAAGATTTTTCTCTGTCACTGCGGCGCAGAACACTCCCCCCTCCCCCTTTCTCTCCAGACACTCGCCAAAGTCAATGTGACAGTTGTTCACCCTAGACTCTACCAGAACAGAACAACAGACCTGGCTAGATGCCGGAACTGCCAAGCCCTCGGCCATACCAGGAACTTCTGTTCAATGCCAGCTGTTTCTCCACACTGCGCCGGACCACACCCCGAGAGTGCCTGCATTCAAGCTGAACAACCCTCTAAATGCAGTAATTGCGCTGGACCCCACTCTGCCTTCTCAAAGGATTCCAAGATCCTGGACCTGGTGCAAAAGTGCCAAGTTGCCAAAAATTAAAACAATATCTCTCCAAACAGCTCCTGCGCCGTCCAGGAACACAGTCAATTTCCCAGAACCCAGAAAAACACCATCAAACTTTTCATACGCGCAGGCACACACGAACAACACTCTGGACCACAACCCCCTTGCTACAACACACTCAACACAAAGTTGCACTCCCTTCTCGCCACACCTCACGAAGTTCGCTGGGAGGGATGGAGGACACTCTGCGGGAGCTCCGTGAGTTCATGGAGTTCTTGATGGAGCGCGACTTCAAGTCCCTTCTGGCTCACTTTCGCCCTTACATCCCCGCTGCCCGCAACCTCTCCGACAAGCATGAGAAATATGTGCTTATTCTAGAGGCCATGGTCTCCTCGTATGCGTCGCCCTGATCGCGTTCATGCCCCATGAAAATTCCCCCCGCCACTTTCTGTTCTGGTGCGACTGCGAATTATCATTCACAGCCACACAACACTTGCCGAGCGACAGACGCGAAATTTTATTACTGAAACCAACAGATTACATCACCTAATTTTTGCAAATAATTTACATTAAATCTTACTGCCTTCAACATGCAAAATATAATTCAGAATTCAACTAAGACTGCAATAATTATTGCTGGCCATCTTGTATTAATCAACTGCACAAATTAATTAAATTCAACTCAAATCACATTGTCAAACAGTATAGAACAACACTAGGAATCCAGAACTTTCAACAACTTATTAAGCCCCTTGCATGGCCAGATTGTAAATTTTTTAGTTTTGTAGCATCAGTTATATACGAAATCCAATTGTTTACTATTATTTACAACCTAAAATTTAATACTTAAATTTTTCCGATTCAAAATAAAAGCTGTTCACGGTAAATAACGACAGTGCTCCCATATCTTGAACAACTCCGTTAGCTCCGCCCCACCAAGATCTCTCGGTCAATCAGAGCCCTCTGGCCAAGTAACATACTAATTTCACCTTCTTACCTCGTTTTCTTTGGCTCTGTTTTCGAATCCAACGGGTTTTATGATCAAAAAACAAAGATTCATCAATAAAAACGACTTTCAAACAGTTAATTTACGCCCTCAGCGAAATAAATTGTTAAAATTCATCGACCTATCCATATATTCACTTAGAATTATTGTCCCCTTCTGTCGCCCGTCACAGTACACACAGTATACATACTATACTAATCATCTCATTTCACTTTCACTTCTGTACTATTCTACATATAATAATTCAATGTCACAGCAATTACATATGACATAAAATTCGCGCAATTTAACTTGACCACAACACATAATTACTAGTAACTACCTACGCCACTGCAGTCATGGAAAGCAACTTTAATCGTTTATGTAAATTATTTTGGCAGTGAATTCCGTTTTATTTCTCTCCTACTGTCGCCGGCCCTCTTCACAGGGGGCTAGCGACAGCCTTCAAAAGTCCTGAATTCCAAAATTTTCGCGCAGATTAAATTTATTTTAATTTTAAATTCACCGCGTACCTTTATCCCGTACAGGCAGGGAAAAGGCAGGTAAATATCATAGCTATGGAAACCGCTCCCGGGCGCTATCCTGGGAATACTGTAATATTGTTTGTTAATGAAGCTATTAAAAAAATGTTTGGTGAGAGTGGCGGGAGGAGGGGGGTAGCTTCTCCTTACCTCCACAAAACTAACTGAGAACTGTCTGGGTGGCTAAGGTCCCTTACAAGGGACCGATCCACCCCCGCGCTGAGGGAGTAGCGTCCCAGTGATGTGAAACCGGCGGCCTCCCTCCCCCCCCTTACACAACACAACCTGATCACTCGGCGACACTCCGTGGGGCCGCGGTGGTGCAGTGGTTAGACTATTCGCCTCCCACCTATGCCGACCGAGTTAGATTCCTGGCGGGGTCACACCCGGTTTCTCGCACGTGGGAATCGTGCAGAACGATGCCGCTGGTCGGCGGGTTTTCTCGGGGATATCCCGTTTTCTCCCCGCCCTTTCATTTCGGCGCTGTTCCGTACTCAACGTCGCGAGTCCCTCGTCGGTTCTCGAGACCTCGCTGTTAAGAGCCGCCTTATTCACGTGTTCCTGATTCTTTACAACAAACACATAATGCATATTAAAACTATACACAGAAATGTTTTACAACTCTTAAAATGTAAATTTCTAATTTTTGTACATTGTAAGTAATTCCCATGAATCCGAAATTATGACGCGAAAACGAAGAATTTCTCAAAAGGGAGTGAAGCCGAGCTGTAAAGCCCCTGTCACAGTGTCAAATTTTTCCGTCAAACTGCTTCCAATAAGTTTGGTCAAATACAGCTCGACAGTTATTACGTAATTGAAACATCATAAACGCCGCCATGTTAGCTTGAAAAAGTTGGATGGCTTCAGTTTCCATCAAACATTTGAAAATTAGACGGGTCCTAAAATTTATTTGCTGTTTGACGTCCTCAGCCAATCAGAATCGTGCACGACGAAAATGGACGTCAAGAAACTTAAATAATGGATAACTGCTGGAAACTAAGTAAGTTATGAAGATAATTAATTTATGTAGAATCTGTCAGGGCATGAATGTTATTTTAAGTGAATATTGCACATAATATTACTAACTCAAAGGCCTTCATCTTCATTGTGCGTGAAACATATCTTAAAAGTAAAATTTTAATTATTTAAAGAAACGGATATAAATTACAATATTACTTGTATTTCTACCTGTAATGGACCGCATGGAAAAACAAAAGTAATATCTCACTTTGAAAATAAATTTTAAATAATATTTCAAAATATATTCTTTTAATTAAAAATTTGACAGTGTAACACATTTTCAGACACATTCAAGATTGTTGAATAAAATTTGTTGGTAGGAAAAATTTTAAGGCTGTATTTTTCCTCAAATGTTATTGTCAAATATAGTTGAAGGTAAAAATATGATAGTGTGACAGGGCCCTAAGCCAGACGGTCCCTGTAGATAGCATTCGACCAGTAACTGTAGCATTTACAGCAATGCTACGAATAGATAAGAATGGTAACTTATAATTTGATGATCGTATTTGTAGTAGACAATTAATTAAAACCTATGTTACAGGACTTCGACAATTTTAAAATGTCCCTTCATTAAACAAATGTGACACCACCAAGGCGCCACATGTTCCCCTCTAAAGAAAGTACTTCCAAATGCTGGCTCCAGAATACGATTTTATATTCATTTTCAAGAATTATGTTCGTTGTTAATCTAATAGGACAAACGTTAACAGGACGTCATTGATACAACTTTCCTCTACATGGATGCAAATAATTTTGATGAAATTTTTAAGAAATGCACTGTCAACATACCACATTTGGTTTAAATCGCAAAATGGCTCCCCATATATAACGGAAAAGCTTTATTTTTCCCATTTACACTCTTCTAAAATGCCGGCTAAAGATTATTACTTTCTAATTCGAATCCATAAGTAATTCACTATTAACGTACCGGATTTGGTCGTATTCGATTCAATACTTCCCTAAATTTTAAAGATGCCGCCATTTTTAATATAAGTACCTGAGTTGATCGAATATTATAAAAGTCCGATGCCATTACTAAACACTATATGTGGGCGTAGTTTGGTGAAATTCGGTTTTCGGGTTTAAGAGTTATTGAGCGGGAGGCGGGATGAATAATACAGTCCAGACAGAAATTCGGGTGTTCGTATAGGCTAAAAAGCGACAACCCTAAATAAGAATTTAACAGTCTTCAGAAAGACTAATTTTTTCATAACCTACCTCAAATCTAAGAGAGGAGATGAGCCGGAAGTCCTGAGTACGGATAGGACCTAAGTGCATGTCAGGGTGAGCCTCGTACGCCTAGGCATGCAGGAAAAATACTAATACTAGTACTGTGGCCCGCTCGTAAAAAACAAAAGTTGAGGTTATGTCGCCCACCTTGAAATTTCAAACATTCATAACTATTCAGTTAATGGGCCGATTTTAATGATTCAAAACCATTAGTTTCCCAATTCATGGCACAATACACACAAAAACTTGACCATAAATATGCAACTTTATTACAATTTGGTTTGGTTAGGTCATGTTGGGTGAAGTTTCATCATGTTTCAAATATAGCTTTTACAAGTGCTATATTTGTTTGTCATTTTATGTTAGGTTAGGTTAGTTCTGCAGTATTTTCTTCGTGGCATGTCGACACATGGTCGTTGCTTGATTGGGATTGGGTAAAACTGCGTTTCTGCAAACACGTCTAGCAAAAACGGAATGGATTGTACGTTAGGTTCGAATAGTGATTAGTAAACATAGGTGTATATATACTTCCTACTGCCAATTTGTAATGCAGTTTTATGACATTTAAATTGTTGGAAGTATTTTATTCAGAAACATGTGCATGTCATTTGAAAATTAAGATATAAAAAACGCATTCATCACTGTTGACCATGTGACTTTATAACATAGCCGCGGTTGGGGGGCCATGTTTACCTCCCATGCTAACTTAACCTGAAGTATGCTTGAAAAAAAGAGGGGGGTGGCGGCATAGTCACCGTAAAAACCCCTCAACAGAAAAAAAACATAATTGCATGTAATTTTTTAAGTAGAAAGATATTTCTACTAGAATAGAGAATGGGAAGGGATAATCTTTAATTAAAGATGTTTGAGACACAAGGAGGTAGACTGGTAGGGGGATTTTCCAGTTCTTGTTATGTATTGTTGACCGCTGCGAAGGGGGGGGGGAGGGATGCCACGTGTGTTCGGCAGGCTGGCTTGTGTCCTGTGGAGTGGATGGGGTAAGTGGGTTTCCTCTTTTCCCGTCCTGCACCGTGGAGTAGTCCTTGCTGGAGGACCTCTCCCAGCTTCCTTGAGCAGCGGCCGCGTTACTTACGTCCGGTCCCACAGGGGCACAATGGGGAGGGGGGGGGGGTCAAGCATCGACCTCCGAACCCTTACCTCCCTTATTTGCCCCTTCTTACCCCCAAATACACCACGCAATAATCGACTCTACTTTTTCTCGTCCCTCTTCCGACCTTGTACCCCCGGATGTTTGGCTTGCCTCCTACCAACGCACGCTGCTTAGCTTTCTTTTTTTTTTTTTTTTTTTTTTTACTTCTCTCTCTCTCTCCTTCTTTCTCTTGGTTTCTCTTTTTCCCTGCATCTTTGAAACCAGGTCGGAATACACCCCCCCCCCCCCCCTTCGCACCCTCTAACCCGTCTTCTTACCCCTTTCGTAGCCACAGCCAATTTAGAAAACCGAACCCGGTCATAAATGTTTCATTACGTTCTGCACGAGGGTAGCATACTTCCTGAGAGGATGGCCCTAAAGAGGCAGTGCTCAGTACGCACCGTTGCTGTGTTATTTTCGGCAGTTGCATGCTGCTTTTTGCTTCCTAGTCTAGAGGCAGGCCGTTTGGAAGCGCAGACAGGATGCCGAGGGTTCTGTTCCCGCGCAGATACATGACGACTGGTTCGCTCTTTATAGCCCTCCTCCCGCCATATTTAAAAACTACAAAAAAAAAACAGCATCTAGTGTGCTTGAGTGTGTACTGAGGGCATACTCGAGTTTATGCTAGTGAATTCTTTAGATTTTTTATTTCAATAAATTCAGCGTAATTCAGAGGGTAAGAAAGTATAATCAATTACGTATCCTTACGCCACATGTGAAGGCTTCCATAAAATAGTGTCGAGTGTGCATGTGAGTATACTTAGTGTGTACGTCAGTAATTTCTTATGCATACTTCAGATATTTGCATTAAAACATTTAGCATAATTTAGAAGGTGAGAAGACGTAGCGCTCATGCCACTGGACGGGCAAACCTGTAGGCGGTCGTTAGTAAATAATTACATCAACTTCTCTTAATGTGACAGCTTCCGTACAGTGTACAGTCATTAGAAACAATAAAAATTCGGTTGCCCTTTATTTTGACAAAAATCACACTCTTAAAAAGTTTATCACACAAATTACGACTTTTCATAATTCGCTGCTAACATAAATTTACACTATGCCAAGTAGTACGTTCGTAAAATATATAACGTAAAGCGCGGGGATTTGGTTTTCAATTTTGTTTTCTAAAGCACTGAATCAGTTGTGTACCATTTATCACCAGATTACCTTCTTTGCGCACAGATTATCCTTGCGTAACCCTTCGATTTCGCAAGCATATCAGATCCACATCCGAATCACGTACTATATTCGTTCGTCGCCCAAGTGAAACTGTGATATTATTAGAAAAGTAAATATTTGACAAATATGCTCATTTTTACGCTTCTATACTATAAAAAAAGCAGAGAAAGGAATAATGTAAGTTATCACGAATGGTTACCTAAACTTTTAATTCGA
Source organism: Dryococelus australis (assembly GCA_029891345.1). Taxonomy (NCBI): domain Eukaryota; kingdom Metazoa; phylum Arthropoda; class Insecta; order Phasmatodea; family Phasmatidae; genus Dryococelus; species Dryococelus australis. Next base: position 42,539,421 of record CM057006.1, read on the forward strand.
CGTTAAGATATGGAAGTATTTTCCATCCATCGTTTCAAACTGTACTGGGCGTATGTCAACCAGTGCGCCCGTTATGAGTAATGAATTACAGGCAAGGGCAGTGACATTTTTCTGAGGGTTGATTTCGAAAGTGCTCACTTTACTGTGAACAGCCTTTAACAAAGTGCACTAATTAGGTATCATGTTTTAACGGGCGTCGCTAATTTCAAGGTAGGTCATGGGTGCAGTGTTCCACTCTTTTGTAAAGTTTAAGAGTTTTTTTTTGCATGACGTGTGCAGGCTAGGGTTTAGTGATTCCAGGGACCATCCGTGTAGTTGGCCTAACTTCTAAATTATTTATATTTTGATCGCCGTTCAAAATTGAGTTTCGGTAAGCCGGTTCACTGCATGCTGTCTGGATTTCACGTGTAATTTTTTTTTTTTTAATCAAATTCTTGTTAGAAAGTTTGTGCATAGTAACAGTGGTTGAATGGGCCTTCGTGTGTGTTGCTCTTGATAGTACCTGTTTTTAACACTGCACTCGTTGTCTTTCGGACCAGTGCCTCTTTTTTTAAGTGATCCATTTTTGGGTTTTGGTATATTGGTATTAGATGTACGTGGAGCTTGGTATTAAACGACAACGTAATCCTTGCACCTTTTTTGGAACTATGCTAAGTAAATCTATGCGCTTTAGATCTGATGTACTGTGGCGGAGTATTTCCTTTTAATATGCTTTCTTCTGTTGTCTTTTTTTTTAATTCATTTCATCGTGTACAATTTTTCAATGCTTCTTTCACTGCTAATTGGGAGGCTTTCAATGGAGGCAATCAAATGGTATGGCATTTTGGTGGCATTTATTGCGTAATGTATATTTTGGGTGAGTCAGATTTATAAAATGAGAAGCATTGAATGTGAGTTACTTTATTTGGCAGTGTCATGCTTTACTTTGTTACTTGCTAATGTTAAGTTTTAGTGGTTAACACGCCACCATCATAATTTCACAGATCTACTTGACAAACGCACGAATAACGTGACTTGGTCCATGCCAATGTTAATTTTACATACGGTGGGAAAATACACATTATGCAAACGAGTATATCTTAAGCAGGGCTGTTGAAAGTGCTCAGTTTACCTTGACCAGCGTTGAAAGTGCTCAGTTTACCTTGACCTCATGTGTCGGTCTGATTTGAAAGACGTATTCACGTAGAAATTTTGGAGGAGTCATAGCTGTCCCCGTTTCGCACACTTCACCATCGAGAACGAAACGGGTGCCCTAGTCTTCCCTTCTGTGAAAGTATGCTTTTAAAATAGGAAATGCAGTTACCATTTACAACCTTGAAAGACCATATACGGTTGTGTCTTACTGTGGTTGAACGTGATATACCTTAACCACATGGCAAGTGGAACCACAAGTGCACTCTATTCGTCACGATATAATACAGGTTCCTACATTTCCTAATTATGGTTTTAATTTATGCGGTGAATTATTTTTTAAATACTATATCAGTAATATTTTTCTTCTTGAAACTCATGAACCTTGTAATGACGTATTTGAACTATAGTCCATTCACAGTTACTTACAACTTTTCTGAAGCCTCGCTTTAAGTTCTACTTCCAGGCCAGGATATTCCTCCGCCTTACGCAAGCAAGGTTTAGAAAACTACACCAGAGTGCCAACGCACCTCATTCGTGCGCGCTCCGTGTAATACTGGTTTGCATAAGAACTATTTCTTACTAGGCATTACCAACAGGCATATTTTTGCTCCGTGTTTACACGTATCAGCTACACGTGTAATATTATAATTTAAACAAAAAATATAAGTAAAGTTCGATTCAACCAAAAACGAGGTAATTTAATGTTAACACGTGTATAAAATACTTGTCGTACATAGCATGGTTAGGAAGTAGCGAGACACCACGTCATACATGGAATGATTTTTCAAAGGTTTGATTCAAAAAGTGTGAAAAAACCGTGAGTAGTCTACGAACCTTTTTGTGCGCTTATTCCGATTAGGTTTCTTCGTATTTTTAAAACTCCGCCAGTGGGTTTACAGCGGAAATATTTCTCACACATGAGCTCAATACGCCCACACATGAGCTCAATACGCCCTGCGTAAGGAAACAAACTCGCTGTTGCATAACACAAAATAGCAGGCTGTAAAAGCGACCCCCCCTTGTGTCGGCGCTTGCAGCCCCGCGCGTTACGTATTCATAGTTTGTATGTTATACAGTTACGGCTCTTCCATGCTTCTGCATAAGCCATGAGGTTTTCACGTAACAGCTGTATGGCACACAAGGGCGACGCAAGGATCGATAAGATAGGGTAACGTTTCATTCCTGAGTAGACAGGGCGGAATCCATTTGCTTTGCCTGGGTGATCGCAGTGTCAAGTACGCCGGTAGATATCTGGCCTTGTAACCAGCGGAACGATATATGTTGTATAGGTATCGTGCCTATAGACTATTTTCGATATATTCGTAAGTAGTAGGAAAATTGGTCTACTGGCACAGAGGGATCCAGATCCGTCACCAGTTTTTGGATTACGTCATTTCCGGCCGCCATATTGGATTACATCATTTCCTGCCACCATATTGGATTCCATTTCTTCCTGCTCTATCATTCCACCTCAGCATCCACCATCTTGGATTACATTTATTAATGCTATATCGTCCTGGCCATGTGACCGCCATCTTGGATTCCACCTCTCGCCTATGCTCGACAACTATCATGTCTGCCATCTTTTTTCTGTCCGTCATCTTGTTTCCCACTCTATGCACCTATGCACGGACACCTACCTACTGCTCTATCTACCCACAAACCCACTGTTCTTTCCTTCTCACCTACACACTGCCCTACCAAACTACATACACTCTTACCTAACCACATACTGTTCTACACACCTACCTGCCACCCCGCCCATGTACCCACTGCTCTACACACCTACCTACAAACCCACTGCTCTAACCAACTGCTCTACCTGACTACCCACTCACTATTATACCTCAATACCAATCTTCTTACTTACTGGCATACCTACCATTCTACCCAACTGCTGTTCTTACAACTTACTGCTTTACCCACCTACCCACCAACCCACTGCTCTACCCACCTCTCCGCCAACACATTGTTCTACCCACCTAACTACCTACCTGCTAAACACTCACCCTCATTTAATATTACCCTACAACTGCTCTACTTACAGCTGTACCCACCTACCTAACACTCCATCCTCCCATCCTACTACCCATTTCTCTAGCTTCCACTCTAACCACCTACTCGCATACCTACTACTCTACCCATCCCACTACCCAAAACTCTACCCACTTCTCTACCCACCAACCGATTACTCTACCCACTTACCTATATAACAACCAACCTACCTAACCACTGCTTTATCTACTGTCCTACCCAAAGCTCTAAACACCTACACACCTACCCAGTGCACTACCCACCACTCAACCCATTTACCCAACATTCTACCCATCTACCCACCACTCTACCAATCTACCCACCACTCCACCCAACTACTCACTGCTCTATCCACCTACCTAGCACTCTATTTACCTAATCCAACATTTTACGTACCTATCACTCCATCCACCCATCTACGTATTGCTCCACTCGTCCATTTACCTGCCCACTCACTTATTGCTCTACCTACCTACCCCAACTACTCACCACTACACATATCTAAAAATCTGCCCACCTACTTACTGCTCTATGCACTTATGTACCCACCTCTCTAACCACACACCCATCACTCCACCCATCTACCTATAACTCTAACCACCTACTCACCTACCTACTGCTCGGCACACCTACCTACCGCTCTAGCCACCGACCCACTTCACAACCCAAAAGTCTACCTACATCATTGTCCAAAAGTCTACCCACCTCACTCCACTAATCCATTGGTCTACCCACCACTCAACTTACCTACCTACATACCTACTGCTCTGCATACTGCACTTCTTTCCACTCTAACCACCTACCACTCTACCCACCTACCTACCACTCTACCCACCTACCTACCACTCTACCCACCTACCTACCACTCTACCCACCTACCTACCACTCTACCCACCTACCTACCACTCTACTAACCTACTTACAAATCTAATATATCCACCCTGTCGCTGCCCTACCCACCCCTCTATGCACCTACCTACCTACAGCTCTACCCATCTACACACCCACCCACCTACCTACCACTCTATCTACCCATCCACCTTTCACCCTACCATCCTACCCACATTCCTAAAGCTCTACTAACCTACACACATACCTGCTGCTCTACCCTTCTAACCAACTGCCTACCCACACACCCTTGCACTTATTATTTTCCCACCTACCCATTGCTCCATCCACCTACCGAACACCTAACCACATCCTGCTATACACACCTACTCACCATTCCAACAAATGCTCTACCCATGTCCCTACCACTCTACATACTTACCTACATACCCACTGCTCTAACCACCTCCCCGCCAACACATTGCTCTACCCACCTTATCACCTACTGCTCTACCCACTTCCATACCGACCTACCCACCTTTGGCTCAACTCAAATACTCACCCACCCTCCACCAATCCTACCTGCCACTCTTCATACCTAACACTTATTATCCTAATTACTGGCTTACTTATGGTTCTATCCACATACCCACTAAACACTCATCCTCCTCTATAATTACCCACCAACTACTCTACTTACAGCTGTACCCACCTACCTAACACTTTACCTGCCTACCCACTGCTCTACCTACCATGCTAACCACCTGCTCACCTACCTACTGCTCTACCAGTGATGAGCCTACATACAATTCATATCATCAGACTAACCAACAAAATATTCAAGCCATACATTTCGACCTTTTATACTAACCAACTCACCTGTCATCATACTTCGTGTCCTCATGTTTAATAGCCATACAGGCATGTCACGTTCAGAGACGAAGCTATTCCATCAAAAAAACTTCCACCTGCAGTCAACCCAAACTACTACAATGTTCTTATTCACACATTTCAGGCATCGCTACTACCATATTGATAGGCCATACAAGCAAGAGACACCGACAAATCAGTCAACCAATGAACATACCCAGCTCATCATATAGAAAAGGTAAAAAAAAAAACTGACCTCACATCTCTAGCAAAATCTCTAAAGAGGTTATACCCCTCGAAAAGTAGACACGAATGCAGCTAACCAAGTTGCAAAGGAGATGAAGGCAAAGAGTAGGGGAGGACGAGACTAGTTTCAACATTGCTGCTAGGGAGGTGCTTGTCGACGATAGGGAATTTGTCCTCCATTACCCTACAAATCAACACCTTTACCTAGCCACCATCCAATACTACAAAAAAGAAAAGAAAAATCGCAAAAATTGGGGGAAAATGTACCAAAATTCGTAACTCTAGCAAATCTGTCATAAAATCATTATCATCAGACACCAGCCAAATATCATACCACCCATCATAACAAACCACCTGGTTATACCAACCATCCACACCAATAAAAATGCTAATGATGACACCTCAGGCATACAAAACAAAATATGAGAATCCTTGCTGACCAGGGGTATTGGGTAATATACCGACCACACAACCTGGCATACCAACATAGTATACCATCTGAATATATCAACTAAAACGTACAGCCCCAAAACCATATTCCCTCTAACCCAAGCATACCTCAATCATACTATTAACAATACAGACCATATCAACCACCATACTGCTGACTTACTGATCAGTCGTAATAGCCAAATATATTGACTACCATTTCAGCCCATCTAACTTCAGCAGTTACGCATAACAATCAAGCCACACCGGCCACTGTAACTCATGCATACCATAAGGTCTACCAAGCACACCAGACGAAATATACTGATTGTTCAACCTCTTAGTAAAACTCGAGCATACCTCAACCATTCAGTATACAGACTGACCTTACGAAAAAAAAATTACTTACTGCTCTACTGGTTGACACCAGCCAAATATCAGCCATCTCCTATATCCAGAGAAAAATTCAATTCAACCACACCACCAAATACACCAACCACAATATCCATCATAACTCAAGTATACCAAGCAACTCTACTGCTGAAGCCAGCCCATGACCTACTTGCTCTACCAACAAACACCACATATACCTATAAAAACCATAACTATAGCATACATTAAAAAATTCATCCACACAGACCATACAGTCCATGCCAGTAACACATTCAATTAATTCTCATACTATCCACCATGCTGACTGACACCAGTCAAATACACTGGCCATCCATACCTCATACTATAACTCAAGCATGCCTTGGCATTACAGAACTAACCGATACACACATAATATCCTCACAATTCGACATTACCAACAATCGCAAGACAGATGAAAAACATATCACCCATCATACCAACTGTACCATCCATATTAACCCAAGTATACTAAGTAAATTTATCGTATAGACCAACCCACAACACGAACATTCTTACCATCTGTCAACGTAACATTATCGACTATTACCAGGTATCACGTTATGATGTCACATTACCATCATGTCGGGCCACAGGTGAGCTCGACCCTTGGCCATTGATCCATCAATCCACCAATCTGCCAACCCAGCGATCTGCCAATCCACAGCTCCATCGATCCACCACCACCACCATCTCATGTAATTGGCCAGCTGTAATCATGTGGCAACTCGATGATTGACTCGTCGAATAATGTAATAATGGTGCAATAAGATTGGTTGTTTGTTAATTTTTCCTTGTGTAGGAACTTAGAATTTTTCGTGTGTGTAGGGAGTTTGTTTCTCACACCTAACTTAATAAAATTTATGCTATACATAATTATGTTTATTCTTATTGTATATATTCATAAACACTTATCTCATATATATAATTTTTATATGCCTGTCATATATATTAAAATATACATTCCTATCTTATATATATATATTTCTGTCTTATATATAATAGTACCTGCATGTTTTTTATTCTGAGGCGAATAAGTATTTGGGTTTTCTCAGAGTACTCCCATACTGCGAATATGAAGGTCTGGTTTTAACCTTGACGCCCATGGAGCCGCGACATGCATCATCGCTAACCAAAGTCGTACATGAATGGTTGAGTCCTACAACCCAAGGTAAAATTTTTACAAGCCTTGACATGGGGTAGAGTGGTTATGACTAAGTTAAAAAATTATACTGAGTGACTTGGTACACTTGGGTTAACATGGATGTTATGGTGGGTATGTTGGGTGATATGGCTGGTATAATACTCAGTAGTCCTGGTCAGAAGTGTTACTCGTATTTTTGTTTTGTGTGTATGAGATGTGGTGGTATGCATTTGTTGCTATTGGAATGGATGTTTGGTACAATAAGGTGGTTTGTTTAATGAGTGATATGGTATTTGACTGGTGTCTGATGACAATGATTTAATGACAGGTATGCTAGAGTTACGAATTTTGGTACATTTTTTCCCAATGTTTACGTTTTTTCTTTTCTTTTTTGCAGTATTGGATGGTGGCTAGGTAAAGGTAGATGTTGATTTGTAGGGTAATGGGGGACAAATTTCCTATTGTCGACAAGCACCTCCCTAGCAGAAATGTTGAAACTAGTCTAGTCCTCCCCTAATGTTCGCCTTCATCTCCTTTGCAACTTGGTTAGCTGTACTCGCGTCTACTGTTCGAGTGGTATTACCTCTCGAAAGATTTCGCTAGATGTGAGGTGTCTCTTTTTTTTTACCTTTTCTATATGATGAGCTGGGTATGTTCATTGTTTGACTGGTTTGTCGGTGTCTCTTGCTTGAATGGCCTATCAGTATGGTAGTAATGATGCCTGAAATGTGTTAATGGGAACATTATAGTAGTTTGGGTTGACTGCAGGGAGAAGTTTTTTATGGAATAGCTTTGTCTCTGTATGTGACATGCATGTATGGCTATTAAACAGGTGGGAAGGAGGTATGATGACAGGTGAGATGATAGTATAAAAGGTCGATATGTATGGCTTGAAAATTTAGTGGGTTAGTCTGATGATTTGAACTGTATGTAGGCTCATCATTGGTAGAGTAGTAGGTAAATGAGTAAGTGGTTAGAATGGTACGTAGAGCATTGGGTAGGGGGGTAGGTGTGTAGAGCAGTGGGTATGTAGGTAGGGTGCAGAGGTGTGTGTGTGAATGTGCGGAGTGCCATGTGGCGCATGCAGAGATGTGTGCTGAGGGCACGGATATGAGTGTGTGTTTAGGGTGCGGAGAGTTGTGTTGAGGGTGTGGTGATTTGTGCGGAGAGTTGTGCGATTCCTGCGGAGGGTTTAAAGATGAGTGCACAGTCAGCAGGGTGGAGTCCGTAGTGAGGAGTAAGTAGAGCTGTTGAAATGTGGTTAGGTGAAATGGTAGGCAGTTGGTTAGCTGGGTAAAGCAATAGGTATGTGTGTTGGTTAGTAGAGATTTAGGAATGTGGGTAGGATAGTAGAGTGAGAGGTGGGTGGGTGTGTAGGTGGGTAGAGCTGTAGGTAGGTAGGCGCATAGAGTGGTGGATAGGGCAGTGGCTGGGTGGATATATTAGTTTTGTAATTAGGTTAGTAGAGTGGTGGGTAGATGGGTAGAGTGGTAGGTGGTTAGAGTGTAAAGTAGTGCAGTTGGTACAGCAGTGGGTATGTAGGTAGGTAAGTAGAGTGTAGAGTGGTGAGTAGGTGGTTAGAATTCTAGGTAATGATGTGGGTAGACGTTTGGGTTGTGAAGTGGGTCGGTGGCTAGAGCAATAGGTAGGCAGGTCGAGGAGTAGGTAGGTGGGCCAAGCAGTAGGTAGGTGAGTAGGTGGTTAGAGTGGTAGGTAGAGCAGTGGGTAGGTGTGAAAGAGAGTATAGTGTTAGGTAGGTGGGTACTGCTGTAAGTAGAGCAGTTGGTGGTTAATTATAGAGCAGGGTGAATGTTTAGTGGGTAGGTGGGTAGAACAGTGTTATGGTGGGGAGTTGGTTAGAACAATATGTTGGTGGGGAGGTTTATAGAGTAGTGGGTTTGGTGGGTAGGTTGGTAGAGCAGTGGGTATGTAGGCAAGTATATAGAGTGGTGGGTATGTGGGTAGAGTATTGGTTGGAGTGGTGAGTAGGTGTGTAGAGCAGGAGGTGGTTATGTGGTTGGGTAGGTGGGTGGAGCAATGCGTAGGTGGCTAGGTAGGTGGGAAGGTAAGAAAAGCAGTGGGTGTGTGGGTAGGTAGAATGGTAGGTAGTTGGTTAAATGGGTAGAGCAGTAGGTATGTGTGTAGGTTAGTAGATTTTTAGGAATGTTGGTAGGATGGTAGAGTGAAAGATGGATGGATAGGTAGGTTGAGTGTTGGGTTGGTGGGAGGGTGTGTAGATGGGTAGAGCTGTAGGTAGGTGGATGTGTAGATTGGTTTGTTGTTAGAGATGTGAGTGGGTAGATAGATCAGTAAGTGGTTAGTAGAGTGGTGGGTAGGTGGGTAGAGCAGTATGTGGGTAGAGTGTTATTTTGGTAGGTGGGTAGGGTAGTGGGTAGGTGAATAGATTAGGTTGTATGCAGGTCGGTTAGTTTACTGGTGGGTAGGTCGGTAGCGCAGTATGTAGGTTGGTGTGTGGGTCTAGCAATAGGTAGGTGAGTAGGTAGATGGGTTTTTTGTTAGAGTTGAGGGTAGGTGGGTAGCGCAGTATGTAGGTTGGTGTGTGGGTCTAGCAATAGGTAGGTGAGTAGGTAGATGGGTTTTTTGTTAGAGTTGAGGGTAGGTGGGTAGAGGAGTAAGTATTTAGAGCAGCAGGTGGGTAGAATGGCAGGTATGTTGGTAGGTAAGAAGAGTGGTATTGGGGTACAATAGTGTGTGGGTAGTCAGGTAGAGCAGTTGGTAGGTTTGTAGAGCAGTGGATATGTAGGTAGGTAAGTAGAGCATTGGGTACATGGGCGGAGTGGAAGGTAGGTATATAGAGCAGTAGGGGGTTAGGTAAGAGGAAGGTAGTTTGGTAGGACAGTATGTAAGTGAGAAGGTGAGGTGGAATGATAGAGCGTGATGAAATGGAGTCCAAGATGGTGGATGCTGGGTGAAATTATAGAACAGGAAGAAATGGAATCAAATATGGCGGCTGGAAATGATTTAATCCAAAAAGTTGTCTCTTATATGGACTACTACTTTCGCTCTTTTTTAATCAAACATTAGAATTATACCTCTACGTATGGCGTGTTTTATTGTTTCCAAAATATATCATGTTTCACAAGCGCTTTATACTTCTGTTAAAACCAAAAATATTTTTTTAGGTTAATTGAAATTTTACTTAATTTTGTTTTCATATTACAATTTTATCTATAATTGATATAAAAACAGAGAAAATAGGTGTATTGGTAATGCATAGTAAGAAATAGTTCTTGTGCGAAATATTACTAAACTGAGTGCGCAAGAATGCTTGCGTCATCCCTTTGGCGTAATTTTCTAGACATAATTATGCTGTGGTAGATGAAGATCCTGAAATCAGATCTTAAGCATGGTTTTTGAAAAGTCGGGAGTAACCATGAATAGAGCATCTGCTTCGTTGGACTGCGTGAACTTCGTTTTGCCTGAAGTCCCCTTCTCGTATAGCGTTTTGCGTAACAACGACAAAAGGTCCGTCCCCATTTCGTTTTAACTTAATTCGTTGTTCTGTATCGAATGAGAACTTCAAAAAAAAAAATTATTTACTGAAAAAAAAAAAAATAGCTGTTACTGTAATTTTTGGGGAAAATATCCCAGCGAAATGTTTCCTGGCGTTAACAAAATTACTTGTAATGCTCGTAATTGTTTGCTATCGAATATATAAGGATTGAATTATTTTACTAGCTGAAAGGAACAGTTATGTGGAATATATAATCGCAAACAATTCGATATAGTTTGCATTAAGAGAGATTAATGTGTTAATAGTATGTTTGTTTTATCTTTACGCCACAGGAGAAAGTAGTTCATATATATTTTTGTTACTGCAGTACAAGATTTTCGGATTGCAATTTTATTTTTTTACTAAATATATTGACTCTTTTAAGACTCGAGATCATGGAAGTGTAAGTAAAACATTAAACCGGAAGTAATTATAGTGCAAAAACCAAATATCTTAACATCATCTGTTGTCGAAATGTGATTCCATTTTAAGCTTGCAATCGATCAAGAAGTTTAAGCATTTACCACATTTCTCATTTCAACGAAATAATTTTCAAATGCTTAGTTATGATATGGATAACACTTCTTAATCATAAATTTAACCTTGCTATTCAGAATATTTTTGTACGGAGATGACTCACTGAAATCATGAGAAAGATAAAATGAAAAATTGTTTCTACAAGTTACTGCGCGTTAGCCCGATATCGGTTCATCGGTTTGGAAATCTTAAACGCGATACATACTCTCGGCGTAATCTATTTTACGTGCATTTTGTTCTTATTTCTGAAGGGGAGGATGCTAGGAAAGTGGTGATTAGTTCTCGTGATGATCTCTTGTAGCAAACAAGTATTATGAATGTCCCGCAATGCGAACGGAAGGTTCATGGTGTGGACGCAAGTGGGTCAGATCGAAGAGTTATACACGTCAGAGGTTGGCCCGAGGGGTTATTTTTGCAATTTTCGACTCCCGTGCCGGTGGCAAAGCGACCTAAAGCCACTGAATGTAAAGAATAATGTAGATAGTAAAGGCTGTTCACGGTGAAGTAAGCACTTCTGAAATCAAGTGAAAAAAAGAATCACTGTCCATAATGATCTGTATATAGGCTTTTCACTGTAAAGTGAGCACTTTTGAAAGCCCTGATTAAGATCTACTTGTATGCACATTGTGTATCCTCCCGCCTTATGAAAATATAACATTGCCATGGGTCTCGTCACATTAACCATGTGTCGGTCAAGTGTAACTGTGAAATTATTTGAAACGAAAATGCTCAATTTTGCAATTCGATGTATTAAAAAAAAAAAAAAACAGAAAGTGAAAGAAATATTTTAAGTTATCGCAAATGGTTACCTGACACTTTTTATTCGACGTTAATATATGGTATTTATCATTATCAAGAAAATATTTTACTTTAAAAATAACGCTTTAAGACTATATTCAATAATACCACCACTGTTAAATAAATATTATAATTTATTGCCAAAGTATGTGAAAGTTTTACTTAACCAAAAAAAAGTGTACCTCTATTTTAATGGCGACGGAAGTATAAACCACGTGTGATAGGCCTATATGATTTGTTTATGAAACAAGAAACGTGTTATAAGTAGGCTGATTTTTCAAACGTTCGAGTCGGAAAGTTTCGAGATACCGTGAATAGACTATAGCTATCGTATCTCCCCTCCCCCCAACACCCAAACAGTTACCATGGGCGAATCGACTTGATCACAGAGCTGCCAGCTTCTTCATTTTGTGTTGTTCTTTATATGAGTAGCCCACGTGCATAAGCTGTTAATTCCAGGTCAACCAAAACAAATGAGAACTAACCCAGAAAACATTTTCCATACGAGGACAGCATGGTGTTTTAAAGATATCACGCTTGCTAATATTATTTAGGATCCCTCAAACATACTTAAAAATGGCTTTTTACAGACCGTTGTTATTGAACTTCACAACTTACTTTCCATCAATAAAATAAGAGGTTTGTCACTTGTAATACTATAGGTATGTGTAACTCGATGAATACAATGCATGCCAATTCAGACTCTTGGACATAGCAGCAATGGGGTATCTGATGTGCATGGCAGTGTCGCCCTTATCGCTATGTCGACGGAGTATTACTAAGTACTAATGGAAAATAATGGTCGTGAACTAATTTCGTAGGGTGAAAGGGCATGAGTAGTTCACAACTGTCTCCGATAGTAAAGTTTGCGAAACACACCGATGAGCCATTGCATTATGACAGCAGCGACTCGGGAACTTATCTCACTGAGGATACACATAACATAGTGGCAGCATGGTATATATAGGGTAGGTCCACAGGCTCAGTGTTAGATATATTGGCTGCTTTTCCCATTCTGATGCTGCTGACACTTCTGAGTTCAACAGAGGTCAGATTGTGATGGCATTGCACCTCCGTACCAGCGTCTCTGAAACTACTCGTCTATTTGTTTCGTCTCGTGCTGCTGTCGTAATCACTAACAAAAGTGGTGCAACAATGGGGGAACGACCATGGCGCATTGATGCCAGAGGAAAGTGGAGGTCGTTGCTCATTATCTAGATTGACCGTAGGACCACAGTTCAAGAAAATACACAGAGGTTCAATAGCGATGATCAGGACAATGTTTCACAGCACATGGTACATCGAACGCTGCTGCAGATGGGACTGCGGAGTCGAAGACCCACTCTTACCCCCATGCTGACGGCACATCATCAACAGCAGCTCATGAGGTGGCAAAAAAATCGATACTGGACAGTTGATGATTGGAAAATGGTCGCTCTATCCAATGAATCTCGACTCTTTCATCACATCGATGGCCGAGCACGTGTACGCCAATTGTCATCGCAGGGTATGACACCTGGGTGCACCGTTTGGCAGAGGCAGACTGGAAAATTGTGATGGTCTGGGCGATCTTTTCATTTCGTGGGAAACATCGGAGTCTATTATTCTGACACACCAAACCTTGACAGCTGTCCAATATCTGGACGTTCTTTGGGACCAAGTTGATTCACAGAAACAGTGTTCTCCGCTGGCAACGGCCACTTCCAGCAGGATAATACACCATGGCACACTGCTGGTATTTTGAGGAACTGGTTTGAGGAACTGGTTCGAGGAACATAACTGTGAAATTGCATTAATGCTGTAGCCCCCAAACAGCCCACATATGAACCCAACTGAACATTTTTGGTTTGACTTAGAGAAGCGTGTTCGTGCTTCATCACCACCGCCCTGCACTGTGTACCAACATGAAGACCTGCTGTTGTACTTGTGGTACAGATACTCCAGGATAACTTCCACCACCTTGTTGAATCGATGCCTCACCGTGAGTGGCCGCATTTCTTCAGCTTCAGTCTGAATTTCTATCATGTCGATTTTATGAGCATGGGTAAGGAATATCTCACATTCATTTGATGACACATTATTTGACTTCAGAAATGTACGAAGTTAAGGCATTTTGTGCAGCTTAGGCACAGTTCTTTGGATACGGTGGTATAACTCTCGAGTCAGTGAGGAACATGTAAAAAAAAACAAGAGTTAAGTCCCGTGCTACACAATTTTAGATAAAAGAACAGTAGCTGGTAAAATGTGGATTAAGCATAGACTAAAGATGAGGTAGAACGATTTTCCTCCTCTGTACATGTCCCCAACATTAACTCGCCTGTTGCCAATACAGCTGTCATTCGCATGGTCAACAGTGATTAACGTCTTTCAACAGATCCACACATCTCTATGAATAAATTCTTTGACTGACTTTAATTTATACTGAAAAAATATTTCGTGGCCACTAAATATGCTTTTTTTTTTTTTTTTTTTTTTTTTTTTTTTGGCTACAAAAAGTCTTGTTTCTACCGAAAAAACAAGTTTAGAAGGTTGAATACCAACAAATCACTTTGTGACCGCCACAAAATATTTTTTTTTCTCTGTAAACTAGGTCAGAAGATATGTACAGACATCTCACAGCGCTTAGTTATGTAAACAACAACCTTGCCTCAAATCGTATTTGCGTTGTTCTTGGTTCTTCTAGTAGCAGAAAAAGCAGCCTCGTCTTGGAACATGTAGAGTGGGTACTGCGTAGCTCGCATGAACTCACAAACTATTTTCTTCCCTCTACGGGGTCGCATGTGTACTCGGAGGACTACGCTGAGCCTGCAGGTCACCGAATCCCGAAGGGAAAATACTTTTCCTGCGCCTTATCTAAAAGTGTGGATCCAAGACGAGCCAGTGGCGCGGTGTGGGCTTGGCGCACTGGGTGTGTACGTGGGTGGAGGGTGGGTTGCGCGGTTCTCGCCCAGGCTGTTATCAGCCGCCGCGCATGCGTCTCGCCTTCTAGCATTCCGGTCACGCGCCTGTGATCTGTGTGGATTGAAAAATCGAAAAAGTCGCCCGGCCCTTCTCCTTTTCCTCCCCGTCACACATCCTACCGGGGCCGCCGCCGCCGCTGCTTCTTCTGCTCTGCGATTCCTGGTACACGCTACGCCCTCCAGCTTCCATCCCCGGCGATTCCACCCCCCTCCGCCCCCAACCCCCCTACCGTACCGCGGCAACGTCAGTCCTGAACCCTTTCCACGTGAGGGAATTGGCTCCGGGCCTCTTCCATCGCAACCACCACACACACATGCGCGCCCTCTCCAAACCCCTCGGACTTTGTGCTCTGCCTCGCCGCCGCCAGCTACCAATACATTTTCGCCTTTTCTTCCCTCCCCACAGCCCTCCCGCTAACCCACTTTATCTGTCTTCGTGCTGTCCACTTCATTCACCCCTCTCTTTCATTTACAGTATTTGGCTTCCCGTCTGTTCTTCCCTCGCATCATCAGCGTTGTCTCGTATGAACAGTTTGCACGACCCTCGCTGGGTATTGGACTGCGCGCCGTTTGACTCCCGGATCACACATCCTTTTGTTTCTACGGGAGAAAAAGGATAGGGGGACAAAAATGTTGCGACTTCGAGTTTGCTATCGGAATTTTTGCGTGTAATTGGATTCCTTCCTCGAAGATCTGCCGTAGCGCAGAGTTTCTCCACGTTATGTATGCTACAATTGCACGAATACAAATAGTGATTATTATGTTGAGAATTTAACAGCAAGCAATTGGACCATCCAGAGCGGCGTTCCGAAACGTCACTCCTAGTTTGGAGTAACAGCTGAGGAAAGTCAGAGTAAACGCGGTTTTGGAACGAGCATCATGTAAATACCTTGTTGTGTTTACAAATATATATTGATTAATCAACCAAAGTAAATGCCAAAAGATATTTATCACGTACCCAATCTTTTTCTTTTCCAAAAAAATTGTGTTGTAAATAAACTGTTTTACTTACTATAGATTAACCATAAACATTACGTCTAAAAATGCAACCTACGAACTCTATCACTCGTCATTTGTAATTTTCTCACGAGCAGACCTTTGTGTAATGTGGGTAGGGATACTTGATTGCGATAATACACTGCAGAATTTATTTTCTGTGATACTTAAAAGCTGGAGACGGTTACTGTGCCATAATTGGTCAAAACGCTAGCGTAAAATGAGGAAAGTTGTTGGTTCGCTTTCCGGGTGTGGCATGAATTTGTTTGTACATTTTTCTTAATTGCGTAAGTCTAGTATTTAAGGAAGGGATGGTAAACGAATTTTTACCTATCACATTAAGTGAGGGCCTTTATAAGCAATAATTATTAAACCAAATGTAATAATTACATTAATTTTGTAATTTCTCATCTGCTAGTCCCCACCAGTAGGTATTAAGTGAGAGATACAAATTGGCTTTATAAATATATGTGCTCCAGGGGATTTAGCAAACGAAATGACAGACCAAAAACCAAGCGTATAGTTGTAAGTTTTTCTATTTATAGAAATTACTGATTGTGATTACAATATCCAATTATAACGAACTGTGTTGGTAAGAATGAAATCAGTAACCAAAACGCAGTTACGGTACTGGGGGTAAGTAGACAATGTGATATGTGTTTCGTGACTGTACTATACAAATACCAAAGAACAGTTATATAAGCCTACGTAAATACAAAGTTACTCCTAATTTTTTCCCTTAAAAAAGACCATGGTATTAGTATTCCTGCAATCATTCATTGAGCGAACTACGAACCTCCATTTTCAGTTCACTCTGGTTTTACTTGTGTAATGTTTATGGCGAGCAGCCATTATTTGCAAGAATTCTATGTATGTACTGTTATCGACTTTACAGTTTTGTTAGTAGACGGTAAGTGACGTGTAGTTAATGCTCTGCACGTACGCATTTAAGCTACACAAGTACATGTTGACAGAAACTACTGGAAAAATTGTTCGAAATACTGTAGGCTCAATATTATGACAAGGTCTATAAATGAGGATGGCAAGAACCATTCTCCAAAATACATAAAGATTATTTTTAACGGGTGGAATGTAATTTACGTCCGCAGCGCCCTCGTGGAAACCCGCGAGGGTTGTGGCGTGTTAATGTGTGTCCGAGGCAGCCTCCAGAACAGCAGCCAAAGGGATAAAGCAACCCGATTCACCGAGTGTGAAATAATCGAATGTGTTTTCCCCACAGTTTCGGCCTGCACTGAACTATTTTCGCACACTTGACAGCCTTGCGCGTCTCCTGGATTCGAATCCCTGACGGGGCATTGTTTTTGGAAGTGTGATTATATTAGTCTGCTGACAGTCCCTCGTAATATAATTTTTAGCATAATTTGTGGTCAAGTTAAAAACGGGAATATGTTAATTTGACGTGTTATTCCTTTCCCCGCCGTTATAGTCAATCCTCCCCTCCACTTAGCTAAAATTATCCTTTTTGAACCGATCCCTCGTTCCGCTACAATCGCCAAAGATGATTAGTTAGTTGTTACAAATTGTTTGTGGTTAGCTTTGTACGGTTTATATATATATATATATATATATATATATATATATATATATATATATATATATATATATATATATATATATATATATATATATATATATATATATATATATATATATATATATAGAACATTTCATAGAGTTTTCGGTTATCCGTCTTCACTGGCATATGATTATGTACTAATGTTTGAACACGTTTTCAGAAATATTCAACATAAACCTAAATTTGGTATTCAATTAAATGTAAGCTTAACAGCAGTTAGTATAAAAACTCCGTCTGGAAACAAATATGTAATGTACAAATCTGTGTGGAATACGTGGGATTTTTATTTCGTCGTTTAAGAGGCCGTGTCACTAATTCAATCCCCTATCTCTTATGATGTTATATTTTACGATGGTTTTCTTCGAATACTATAAAGGGTAAAGATATGAAACTTTACATAGTGAAAGTTTATAATAAACTTGTCGGCTTTGCTTATTTAAAATTTATTTATCGTTCAATTTTTTTTTTGCTATGATTAAAATTATGTCAGCCGTTTTTGGGTACAACCAAATTATCTCGAATTAAGTCAAATATTTATAAAAAAAAATTTACACAAAAATCAAAAGGGGAATTAATGTCCTGTATATTTCCTTCCACTCAATACTATTATGGACATACTGGGTGAATTACGGTGCGTATTATTACAACCCAAATGTTCATATGACAACTATCGCGACTGTTGTTGTGGAGATAGGCATTTCTCATCCTGAGTCTCTACGACCTGGTGGTAGCTACCCGGCTCGAGAGACCACCCTCCCTCACTCTCCACTCGCTACTTAGTCACACCCCAATGGCCCCTGACCGTCCGAGCCTCTCATAAACCTGTTTCCCTATCTTTTGCATGTTAATTTTAAAACTGAATTTTCTCGAAAACTATAGGCGGTAATGGTGTGAAATTATATAGAATGAAATCTAGTGTACTTGTCACTTATCCTTATTTCAAATTTATTTATCATTTGGTATCTTCTCAGTATAGCAAAACTTATGTCAATAATTTTTTAATCCATCGGCATAAATTAAAACGAACCCAAAAATTTATAAAAATATGTGAATATTAAAACAGTATAAAGTTTTTATGACTACTGCCTTCCGATCATTATAGTTATAACATTTTTGGGGTGATTTTTACCTATGTTATCAGATATAAACCAATTTACCCTGCAACTTCAGCGAATGCTGAATATTTTGGCGTCAGCTGTCCAGCCTGGCCGTCCATCCTCACTCGGTCACCCCAGGGGTCCTCGACCTTCCCAGGTTTTCTAACACCTACACTAGTGTTCGGTGCTATGCGAAGTAAGTTCGCTTCTCGCCTACAGCGTCGCAGCAACTGCAGTGGACCTGAATTTCGACCCCAGGTTAGGCATAAAATGTGTTACATGGTTGCATAAAAATAATAAAATTCTCTGACTTTTCCAGGTTTTCCTTTTCTCCGCATTTTTCTCCTCTATCTTACATATATGCGACTATCACTTCATTATTGTAAAGAGTTTAATAATTAAAATCCACGTGCTTTAATACACAATATTTTTTAAAATATAATTTATCAACATTTATTATACCGTCCAAGTTAAAGTAATTGTAGCGAGTGGTTGCATAATATGTGCGCTGACTAAAAAAAAAAAAACACCTCGCAGTTTTTACTAATTTTTAGAAACAATATTATATTGTCTTTGTGTATTGGTTTTACATACACACATAAACACTCGTCATTCAGAACGACGTGTACAAACTTGGGCAGGTTATTCTTCAAGAAAAAAAATTGTTAGTTAAATATTGGACACCCATGGTCGATTTCAAATGTAAACGACTGCAGAATCCCTGGAAAGTGAACAACGAAAAGTATAATATGTGAGTTATTATGAAAAGTACGTTAGTTAGAACAAGAAAATTTTAAACCACGATCTTCGATAAAACGAAGGTAATTTACATAGTGTCAACCCTATTATTGTAGAAGATAGGGCATGGCAGCCCTGGTTGTTTATATAAATGCGCCAAACGAAGTATTATCAATGTCTGACAGCAGAATATGAAACACGGGCACAAATCAACAAAAAATATAGGTGCAACTCCCTTAACTCTTTCTGTTTTCGGGAGTTATCTCTTTTGTAAATGGATGTGTGAAACATTTGTGCATACGGATACTGCGGCCTGAACACATGTATTAATATTTAAATTATTTGCTATAAATAATAATATTATTCGTGAACTCTAATAATATTGTTACGTTTTTAAAAGAGTGTGACTTTAATGTGGATAATTATATTTTATATTAAACGTACATGTTGGGGTTAGGGGTACTCAAAGGTGAACACGTTCTAAATTAATTATGGCCCCTGTACTGAAATCAATACCAAATTACATATCGTTACATTTCTTTTACAACTTGTTACGAAATAGTAGTTACTCGTTAAATCGGAGGAGCTCTCGTTAATCTTACTTACTTACATTGTGTTAGATATAAGTGTGATTCGTTATTAAATTACTTGTTTGTATAAAATGCCACTCTGGCTAGTTTCCTATTGTACGACTTCACCTTGTCCGTGATGCCGTAGGCTGAAGACTAGACGCATGTCGGCGGACGGTACGCCCCCCATCTCTGGACGTCTTGCTGAACGCAGTGTCACGACGACAAAGACCTCGTTCGCCGGGTTTCCAGCCGTAATATCTGTCGCACTCGGCCTGCCTAGCGGGGTTTTTGTGCTACCGCGATCAGGCCAGCAAGCCTCTCGCTGCACTTAACAATATTGCGAAGAAGATTTTTAATTAAATCTTTAAAATGATTTATACTCAGAGCGGACACATGGAATAGATACGAAAGAAAGTGGCGTAATGCAGCGTTTCCCAAATGGTGGGTCGCGACCTGGTACCGGGCCACGAAAATAATTTGCCGGGTCGCCTCGCCTCCGCCTTAGAATATCGTAACTCGCAGAGCGATGCGGGGTGGCGCGGGAGAAATAGGCGATATGTTTTTATTGGGTCATGGAAAATAATCCTAGAAATAACTGGGTCACAGGGGAAAAAAAAGTTTGGGAAACGCTGTAACGCAAGACAAAGAGCCAATTATTTGGAGCAAGTACGCACCAGATAACTTGGTAAGAAAGAATTTAAGTAGATGCTCCGTTAAAGGCAAAAAAATAAATTTTACAATTTTACGAAAATATCACAGTCAACAAAACTGAGTGTCATGGGGCCAGGAATAATGAGTTGAATCTATTTCCACTTAGAAGAAAGTGGACTTTCTAGCTAGACAGAATATGTGCTAGCTCTCTAAATACCCCGAAATAATGAAAAAAAAAAAAAAAAGGAGAAAAAAACTACGTGCCAGTATCGTCTCTGAAAGATAAGCTCTATACAGACCATATTCACAGTCAGGGGCCTGATTTGTCCACTGACGAGTACGGAGAAGCAGATGAAGGGTTCGTACAGAAACTACCTTTAACCACAAGGCAACGAGAAGAATGCTGCGTAAGGAAGTCGTCTGCAAATTTATCCGAAGTTAAAAGCTCGATGATAAGCACATCAGGGAAAAGTTCTCTCCCACTTCACCGCCAGTGTGTCGGTTTTACAGCTAAATACTAAAAAACAGCAGCTGAGAACCCATTTGCTCTGAATTTCACGTGCAGCTGAGGTGTAATGAAAACAATCAGTCCTGTGTGTGTGTGTGTGTGTGTCTATACATATACATATACATATACACACACACCTGTGGTGTACATATGTGTTGATTTGTTGAAATTGCCGTTCTTACTTGGAAAATGATTTTGATATTTCTTGGAACCATGCTTAATTATTTCGATATTGATTCAGAGTCTTCAGGAGCGTACAGTATATTAATTGTGGCTTTATTATTTATGTCCAACATACACTTTTTTTTTTTTTTTGTCGTGTTACTTATATGGTAAATTGTATGAGCCATTGCAATAACGAGTAATTAAGTTTGGTTAGAAAGTCGCCGAATGTTCAAGAATTTGTTTAGTCGTAGCAATTATTTAACTGTATACGTCATAAAGTAAAGTATTGTTGGAATAAGAGCAAGAGGTGTCAAAATTATTCATGTTATTTACTTCGTAAACAAGGCTACAATATGTGGGAAATATAGCTTAACTACGAATTTTGTCGTAAAAATCCAATTAGTGTGTTAAAAAGACGAATTATCTTGCCAGTTTTACTTGCACAGTCTAAGTATTGCACGTTACTTAAACATAACACGCAGTTTGGTTTCTTAAACTTCTGCGTAAATGTATCATTTATTTTTATTCTACCTGCCCTAGAAATACGAAATCATTCCCCTGGGCAGTATTCCAGAATCACTAATTTGAAATGGTATTGATCAAAACATACAGAATTAAGAATTAATTTAGCATATTTCTTATGTGTTGGATATGTGTGTGTGAGAGACTCAAGTTGCTGATTCAAAATGCCTGACAACGCAACGCTTAGTCCCTGTGTTTATAGGTTATTCACGTTAACGTGAGAACTTTTGAAAGCCCTCTCAATTGGAATAATAGTCAATAAATATATTTTATTTTAGCCTTAGACGTTAACTTCAAAGTGCGGTGGAATAAACAAACTGTGTTTATTAATTACATGGCAATAATAATAAAAATAAGTTATTAGAGGATAAAAATGGTTGAAAGGAAAAAAGTAACTAGGGCCTCAAAAGCGCTCACTTTACCGTGAACAGCCTATACGCTGTCGAAGTCGACGTCATATCTTGTACCGTTGCCTAGCAACTGTTGTGCTGGATGCAAACAAAAGTGTGATCCAGTAGTTTTCTACGGTATAGTGCGAGTTTTCTTGTCTTTCGCAATATTTGCGTAACAGTAATACCAAGGAGCGACGCTAAATTGTTTGCATTTGGTTGCAATTACGAAAAATTTAGAGAGGCGTGTAAATTCTTTCATCTCGCGAAAGACAAGGTTGACTACTATAGATGTACATTCGTATGTGTCGGTACGTACTTGAGATTCTTTGAAGTAATTATATTTCAAGTGTAATAGTTAAACTCCTTAAGAAAGGCCCAGAAATGCTTCTTTTTTAAATACCATAAATATGGTAAACTGAAATATGCCCATGTTATTTTTATTATTGTCTAAATTGGAGCGAGAAAAACTACAAGTAACAGGTTAAGGCAAGTATTAAATATTCTATGTAGGCTACCAGGCATATTATTAACAGTGGACTAAACTATTAGTATGAAGCCCATGTATTTTACTTAAAAAATTGCCGTTCTCGGTATATCAGTTCATTTTTGCGGGAGACAATATAGGGATCCAAACTTTCTAGCGGCCACGTTTAAGAAGGCCTGAAAGAGAATGGTCCTATAGTTATTGAACGAAACACAACAAAATTGTTTGTTTTTCCTCCCCAGATAAGTGGGAAAGGAGGTACGTTATAGGTTATATTCTGTTGTTACTGATGTTTAACGTATTTGTTAAGCATGGTGATACAACACAAGTTCCAGGTAAACATGCCTTAGCCTGTCCACAGTGGGCACTGGGCAGTTCATAGGAAAGTGGAGTAACTTAGGACGAATTAAAAAATTCCAGTCGATAGGAAATGCGTGCCTAGTAAAGTCAGCTGATTTAAGACTTTAAATATATTTGAAGTAATAACAATTTGTGTATTATAACTCTTGGAGTCAGTAGTCCTTGCACAAATGTATGTTTTGTAGGGTTGGAGAGTAAATTAATAGGGGTAATAATAAATACCTAATGTTTTGTGGGTGGATCTATAGGGGCTGTAATAGTCGTACCCACTTTGTTTTGCTTATTAGTCATATTGCGTGTTAGCTGTGTGAAATGCAGAGGACCTAACCAAGCTAATCCTAACTTCATGATAGCTGAATTACAGGCGGTATGTGTGCTGATGCTCTCGCCACATTTCGGAAAAAGAATAATATTGAATAACAGGAATAAATGACTAATTAGATTGTGTCATTTAACTGTATTATATCTAATATTACCTAACCTAACTATATATAATTTTACTATAGGTGAATCACGAAGGGTGTATGAGCAGATGCTCTGTCGTGCGTCGGAATACGGACAATAAGTACTCGCAGAATTAAATCTTATTTTGAGACGGTTTAATTACCGTATCTTACTCCTGTTAATCCTTGTAATACTTTGTGCAATTCGTTATAGTACATCAGCACACCCAACCCCGGCGCATAGGAATATCTATTGCAGGCGACTTCAGCAGAGAAGTGAAGAGATTTGGTCTTGAGAGCCGATGAGGGTGATTGAAGTTAATATGGAGCGGCGCGGGAATGAAGAGGCGGGGTAAACGAGAGATCCCCGAGAAGACCCGCCGACCAACAGCATCGTCCGACACGATTCCAACTCAACTTGCGAAAGCCCGGCGACCCGGTCAGGGATTTAACCCGGTTCGCCTTGGTGGGAGGCGAGCGTGCTAATCACTCGGCCACCGTGATCCCAACATCGTAAAGCAGTAGTGAGATGAGATGCTCTACAACAGATGATAATTGCGAGCAGTTTAGTGGTCGATTTAATCTCTTTATTCTTTGGTCCTGAATGTGTGCTGTCCACACAGCCAGCAGGCGAAATCGTGGCAAGTACCCTTCCCGTCTTGTGCCTTGTAATCCCTAGGTGCGAGGTCTTTCCTAGCCTTATACCTGCAGGTTGCCCCTTGCTCTTTCAGATGAAGAAGCAACTTTATCTCACCGCCTGAAAGGGGGCCCGGGCGGTAAAATATCTCAAACCAAATTTTATTGACACGGCCTCCTAAGAACTTCGTCTTGCAGCAGTTGAAAGGCTAAAAGGGGAGGAAGTTATTGGGGATTGAGAAACATGGAAGTAAGGAAGTAATGTGTTTTATTTATGCCTTGTGGTTTTTAACTAGAACGCTGGCAGCTCAGCAAACTTTTCTTTTAAAATATTTCCTATTTGTTACAAGTATTGTTTCGGGACAAGCACAGTGTGTGGTGGTAAAGACTATTCACGATAATGTGAGCACTTTAGAATATAACCTTAAAAAAAAAAGTCACTCCCCCTCACGAGCATGTGTTTTAATGAGCCCACTGAGTGACTTTCGCCCAGTAAAGTTGGCAACAACAGATGGGGAGTATTTCCATAGCTTAACGTCGAATAAAAAGTGTTAGGTGATTTGTGATTGAGTTGAAATCATTTCTTTCACTTTATGTTTATTTTAATGCACCGAAGAGTACAAATGAGCAGATTTGTAAAGTATTTACTTTCGTAATTATTTTAAAGTTTCATTTGACCGATGTATGAATAAAGTGATCGGGCCCAAGGTAATGTTAATTTTACATAATGCAGACGAATGCACAACGTGTGTATAAGTAAATCTTAAATATGGCTTTCAAAATTGCTCATTTTACCGTGATCAGCCTATAGAAACTTATCACAGTAAAGTTATTATGGGTGCAAACGTGGCCATAAATATTGTAAGAAATAGTTTTAATGTAAACTTTTTTTTTTGCTCTTGGTGTGATACAATTTCACTTTCACGGCATTTTAATCATCACACGTGTAATTCAAGTATGCAGATTTTATTGTGCAGAGTTTATTCACGACCGCTCCTGATAATGTTCGTGTAGGGCCTGCCTTTTGGTATTTATACTTCGTTCTTTGTGCCTTTGTACTTCGTGAATCAAAACTAAAATAGCTTAGCTGTCTGTCTGTCTCGTCGTTAAACGGACAGCAGGGTATATTGGGAATTTGCGACGGAATTGATATGCGTCCTCGTGATTCTGGCTGGCCTTGGTGTATTTAGTCGTTGCCTCATGGGTAAGAGAACATTTGTGTTGTGAAGACAAACAACGTAGACTTTTTTTTATGTGCATATGTGAAATGCAGGTATACAGTCTCTTTATCGTTTAACTGAGCGCTCGTGAAAGCATCGGAAACACTGCTCATTGTGTACTAACCACCGCACGTAATAATGAATATCGCTGTGCACATCATAAGTGATACAGTCTATAGTCTGTTCGCGATTTTTTCACACTTTTTGAATATAACCTTTGAAAAATCACCACATGTATGCCGTGTGTGGTTTTAGCCTATATATATATATATATATATATATATATATATATATAGTATATCACAAGCGTTTTATACTTATGTTAACATTAAAGTATATTCATTTTCGTTAAATTAAAGTTTTGCCAATATTTTATTTATAAATTATAACATATCATTTATAATAAATGCGAATAAAAACAGTGAGAAAGCATGTGTGTTGGTAGCGCCTAATAAGAAATAGTTATCATATATACTAATATATGAAGAGGTAGTGTTTGTAACTTTGTGTGTTTGTGTGTTTGGATGTAGGAGGTAATCTTCGAAACTACTCATCCGATTTTAAAAATTCTTTCGCCAGTAGAATGCTACGTTATCACTGAGTGTCTTGGGCTATATTTTATTTTAAAAATCAATAGGGATCCCTACTAAAACTCCAATAATGTAACCCAAAGTGTAAATAAATAACCTATAAAATTCCTTACTTTGCGTGCGCTGCGAAAACTATTGATTATAGAACAAAATAATGTACTACGGCTTTGCAGGACGGACAGATTCGGAAAATAAAGCGTGCTGTGTGCTGCGTCCGGCGCCAACCTTAGAAGCTCTACTGCCATTATGGGGAGAGTAACTTTTGTGTTTGCTGGGGATTTTCGACAGACACTCCCTGTAGTTACAAAAGGGACGCGTGCATATATCATCAAAGCATGTCTTAAATCATCTCCCTTATGGAGTTCTATTCAACACCTAAATTAGCGAACGAATATGAGAGCCTATCTTGGTGGAGACACGCATAAAGATTTCCCACAACAATTGCTCAGACTTGGAGAAGGAGTTTTTCCTTCTCTAAATTTGGGCACTAATTCTGCTGAAATCATTTTAAATGAGACATTAGGTCAGATAGTCCACAGTCTGCAGCATATTATAGAAGCAGTATATCCGGGCCTCGAAAATTTACTAGAAAGAGACTTTCACTGGTTGTGTTCCAGGGCAATAGTATCGCCTAGGAACGACACTGTCAATGAAATCAACAATCTCATTATACAAAGAGTTCCCGGCCAAGTCAAAACCTATAAGTCGATTGACACAGTCACCAATGTTGACGATGTCGTCCACTTTCCTCAAGATTTTCTAAATTCGCTTAATCCTTCTGGCTTGCCACCTCACGAACCATCATTAAAAGTCGGTACTCCTATCATGCTTTTAAGGAATATAAGCCCTCCTAACATGTGTAATGGCACAAGATTGCTCATTAAAGACTTGAAAGAAAATTTGATGGTCGCGACCATCCTCACCGGTCCAGCAGCCGGCCAGCTGGCAAACATCCCGAGGATTCCCATGATTCCCACGGATTTGCCAATATCTTTCAAACGGTTGCAATTTCCCGTAAAAACATCGTTCGCGATTACTAGTAATAAGTCCCAGGGTCAAACTTTCTCTTTGGTTGGAATCGACCTACGAAAAGAGTGTTTTTCCCATGGCCAACTATATGTTGGTTTATCACGAGTTGGAAGTCCCGAGAAACAGTACATTTTGCTACCAAACTATAACAGAATGTCAAACATTGTCTACAGAGAATGTCTTAGCCAATAACATATTAAATACTTCTATCTCAGATAAATTGCATTGTAATATAATGTATATTAATATGAAAAATTATAAAAAAAGTAAAAAAATATCAAATAAAAATAGCAAAAAAACTTTAAATTATAAATCATTTAATTGATTATTATATTATGTGCTTTTTTTAATGCTTTAGGAGAGTTTACCCAACCTAATTAACGCCGGGTTAAGCAGTTTTTTTATCTTAATTGCACCCGTGCGAAGCCGGGGCGGGTCGCTAGTACAAAATATAGTTACAAACTGAGTGCGCACTAATTCGGTGCGATGTCCTTTGGTCTAATTTTATAGACTTATTTAAGCTTAATTTGCACAGGGTGGAGGAATTCTCTGGAAGTAGAACTTTACCAGGGCTTCAGAAAAGTGTGAAGTAAAAGAGAGTTGATTATACTCGTGGTTACTTACTTCCTCGAAGCCCTGCTGAAGTTTCACTCTGGGTCCGCTCACTACGTATTATTCCGCCACGTGTTGAAAAAAAAAAAAAAATTCATATTGCCTCTGAAATAAACACTAAAATTTCTAAACAAGACGCAAGTAAAAATTGCATTTGATCAAATAAAGACGGTACGTTATTATTAACACCGGTATAATAATAAAATGCTTGTGATACATAAGTTGTCTAGGAAACAGTAAAACATACATATATGTGGCCATTTCTCAAACAAGGTTTCACTCATAAAGTGAGAAAATGCGTGAGAATAAGACTAGGGACGCATGGACACCTGAGAATTGTGAGAAACAGGAGTGTCACAATTAATTATTGTCTGAGTAAAATAAAGATACTTCGGTAGGTTCATATTTTGATTGTAGTAAATCGAATGGGTAACAATATCTACAGACATATGCAATTGCCTTTTTTTTTTGCATGCCGCATAAAGCGCAGACCCTAATACAAAACATAAACTCCAAAATTCAGTCTAAGATCAGCTGCTGTTAGTAGATATGTAGATATCTCATAATGAAATTCAGCAGAAAGGATAAAATCTACATTAGTAAAAAAAAAAAAAAAACAACGCAGTATATCATAACAAGTTCTCGGAAGAACACCGAGGTGAGTAGTATATGGACATACACAAATGAATCAGGACAACACAAGGGAAATAAAACAGACGCCACGCAGCTTGGAGAGGAGAATAGTGCACAGTTTCCGGGACACCCCTTGTTTCGTAATGTTCAGCCAACGTTAATATACAGACTGTTTCAATAACGAAGTGTAAAGCTTAAACTGGAAACAGGGACCTTACCATGGACCGTTTGAGATTGGGAACGTGGTCCGAAAAGCCAGCGGAAGGAGATACGGGCGTATGCATGCCTAACACACATACATGTATCCGGATTGGTTACGTGTAATATTTACATTAAGTTGCATCCGTCCGTCATACATTCGTCCGTCTCCCAGCTGAGCGATTTAGAACCAAACTTCGCGCGTCCTTCGTGAGTTCATTACTGCAAACTAATAAAAACAAAAATGTTGTGGTTTTTTTTAAGTACCCAATACGCACTTACACATATATAACGGAAATTAATCGATGTAAAACAATTGTAAATAGTATATAAGGCGTGATTTTATTATTTTGCTACTGCACAAAAGGAGCTCGTGTTTCCAAACGCAATTGTCAATTAATCTTTAGGAAAAATGCAACTCAATTTCATTTTTCAGTTACATACACGAACCTAGGAAAACAAAAGACGGAAATAACATTACGCTGCACCCACTACACAGCCTTGTAAAGAACTCGGGATGAACGAGTAACAAAACGTTCTAGTTTAGAAGGGTGTCATTTCATCCCCTCGTCCATCAAAAGTTAAACCTTGCCAATGTTTGGACGAGCGAACGGGTATAATTAATGGCCGCCTCTGATTGGCTGTTGGTCACGTGATTGACGGACGGAAGAACGCGACGGTTTGTAAATCCTGCCTAAGTGTGTGCACTATTGGCAGGTTATACTGTACGGGACAGTTCCATTAACGGACTGGTGTTAACGTATCAGTTCCTACCTCACAAGTTTTGCTCAGACTAACCGCCAATCGACAAAATTAAACACTCGTTGTGATGGGTGATCCATGTTGGGAAATCATCCCCTCTGCGAGTCTTTCACCAGTTTGGCTTAACTAAGTATATAAATTACACCAATGCGACAACGCATCGCATACGTGCGCACTCATTATAATAATAATTTGCGTTGGATTTATTTCGTATTAGGCACCATTAACTTACCTATTTTCTCCTTGTTTTTATTTACATTAATTATAAATGGAATATGGTATTTTATAAACTGGATTTAGTAGAAATTCAGTTAAATCAAAAATAAGGTTAGTTTATGTTAGCACAAGTATAAAACGCCTGCGATACGTGAAATATTTAGGAAAGAACCAAACACGTCATACATGGGGTTTGTTTCAAAAAGTGTGAAGAAACTGTGAATATACTTTACGCCCCTATCACACTGTCAAATTTTCGCCACCGACTATATTTGACAATGAAATTTGAAGATAAAATACGGCCATCAAATTTTTCCTTCCAATTTATTATTTAAAACATTTTTTAATAGTGAGATACTGTGTTTTTCCATTCAGACCATTACAGGGAGAAATGTAAGAAATGTTATAATTTATTTTCGCTTCTTGACTAAATTTGAATTTTATTTATCGGAAATGTTTCCTGCACAAAGAAATTTAATGCCTCTGTGCTCGCAATATTATGTGCAATATTCGATTAAAATAGCATTCATGCCCAGACAGCTTTTGCAATTGTTCGTTATTCCATTTTTGTCATCCACGATTCTGAATGGCTGAGACCGTCAAACATCAAATCAATTTTAGAATCGGTCCATTCTTCAAATGTTTGGTGGGAACTGAAGCCCTCCGACTCTTTCAGGCAAATATGGCGGCTTTTATAACGTTAAGATGACGCCATACTGTCCGATTTTATTTGGCAAACTTATAAAATTTGACAGCGTGACAAGGGCTTTACACCACCGCGGCACAGACACTACATGTGCGTTATTGTTTCTGCCTGCTTTTCCCTCTCGTGTAGGTCGTACTGCGCGTGTACTCTATCAGTGGGTTTTCCACCTGCTAGTGATCGAGTCACGGACACACCTTGTAACCCTCCCCACCCCCCAACCACAAGGGTGATTGCCCTGGCTAGTACCACGAATCCTCCGTCATTGTTCTTTTGGTCTGATTGTAGAGGGGTAGGGGGCGACTACCTCCGCCTATTAAACGGACAAAGAGAGCTTGTCCCACTCCTTTCTCCCGTCACTTTATCCTACCCGGACTTATCGAGCCGTTGTACAATTTATCATATCCTTGCCGACTGAGCCAGAGTTTTTTTGAGCTTGAAATTTTTACCGTGCAGTCGATTCAGTAATCTGCATAACGAGACGATCAATCAAAGATTTGACACAACCCTCTTCTTTCAGATACACGGTAGTTTTATATTTGTAATTTTAGCACCATTCAGTGTCTGTGTAACGATCCTATTCTCAATGACGTGGAAATGTGAAACTGGATGAAAATCGGAACACACACCCCAGGAATTTATCAAGCGGACTCCAAAAGTAATACGCAAGTATGTTGCCATTGTTCAGTCGTGCAGTTTTTGCCTGTTAATTTTATGTCACTAAGTGTAAGCATTCGTAGAGTGTACACGTGGGTTTTTAAACACACTTATATATGCTAAATAATAATATTCGGACAGCAGTGTGCAGTAACTTTGGCGCTTGCCGGTAATAATATAGATGTTAGATGGCAGCATCAACGATTTCCCAGAAATAATTTACCGACGAACAGATTAGGCCTTACAGAATAAATAGTTTCTTCAAATACTTAATCAGAAACTAGGTTTTACCAGTAGTCATTGATTCAGTGAATAAGGAGAAATTGTTTCAGTTCCCTCCGCCCTGTCAATTCTTATCTACATACCTAGATCCTTAAGAGTGCATCGAAATTTAGTTTAAAGTGTACATTCAGTTAAAATAGTTTCTTTTTTTTTTTTTAAGAAAAGAAGCATGTTTCGCTATCTTATTATTTTTCATTTGCTAAGTTACCTGGTTGGGGGATGGACTGCTACTTTTGTTGAATTGTGTTGAGCGATTCATTCGGGCGCCGTTTTTTTTTTTACTGTGTCCGAGCTCGTGGGTTCGAATCCCGGGTATAGCATGGATGTTCATTGTGTAATGTCCCAGCTCCTAGATTTTATTGTTAATACGCATTAGTTAGAAATTAAGTTTTGTCCGTTATCTTTCGATGTATAAGCGAGGTTGTTAATAAACGATATAAATTCAATGTTAAATAACAGTCCGGGTTGGCTTAAAATGTAAGCTGTAACGTTTGTTGCTGTCGGAAATATGCCACCGGGATGTAGAACCGTCGAACTAGACAGATTTGTGATGATAACTCGTACATCCACGAGGGGTCTGCTTACATTTGGACTATCCCAACCTGTGTCTTAGGACAAGGATGTGCTGATTGGTGCACGTGGCCCTCTGACGTCATGGCACTGTCCCAAGCTACCGTGTCCTAAGTCAACCTGTGTTCCCAAGTTGAAGCATTGGGAAAACGGAAATTTTGCCAGAAGTTGTCCTAAGCTGAAAGAAAAAGAAGAAGATTCGGATAATTTCGCGCGCATTCCTGAAATGTTTACGTTATTAATGTAAACAATATATGTGAAAGGTGGGCTTCTCCAAAACAAATATACTGAAATGGTAATAAATAATTGGGGATCTCTTCGTTCGGTCTGAACAATTTTATTTGAAGGCTAAAACTTTTAAAACGTAAGTTTAAAGAAAAAAATGGATCTCATTTGGCGAACGTATTTAAAATTAAACCGTCAAGGCGTTTATTATAAATAAATATTCAAATAAACCATTTCGTAAACATTAAATAATCAATAATACAGCAAATTTTAAACATCTATACGTAACAACAAATAATATACCGGATTGAGTGCGATCTAGTGTCAGATTCTGAAAGCTCACTTCGGACGACGCATTTGTAGGCCATATTCGGACCGCGTCTACGTGACGTCACTTGACGCCGAGTTTCGGACAATTCCACGTCCACAGGAACGGTCGAATGTAGACACAAGCCCTGACTGTCGTCTCAGGCGAGCTGAATTACAACTGTCTTGCTCTATAGCCGGAAAACGATCTCCACTCTTTGTGTTACAGGCTTATAGGCTGTTCACGGTAAAATGAGCACTTTTGAAAGCCCTGCTGAAGATCTACTAGAATACACGTTGTGTATTGTTCCGCCTTATGTAAAATTAACATTGCAATCGGCCTCATAACTTTATCCATGCGTCGTTCAAGTAAAAAAGTAAAATTATTAGGAAAGTAAATATTTCACAACTCTGCTCATTTTTCCGCTTCTATGCATCAAATAAACAGAAAGCGAAATAAATACTTTTAAGT
Organism: Dryococelus australis; assembly: GCA_029891345.1. Taxonomy (NCBI): domain Eukaryota; kingdom Metazoa; phylum Arthropoda; class Insecta; order Phasmatodea; family Phasmatidae; genus Dryococelus; species Dryococelus australis. The sequence goes on from CM057006.1 coordinate 42,571,962, forward strand.
TACCACAGTTTGTTACCTAACACTTTTTATTCCATGTTAATATATGGAACTACTTTCTATCCATCGTAATCAACTTTAATGGGCGAATGTCACTCAGTGCGCCAATTAAAATATATGCATGCAGGCGCAGTGACTTTTTCTAAGGTTCTTTTCTAAAGTGCTCACTTTATCGTGAACATCCTTTACCTGGCGAGAACTGTTCTGCATGTTCATAATCTTGCTGGATGGTCCAAAAGCCATGTGTTACCAGCTCGAACTTCATGATGTAGTGCACCTGCCGATTCCTTCTTCTGACAGAACCAAACTTGGAATCATCCTGAAAGCATTGAAGGGTTTTGGGCTGCCTGCTGCGTGGAGTAGTCCCAAAGGAAAATATAGACGCTGACGGGAAAGAAATATTTCAACGCCGTGACAGGATGTGTCACTTTATTCACAATTCAGCATAGAGAAGACTTGGTTAGTTTTCCTACATTTTCTCACCAGTTTCACGTCTCTGTCTTACGTATAGGGGATATAAATAAAATTTCTGATCAGGGAAAGACTTTTCGGACATCCTGCACTTATGCTCATTTTCATAATTGGCGAAGAAATTAGTAAGGTTAAGGTAATTCGTTTGTTAACACAATACAATAATGATTAGCAAAAATAACTCTGTGCAGTTCTAAGCTGTCAGTTATTAAAATGCCATTTTATGACAGTGTCGTCGAACGGGGTGTACAAACACATACAAGGGTGGTTCGGAAAGGGCTGCAGAGGTCTTCATAGCAGAAAATTAACTCAAGAACAGGGATTTCCTACGAGAGGCTTTTGCTGTAATCGCTTCACTCCTGCGGGGGTGGGCATTGTCCTCGCCTCGGGCGCCATCTGACGGGATGGGCGCGTGTCCGCAGTTCCCGGGAACTCGACTCGCGAATTAATCGAGTGCTCGGCGATGCCGCATCATCATCATCACCACCACCTGGAAACATCTGTAGGAAGTCGCGCGAGCCATTAACGTAGTTATCCTCCTCCCTCCTCTCTACATTACCTCTCGGCCGGATCATAATTTTAACGGCTGACTTCGCACTCTACGACATGCCGTTCGTCATCGCTTTCCCACGCACGTATCTCGCGGAAGGAGACTTCTTGCCCGGACTCCTCAGCCCCTATTCCTCCTCCTATTCATAATGTATCTGTTTGTTACTGCGCTTTAAAGCGGCCCCTTTTTCCTCTTACCCCCTAACATCATTCGTCTCCCTCTCTCTCTTGGCCCCTTCTCCTCTACTCTCCATAGTTTTTCCTTCTCCCCCGTATTCTTTTTTCTCCTCCTTTTGTTCCTGCCGCTCATTCGTTTCCCCCGCTGCCAGCAAGAAGACGACACGCGCTTCGCAGTAACTGTCTCCATACATCACGATACATTTTCGTGCAAAGTCCCGTGGATTCCTGGCTCTTGCCTCTGTCTCTGGAGTACACCCGCTTAGTGGAGTTTTGATGCGGAGAACTTTGGGCGCCAACTGTCGGTACTGCAGCAAGCGGAGTTCTCCTAAACTATTGATATGTTTGCCCAGACGGCGTCGGCGAACCAGTGACTGCGCGTGTGTGATCACTCGCGGTGTTTCTGCGTCATTGGTATTGATTTACAATAATTATGGTTTTTCCACTTTATGATACACAAATCGTGGTACATTAAACTATAGAAAGCTGGAAAACGCCAGCCATGTTAATCGGCTATTCTGATAGTGTTGGTACACTTTAAAATCTGATAATCCTAGTACGAAACGTCTCTTGATTTTTTTTTTCGTGTTCAGTCACCGTTACACGGCCCTCAACATCGTAGTCACTATATTAGTTCTGCCAAAATCTGGCGAAACCAATATGGTGACATAAACGCGAGCTCGTATAGTTAAGACGTTATTTCTGTACTGTTTTGTAAGATCAATACACAGTAGCTAATTGGGTACGTGGGTACTCAGGGGATTTTCGTATTTTTTTTTTTATTCTATGCATCAGGCATCTTCAGCCTGTTCTGGCGACCGTTTCTCTCGGGGTCCTCCTAATCTCGTTTTCCTGTTGGTCGGTATCCCATTGCTAAAGCCGGTAGTCTGCCATCTGGCACTCTCCTTAGATATTCAGACCATTTCTTCTCGTTTCTCTTCAGCTTTTTCAAGCAACTGTTATACTTCAAGTTGCTTCCGTAAATCAGTATTGTGTTTCTTATCTGATGGGGTGACCCCCTAGCGTTGATCTAATAAATTTCATTTCTTCTGCTTGAATTTTTCATTTGCCTTTTCCCTTTGCTGCTCTAGCTTCATTTCCATAAGTTAAAACTGGCACTGCAATAGTGTTAAAAAGTTTTAAGCTACTTTTGTTTCTTTTGAGGCCGCGGTGGCTGAGCGGTTAGCCTGCTCGCCTCCCACCAAGGCGAACCGGGTTTCAATCCCCGGCCGGGTCACTCCCGGAATTTCGCACGTGGGAATCGTGCCGGACGATGTCGTTGGTCGGCGGGGTTTCTCGTGAATTTTAAGTTTCCCGCGCCCTGTCATTCCGGCGCTGCTCAATTCTCATCTTATTTCACCCTCATCGGCTCTCAAGACATCGTTGTTAAGAGCCGCCCGAAACTCTCAACTCTTTTTTTTTTTTTTTTTCAACTGAAGCTAGAAAAACCAAGATCCAATACAGCTCGGGAAGTTTCTTAATTGGGAAACAGCGTCGCGCATTCGTCGGCCGAAAAGCTCTCCTGCCCTCGGCATATCGACGCCGCGCCGCTAATCCGGAAACTCGGTTTCCGTGTTGCGGGAATCACATAGCCCCTACCAACACAGCACGACACGACCAAAAACGCAACCACGACACATTTCAATGTGACTATTTAGAAGGCGCTGATAGGCTACGTTAGTTTCAAAGGCGGTGAACAAGAGGGAAATTTGTAATAGATAATGGTACCAATTGGTATCGCCAATGCATACAAACGTAAAATTATTATTTTTAAGAGTTAGATACAGTAATTTTCAATTTAATTTTCTTTTAAGCTGTTTATTAACCGTTGTAGGGAAATCGTGCAATACAATTTCATTTTGCAATGTTGTACATTCTGTGCGTCGTGTCGCACGACACGACGAAGAATAGAAATAATTTCTAATCCGAAATTGCTGCTCTGGCGACAAAATCGGTTGGGCATACGACGACCTATCTTGTATTTCATTTGGCTGTTTGCCGTCGTGTCGTGCGCGTCGAGGCTATGTGATTCCGGCATAACGCCGCTACTTTGGAAAAAGGCAGAGAAGCTACTCGCGATGGCCGCCGACGTCGCCGGGCTGGCTGCGGGGTTTCCGACATCTCGCTTCGCCTCACGTGTCTTAACGCCATTAGCCGGCTCGCGGGCTCGATGAATAAACATGGCCAGGGGGCAAGGGAGGCGGTAACGCTGTTACCCGGGGAAACCGCCAGTGTGTGGGGTGGGGCGGGGGGGTCTGAGCTCGCAAGTGTCAGCGGGAGAAAGATTCTGATTACATTTACACCCGGCGACGCATTCGGCGTTGCTGTCGAGGTAAGCAGTAACTTGTGTCCTAGCTCCACCTTGAGAGGTAGCCAGAGCACTAAAAAAAATGTAAAAAAATAAAAGCCCTAAGAAAATGTTCTGTGTTGCAAAGAATACCATTTCTTTGAGGCTGTTTGGTTTACAGTAACACGATATTTATTTAATTCATAATTTGAGCTGCTTTTGTTCACAGTAAAGAAATATTACTTTGTGACGAAGGGTAATAACAGTTAAGCGATTTGTAAGGTTTCCTGTCGTCCATTGTAGTTGTCACTGTTGTCCCGACGAAAACAGTCACAAACCAATATGCAGGATGTCCGAAAAGTCTATCCTTGGTTAGATATTTTATTTGTATGTGCTATGGGTAAGATAGAGATGATACCGATGTTTAATTTGTGGCCATACAGGAGGTATCGATGCAATAACTGTGGATATATGTTGTTGCAAAGTTTATAGATCTCATACAGGAGTTCTGTAGATGTCCTTGACATAGTCCCATAGAAAAAAAAATGTAATGGTGTTATGTCAGGAGAGCGTGGAGGCCAAGCTATCGGGCCATCACGGCCGATCCATCGTCCAGGGAAAGTCTTATCAAGATAGGCACGAACCTCCAAACCCCAATGAGGCGGTGCACAGTCTTGTTGGAAAATCACATCTGCGTGATACTAGAAAAACTGAGGAATAGCAAGCAAGGCCGACATGTCCAAATACACTGGAGATGTGATGGTACCCTCAGCGAAAAAAAAAAAAAAAATTTACCGATAATTTTGTCATGTGATGGAGCGCTCTGAACATTCACTTTCGGGCTGTCTCTGGTACACTCTTGGCACCTCACCAGAGGGCTTTGAACCCCAAATACGCAGGTTAAGCCGATTCACTACACCCCTAAAAATAAAGGTCACCTCGTCAGATAAAGCAACACGTTCGAGACTGCCATTATCGCTCTCGATCCGTGAACACTTTTCGACTGCAAAGTCATACCATACCTGCACGTGGCGTCATTGGGCAATGAATACTGAACAGTCTGCGCTTTGTATGCACGAGACAACGTTTGTGTAAGATATCGCGAAGGATCATTTTTTTTTTTTTTTTTGGCATCTGTAATACAGTTGAGTCCCTACGCACTGATTTCTTGGTACTTCGCACAAAAGACTGTCTCACTGCTTACACCCTTTCAGCTGAGGTTGGTGGTGGGTCAGTTCTTGGTAAGTCAGCTAACATATCCTGTGTTCTTGAACTTGTCATACCACGACTTAATGCTCTTGACATCGGGCGGCATCTTTCCATACGTTGTCTAAAGTTCTTTTGCACTGTTATTGGTGAACAGGTCTCGTCGTACCAGACCACACGCTGAGTTTTTTTTTTTTTTTTTTCCCTGATTTGCGTACATGTTCGGTTTCCTGGGCACTGCAACTGCTACATTACAGCCACGTTACTGAAACCTGTAACTAACAACTTGGTTAATATACCAACGTTTTGCACCAGTTTGACATCTCTTTTTTTTACATATAGCGGATATAAATAAAATTTGTAATCAGGAAAAGTCTTTTCGAAGATCCTGTATTCTGCTGTTATGAAACTGAACAAATGTTCAGTTCTCCTGCAGAGGTTTTAACGTCATTCTCAAGTGCAGTGATTCTCCAAATCGCCTACCTCACTTCCTCCCATAAAGTGACATATTCTGGGCCATGTTACTACCTTACATAACCCACCTTTCAAAAGTAGTCTGAACAAAATAATGCAAAGTGGTTGTAAGGTTAAAGGCGTCAGACTAGTGACAAGAGAGGTCCGGGTTCGAGTCTCTGAGCCGTCGTAGTAACTTCAGTTTAGTGAACATAATTTAGAAAGACTTGTTACTTCCTTCTCATATACTAAGCGCAGTTGTTTTTCACGAGATCAAATTTTCTTTACTTTACTTTGTAACAGATATTACCACAGAGAAATCTGTTCTATACGCGTTAGAGCATGGATTTACTTTAAGTAACAACGCATTTGCACTTCTAACAAGTCCATGTTTCTGCTTCAATGACGCATGAATTAAGTATGTTCAGGCGTATGGTAATATTAATTTTACCTATAGCGGAAGGATATAAATTATAAGTAAACGTTAATCCTAAGCAGGGGTTTCAAAAGTGCTGGGCTACCCGGAACAGTCTCGTCTATAAGGAAACACCAGTGAAATAGTAACTGTCGAATAATCACCAGTAGAATATAGGAAAAGTGGGGAAATCTCTGACACGAACTGAGTCACATTCCGGTTATTTATCTCCCTGCGTAACCGCGTCCCTATATTCGCCCGGACTCGCGGAAACCACCAGACCCTCCACGTCGATACGATTGCCTGGATCCTGTGGACGGCTGATGTCCCTGGCGGTCTGGGAAAAGGAGGTGGGGGGGAGGGATGGGAGCCCTCCCCCCAATCACGGAAGTATCGGAAAATGAGGCCTTTGGCGGCGACGCCACGAGAGCGCGGCCGGCATCAGAAAAGCCATGCGGAACGAGCCTTTCGTAACGAACACAATCTCCCCTCGTCGAGCCTGCATGTCCTGCCGCGTCGTACATTCCTCTCTGACTTCACCCTGAACCACCCTCGAACTCTCTCTCTCTCTTTTTTTTTGTAATCTCGTTAGTGCGACATGAAAAGCAATTTTGCGATAAGAATGTGCAACGGGCGGAGTTGGAAAATGAGGTTCAGACGTGGAAATTGTTATTACGTAGGGGGTGGGGCAAGAGTCGGTCTAAGTCCTTCCCCGTGCTTCTTCCTTTCGTTTTAAATATTTGCACCCCCCGGGTCCCCCTTGACATCACAGCCAAACTGTTGAGCATTTTACGTTAATGAGGACGCGACCTCTAAAGCCCAGCGTTTTTTTTTTGTCGCGGAACTGTGATGTTAGTTCTTTCTTTGATTTGTGTCGGGTCGTGTCAGGCGAGGAAGATTGCTGTGTTGGTGATGTACGATGCGTTGTTGCAGCGACCCGATTGTATAAACGGTGTCGCCTGCTCTGATTCGTTGCTTTGAGGTTTCGGACTTTGGTGTTAGGTTTTCATATAGGTCATTTACCTGCCTGCTTGACAAGTACTCTCGTATGTCTGGGCGCACGCCGGGTATCGTGCCCATTAAAATATATTTAGTTAGGGGCATATGCCATTCTTCAAAGGTCCATTTCAAAAGTGCGCACTTTACCGTGAACAACCTTCAGCTAGATATTACTAGTTTGTGTTCACGCCTGACGTAAACGAGGCTTTCGCGAAATGTTTTACTGCGTAGTGACTGTTCGTAACACGTGCATAAACAAGTAAATTGAACCACATATGGCTTGTTAACTGGAAACACACATTACTTTCGATGGCTTCTGAAGGTACGCGCGGAGAGGAATTCAGTGACACGGCATTTTCAAAGGAAAGTATCTCGGAAACGCCAAGAAATAATGTCAAAATACGAATAGGTTAGGTGGGTCGGTAAGTTGGGGCAATGCACGTGTACAATCAGCTGCAAGTGCACAGCATGCACCGCGACTCAATCTGGTAGGACCGCTTCCTATAAGCAGCGCAGCACAAGTCCCCGTAACCTGTTGTGGTAAGCGGCGTGTCAAGAGTGTTACACAGATAATATTGAACTGGTTTACAGCAATCGTTGCTATTAGTCGTTATTAAACGCCTCTACTTATTCCGGAAAGCGACTTTACAAACTAAACTATGGTTTATCTTGAACCTGAAATAAGTAAGCACGTCCGCGAATCCAAAATTTGGTTTTCCATTTGGTGACGGTGTCATTGTCAAAGGGTTATTATTTGACTAGAAACTAGACTTCATTCATTTGTGAGTTTCTATTCCTATTTTCATAGGATGGCAGCTTACTTGTCACGCCCTAGACGACCCCTGAACCAATAAGTAGCAGTCATCACGAAGAGAAAATAGTACCGTTCCGTAGCAGATACCTATTGACAAGGGACGTAGACTCAATTTGCCGAGAAGATGTTGAACTCTTTAACATTCTGCAAGGAAATAAATGGAATGTTGCGTATTTCAGCTTGTTTCACATGATCGGACACACTGCCTATTATCACCATGGCGAAGCTTGGGAACGATTTTCAGTGGCACTACGTGGGTAAGATGTTTGGGGTAACAAGGCAGATGTGCATATTACTTATTGTTTCAAACAAGTCCCGCCTAGTGCTCCGTGCCTGTTCAGGGTATCTTTATACACTTTCTAAATACGACCCTCGAAAAAATTACCCATTATATGAAATGTGTAGCTGTTTCGAAATAAGCGTTTTATCATAAACATTTTATATTTCCATTTTATTAACGTGACTTCTTTTATCGTCAAATAAATCATACCGTGTATTTTGTCCATTAATTAAGTTGTATTTATTTCATAGTCAGGATAAATTAAATAACAAGAGAAAATATGTATTGGCTGTTCACGGTAAAATTATCGCTTTTGAAAGTCCTGCTTAAGATCTACTTGTATGCACGTTGTATATTCTTCCATTATACTTAAAACTTACATTTCCAATTGTCTCATCACTTATTCATGCGTTGGTCAAATGAAACTATGAAATTATTAGAAAATTATATATTTTACTAAATTTTACATTTCGATGAATTAAAAAAAAAACACAAAGCGCAAGAAATAATTAAAGTTATCACAGATGGCAAACCTAACACTTTATTCGACGTTAAGATACGGAACTACTTTCCATCCATTGTTACCAACTCTACTGGGCGCATGTCACTCGGTGCTCCCGTTAAAATATATGCAGGCAGAGGCAGTGATTTTTTTGTAAGGTTTATTTCAAAAGTGCTCACTATACCGCGAACAGCCTTTGCCTACGTTGGTAACGGTTAGTAAAAAAAGTTATTTTGAAAATATCTGTAAATTTAGTTTTTTTTTTTCTTTTCAAGTTTCTAATTGCCATTTGTAGCTTTTATTCAGGAATATTAGGCTGCAAATACATATCATTTTTATGTGTAGTAATATAAATTTTTGATTATATGTCCAGTGAAGGAATACGGTTGCTCGGCTTTTCCTTGGTTTTTTCTTCCAGACTTGATTAAGTCTTGTTTGCATGGGGCGGAAGCGTACGTAATAAGTAGTCCGAAAATAGAACTTTACCAGAGCTTCAGAAAAATCGGCCGTTGTACAGTCCGCAGTCGGCAAAGTCCTATTGGTGTGAACAAAACTGTTTTACTATTTTAAATATCTGGTTTTCAAAAGAAAACATTTAAAACGGTACAGGTATTTTAACGTACTTTAAACTTCTTTCACTTACGAAAGTGTTCAAATTCAAAATGTGTGTTACATGTTATTTACCTCGGGCTGGAATTTTTGTCATGTTTTATTTCTGAATATAAATTTGGTTATCGTAAAAATAATTACAATTGGCGATTTTTAATATTCTCTAGTAATTTTAAGAGGCCGCGGTGGTTTCAGTGGTTAGAGAACTCGCCTCCCATCACGGTGAACCGTGTTCGATTCTCAGCGGCTCCGCTCCCAGATTTTCGTGTGTGAATCGTGCCGGACGATGCCGCTGCTTGACAGGTTTTCTCGGGGGTCTCCCATTTCCCCCGCCCTTTCATTCCGGTGCTGTTACATTCTCACATTATTCACTCTCATCGGACCTCAATACCTGGATGTAAAGAACCGCCAAAATCTCTCCACTCCACTCTTGTCATTTAAACTTGATATATTTACAAAAGTGTAAAAAAAAAAATGGAGATCATGTATATATTTTTGTTGTTAGTTTATATATTTCTTCTTTATTTCCGGAATAGAATGTCGGAATTGACATTGCAATTATGAGGAGTTCTGATTGGCTAGCAGCAACTTGCAGTCGAGAAGTTGGCAGTCGAAATTAAAGTTTGTCTTGAGCCGACTGCTCATTCTGGAAGCAGCATTACCACAAACATACTATAGCGAAAATGGCTTGCGTGAATGTACAGCGAGTGTCGTGTATTCAGATGAAAAGTATTTGATACCAGGCGGACTCATCGGTTTTGGGGGGGTTAAATTCAGAGGAATGCGCCCATCCTTGGTTCAGCTTTTCTGCTTGTGTTGACCGTGGGAAACTTATCCCGACCAGCTTCGGACGTTAGTCACCTCAGATGTGCGAAACGCACACCTCAAAAAAAGTTTTACATCGTCGGGGTTACTGAGTTATTCGGTTTCACACAGCTCAAGGGAAAGAAGGGATAAAAAAAAAACACGCAGTCTGTATAGAATACCACGTCTGTCATTCCGATGTCTTTGTAATACCTCCATGGGCAACCAAATTACGGATGGTCAAATAATTTCATGGTATTCTTTTATTTATTTATTTCGACTTTATTTATACTGGCGAAGTTAATGCTTCAATGCCTTCTCCTACACTTAACCAGGTATAACTCAGTGTACACACACGTAAACATAAAGAACAAGAAAAATACTTACATTAATAAGAGGCGTAACAGAAATATGATAGCTCAAAAAATCAGTAAATGTGAAAAATATCAGTACATATCTTGAGCAGGACTAGGTACAAGGCAATGTTTAAAGAAACTAAAATTAAAATAGCACAATAATTCTGATCTACAATATCACAAGATTTGTTTCATAATCCGCATTACCAATCATAAACATAAATGTGCATAACCTATCAAGTACCTGAGAAGTAAACAACATATTGTATCTTAGCACATAAAAATAAATAAACATATCTATAATAATAACTTACATATAACGAAAATTGAATGCAGCAAAAAATTAAAATAAATTGATGAATGGCCAGCAACAATTTACACATTGATCAAAGTGAATGTATAAATTAAAGGTGTAGGTAAAGTATACAAATAGTAAACAAGAAAAATATTAAAAGTACTATGGAATAATGATGCGTGTGTGTGGAATCATTGGCGCATATGATGGGGTATGATCCGAAGTCACGAAGACTGGGCACTGTAATCCAAGACAGGTACGAGAATCACGACAAAGTCTATTCGTGTCACTCTTGGCGCTACATTTGTGCAATCTCGCACTGTTAAAAAAAATTTACTTCGTTCAACGGAAAAGTGCTGGTGAAAATCTATCCATAGGTTTCCAGAAACTCTCCGCAAAATTACGGACACATTTATTTTCAAAAACGGACTTTACGTAAAATTCGCGGAAACTCTCCGACAATTCCCTGGTCAGTTTTCTGTACTTCTAGTTTAAGTAATTTTTAATATATAGTTTACTTTAATTTTCATTTTGTGGGTGTTCTAATGTGTTTAAAAGAGATATTTTAAAAAGTTAAAATATTTCATACTTCAGCCAGATTTGAACCCGAGTCCAAAAGTTGCAAGTTCACGACCCTAACCACTTACCTGCAACACTCACGTGGTGAACCTGATATTATTTTTTAATTTCTGTATTAGTCACATCAATTTCTTTAGTGTCTACTGAAGTAAGTGTATTTTAAGTGTTGCTAAGTGTCACAGACGCCTATTGCTACTTTTTAATGTTTGAAAGAACAGGTCTTAGTGACATGGACAACCTTAACTGCTGCAGAAACTATCATTTTCTGGTTACATGGGCGAAGAAAGCTTCGTGTAGACTCGCCATTGTTCGTGCCCGAAACCCGAAGTTATAGAAAATACGGAGATTTTCCGTATTTTGTATTTACCCACTTAACTCCCGCTTTTCGTCATTACGGATTGCGTTTCCGTATATGTACTGTGAATTTTCGTAAAAATTCCCGTAAATATACGGAAAATTGGAACAGCGCGGTAATCTTTTCCAAACCTACTCCGGTTGCAGTCTCTCTCTGCTGATATCAATCATAATTCATTCCATTTTTTTCTTTCCTTGACCCTGTGATGGCCAGTGGCAGAGGACATGGTCTAATATATATATTTTTTTATCTCTCTCCTTGCTGGAGGTTAACTCGCGCAGCTTATGGCCACGTGGTAGCTCATAGCCAGCGAGGCCATTAGGACTCCCGCTTCCCCCCCCCCCCCCCTCATCGGGATACCTCGTCGTAAATCTTGCAGCCCTGATCCCTTGCCTCCGCCACGCCCAGCAGAGAAACCTGCACGAACTCCAAGCCAGCCGTACGCAACCCCTGTGGATGCATACGCACCTCCCCCTCTCTTTCTCACTCTCTCTCTCTCTCTCTCTCTCTCTCCTCTCTCTCTCTCTCTCTCTCTCTCTCTGTCTCTCTCACACTCCCTTTCTCCACAGTTTCTATCTTGCTCTGTCTTGGCACGCCTCTCCTCTGGCCCTTTTTGTCCTCGCAGGCTTTCCCCCGAAACCTGGCTCCAGCCTCTTTACCCGCGCTCTCACAAAAAATTGTGTTCGGGGAATGAGGAGTATGCTCATCTAGAACACGTGTGTTGCACGCGCTCCTTACCTTGCGCCTTCCGTTGCTACCTGTGTCATGCTGGATTTATAATGCCACGACGAGCTTGTCCCGACAGTCCGACCATTTCCGCCACCAAAATTAGTTCGGTGTCTACAACACCGCGGCAGTTTCCATCCGACAAGTGTCGCGTGGTTTTCAGAATATTCTAGAATGGCCAGTAACTCGCCATGGAATGCAAAGAAGTCACAAATCATTGTACACTATTTTGTTTTGATAACTTCGTAACCAATGTATTTTTTGATTTTGGAGCAGTTATGTTTACACGAATAATTATGTTCGTAATTTCAACAGCTTTCTGTTAAAAGATAACCAGAATGTACACACAAGTAATTTTTTTTTATGTGAAATTTACTACAGTAGTGAAACCCGTACGAAATTTCGTTTTGTAAAGTTGTGGTTTTTTTTTTCTGCTGCGAAACGAGTCCGACCGGTCCGACGCCCGACGACTGTAGAAATATAATCTGCTTTTGTCAGGCTGTCGGGGCTGCCATTTAGTCGGGGGCTGCCATTTTGTCGGGGCTGTTTTGTCGGACTGTCAGGTTATTGTAAATTCGGCTACAGGCTCTTCAATCTTGGTGTACGTGTTGAAGATAAAATACGTGATGTAATATTCATAATTTAATTCCCGCGAAAGTGCTTGCTCTCGTTTAGTGGAAGAGGCAATGCATATTTTCTTGTACGCTTTCGTATATGGACTGTGTACGGCAAAATGAGCACTTTTGAAAGCCCTGCTTAAGATGGACTTGTATGCACGTTGTATGTTCTCCCGCCTTATGTAAAATTGACATTGCTATGAGCCTCATCACTTTATTCACGCGTAGAACAAATGAAACTTTAAAATTATTAAAACAAATAAAATGGGTACTTTACAAATCTGCTCATTTTTACACTTTGGTGCATTGAAAAATACAGGAAGCGAAAAAAAAAAATTAATATGTAAGAAATGGACGGATGTCACTCAGTGAGCCCGTAAAAATATATGCTGGCAGGAATAGTCACATTTTTCAAAGGTTGATTTCAAAAGTGCTCACTTTATCGTGAACAGCCTCTACCAGTCAATACTCCATATTGGGGCGCAGTGCTTTACTTGTGAAATAAATACTCAGCATGGTCAGATTCACGTCTTTTAGCAAACCATCTCACGCACATGTTGTAACTGACTGTGTCTTACATTCGTCATCCAAGCCGGTTTTAAATGGGCCTGACCTCGGCCTTGTCGCTTTTAATTGCAAAGGCAGTAATTCAGACTCTGTTCCGTGGTTCTGACCCGCCATTGGATGGATATAAAGAGGTTATCCACAGAGACCACTCTTTTTGGCCGTATGACTGATGGCGTTAATATAAATAAAAAAAATCCGTATTCTCTGCGCGGGTGACGCAGGTGCAGTAGTCGATATACATTCGCCTCTCATCGTGGCAAACCCAGTGTTCTCGCATGTGAAAAACGTAGCGGACGTTGCTGTTTGATTTTTCCCGGAATACTAGCTTCACCCCTATCAGTGCTGAAGATATTAGCTATTTAACGTCGCCCATATATATATATATATATATATATATATATATATATATATATATATATATATGACACACACACACACACTTATTACTGCTTTCGAAGTATAGCTGGGTAAACTGAACTCCAAAGCCTGGCGACTACACCAATCCTGGCTGACATAAGGTCACCAACTATACCCAGCGTCAACACCTAGAGAACAACACTACAAACTCTCACTTTTCCTTAGTTCCGAATATCACTGGGTTTAATTACAGGTGACCTAATAGAACTAGAAATAGTAACTCAACTATTTCTAAATAACAATTTATTGATTACTATTTCTGTTCGCAATTGATGGGTATACAAGCAAGAATTAATTTCTGACACTACGTTGTCCTGCAATATTTAAATTTTTTTTAGATGTATTATTTTTCCAACCGTGTAGCTTCCCTGTCGATGCAACCTTGCAGCCTACGGAATGTACACCTACCACTGACAGTTCAGAATCGAAGGAGGTTCCTCCGTGTGCTCCTGATCTAGAGCAGTGGAGATGCGATGGTGCAAGCACGTCTCCCGACGTGGGAAGACTGCGGTCTGGACTGGAATCTGGACCAGCGACGCCTCGCGTCTGTGGCACCTCCGAATACGTCTTCGTGGTCGGCTTCACACACGCCGACAAATGGCCGAAGCGTCTGAGAGTGGGCCGTAGAGAGTGTGGGAGTGAGCGAGCGTCCAGCGGCGCTATTTATGCTTCGTCCTCTGACGTAGGTCGGACTGTTGCCATGACAATTCAACTCAACTCCCCTCTCCTGGAGTGTGGCGCGCACACGGCCGATATGGCGAGTGTGCACAATACATTACTTATTCTTGCTGCATTTATATGTGCGTGTTGCACACACACAACACATATAATTTATTGTTCTACCAGTGGGATGATAGTGACTGCGATATGATGAATAATTGAAAATAGGTTTGTTGTTTCTGCAACGGACATGGCACTTAGATAGTAAGGCTATGTGATGTTTACATTCAATATCTTCCAAAGCATGTTGACCATATCGAGTGTTTGTGCTATGTATCGCTATTAGAGTTTTGAAAATATGGCCGTATATCGGAAATATTGGCCATATTGGTATCCCCTCTCACCAACATTGCATCTCGCCAACATTGCATCTCCCCAACATTGCATCTCACCTACTTTTCATCACACACATTGCATCTCACCAACAAGGCATATCACTAATATCCCGATAAAGTAGCAGTTGCGATATTTCAGAAATATTGTTTCGTGATCGGTATGTCGCCATGTCCCACATCCCTACTCGCCAGAATTAGAGTACGAGTAGGGAGTAAACGTGATCAGAGACTACAGTGGCTCTCGCTAAATTGAGCTTGCGAATGTGCATTCGTCGCTGGACACCTTCCCTTGGCAACGGACAGTCGTTGATCTTAGAGTTTGTCGTTGTTTAGTTGAGCTGCGCATGTCTGTTTTGTTTCGGGACTACGTAAACCGCTATAAGTATAAAGCCCAGTATTTCGCCGACGACCCTTGGTGCATCGTGCGGGAGCTTTCTTTTCCAGCGTAGTGATCAGGTAGCTTAAGTAGAGCCAGCATGTATGTTCTGGATACAGATGCAAGAGTGGCCTAAGTCGAATTTGGTGCAAGAGTGGCCTAAGTGTCAAATTATGATATGCAAATGAGATTAAATAAGTGTTTGATTAATTGAATAATTAATTAGATTAAATCAGTAATTTATTACATTCATTATTTAAATTGATATATTAATAAAATTCTTGATATTTTTTATATTAAAGAATTCTTTGGTATCAAATAATGTTATTTTATTGGTGTCATAAGGGTGATATTGACGGAGCAAGATCGATGTGAACTCTGTGATGTTTTGGAGTCGACTGACCTGAGGAGTATGTTGTAATTGTTTATATAGGAGTTAATGTCGGTGTAAAAGTGGTATAAGGGTCATTCTTTATATTTTGCTTGTGTGTGACTGATATGCGGAGCAGGCTACACGGCCAGGTCGAATAACTGGAGGCATACCTAGTATTTTAATAAATGTTTTCTGCGAAAAAAAATTTTTTTTTAAATGAAAAGTGACATTGAAATAGGTTACCGAACGAATTACTTTAATCTCTCCTCGAATAGCTTAAATGGATCAAACTATTTCGGCGAAGCAAATTAAATAAGTACGAATCACTAACCAAAATACTTGAAACAAATTAATTAAACCGATTTTAATAATGCGATAATGGAATCATTCTGTTTTCCTTGATAAAGTAACTGATCTCCACTTTAATTACGTAATCGACAGAAGCAATAACGTATTCATTAAACCAACTTTAATAATGCCATTACCGAATGAAACACAAAATTAATATCCACAAAACGTAAATGAAAATTAAATTAAACAAACACCTAGCTCTTATATAATTACTCCACAATCCTCCCCCTCCCAACACGAATATAAATACATACTTAACCCTCATCGACTCTCTATACATGCAACAAAACCAGACGAACGATCTTCCTCTGAAAGCCTTACAAAAGTGAATTAATACACTAACTTACCCAAATATTGCTGTGCTAACTGTGGTATAGTCTGTTGAGTTGATTGTGGAGCAAGGTGTGGAGCTATGGATCGATTGAGGGGCAGTGAGGTGCTGTGTGAGGTGCTTTGTGATGTTAGTGTGGTGCTAGTGTGTAACTATGTGATGAGTATGGTGCAATGTGGTGATAGTGTGGTGCCATGTGGCACTAGTGAGGTGCCATGTGGTGCTAGTCGAGTGCCATGCAGTGCTACTTGTGGTGTGAAGTCTTAAATCTTAAGTGTGGATGGGGTGGCGAATGTGAAGGGGGTGGAGGAGGAGGAAGATGAGGACCAGTGTTGCAAATTGTATAAGGTATCTTTAAAGTGTTGTTGAAAAATTTCATTTTAATGTTTAAAAAAATAAGTGTGTATGTACCATCCATATCAGCACATATTTGAAGAATAATATCTCTTCACAGCAGACATCAACATGTTGATTCAAAGTCGTAGTAAAATCCTAAGTTTTTTAATCAATTTATTTTTAAGTGTGTTATAAGACAACGTCATTGTCAGCTAGTGAAGTTCGCCATTCCTTAACCTTGCTCTGCGGGGCAAGATTCCATTTACCTGAAGTTGTCCCAACCCACTTTCCGTTCCATAAATCTTGTCCTGTTTCACCATTGTGTGTTTCAGAGTTCATTCATAAGATTTTCTCAATATTCTCCCTCATTCCATTACTTTTCAGAGTTCATTCATGTCATACTTCCATTTCCATACTTGTTTGTGTAAAGACATTACATCTCGCCCATAAATTACTCAAACTTAAACATATATATTTAAAATGTGACAAAAGGAAATCAAACTACTAATTAACAAGTCACATTATTTCCTTATACCATTAAAATTTAATTTTCTTCAAAAACATCCTTAAAATCATATTTACACACATTAGAACAAAAGACTTTATACATCACAAATTCTTATAACTAAATTGTGCAAAACTTCATATTTACTAAAAAAAAATGACATTATGCATCACATATTCTTATAACTAAATTGTAAAACACTTCATGTTTACTAAAAACAAAATACTTTATACAATACAATTAAAATGCAAATTCTTATATATGTTGTACAACAATTCATATTTTACTTAAACGTTCACACACACACATTCATACAAATTAACATTTCACATTACAAAATAAGAACGAAGATGTTTACAAAAACATGCATATTATTATTTTAAAATATTTACATTTTGTCACGCATTGGACGTCCAACAACTAAACCAAAATAATACACTATATAACAAATGGCGATTCGGGATGTCGTCCTTTGCGGTGTTATGGATTGACATCCGCTATGTCATATCCAGGAATATATTTGCCAGACACACACACACTAACACCTACCTTTACTCCACACACACACACACACATAGCTTCAAGATACCTTGTATATTTGTAGTTTTAAAATTATGTAATCCCACTCTGTGAAGAGTAATTCCTGGGTGACATAAAGAACAACAGGGTTTTTTTGGTCGATGGTAAAAGACAGCCCTGCAGCTAGGGCAAAGCAGTAGCTTTGAATAAATATATCGAATGATTTCGATGCAGTAGATTTGAAGACAGCTGCAGTACGGAGCACGGTGTGGTGTTGGGTGGGGTGCTGGCAGTGCTGATGGCAGCCGTATATTTAAAATGGTGCTGAAACTAAAGTTGGGGTAAGAAAAAAATTTACTTTGGAATCCTGTAGTTTCCCCAGGGTAAAGTCGATACTCCAACAAAGTGCTTATCTTCTAAACCTGATAACACTACTTTAGTTACCAGTTCGGTGTAAACTTCTTGACCACACAAACAGAAGTGGTTTGGGTCCCCAGAACTCTAGTGCAATTATTGAGGCAATCTCCATAATCCTCATATCAGAGGGATTGCAACATGTTAGGTTTTAACACTTCCCCTTACATATACTCTGCTCATTTGAAACAATGTATGCATAAAGCTTGGGATGTAAACCTACAAAGTGTGTGATGATGCGGCCGGCACATTCATCCTTCATCACTCTGGTACTGCCTTTGTTTTTGGGCAAGAATCCTCGCAGGTTATCGAGTGCTTAGTTAGATGTATCAAACTGCATCTTTAAATATGGGGAAATTACTTCATAAAAATTTCTACAGACACTTTCATAGATGAGGTGGTCTGTATCGCAATATAGAAGGTGCAAGGCTTGTGGACGAAATTTATTACACATGTACTTCAAAATTATATTTGTAAAGGATTAATTTGGAAATATCAAGAATGGCAACACCAATGTACAAAGGCTTGTTAAATGTAACAGCGCTCTTTGACATTTCGATAAGGACAATAGTCTCAGCGATGATCTGTCGTGCCTGGAATGTAGGTTGGCCTATAAGTTCTGCCGCTCCATTTACAGTGTCATACCTGGTAACGACTCTTATGTCCCTTTCCCAGTGGACATTCTGCAAAGTTTTTCCATACACTGCATTATTCATAAGTTTAAAAAATAATTTCTCAAAGTCATTTGCAGCCTGGGCACGTTTGTTAATAATAAAGTCGATGTATTGGGCCATCCAAGCCTTCTGCTCAAAGCGTAAAGTGCGATGAACAGAGTCATTTGTGGCTCCATATATCAGGGACTGCCGCAGTGTTTCTCCATGAATAACATACTTCTTCTGAGGCATAAGTGTCAAAAGAAGTTTTTGATGACAGCTGCTAGGAGGTATGCCATTTACTGGAGCCAAAGACAGATTGGATAGCACATTCTGGCATTCGTCTGGAAACGATAAATCCACTTCCGGGAAAAAGCATGTGTCCCCATCGTTCACTGTATTCACAAAATCCCACAATGAATACACACCAGCCTCAACCCACTCGAAATCGCCAATAGGAAGCTTGCCCTTTATAGTGTGCTTGTACATACCAATTATATCGAAATAACAGGTGTATTTCGTAGCCATTCTGGGGTCGTACTCTTCACCCACGTAAATGTTATTGGCTTCTGCACGCCTTCTGGAAACCTGGGTAATGCCACCCCTTACTCGTTTAAAAAAAGGTACATATCAGGGTCAGTCAACTGCTCTAGCCATTCATCTATCACTGACAAAAAAGCATCCCATGCAAGAGGCGGAGCTGTGATGTACATGGTGGGATCAAGACCGCACTGAGCCAAACATATGGTCCTGAAATTTACAAACACTTCTACCAGCAAACAAGTGTCCACGTGTAAATACTGATTGGCGTACTGCAGCAGGCTTGCTCAGTGGAACTCCTCCCTTGTGGCTTGGGTGTCAGTGTAATCCTCATAGCTAACACCTTTCCTTTTCATTATATTATGAAATTTGTTCTTTGGTGGGAGTGATGTGCACATCAGACTATCTTCAGACTTAAAAAAGTCATAAGGAAACTCTCCCTTCCTTTTTTTCAATTCAAATTTGGTATTGTCTGGAAACATCGGGCAGGTGATACTCAGTTTCACAGTTTTCAAATTACCTGCCAAGGTTTCCAGCAAGGTGCTCATGAACTGAAAAGAATCAATGAAATGTAACTTAAAATGTTGCGCCTTCCCATTTGAGTCAATCCCACTGGAAATACATTTGGTGATGGACTCGTACTTTTCAAGGGGTCATTCCAATCACCTCGATTCTTCCTGGGTTTTCGATTACCACGGTTTAGTCGGGGTTTGTTACGTGACGTTCAGCCAATGGCTTTATGAGAAAGTGAGAATCATAGTTTTGCAAGTTATGAAAGACAGCAACAAGTTGTTTCTTGGGCAGTCTGAAGTTCAAGTTGCATTTACTATGTGTGGTGCTTCTGATTTCCCCACTCCGAAGTCCATGGATCGACCACAGTATCGGTACAGAGTTCCTTCTTACAAATATGACAACATTTCTGAGCCTTCAAAGTAGCTTCATACTGTATATTCCTGCAACCCACTTTGTCAATTAAACCAATTTATCTACTAACTGGTTCATACCATCACCAACAAACTCAAAGTAGTTAGATAATGCTGGATATTATGAACAAAGCAACAAAATGCTACAAGCATATGGAACATGTTGGTTGATGCTATTTGTATTACTCATGTTATAATTGGGAAGGCAGGTGGACAAGGGTTTTAAAATATGTCTTTGTGTCACACTAGGCGAAGAAACCGAATCTTTGCTGTTAGCTGTAACCCTGAAATTTCAAGTACTTGTCCCCAGTAGGGAAAGTACTGTGAACAACCTTGTGTTGCTGACAGAGATCATTATGGTTTGCGATTTTCTCCTCACTATTAAAGTATTGGAGACAACGATCTCAAACAAAGATATTTCTACAGTTCTTAGTCAACGGACTATGAAGCAGCCTTGACAAATCCTTAATAGAAACAAAATGCAAATGGGCATCATTACCACATGCGTGAATGGCCAATACATTTATGTGATGTGCATGTTGTACAGTAAAAATATGCATTGGTACAATAACCCCTTGCTTATCGAAAGTTTCGTCAATAATACTTTCTTTGTCTACTGCAGAATATAAATTGATAGAAATACCAATGTTCTCCTCAAACTTTAGATTATCCTGTAACACTACAGTGATCAACAGACCTTCAGTAACCAAAACTCCTGAGGATTTGTATATGAAGAGGAATGACTGACATTTTGTGTGGCAGGAAACAAAGCTGATATAACAGCATAATGGATACACAGTCCCTCAGGACACTGCACAATAATGCAGGCTTTCTTATTGGAAATGCACTTAGGGAGCATAGTGTGAGCAGCACCGACAGTGAATGCTCTAAACTGCGATATATGAACATCCAAATGCATAATTAGAAGCAGACTCCAGCTGTTACCAAGGGCATTAAATTCCTCATCCATGTTTGTGAGATAAGGCCTAGTTGTCTTATCATAGATTTCACCCACATTAGTTGAATGCAGGACAGCAAGTAATTTACTTTGTAAGTAAAATATTTGCATAGTGCCTTCCTCAGCCAAAAAGGATTTCAAATATTTAACCACTATGATGACACTAAACATAATTGGCCGGGGTGGTGCTGTTGTGAACTCTAATAACAAAGGAACCCTGTACCCTGTGAATTTCAAAATCGGCATCAGACTCTACTTGATCATTACATATCCACGCATCAGCCAGCCTACATACGAAGGCTGTGGCCAAAAGTTGATATCTCAATTCAGCCACTGAAGCTTCCACTGAGTTAGAGGTATCAGAATATGAATTATTCTCTATTTCCGTAGACAAAGTCTAATTGACACGAAAGTCGTCTGTGATACGGACGATGTACTATCCGAATGACTCGAATTTTATATGTCAGATAGAAACAAATTGTCTGCCAGGAGATTACTTCCGTGCTTAGGGGAAAGAATCATGTCCCGATCTGTTGCAGCTGACCGTCTTTCCGTGTTTGAATCAGTGCTTGAGTCACTCAAGAATAGATTGTCCAACAAGAGACTAAAACAATGCAGTTTAGGTGAAACAATGTCCTGACAGCTTAAAACTTTGACGTTTGCCCTCACTCATAGTGATACAAAGTAAATTTTGTTTCTCAAAGCAATAATTTCATCATCACAAAAAATATAAAGGCCCATGTAATGCTGAAAAGAGACAAAAAACATTGTTATTATGTCTCTAAACAAAGTTGCGATGTAACTGTACATAAATGTTTATTAATGTTACAATCATAAAATATCTCCTTTTATATGTCTGTTTTTATAAAAAAAATATTGTATGTTTCAAAACAAGAGAGTTGTGTGTTTACAACTAAATTTAATACTTTTATTTTGACAAGAACAAATGATTTGTTTAAGATGAAACTGTAAATATTAGTTTAAAAAAAGATTTCAGCAAAGGGAATTAACCTGTTACTACACATTTAAATCACTTACTTAAAAATTACTTAAATATTTAACATTCTATTCTTTTTCAACTCAATAACATACTTAAAACTTTCGACCCCATCACACATAAAAACATTTCATTTGTTAGAGTTACTCATTGTCCATTTGTCTATCATACATTCATCCATTACTCAATTAACTCACTCAGAACATAGCCACGGGCAGGGATATGTGCCCTCCACACACATACTGTGCACAGCCTGGCATAGTTCCCAAATATTATTCTATGTTGTATATTTCATACTCACAATCATAACCAATAACTACCCTTAAATCTCTTAAAAATACTTGAAATTAAATTATATGCCCAAACCACTTTGTCACACATCAGAACATTTCATTTGTTAGTTATTCAAGGTCCTATCATCCATCACACAATCATTCATCACCATTCAACACATTCTAAGCAGTGAGTCAGGCAGAGTTAGTAGCCCTCCAAACACACTTGGCATAGTTTGACATAATTCCTTCTTTGTTTTTCATTGCACCATCATTCACACCCAAATGCACACACCCCACCCTTAAATCGTGAAAAAACCTAAAACAGTGTAAAATACATAAAACTATATCAAAATACTTAAAATTCTGTAAAAAAAATACTTAAAACTATGTAAACATATAAAAAAATATAAAACTAACAAATTTCTAAGTATTTTACATACCTTAAGGAAATTTAAGCAATTTGTAAAAATGTTTAGCAAAAAAACCTTATAAGCTTTAACTAATTGTTTAAACGTTTACAAAATTTCATAAAGTTTGTTAAAAGTTAACGATATGTTAAAAAAGGTATAAAAGTTACTAAAAGATTAAACCATTTGCAAAAAATTTGTAAAAGTTACAAAATTGGAAAAGATTTTAGGATAACTAAGTAGGAATTCTAAAAGTTTAAGAAATTACGAAAAAAAAAAAATTTAATTAACAAGCAAACTGTTTTATTTCAATCTCGATAGAAAATTTTAAAATGTTGAATACATTATGAAACAAAAATTGAATTTAAAATAGTCCCAATACAAACTGTACAATTTTAAAAAATAATGGCTTGATTATTAAATATAATTCTTTAACAAAACATAAATAAAAGTTATTGAACATATAAGCACGATATTGAAAAGTGTTAAAAAGCCATAAATGTTCATACTATTTACTAACCTAAGTAGTAGCGAAGCTAGGAGGTGGCCGCCCGCCCAGGCTAGACAGTTGAGAGCCCGAGCGGGCCCCAAGTGCTGGCCGCTGATGGCTGCCCGCCTCCTAGGCTGGGCCAGGCGAGCGAGGCTGGCTTCCCGCCCAAGCTGGAAGCAGGCTGGCAGTGAAACTGGTCTGGTTTTCAGCGACTGCTGTGAACGCTAACCTTTCATTCCACTGTGAACCCCCGCCAGGGGATGCAGCGGGCAGTGGTCTATCGAGCGAAGCACAGGAGCAGATAGGGGTCCGTTCTCCATGGCGACTGGTTGAGAAATGGCGGCCATTGCTCCTTGGGGAACCTACAGGAACAAGGCAAATAGTTGGATTTGATAATAAAACTTAATTTTACTAAAGTAAATATGAGTTCCTTAATTAATTAAATGATTTTAACAGGAAAATAACACATTGTTTAGCTAATTAATGCTTTTTGAATTTTCTTGTTTACAATTATATTGAGTTGTTACTTTAATGTGAAACATGCAAATTTCTTCGGTTTTAGCGATTATGTTTACTTTTCATTTCGAATATTCATACATATTTTACTATGTAATACGATTCCAACACTTGAGTCTTTGTAATGCAGCACATACTGTTCTTTTTAATATTTATTAATCGAATATTATATAACTTGTAATTATGTAACAAGCATTGCATGCATTAGTGTATAATTTATTCTTATAATATTGTGTATGGACCCTGAATTATATTACCTAGGAAACATACCCATGCCTTACCAGGGAATCGAATCCAGCTTATATTAACCATACCTTAGCTGGGATTCGAACCAATTGCGGTGTAATCTGACTTCGCCACGGGGGTTGATGATGTAATGCAACTATTTGTGTGTACTTGTGTTGAAAAATTATTAATTAAAAAATATCACGTGCATGGAAGAGCTGTTTGTAACGGAGCTGTATCTACGTGAACAGAAAAGAGCTGGTCAGACGGTTCATGCTATCCTTTGTGCAGTGGGACCATGTCGAAGCAGCGGGGTAACGGTGCTGTACTTGGAACACTGGAAACTGTTTTCTGCGGACACAAAATCTATGAACTATGCTCTTGGACTGAAATGTCACGGCAGAGTTCCTTTGAAATGTACCAAATACATTATTTTCTAGATACACTATTTTTAATAAAAGTTTTTTTCAGAAACAGTTACTGTGCTCGCCTCCAGTTATTTTTAATATTGTGTAATATATTGACATTTTTTAAGCATTTTTGTTGATTTATTTCATAGTTGAGAGGGAGAGAGAGACTGTTTTACATTGATTAATAAACACCAGTGTACTCTGTTCTCAAACATGTCTTATAATAAAATCTTTTGAACAGAGGTTTCACTCTGAAACCTTAAATGTAAACTACTAAACACTTTTGTAACTTGTTTTGTTAGGACTTTATATAGAAGCCCGTTTCATATTTGTTTGTAGAATTGGTATACAGTGTTTGAGCCCTCTTGTTGAGGATAGTATGACATTTTTAAAACTGCTTTCTCGCTATCTTTCTCAGTGTCATTTTTCCTTAGGGAAAACAAAACATTTTCGCAAAGGCAAATTACATATACACAATTGTGTTCATTTTTAACACACGTATTTGTTCAATAATTTGTACAAAAATTGGAATTTTATTTAAACAGTATAGGTGGTTTCAAAATACACAACACATTTAACCTTATTTTGTTTGAAATACATACGACCAATCATATCAATATTACATAGGTATAGGAGGTTTCAAAATAGACAAATAGTCTTTTAAACACAGATTGTTTCAAAATACACAACACATTTAAGAGGTATAGGATGCTTCAAAATACACCTAATATTTCACAAAATTTAGGATGTATCACAGTATATACACAAACGGTAATTTAAACACATATTATTTTAAAATACACAACACATTTAAGAGGTATAGGATGCTTCAAAATATACTCATCATTTTTTTAAACAAACAAACATAGTTAGCAAAACTCACACAGAGTGATCCAAAAATATTTTAACTCAAGTAAATATAGTAAAATTCAGAAATAAACACAAGTAGATATAAGGTGCTCCACAAATATTTTAACACAAGGTGATCCACAAATATTTTAACACAAGTAAGTATAGGCTGTTACAAGAGTTATAAGCTATTTGCAACTTCAGTAAACAAACTTTTCAGACATTTTCATAAAATTACATCCAGATACCTTTCTTCAAGTCTACTTTCGAGAAGAGAATGTTTCTTATATCCTGGTTTTATCCTGTATGTTTGAATAGATACTTCTTTACATTCAGGGGAGTGTAACATGACACTATGAATTATGTCTGGGTGTGTGTTTATATAATGCAGGTGTACATCTTCAATACTAAATGGCAGTGCTGTTGTTGCATTCATATAAAAACAGGACATTTGCTCACATCATTGCACTGTATTAATTCGTGGCTTTTTTCATCTCCCAGTGAGAAATAAATAACCTGAATATGAAACATCACGTCACAGGACTCTGTAAATTTGCAGATAATTCCTGATCACCATAATGTATATGATACATTAGACTTGCTTGATTTCATCCTAACATAGTGATTTCCCAAATAAAAGAACATCATGTTATGTGTTTGCTATCAAACACCCAACTGAGGACAATAAGCCAGGAACAATGTATGTATATTGATAACATTCATTCTCTCTAAATTTGCAAGTTAAAACATGTATGAGGCTTACATTTTAATTTTGCTAGTTTTATTGTTTGATGCACATAACATTTTGATGAATCACACCTAGTGTGAGACGTGTACCCAAACTGGTTTTTGCTATAATGATATAAAGTTGGAAGATTATTATCACATTCTTCAAAATACTGGAATGGTTAAACAGTGTCTGTATTATAAACAAGATGTTTCAAACATTTTGCTTCCTCACAATATGGCATTACTATGCACTCACCCTTAAACTTGTGCTTACGATCTACTCTCTGTGGTGTGTACTGGTTTACAAGACATTCATAACTGTTACAGTTAGTTAAAGTGGAATCATAACTCGTTGGTTTACTATGTGCTGTAAAAGCTTGAGAGAAACACATACATTTGAAATGATTGCCAGACTCGCATATTTCCTTAACAACATGATGTGAATATGATAAGCTGTAAGTTACAGAATACAAATCTTTAGTAAAAAAAACGAATACTTTTATTTAATTGGGAACATTATTCTGAATTTGTAACTTCACATGTGTAGATTTTACGCACTGAAGGAAAAACTCAACCACCTTGCTCGAAAATAAAGTTGTGGATGTCCCTATCACACGTTTCCTTCCAATGAACTGTAGTTCCCTGATGAGGTCTGATGAGTTAGTTGGTGACTTAGTGCGACTTAGGCCACTCTTGCATCTGTATCCAGAACATACATGCTGGCCCTACTAGCTTACCATCGTATCGTGCCAGCCGCATATTTGGAAGGACGAGGTTTCGATCCTTGTTAACGTCACGCTGGTGAATTATTTTTCTGTCGGCCTTACTCCACCATACTAATAAACTTTTTGTGCAATTCTTTAAGGGGGTAGTTTTCCTGCCATCTTCGATTTTCCTTACACGGCTTTGTAATATGACCAAACACAAAAAAATCAATGCTAGATATGACATAGAGGACTACTTAAAGATTTTTTTGGACCTGTGCGGTTTCAATTATACCTGTATTTTCCCATGTGGGATTATCATTATAAAATAATTAGGTAACGTTTAATTACGGTTCCATATGTGAAACTAATAATTTAATAAATATAACTTGGATTTCGAAATAACTGTTAAGATGTTCTCTACGCCTTGATTAGCTTGGTCTTTAAATATTAACTTATAAAATTAAGTGTTGTTTCCCCCTTAATATGTGTGTACTCAGCAATGACATATTGCGTTTTTGGTCGGAAGGTGTTGTAAAGGTAGTTTACGGTTCGGTACTGCTGTAGTCTTTATGTTAGGTCGCAATGAGATATTAAAAATTATTCACACCTGTTTATTGTATTTTTAAAGAAATAAGCACGAATAATATTTATTTCTAACCGTATAAACTATATTCTATTACTATTTTTTTTTTTTAAATAAATCACATTTTCAAGATATCTTTGGCAGTGGAGAGAGGCGAATTAGGTGTCAAAATACTTTAACACAAATTAGTTCACTGGTGATATGTTGTGTTATTCAGCGAACGCTCTGTACTACATAAATGGTGCAACTAGATGGTAAATACCGAAAATTTATAGACATTTTGAGAACCTGTAGCTTTACCAAAGGCACTTTGGGCGGAGATTTGAGGCGTATGTGAAGGAACTTGCAAACGCATATATACTCGATTCATTTATTCATCCTGGTTTCATATTTCATAAGTATTCCTTGGTCGAAAATTGAATGTGTCCTTCATCTATTTTTTATCTTTGGCATTTATATAAAGTTTGGAAACAAAAGTATTTAAAAAATGAAATACAGCTACCATGTTACGACAGCAGCAGCTGTCCTCGAACTTTATAGGTTCATTATTTGCGGTGTAGTTAACCATCCTGATTTGGTTATTAAGTTAAAAGTTAAATTGCTTTACTGCATATATAATGTTGAAGATTCTTGAAATTTTCCACAAGAACGAAGTAATGTTATTGTCAAATTTTGGAAAGGAGTGCGGGGTAAGTTCGTGAACATAGTCATGTGCAAAAAAATAGCTTACGAACATTGGTGCCGGCGAAGCTTGGGTGTACCCATCACTTTGAAGAGTTATAGTCATTTCAGTATTTCGATTGGTTATAGCGTTACTCTATTTGTATAAATGTAGTGTACTGAAAATCATGAGACATACGTGGAGTGGAAAACACACAACAGACAGAATTAGCGAGATACTAATTCTTTCCTTGTTTGGCCTAAATAATAACGAACTGTGAGAAGAACAAATTACATGCATGCCAGAGAATTTTAACGTGCATAATAGTATGTGTTTTCATTCGCTTCTTTATATCGAAACCTGCAGTCTCTTCGTCCTCCGTATAGTACTTGGTTTGCAGGTGAGCTTTCGCGCCTACTCTGTAGTATGAACTAGTATTTAATAACATACGGGATATAACTAAACAACTCTAGTAACTTCGGCTGCACAGACATGTAAACGATTTAGTATGTATTTCCGACGTTGAAGCTGAAACATTTACAGCAGATATTACAAAATGCATGTTGCTCTGAATAGGGAATGCTAGTTTAGTTCTTAATGCAACATAAATTCGCAACCATTGCAGAATGTACTGCTGTAATCTGATTATTTCATTGAGATCATTTGGCGCTGCTATTCGTATTTTATGTCGAATAACGCGAGAAGTGAATTTGGTTTTTTAATATATTGTTAGCGGTGAAAGGGTCATATGGTGCTCTTGACCTAAACCCTACAGTTTTCAGAAAGTATGCTTGAACTAAAAGGCGCAGTTAACACCTTGTAGATAGGCAACACTAATACGTCGAGCAGGCGACGTGTCCTATCTTTTTTTACGATAGTCAATGTCTCATCTTGTTTTCAATGTGTTCCGCGACATTTGATAAGATAACGAAATTTAGGATACCAGAAAACGTGACCCCAATCCGGAAGGCACTGGAGTGATATAAATTGCTTAGTTTTAATACAGCAACATATCAATTTATACTTCAGAACTTAGGGACGAGTTGATGACATGAGCGACTCAAATAATTAAATACAAGATTTTGTATTGCTAACTTAAGGACCCCGCCTACCCAGTGCTTGAAGTACGTTACGGAGTGCCTGGAATCTAGGATATTCGACGAAACTATTATATGTACCCCCAGTATGTCTACCTACGAAAAGACTTCATACCTCTGACGAAGACGGAATGGTACTTAAAAGTTACCAGGATTATGTAAATATCAGTTTGAAGCCCTCCAATACAGTTAAAAACTGCTTTTTCAGACTCTCGTATCTTAAAACATACTAACCTGACACGAACTAAACTGCGATAGGAGCCTGTATTGAGCATTTAGGTACATACTTGTTCATCAATAAAATTATAGGGTCAGCGCTGAAAGTCCCACAGGTACATGCAGCTTTATGAGAACACTGGGGGCCGCGATGGCTTTGCGGTTAGACTGCTCGCATTCCACCAAAGCGAAACAGGTTCACTTCCCGGCCGGGTCATCCCGGATTTACACTCGAGGCGCCAGTCCACGAACTTACTGAACATCGTAGTGATGCAAAGCTGCCTACACTCAGGCGCCAGTCCTTGAACGTAATTGACTGTTGTATTAATTTTGTTGCAGCTACAACATATTTAATTCCCCACATACAAAACGATTTTTTTTGCACCAAACATTCTTCTATTTTAGTCAACAAAGTCTTTTCTCATTGGAAGACGTGGCTGCTGAAGCAAGCGGCACCCCTTGCTGGTGCATAAACCATTTGGAAGAGGAGGGTGGCTGGGGGAAGGGGATGGTATGGCAGTCCAGAAACAAACGATCGATGTCGTCAGCTGGCAGGGGGATTCCAGAAGCCCCCCTCCTCAGCCGCTCCTGGTTGGTTGAGCGGGAGAAGGAGCCGGGGGGGGGGGGGGTGCCCATTATTGTGATTGGACTGGCTACGATCGCGCGCCAAGAAGTTGATTAACCTGATTGCGGCGTCGTCGGCGGCGGGCCGGTCCTTTGAATTCCGCGTGCTCTCTCTCCGCAGCGACGCGACGCCACCCTCTCTGGCAAACAGTTTCGCCACGGGGCGCCGAGGAAGATAGGCGCTGCCGCTTCGTGGGAACTCCCGACTAATTAACTGCGAAGAGCTCTCTGTGCGTCTCGGAGCGGCCAGACTTTCCCTCTGCCGTTTTGTGTAAACTCACGGTGCTCCCAAGACGGCGCATTGCGCAGTATGAGTCGTAAACAATAAAGTGTTCACGGTAAACTGAGCACTTTTGGAAGCCCTGCTTCAAATGTACTTGCATGCTAATTGTGTATTCTGCCATTATACAGAGTGTTGCAATATTGCATGTCAATACTTCGGGGAAACATTACTCACATCTGGAGGATGAAAAATTGTTATATGAACATAGGTCCGTTAATGCTTTATTTCTGTACTACAGCCCGTAATGCATAACGTACTGTGTATGGCCCGCGGACTGGATCATGTTACTGTGGAACGCCATCGCAACTGTAATTGGCAGCTCCATACCAGCCCCCGAGGAGCCCTGCTTTGAATCCTCTAGACTTTTATCTGTGGGCACATTTAAAGGCACTTGTGTATGCAACCCCCATGGACGATGTGGGCACCCTCCGTAACCAAAATTGTAGTGGGTTGCGAAACAATCAGGAATTTTCAGGGATTCATCAATGCATCCGTGTGTCCATGCAATGGCGGGTTGTTGAATGTGTTCGTGCTGATGGAAGGCATTTTGAACACTTCCCTTAGTGTCGACGATAAGCTTTCACACAGATGCAACTGATTCCTGTGCAGTTCGTACTGTTCTAGGTGTAGGTCGTAGTGAGAGGTGTCGTGTATCATGCAAACGAACGCTGCAGTGGCATTTCACGGCAACATGATCCAGCCCGTGTGCCATACACTGTATTCTACGTCATTTATTATGGACTGCAGTACAGAAACGAAGCTTTTGTGGACCTATGCTCATATAGCATTTTTTTTTTCATCCTCCAGATGTGAGAAATGTTCCCCCGAAATATTGACATGCAATATTGCAACATTCTGTATACACAATTGTATTCCATTCACGGTTACTTCCTATTAAAGTTGCTGCTTGAGTTCTACTGCTAGGATATTCTTCCACCTCATGCAGACAAAGCTTAACTAAGTCCGAAAATTACACCTAAGGTACTATGCACCGCATTCATGCGCACTCAGTGTAATAATATTTTGCATAAGAACTATTTCTCACTAGGCATTACCAACATACCTATTTTGTCTGTGTTGTTATTACATGAAGAAAAATTAAATATTATAATTTATGGATTGAATAGGAGTAAGAAGTTTAATTTTACCAAAAATAAGATACATATATGTTAACGGAAGTGTGAAACCCTTTCGATACATGACATATTTAGGGAACAGCCAAACACCTCGTACCTACATGGGGTGATTTTTCAAAGGTCTGTTCCTAAAAGTATGAAGGAACCACAAATGGACTATATAACATTGCCATGTGCCTCATCACTTTATTCGTGCGTCCGTCCAGTGAAACTGTTGAATATATTAAAACTCTAAATATTTTACAAATTTGCTAATTTTCACCCTTACATGCGTTAAAAAAAAAAAACGAGAAAACAGGAGAAATAATGTCAATATTCACAAATGCTTTTCATAACACTTTAAATTCAACGTTAAGGCATGGAAGCACTTTCGCTCCGTCGTTAATAACTTTACTGGTCGCATGCCACTTAGTCTGCCCGTTAATATAATATGCAGGTTGGGGCAGTGACATTTGTGAAAGGTTGATTTCTAAAATGTTTAATTAAACATGAACAGTATATAACAGTCTCTACTACTGTAGTCCTTTCACAATTTATTCGGACGTTTTAACACAGCGCTTTGAAAAATCACTCCATGTATTATGTATTTAGCTATTTTCTAAATATGCCAAGTACTAAGCGCTGTAAAGCTCTGTAAACAAAGACGTGTGTTATTTTTCGTTAAATTGAAGGTTTACCTATATTTTATTTATACGTAATAATTAGATATGATGGTTTATCACGGGAAAAGTTGACTGTTTGCTAAGGTTCAACGCACTGTACACATGTCTGGCAGTTTTATTTCCTTCAAACAACTTAGTCGAGTCAAAACTTCGTTCATCCAATCACGAAAGAATAAACACGTTAGAGTGTTATCGAACGTATGTTGGCTCAAAAATTTTTTCGCAATTTTCCATCATCTCTTTTATAATAAACACGAATAAGAACAGTGAGGAAAATCTGTGTTAGTAACGCCTAGTAACAAATAGTTCTCATGCAAAATAATATTACACCTGAGTGCGCAGGAAAGCGGCGCGTTGTACTCTGGTGTAATTTTCCAGACTTGGTTAAGCTTAGCATGCACGTGGCGAAGTAACTTTGAATCGATTATATAGGCTATTCATGCTAAAGTGAGCACGTTTGAAAGCCCTCTCGTTTGTAATAATTGTCCGTTAATATATTTCATTTTATAATTACACGTTAACTTCCGACTGCGGTGGAATATACAATCTGTTTCCCTACATGCAGTATTTATTTTAAAAAAGGTGATTAATGAATCCAAAATGGCTGAAAGGGGAAAAAAGTAACTAGGGCCTCAGAAGTGCTCGTTTTACCGTGAACAGCGTATACTGTGGAAACGGTGACTGCAGTGTGTACCGAAGCGTCGGGATACTCTTGGACTGCAACGCTGCTGAAGCCCAAAAGCCAGGAATGCTCAGACAATGGCTGCGAAAGCCTGCGTACGATATTATAAAAAAAATAACGTTTTAAAAATATAAATTAAAAACTACAAGTGAATGAAAGAAAAGAAAGCCCTGAGTGACATGCACCCGTGTAAAGTTGGTAACGATGAATGGGAAGTTGTTCCGTATCTTAATGTCGAATATAAAGTAGTATGTAACTATTTCTGATAACTTAAATTATTACTTTCGCTTTCTGGTTTTTTTTTTTTTTTTTTTTTTTTTTTTTAAATTCATCGAAGGGTAAAATTGAGTAGATGCGTTAAATATCCACTTTTCTAATAATTTCACAATTCCACTCGACCGATGCATAAATAAAGCAACGAGGCCCATACATATGGTAATTTTATATAAGGCGGAAGAAAACACAACGTGCATACAAATAGATACTAAGCAGGGCTTTCAAAAGTGCTAATTTTACCTTGAATAGCCTATATCATTTATAAACGTGAAAC
Organism: Dryococelus australis; assembly: GCA_029891345.1. Lineage (NCBI taxonomy): Eukaryota > Metazoa > Arthropoda > Insecta > Phasmatodea > Phasmatidae > Dryococelus > Dryococelus australis. The sequence continues at coordinate 42,604,870 of CM057006.1, forward strand.
ATATGCCTTAAAATGATTTTACCAGTCAAAATATTAATTTTATTTGCTCCGTTTTCGAGTATGAAATTTAAATTATTGCAGGAGACGAAACACAGTATTTGATAATAGGTTTATTTTCTTAAGCTTATTTGGAATCAAATATAACCCAAGCCTTAACATGAAATATAGAAATTATATTTGTAGTAATTGTATACGCATATTCTATATTTCTTAAGGTATTGTTTATATAGAGTACAGCCTTGTACATTATATCATTTCGTCTAGATAAACCTGTGAAAGAAGCAACGGGAATATACAGACACGTTATAATGTAGACGTTTGTGATCATTTTATATTGGTCTGCATTATGTCGTCTCACAACAATGTTTTCTCAAACCTTTCAAACTAAAATTATTTGTGTGGTTGCAACTGAAAACATGTGGTAAATAAAATACAATCATAATTACAAAACTTGAAATATTTTGCTTGAATATTTTCATGTGACTACTTTTTACCAAATGTTTAACACAATATTTCATAATAATTTACGAAAAGCGACATTTAAATATATAGATTAAAATTTTTACCTAAAAAGCTATCTAAATTGATACAAAAATTATATCTACGATCTTACAGTATTACATTTATTTAGTATATTTGCAATGTATCATCACTACAATTTACAGGCTTTAATTTACTAAGCCTAACATTTAAACTTTTCTACCTTTCTTCTACATTTACAGCTATTAAAATAAATATATTACAATACTTATCTCCATGATGAACACCTTCAGAGTCTCAGAACCAAGCACACCAGCTCCAAGAATGCATGCCTATTTATTAAAAAACCCTTTCCTCACCCCTCGCCATTACTTCACGTTTAATAGATTTGGCAACGGGGTGTTCAGCATTTAATTCTATACATTTAATTTTAACCAATAGTAATAATTTATTTAGAAATAGAGGTCTCTCAGAACTACACGGCGAAGTCTTATTTCCTTGTAATGAGCACGTTCTCCCTTCAACCTGCAATTCTTGGCAACACCGCAGGCGTCATCAAGGCGTAGCCAATAGTAGTGAGGCACGACAGTCTTTCGTCTGGCCGGGCTGGAAACATGGGCGCCTTCGATAGTTGAATTTCTGATGCCGAGGCGGCCACTGTGCTGTAGACGAGGCAGCATACATATTGGTCTTACAGAACTGTTCCAAACTATTCGCCAAAGGTAGGAAAAACGTCCACAGCTGAATTTAATAACGGGCAGGCGAAAATATGTAACCCGACGTACATTTTTTTTATAGGCAACTGGAGCTTTTGAACACGTCTCAGTACATAGGACTCTTTAATACTTACTGCGGTGTCGGCAGGTATGTGCAAAAAAAAATACTACCGAATTGCCCCAGTAGATTGATCCAAACAATCGTTTTATCTCTCCCCACCCCTGCCTGTGCGTGTGCAGGGTGACGGGTGGGGAGGAGGAAGGCATGGTGAATCTGCCTTGGTGAATTTCGAAAAAGTAGGACTTTCGAAACCGCTACTTACCTCCAAAACTCGAGTCCGGTTGTGGTTGTTTAGCATGAAAGCGGACTCTTAATGCCAAAAGGATACGTTATACTATAGGCAGGTCGTGGAAGCGTGGCCTGGGCTAGGATGTTTGAAATATGTCGATATATCGAAATGATATTATTTCGACTATACATTGATATAAATCGTAGATATATTTCAACGATGTATTATTAAATCGAAATCTTTTTCTAAGTATCGGAAATAAATGTAAAAAAAAATTTAAGAGGCGCTGTTTTGAATAACGTATTGAATTAAAAAAATTACTATGTTTACATGCACCAGCAGCAGTCGCTACAACTTTCTGCAATGTTACGGATTACTCAATGGATAATATCCCAAGCAATCTTGCATTTCTAGAGTCCTTAATACATATAATACTGAATTCCAGTATACCGAAAATCGATATTTTTCTTTCTATGTATCATTTCGTAAAACAATACTTTTGCAAATAATCAATATAAATAATATCGATATTTTCTTCTATCAATATACCTAGCCTGGGCAGAGGTGCTACTCTCGGCCACTTCCGTTTGGCTTCACCGAGCCTCTTCTCAAAGTCACCTCGTCAGCTTGGCGACGCTGTCCCCTTCTCGTCATCCGAAATCGATCATCTCGCTTTCTCGGGACGACAGCACACCTCGCCTTCCCAGGCGGTTTGTCGACGGAGTTTCGAAACTTCAGTGGACCCTCCGATTCTCAGCTGTGCTTCCCAACTTCCGACGGACTACGTCCGGTGGTTGGGCCCGCGCGGAACTGCCGAAGACATGACTACGGGACGCTGTGCTCACTCTCACCAAGGTGATCCGGTCTCGACTCATGCCGGGTCACGCCTGATTTCCGCATTGGAAAACTTGACTGAACTCTAAAAATCGAGTCCGATTGTGATGGTTTTGATTGAAAGCGGACTCTTAACGCCAAAAGGATACGTTAAACTATAGGCAGGTCGTGGAAGCGTGGCCTGGGCTAGGATGTTGTAAAAATAACGATATATTGAAATGATGATGATATTGCAGCGATATATCGATATTAATCATAGATATAAATCTTTGACCGAGGTTGCTATTCTCGAGGTTCTCACATTGCATCTGCACCTTTCATATCGTAGCTGCTCCATTCCCATCGCAATTCGTCCCTGACCTAGTGAGTCCCCATATGATGTCCTCATGCAAGCCCGAGGTCAGACTGGGATACACTCGTGTTGGCAGTGTTTTGAAAATCGCACCTTGTAATAATTACCATAATTAGCGTCAAGCATTGCATGGTAGAAATTGCGAAAATGCAATAAAATAAAATGATAATATAAGCGTGTAAGCATTTCTGAAAAACTGCCTAAACAGTAATGCAAGTTTTTAACTCATGCTTAATGGAAATAGTGCCACTAATCAATCTGCAGATACAGGAATTTTTAGCATCGCTACTAACAAAGTTTGAAACTCCCATACGCATTTGACTATTTTCTGAGCAGATTCAGGAACGTTACAATGAATATATAGGGACAAAAATTACCAATCCTACTTTTTCGCGAAGCGTAGACACTGGTATAGTAAATTTACGAATAATTTCTGAGTGTGTGAGTATACTTAGATAGCTGAGGGTAATTTTGTGGGCGAAAACTGCAGCGACAATAGTGAAATTTGTAACATTGCAGATTTTTGGGGTTATGTTTACAGTTAGTCATATACATTTTCACTATATATGATTACATAGTTGACTTACTTGCTTATGTTCATTAATTTACTATTAGTACATGTTAAGTTTTATTAAATGAGTTATCACTATAATCTTTGGTAATTTTAATAGTTTATCGAAATAGAGATAATGTGTTAGTATTTCTAATTTGTTTCTACACAGTATTCAGTATTAATATTTAGTTTTTTATGTTTCATTTCTTTCCTAGAGGGTAGTTGGCATTAAATGTTTACTAAACAAAAGTACTAAATAAAATTATCCTGGTTGTCTATCGTCTCGTGATTGCTGATTGGCGGAGAGATGTGTCATGGTCAGACGACAGCCAATCCGAGGACAGGAAACAATATAAGTAAAGCAGATGTAAAATATAATTAATTTTTTCTTTAGAACAATTATAATCACCTCAAAGGATGGCTGTAAATATGAATAATCAATACAAGAATAATAATACTGTTACAATTTCTCTTCTGCAAATTAAGTGGGCTAAACAAAGTCCGTTAAGAGATTAAGGTCTTAATCAAATAAAATAATTAATTATCATTTTCTAATTTTATTTGCGATAACTACAGCAGAAATTCTCTCAACTCAACTTATCACGAGAAATGGATATCGCTAACTGTGACACCAATTAATAAAATTCATACTTACGGCAGACATCAATGAAGTTAAATAATTGAGATCGGTCCCAATAGACAGTGTGTCAACCTATTCAATTATTTTATAATTTATGCGTCCATATTTGACAATTGAAATATATACAATAAAATCAGTATTACACTTCCATTCAGCCCCACCTCAGTTCAGTCCATGTCCCGCCAGTCGCAATGTTCTAGAGGCCCCCAAGCGCCCTGGCGGACAGTAGGCTTCACTCGTCGTTTTCACACCCTTTCGTCCATTCAAGCCACAAACACCTCACTCGCCATCGTCCCACAATCTCCAGTCGTCGTCCACACTTCACTTCACTTTACTTCACTTCGCTCACGCACACTCACCAGATGGCCTCCGTCAAAGACTGCCAGCTGCTCGATTGCGGCAGTATATATATAGTGTCTTAGGCCGTCACCTAAAATCTTCCCCAACTAGCATAATGCGTCGCGGAGGGCCGAGGCGCCATCCAGTCTCACCAGACCATTCTTGCGTCGTTGCTAAACGTATTGTTGGAATCTCTAGCAGGCGAGAGAAGGTAGGAGGTGCCAGCAAGTCACGGCACTGTCGGTATTCACGGGATTCCCCGAGGGCAGAGCAACAGGCCGCGAGCGCATCGTTCCAGGAAGAGGGGAGGGCGAGGAGGGTCACCTGCCACGGCGCGGGGCAGCCTAATTGGCACCAGCTGCAGCACTTAACACTGGACTCGGAACTGGCTCGGAACCAACTCTGCACAATCAGGACCTTCGTGCAGCACCAGTCGGTCTATGTGGAGAACTTTTGGCTTCGCCCGAGAGCCCTGTCGGCGAATCCTGTAGACCACATCATTTATCCGCTTCAAGATCTTGCACGTGGCTTCCCAAGATTTCTTTCATTCTGTCACTGTTAATGTTAAGGTGCCTCCGGGCAAACTCATGAATGTCGGTTAACTCCTGACGTAACCTAATACCATATTCTGGTGTGGTTGCTTCTTCCTCCACTGGACGTCCAAACAGCAGGTCACCAGGTAGGTGGAGCTCTCTCCCAAACAACAACCTTGAAAGTGTTACCCTTGTGGACTCGTGGTGGTATCTATTTCCCCTCTCAGAGATTGGTAGGGGTTCGAGAATGTCAACTGCCATCCTCTCGAATGGGCCCCAACATTGTACTTCTGGAGGGGACCGCATCCCTTGACCCTCGGACCCTTTCTTGTAGTACATGCATTACAAAGACGACACCACTTCTCAACCTCCTCCCGACAATGCAACCAATACAATATCATTCGGACTCTGTCAAGGGTCTTATATACACAGAAGTGACCACCTGCCGCTGTGTTGTGCAGTTTTCTTAGCACTTCTGGGATTCGGCACTCTGGTAGCATCAATTGTAAATGACTCTGTCTCCCATCATTACTTTCCCAATCCCTGTAAAGCACACCATTATTTATAACAAGGGAATTTCACTGTGCCCAGTATGCCTTAACTGTTACGCCTATGCTAGATATCTCCCCCCATCTCGGTCGACGCCCGGTTTCCTTCCACTCTAATATTGGACGCAAGGTGGGGTCACTTAGCTGATAATTTCTTATGACCTTTTCGTCCCATGTAGATGACCCATCACCAGATATAGGACCTTGAATTTATGTCTTCCTTGCTTTCCTCGTTATACAAACATTTTCCTCCTCGCGTCCACAATGACAGAATAGTTCGCATGGTCTCCTGGAGAGTGCATCTGCATTGCTGTGAAGGTGTCCAGACCTGTGCTGTATTTCAAATTCATATGCTTGCAGGTGCTGTATCCACCAAGCTATTTGACCTTCGGGGTTCTTGAAATATAGTAGCTAGCATAAAGAAGCATTATCAGTTCTTAGGATGAAGTGTCTGCCATAAAGATATGGATGAAAATGTGCAATTGCCTTCACCACTGCCAAAAGCTCCCTGCGTGTCACACAGTAGTTCCTCTCGGGCTTGTGTAGCACCTTACTGATGTATTCCAATGGCCGCTATTTTCCATCCTGGATCTGGGATACACAGCCCCGATTCCAACATCACTAGCATCAGTATCCAGAATGAATTCACCCTCTCTAGTCGGGAAGCCCAGTACTGTGGGAGATATCAGAATTCCTTTTAGTCTATTGAAAGCAATTTCGCACTCTGGGGTCCAATAAAATTTTCTTTTTGCCTCAGGCAAGTCATGCAGAGGTTTGGCGATAGTGCGAACCCGGGTACAAATCGATGGTAGTACGCACATAATCCCAGAAAACTTCGAATGTCAGTGTTATCCTTTGGTAGAGGCCAGTCTCTTATTGCTCTGATATTCTCAGGGTCTGTTTCAATCCCGTGGGCTGATACAATATGGCCCAAGAAATTAATTTTCTTTTGGAAAAGGTGGCATTTCTTGTTGGGAACTAATTTCAGATTGGCCACAGTCACTTTCTGAAACACAGAATCTAAACATGCCAGCTGCTCTTCATAAGTTCTTCCTGTGACCACATTGTCGTCTCTGCACACCTGACAAATATCTAAGGGAAGAACCTTTTCCATTAGTCGTTAGAAGGTGGCAGGAGCATTGCATAGCCCAAAGGGCATAACCTTGAATTGCCAGGTTCCTTTCCCTTGGACACAAAGACAGTCTTTTCCTTGTTTTCCCACCCCACCTCGCACTGCCAATTCCCGCTCTTCATGTCTAGAGTAGAAAACCACTGTGAACCTGCTAAGCTATTCAGAGTGTCGTTTATCCTAGGGAGTGGGTAAGAATCTTTCTTGGTCACATTATTAAGTTGGCAGTAATCAATACAAAACCTAATAGAGCCATCTTTCCTTTCAACAACCACAATGGGAGAAGACCATGGACTGACTGATGGCTCTATGACATCTAAATCCGTCATCGTTTTCAGAATACCATCAACGACCTCATATGAAGCTAGTGGTAGTCGCCTTGGTTTCTGCTTTATGGGTATGGCATCCCCTGTATCGTAGTGGTGGCATGCAAGATTAGTTCTGCTAAGGTCATTGGGCTCGCAAGAGAAAGCACCTCTATTTCTCTGTAACAATTCTGAAACTGCCCTTTCCTGTCGCCAGTTGAGGTTTTCTCGTGTTCTTGTCAGCAGTTCCCTCATAGCATCTGGAAGTGGACATTCAGTAGGTTGTAGCAGTCCTGCGAGACCTGCTTGCAAAGTCCTATTGAACTTCAAGGCGAATAGCACGGTCAGACAAATTAATCATCCTAACAGGCAAGCTCTCAGATTTTGAAGAAATCAACGTTTTGGCTACAATAACACCATCTGGTAAAATGCCACATTTCTGGGCTGGTTCGATTATGCCCAACCGCCTGACAAATTTTCCCTGGCAGCTATCTGGAATAACAACTTCGCTAGAAGAAGGGAGAACAGTTGACTGATTACACATTACTCTGCAGCTCGTTAGCGAAGATGAATCTCGTCGTGTTTACACTACCAACTCGGTATTACCTGCACGCAATCCCCCCAGTCGAGTATCAATACAGCATAATACATCAAGACCCAAAATTAATTTATCCTATATTACAGCTATGTATATATCATGCTCTATCTCAAGGATACTGAGCTGTAAATGTACCCTTCTCTTGCTTTGACTGGTGTAGTCTCGCCCGTTACTGTTGTTTAGTAGCAGTGATTCATGTTCTTATCGGATGATCGCTGTAGGGGAGGGCCAAGAATGTCGGGTCTTACCACTGTTATAGTCGCTCCTGTGTCAACAACCATCTGACATTAAACATCATCAAGGCTACCCTCCACCAATATGGCATTGAAGTCTTGTTTCATTGAATGCAACTGCAAAAGCATTGGGGCCTTCTCTCCAGCAATCACCGATCTTTGCCCCTCAACACCAGTGTTTACAAGTTTCCCGAAGACATTGTGCTCTTACCTGCTCCTTGGTGCCTGCTCGCTGGCTATTTCTGCCGCTGCTGCTGCTGTTGAGGACAGTTGGCTCTCAGGTGCCCCGGCTGTCTATACGTCCATCATTCCGGCCGTTTGGGTGGGGGACGGCGAGTCTCCGTAGTGTGCACGCGATGTCCCTCATGGTCATCTGCAAGTCCTTCAACATCCCCTTGACGCTGTCGTCCTCCCCTTCATCAAGCATCACTGCCCGCACTGGACATCGGGGCACTGATGACTCCGCTTCCAGTGATTGGGCCAAGGCATTCTGCATGGTGTGAGGCGCAGCTAACCGCACAGCTTGAAGCACCTCGGTGTCAGCGATGGCATCGACGAAGAAGCCGACGGCGATGACATCTCGTGCCTCTTCCGAGCATCCCTCCAGAGACAGGTGCGACAGCCTTACAATGTCTTGCCACAGCTCCTGCAGTGGTTCGCCGGTTCACTGGATGCGGCTTCGCAGTTGGACATGAAGGGCGTTTCGCAGGTACCGGTTGCCGAATCGGATCTCCAAAGCCGACACCAACATGGAGTATTCCAGACGATGTCGTTCTGGCAACGACTGCATTATGATGGATGCTGATCCTCTTAATACAGCCGCCAGGTAGTACGCCCACTGCTATTCAGTCCAGCCATTCAGGGTGGCTACGATCTCGAACTGGTGTCGGTACTCGCACGGGCGCGGGCATAATTGTGGCGCCTTTACCTACCCCTGCTTGGGGCATTCCCGCACTGCAGAACTGCTGCGCCTCCTCTGCGATAGCTCCACTGGCGGCGACTTCTACGGTCTTCTCGCTGCCCGCACTCGTCGTCTCGGTGGTGACCAATTTTGTCTCCTCTTTTGCCCCTGCATGTCGTCGCCGCTGCTGCAAGAACTCCTGCCATTCCTTCTTGAGGGTGCTCACTTCATATTTCATTTCTTGCTCAACATTGTATAATTTCTTTTTCACTAACTCGCTCACACATTCTATCTTTATGTCCACATTGTCATTCACACTGTCTAATTTTCTATCTACACTGTCTATTTTTCTATCTACATTTTCGTGTACACTGTCTTTTTCTATCTACATTTTCGTGTACACTGTCTATTTTTTATCTACATTTTCGTGTACACTGTCTATTTTTCTATCTACATTTTCGTTTACACTGTCTCTAGCACTAATAATATGGCTATTTACATATTCACTAACACTTATAATTTGGCTATTTAGAGATTCACTAACATTATCTACAACACTATATACAGTATCTATTTTGCTATTTACCTGGCCGCTCAAACTCTCTATTAAAGAGCGAAGTGCTCTCATGTCTGCCGACATTTTTCTAGTTAGTATTCATGAAATTCAAAACAATTCGTCGGCCTATTGTTGAAATATAGTTATATTTACAAAATACTAATTACAACTGTTTAATTATTTTATTTTTATAAAATGCCTCCAACCCACTTCTGACATGAATGTTACAATTTCTCTCTCTAAAAATTAAGTGGACTAAACCAAGTCCGTTAAGGGATGGAGGTCTTAATCAAATAAAATAATTAATTCTAATTTTCTAATTTAATTCTCAATAACTACAGCATAAATTCTTTTCAACTCGACTTATCACGAGAAATGGATATCGCTAACTATTCACATTTGACACCAATTAATAAAATTCGTAATTACGACAGACGTCAATAAAGTTAAATAATTAAGATCAGTCCCAATAGACAATGTAGCAACCTATTCAATCATTTTATAATTTATGCGTCCATATTTGACAATTCGAATATTTACAGTAAAATAAGTATTACACTTCCATTCAGCCCCACCTCAGTTCAGTCCATATCCTGCCAGTCGCAATGTTCTAGAGGCCTCCAAACGCACTCACGCACAGCAGGCTTCACTCGTCGGTTTCACGCCCCCTCGTCCCTTCACGCCACGAACACCTCGCCCTACGTCGTCCCGCAATCTTCTCTCGTCGTCCACAGTTAACTTCGCTCGCGCACACTCGCCAGGCGGCCTCCGTCAAAGATTGCCGGCTTCTGGATTGCGGCATTAAATATGGTGTTTTAGGCCGTTACCTAGAATCTTCTCTAAACTCGCATGATGCGTCGCGGAGGGCCGAGGCGCCAGCCAGTTTCACCAGAACATTCTTGAGTCGTTGCTAAACGTATTGTTGGAATCTCTAGCAGGCGAGAGGAGGTAGGTGGCGCCGGAAAGTCTCATTGCTGTCGGTATTCACGGGATTCCCCGAGGAGGAAACAACAGGCCGCGAGCTCATCGTTCAAGGAAGAAGGGAGAGTGAGGTGGGTCTCCCACCACGGCGCGGGGCAGCCGAGTTGGCGCAATACCACTTATTGTGTTTTAGAAGATGAAGTAAGTAATTGTAGATTGTGTTTAAGAAGATGTTTTGATTTTCACCTTTTAACAAGAGTCGAGGGATAGTTGTATAATTTATGTATTGTATGAAGAAGACGTACTTGATGAATATCAAATTGAGAAGCTAAGAATTTGAACTACTGATTCTACCTAAATGTTATAAACGACGCCCAACGTGTTAATGGAAAATTGTGAAATGTCTGAAATGTAACAAACTGTCTGCTAACTTCAAGAACTTCTTCCCTCGTACATCTCCAGTGATAACTTCTTAGAATTGGATGTCAACCGTCGATAGTGCCCTCGTGTTTAACGAGAACCTGTTCCGCACTGCAGGCAAAAATCCCTTGCTTCTGGCTTTCGCTTTCGCTCCGCTTATAAATAGCAGAATTACCTTAAGCTCTCTTTATGTTAACACCCTACCCCGACCGCTGTATTCACGTAACATAGTGTCTGACGGCCTGATGGAAATATTTTGAGTGCAGAGGTGATGTATGCAATACCCTCGCCTTCATCAACATTACTCACAGAGTGGAAATACTCGTGCAGATATTGGTCGGCATTGTGGAGTAGGGCGAATGTGTCTGTCTGCCAGGTGAGAATTTATGGGCATGGTGGATTTTGTCATTGTTCTTCATTAATCACTATCGTTGTAAGACGCCATAGGGGTGTATCAGAGTTCCTTAAGGCTGGAAGTCTTGATAAAAGTTAAAAAACTAAATTTGATTTTTAATTTATTCACACGGCTATTATTTACAATATTAAAATATTTATCTCCAGTGTTACTCGTTTGAGTTCTCATTGAGCGCAACTCTAATTAACGTCCTTCCTAATGTCTACGTTTGGTTATTCTTATAACCAATCATTCACATTCATCATTAATACATGTTCAGTTTGTCTGATGCCATCATTCAAAATGTCTTACACCCATGCACCCAATTCAATAGTCCCGTCTGCCAGTCGCACCCTTCATTGCACCGATGCTCGTAGTCGCAGATTTTTTCCCCACTATACACTTCCATCGCCACTCGTTGCTCTTCTGTCTCGTCGTCTATCGCGTAAGGTCACCAATCGCCCAAACTCCCGACTCTCATAAACTCTCGACTCGGGAGTCCCGTCGCGCTCAAATAGTATCAGCAGCGAAGATCTGGAACATTCCCCGCACTCCGAGTCACGCTAAGAGAATGCCTGCGCTAGGTGCAAATGGCTTATCGCGGCGACACGTTTTTCATAACAAGATACGCGCTCCTTGGATTATCGCTCGTCTGACCTTTAAACATTCCCCCCTTCTTGCGAGAAAGACGTGACAAGGGGATCGAAGAAGCCCTGCGACATGCAATTATATTATTGTGGAAGGGGTGGGGGGATGTGCAAATGAAAAATTGAACTGTATTGAGTCATAAGTAGTTAAGTTGCTCAACGGTACACAGATAAAGCAAAAGTTGCTAATACGAGTTGTTCTCGAGTTCAAAATCACGACATGTATTACTGTTTTCATCGCATGTCATCACGGCCAAGATGTTGCAGCAAGAGGAAACGCCACCTGGTAAAATTTTTTTAATCATGGAGGTGACACGAAGTAAGTGCGAATGCCAGTTGGCAGTTAACCCTTTCGAACGCGAATATAGAATACTTCTTGCCACTATAAATTTCAAAACCATATGGGTTCGAGTGAGGTTGGTTAGCTCGGGTGTAACGTAACATCTTTCACTATTTTCACCTATTGTTGAACATTAATGTTTGTTGCACACATTGGACACTGTCATGCATAATACTTGTAATTTACCTATGTTTCACATGTGTTTTATTTTTCGAATTTTTTTATTTTTTTATTTTTCATTTTTCATATGGTTAGGATATTTAAACATAGATGTACGAAAGGCAATAATGCATGATTAATTGAAATATATAGCTAGGTTTTCTTTTGTGTATATTTTAATTAATAACTAATAATTTGCATTTTTGGTCTCACCTTTATTGTGAGTGTTTCAGGGAATTTTTTTTTTTTTTTTTTGGGGTGAACCACTACGAGACCCGTAACTCTATGGAACAGGGATTTAGGCCGTTTGGAGTGCGTCATTTTAGTTCGTTAGTCAGAAAGCCTTGCGATTGGCTAACAGGTTCAAATCCTGTACTCCGATTGGCTGGAGAGCTCATTATAGGGTTAGGTCGCGCGGGCCGTTTGAAAGTTCGCTCTCTCTCTCTGCCACCGACCTTCAACTGCACTAGTCGTAATGCCAGGACGCTCGTACAACAGTTGGACGTAGCGGAGTAATTTTAATTAGAACTTAGGGTGTTTTTGTTCTTACAGCTTGCTTCAGTTTTTAATTTGTGTGTTCGCGTCGAGTTGAGAGAGTAAGCACTCCGCATAGTTTTATTTCAGAGGCTGTTTAGGAGTTCAAGGTAGCTAGCTAGATGTGCACGTCCGTGAGCCATGTAAAGTAGCACCGCAGCCAGACCTGCAATTCCTACCTCCGTTCTTCCTACAAGATACACCGTTCTGCCTTCGCCTACAACCTTGTATTTCACTACGAGAACTGTTTTTCATCAAGTTTTTTTTTAAATTTATTTCACCTCAGACTTCGCTACGTTACGCCGTTGGCGTAGAACATTCTACACGACACCGTGTTGACAATGCGCCGATATTAGCGTCAGCAAAGTTTAACCATAATTTTACCTGAGAGAGAAGTCAAGTGTTTTACCCAATTGAGACAGTCAAGTTACATTTTTCTGAACTAAATTCAAGACATTTTAATTTGAGAGGACTGCGTTTATTTAAATTGTTAAGTCAGACTGTTAATACATGTCACGTAAGGGTATTTGAAAATGTCCGTTAAACACGACCACTTCCGAATGGCAGCTTAGTGTGAACACTATTCTGTTTCTTTGCTCATTGCCATTCAGGGATATTTGATTATTTGAATTATTCTTCCAGGTTAAAATAAACAGATACTTTGAATTGGAACATTTTTGAATAAATAATTTTTATCTGGATTCGACACGTCTGGCACCTTTTATGAGTATGCACGTTTCATCCTATCCCTCCTCTACACCATTTTAAGTTGAAAATGATCAAACAAGTGCCTTTGATGTGTGCGTGTAGTTATGTACAATATGTTTGGCAAATACTTGTTTGCCTGTAACGAGGGCGGTGTTGTCAAATGTGAGTTACCACACATCTTACAAACTGGGTCCTGAACTGAGTATAGCCTGGCAAACATTTATCTTTGGAACCGTATTCATTTCTTTGCTCGCTAACTGAATCACAAATATTGCAAACATCCCACACAATTTAATATTTTGTCATGTGGTGCGTAACATAAAATTTAAATATCACAATGTGGTGGCCTAGGTTATTGTATTACATGTTACACGGGTTTTTGAAATATTAGTGTGTTTCTTCTTAACGAGTTACGATGCAGCTGTATTGTATCCGGGTTATGCAGAGTCGTTTTTTATTTATCGGAGTATTAGTGCGTGGAAACCCAAGCGTAAACAGACGTCAATTGTGCTCTTAGAACACATGATTTTGACACTTCTTTTGCCAATAATTGAGACGGTGTTGAGGAAATGATGAGAAAGCAAAGCGCTGATCACCTCTTCTTTTGTCTAAGATTTCAAACAAAATGTCATTCCTCTCAGCCACTGATTGCAAGAATTTTTAACATAGGTTTTCCGCAAAATAAAAAAAAAGCTGTAGGAAATTTTCTGCTGTCAAGGAAGTTTTGTCTCTTACACTGTAAGAATTGGTGGTTTTCTTTTGCGATTTGTCAAGAACTTATCAAAACATACAGATGCCACACTTTAATTGGTTTTGAGACAATTTTCAGGTACTTTGTTTTTATGTTTAGTTTTGTGCGTGTGTGCATATATATACATATAGATACATATGTTGCCTTCTGTGTGCAAGTTGACACTTAGCATAGTTCATGGCCCACATGTCAGTGCACCAGTCTGCTACAATGGAGTCTCGTAAAAAATTCTTGCTGAACCGAAAAAATATATATGTGCATGCACGTATGTTACCGTGTATAAAAGTTTTTTCGTCTCTCCTAAAACAAGTTTGTACTTTTGATTCGAATAGATGTAGGCCCTAATAATGTGAAGCAACTGTTGGTGTACTTAGTAAGCTTTAGAACTACAAATTATGAATTGGTTTACTGAAATAACCTTCTCTTTTCGTCCATAAATGAAACTGTAGGCGTGATCATCGAGAAAGTTACATCTGAAGTAAAAATATTTTTATGTACGTCGATCCCAATTTTTATTTTACTGAACTTTGCAACCCTTTGCTTGTCTTCGCTGCAGCAATAAATACGTTTGCGCGAGTTTTCTGTCAGTGAGAAATTAATTAGACGTTTTTAGAAGTTTTCTGTAAGTGGATATGAATTTTTTATGATTTTTTTTTTGGGTTGTAGCTTTATATTTATCTTAGCAACTTATTTTATCGAATAAATATTACTTACAATGCATAAGAATATTTTTAGTTCAGAGTCATTTATCCATTGACACGTATCTGTAAAAAAATTACGTTTGATAACCACGAGAAATATATCTATGCCCACGTGCGTTAGGGAATTAATCCATGCCCACGTGCGTTAGAGAATGAATTTTAGGGGCGAATCATGCACGTAATAATTTAACTTTAACTACCGAAACTTAATTTGAACAAAGCCACCTCGAAACAGGAAGTTAAAACGAATTTCGAAGTGGTTGTAAAATTAAAAAAAAATATATATAAAAAAACTTCTTTTACCCCTAAGTTACGTTTTGAAATGGTTACACCGATACACAAAGAAAAATAAAGTATCAAAATGTAGAAAACTTGTGACCGGCACATTTTTTTTTTTTCCTCTACTAAAGTTAAAGTTATCTTACATGTCTTCAGTTTGGTTTCATCGGGATTAGTTCACCGGCGAACTCAGAAGGCATTATCTTACCTTTACGGGTTTGCATGGTAATATTTTCGAGACTTTAAGCTTACCCGCGTTCGACTCAATTATCGTGTTCTTATGTGCACTTCCCATCTTCCACATTATCTGCGCTCATGTATCCTCTTGCGACCCTTTCCCTTGCACCCTCTTAGCGCGAGTTGCGTCTTGAAAATTTTATCAGTTAAAAAAAAAAAAAAAAAAAAAGAGTTCTTTCATGGCTTCGTAATCGAACGGCTGTTGGTCGTGTGCTGGAAGAAATTTATAGGACTCGAGGCCTTTTTTTTTTTTTTTTTGCCATCTCGCGCTGGAAAGATGCTCTCAATCTTTAAATTATAAATATTCCAGTGAAGATTTTTGTTTTTAAGCTTCATTGCGTGTCAATTTTTAACTTATCTGTCTGCCAGAAGGCGTGCTAACTTTTTCTTATCGTGGGCAGTTGGTGAGGGTTAAATGTGTAACAAGCTTTTTCGAGCCATGTGTGTATCCAAATAGAGTTAAAACATTAATTCTGGTTAGAATCGTCATAGAAATGTTGTTCGAAATGTACGCTTAATCATATTAATTATTGCAATCATGTAATACCCAACATTATTGTTGTGAAGTTCGTAGTTTATATTTTAAGATTTAGTAACAAAGTAATGCAAATAGTATGGGACACTGTGAATTGCAATGCTCTCCCTTTTATGCAAGTAGCGATCTCTCGGGGATTTGGTATCAGAATAACTCACCGGCGCAGATATTTTGAGAGCTAAGCTTCTTACTCAATAGAAAACTTTAGCATTTGACTTTACGTTTCCTCTGCTCTGACGAAACCACCAATATACAATACAATTGTAGTCAGAGTTCAGACAGTTGAACATCGATTCTGCGAGCTTCGTAAAAATGTGTATCTTGTTATGTAAATAATTATGATATTATCCAAGAAAACCTTTTACGTAACGTATTCAAAAACAGGCTTCAAATTTGTATTTACACTTTATTTCAAAGCAAAAACTCGTTTGCTTACTTTATTAAAGTATGTCAATTCATATATTTCCTCTTTACATTATATTGTTTGCCATTTATGTAATTTGAGACGAGATTTGTTTAATATACCGAGATTAAAATCGCCCTACAATAAAATAACGCACTTTCCGCATAACCTCTGTTAGATTCTCGGCAAAATGGCTAGTTGACATTGACTTTAATTTTCAACTTTTTGAAATCGTGCTTGACTTTACCTTTGACAATGCCATTGCGTCAAGCTTCATAAGAAACAACATGTCGGAAAGCAAACGTAAAGTCAAATGTTAAAGTTTTCAATTGTGTAAGAGCCTTAATACATAAAGGAACAATAGCGATTCGACTAGTGTCCGAGCAACCATAATATCGAATCCCAGTCAGAGTAAGGAGCGTAACTTGAGGGCACTTAGCAATAACTGTTATTCACCGCAGTGCAGCCGGGTGGGGAGATTCTTGTTACAGTTAATTGCAGTGTGCCGACGGTATTTTATGAGTCTGGGACTGAAGCCCCATGGAGGGACGTAAACCAGTGGCATGGGTGTTGGGGGCAGAGTGTTTATTGTCTCTTGGTCTCCGCGGTTGGTGCGGGTAAAAAAAGGAGGGGGGGGGGAGAGAGAGAACAGCTGATCACTTCGTTTCACGGGAGGTCGTTGCGATGGGGTACTTAAGACGCCGCTCAGGCCATAGGAAATAAGTGAAGTTTCATGGTGTAGCGCCCGACCTATACATTGCCGACTGAATTTGGAAGTTCCGCCTTTCCCTCAAAGCCAGGTTAAGGAAACACACATTTCAGCAGCTTACAAATCTTCGCAATTTACACACACCATTTCCGTGACTTAACTTCTGTTTTGCGTAATTAGCAAAAAAAAATGGCTAATATGTTTGTTACGTTCGACGACGTTTTACCTATTTTTACACCCAATTTTTTTTACCGTGTATTATTTATTTAAAATTGTTGAAGTAGTATTGAAAGTTTTAATATAATTCTTTGTTTAGTTGGGTGACATCACTATACGATGATGTCTGTGGAATGTCATGCCTGTATTGCAGTGTAAAGATACTAAATATTGCCGATGGCATGGGTCCGTGCCAGCTCAATGTCTTGCGTATAAACGCGACTAGTTACGTGCTTTGTGTGCTCGGTTCACTGCTTCAGTCTATTCGCGATTTCTTCAATTCTTTTTTAATCAAACCTCTGAAATAACATCTTTTGAATGACGTGTTTAGTTGTTTCGTAAATCTGTTACATATCACACGTGTGTTTACATAAAAGTATCTTAATTTTGGTTAAATTTAACTTTTACTCCTACTTTATACATAAATTATAATTTCTCGTTTATAGCTATTATACATAAAGACAGGGAAAATATAGGTGTGTTTGTAATGCCTAGTTAGAGATAGTTCTTATGCAAAATATTATTACACTGAGTGCGCACGAATGTGGTGCGTTGGCCCTCTGGTAATTGCTATGCTTTGTGTATATAATTACGCCATGTCTGACATGTTTAGTTATTTCCTAAACATGTCATTTATCACAAACTTCTATACCTCTGTTAACATAAAAGTATCTTATTCACTTTAAAATTGTAGTTTAGCTATATTTTCTTTGTAATTTATAATATTACATTTTTAATAAATATGAAGGGAAAAACAGTGATAAAACACGTGTGTTGGTAGCGCGTAGTAAGGAATAGTTATCATGCAAAATGTTACTACAACTAAGTGCGCACGAACTCGGTGCGTTGTCCTGTGGCGTAATTTTCTAGACGTGGTTAAGCTGTGTTTGCACGAGGCAGAGGAATATCCTGGAATTAGAACTTTAGCAGGGGCTTCAGAAAAGTGTGAAGTAACGTTGAATTGATTATTTATCAACTTCCTTATTACCTGGCAGGGGCCACGGTAGCTGAGCGATTAGCACTCTCGCCTCCCGCCAAGGCGAACCGGGTTCAAATTCCAGCCGGGTCACCGGATTTTCGCAAGTGGGAATCGTGCCGGACGATGCCGTTTCCCCCGCCTCTTCTTTCCGGCGTTGCTTCATATCCACTTCAATCACCCTCATCGACTTTAGAGACCTCGCTTATTACCTGGCCCCGTGGGGACGTTGTTAGGCGACAATGCGTTGCAGCTCTGCGCTTCTGTACGCTGGTCTTGTCTGCTCGCCGAGCGAGCGGGCGTTACCCCCCAATCAATCACGGCTCGCACCGGCGCGGGATCCCGACCCCCTCCCCCTCCAACAGTTATCGCGACAGCGGCCGTTATCAATAATTACGGCTCCGGTGATATATTATTCTCGCAGAAAACAATAACGAGCCGGGTTGTACCCGTGGCGTTTGGGGGGAAGGGAGGCTTCGCTGACCGCGTCATTAAGCTATTCCGGCACTGGCAGCCATCAATAACCGACGAGGAGATACTGATTTTGATCGTCAAAAACTGAATGATACTTCGGCGCGGCTAGGGAAAAATGTCACGTCCTGTTGCGAACAGTAGCTCTCTCTCCCGCGCGAACGCACGCAATCACGTGTGCGTGTAATATTACACCAGCGTGAAATCCCTGCTTGCGTTGAAAGTAGGGATGTCCGCGTGGAACGCCGAAGGTGCTGCTGTTACGTCCATCAAACGCCCGTCTGCCCCAATGCGCAAAGGTTCAACATGAGGCACAGTAAGTTTGACGTGCTGCATGTAACATGAGGACCACGATTTTTCTGGTAGAAAATGTGCAGTAATGTTCAGTGACGTCGCTAGCTGTAGGTAGTTAGGCTTAACGTCTCGTCGACAGCGAGGTCATTAGAGGCGGTGCAAGTTGCACAGGGAAGAGGGATTGGGGAAGGATTGGGAAGGAAGGAAGCGGCCATGGACTTTGTTAAGGACCCATCCCAGCGTTCGCCTGGGGGGATTTCGAGAAACCATGGAAAACCGAAATCAGGATGGCCGGACCGGGAATCAAACCCGGGTCCTCCCGAATGTGAGTCCAGACCCCGCTAGTGGGATGGAGTTGTGGAGCGGGCCGATGACCTCGGGTGGCGGCCATGTTAGATGAGGATGACCTGGACGTTCACCTGGGGTGACCTCGAAAACCTTGGAACGATCTTGAGAACAGAAAACGAAGAAATCGTAAAAAGTCGGGGAAAACCTAGATAGTAGTAGGGCATAGAGAAAGATGGGACAGGATTCATGATTCGGCACGCTGCTCTCGGAGGAGCCGGCCGCCATGTTGGAATCTTTTTCTCTCAAAACGCGCTAGTTTTAACCTAAATAGTATGTTTCAGCCCAAAAATTCCCTAAAATTTCTCTTTCTTCCCTAAAAATTTCCCGTTTTTCCTATTTTGCAAAAAATGAATCCCCAGAAAATAACCATTTTCAGTTATTTTCTCTAACAGGGATCAGTGACTTGGGTGGACTCGGAGCCAGGAGAACAGGATTTAGGATTTTTTTACCCGCACAATCGCATGTTTTAGCCCAAAAACCCTCGAAATCACTCCTTTTCACAGGGCCAGGGTCCGCCTCGGGAACCCGACCACCATTTCGTCGCCAAATTACTCAACTCCGTTCGACTGTTATTTAAGGCTTTTATTTTCTCCTGGTTTGTCATTCCGATTACACAACCACCATATTGGATCCAGGTGACCTTGATCTTGGCCTTAAACCAAAAAATCCCAAAAATTCATAAAAGTTTTTAGAAGTTCAAAAAAATAAAAATAAAAACAAAAATCATGAAAAAAGTTTTGAAATATTCCAAAAAAATTTAAAAATTAAAAAATCCTAAAATTACAAAAAAATCGCAAAAAAAGTAAAACAATCTAAAAAATCTAAGAACATTTCACGTTAATGTCACACTCATCCCACCGCCCTAAACATCAACCCCTACACATACCTACTCACCTTCCAATACTACAAAAACCAAGAAAAATCACAAAAATTGAGAAAAAGTATACCAAAATTCGTAACTCCAGCATGTCTGTCATGTCATCGTTGCCATCAGACACCAACCATAATATACAAGGTGACAACTCTCCAGCATACCAACATACCCTACCATCTGAATATATTAGCTAAACACTACAGCAACACTACAGCAGATAACCATACCAACAAAAAAAACATACAACCCAGACCATGTCATTTACTCTAACCCAAAAATGCATCAGTCATGCTATTAATAATACAGGCCATATCAACCATAACAGTCTACTATATTGTCTACCATTTCAGCCCATCTAACTTCACCAGTTACACATATTAAATAACCATGCAAACCGCTGTAACTCATGCATGCCATCTGCTCTACCAACTAACACCAGTCGAAATATTATCATTGTTCATATTTATTGCTATAACTCAAGCTTACCTCTTCCATTCGCCCACCCAACGACCATAAAAGCAAACACACACGGACCCCTCACAAGACTGACCCATTGACCCATGACCCATTACCAATTGACCTATTGACCCATAATTACACATTTGAGGAACAAAATGACCTATTTTTTAGAAAATTTTTAAATCTAAGAAAAATCGTAAGACCATGGTGTCGGCTTTGTCTACAACGAAGCTGAAGTCGGGGCAAGCCCCGACTTCATCGGCCATAGTCTTACGATTTTTACTTAGATTAAAAAATTTAAAAAAAAAATTGTCATTTTGCTCATGGGAAATTATGGGTCAATGGGGTCATGGGTTCAATGTGCCATGGGGTATTTATGGTGTCATTATGAGGTCTTTATGGGATTTTACGACGTTATGGCTCACTATGGGGTCTTTATGGGTTATTTATGAGTTCGTTGGGTCTTTATGTGGTCTTGATGGGGTCATGGGGTCTTTATGAGTCTTTATGGGGTCACTATGGGGTCAAAGAGTCAATGGATAAATGGGTAATTGTGGGTCAATGGTTCAATCCATCAATGGGTTAATGGGTCAATGGGTAATGGGTAATGGGTCAATGGGTCAGTTTTGTGAGGGGTTAGTGTGTGTTTGCTTTGTATGGTCGTTGTGTGGACGAATGGATGAGGTATGCTTTAGTAATAGCAGGAGGTATGAACGATGAGTATATTTCATCTGGTGCTGGTTGGTACAGCGGAAAGTATGAGCAGTAAGTAAATTTTTCGTAAGTCAGTGTGGACTGAATGGTTGAAGTAAGCCTGAGTTATAATAAGATGTATGAAAGTTGAGTATATTTCGTTTGGTGTTATTTTGTAGGGCAGATGGCATGCATGAGTTACAGCGGTTTGTATGGTTTTTTTTTATATGTGTAACTGGTGAAGTTAGATGGGCTGAAATGGTACTCAATATAGTTTATTACTATGATTGTTCAGTAAGTCTGAAGTATGGTGGTTGATATGACCTTATTGTTAATAGCATGACTGGGGTTTACTTGGGTTAGAGTGAATAACATTGTCTGGGATGTATGTTTTTTTTTTTGGTTGATATGGTCATATACTGTGGTGTTTAGTTGATATAGTATTCAGATGGTATAGTATGCTGGTATGCTGGGGGGTGGTCACCTTGTATATTATGGTTGGTGTCTGATGGCAACGATGACATGACAGACATGCTGGAGTTACGAATTTTGGTATTCTTTTCCTCAGTTTTTGTGAATTTTCTTGGTTTTTGTAGTATTGGGAGGTGGGTAGGTAAGGATAGATGTTGATGTGTAGAGTGGTGGGGTGAGTGTGAGGTTAAAGTGAAATGTTCTTAGATTTGTTACTTTTTTCCGATTTTTGTATTTTTACAAAAAAAAATATTATTTACATTATTTTTACTCAAAATTTTATGGTTTTTTTGGGATTGTTTGGACTTTAACTTAGTATTTTTGTTTGTTAGTCAAGGTCACCTGGAGCCAAGATGGTGGTTGTGTGATCGGAATAAAAGCCCTAAATAACAGTCGAACGAAAGTGAGTAATTTGGAAACGAAATGGTGGTAGGATCCTCGAGGCGGACCCTGGCCCTGTAAAAATGAGTGATTTCGAGGGTTTTTGGGCTAAAACATGCGATTTTGAGGGTAAAAAGTTCTAAATCCTGTTCTCCTGGCTCCGAGTCCACCCGAGTCACTGATTTCTGTTAGAGAAAATAACGTAAAATGGTTTTTTTTTTTCTGGGGATTCATTTTTTCAAAAATAGGAAAAACGGGAAATTTTTAGGGAAAAAAGAGAAATTTTAAGGCATTTTTGGGCTGAAATATTAAACGTAGCGCGTTTTGAGAGAAAGAATTTCTAACATGGCGACCGGATCCTCCGAGAGCCGCGAGCCGAATCATTAATCTTGTCCCAGCTTTCCCTGTGCCCTACTACTCGAAATTATTGATCACGATCACCTTCTTGGATTTACATGTTCTTGAAGTGCGTTTGACAAAATTTTCACTTCTAGCAGTATGAAATTTCCTTTTTCAAGTTCTGAGAATGCCTATAACCAGTATTTCCAATACGCTACCTTCCATAGTTGTGGTATTTCTCATCCTCTCAAGTATGCGTAGTTCACGTACGAAAAGAAACTGTTGGTACAATCATCTATTTCTTTTTGAGTATTCTTTTGCCGACCTACCCTGGCGTAGTCGGTTGGTGCGCCAACGATCTGGGGTGCGGGAGGCTCTGGGTTCGAGTCCCGTAGTCTGCAAGCCGTCCCCTGCTGAGCTTCCCAGCATAAAACCGGGGGAAGCCGAAAAGCCCAGTACAATACAATTTTTTTTGTCGTGTAGTATTTGTCTGGCATCAACTGTGTGTGAATATATGTTTTATGGTGGCAGCAAAACTGAAAAAAATTGTATTTGGCATCAAATTATATAAAAAGAAATTTCTAGGAAAATGTCATCATATATAATGTGTACCGGTTCAACAGTGTTTGGTACAAAAATAAAAATATTAATTTTTGGGGGGTCTAACGTCGTTAGCGTACAAAAGTGCGGGCGTCTACAGCTACAGGTCAGAGGAGAAAGAGAACGACAAAGACCTGCGCTGTTTCCGCGAGTAAGTTACGCCCCGCCGGGATACATCGTTCCCGTAATCTTCCGGAGTCGCGCGCCGGGGCCTCAGCTGGAAAGATCCCTGGAAATCCCTCCAGAAACTCTGCTCCGCGCGGATATTATCTCTCGCGGATTTGCCGAGGATAATGTTCGCCCCTTCCGGCAACACTCCGGGGCGGGATCAAGACGCGGCTAGCGACTAACCGTTACGACACTGACCACGTTGTTCTCCGAGACGCGCGGCAGGGCGTAACGAATCTCTCTGGAGTACTTGCTCCTGCCCGGCTGACTTTTAAAAGGTAGGAGTAGAGTACCACGCGGCTCTACGACTCTACTCATTAAAAGTAGTACACGAACTATAAACCCATTCTCAGTTACTTCACACTTTTCTAAAGTCCTGCTGAAGATCTAATTTCAGGACAAAGCAACTGCCTAGGGAGCACTGCACCCCCACTATATAACGTGAAGGACTCGCAAAAATAGTAGTACACACACCATAAAAATTAACAGAAAATTGCGATTTGTGCTGTATATGAAAGAAGAATTAATATATTTTTTCAATACTATAAAATATTTTACTAAAATAAACTTTTTAAATGTAAAAAATAATATATTAAAATAGTCTGTATTTTTTTACGAAAATGAAGCATATTTCCATTCTCGATACTTCAGAAAGCAGAATTTGCAAGAAAATCTTGTCATGCAATATCGTCGTAATGTTAACTATTATTGTGTGTAGGAAAATTGTAATAATAATGTAGGAATTAATTTTTTTATTTGATTTAGTGTGCGTCCGTTTGTCACAAACATTTATGGCTGAAACTGACGTAAATAAAGTTAATTATAAAATAGTATATAATATATCATTTCTATGATTTTATTAAACATGATCACAGTAAATATTATGACGATCCTTCTTCAAGAATATTCTCTTGTAAATTCAGTTTTCTGAAGCATCCAAAACGGAAATGCGCCTAAATTATGTTGAAAATGCGGACTCTATCGATTGATGAGTTTTTTTTGAAAACACAAATAAGGTATATTTTAGTGTCTGTACTGAGTTTTTATGAGTTCTTCATATTGTACAATAAGATGCAGTGCTCCATAGACAGATGCTTTACTTCAGCCTTAACTAAGTCTGGAAAATTACACCAGAGGGACAACACACCGAATTCGTATGAACTCAGTTGTAATAGCATTTCACTTGAGAACTATTTCTTACTAGGCGCTACCAACACACATGTTTACTCGTAGTTTTTATTCATACTAATTATGAATTAAATATTATTTTTAAATAATGTGTAGGTTAAACCTGAAAATAACGAAAAATAAGACTCTTTGTGTTAACAGAGGGATATAACACTTGTGATACATGTCATATTTAGAAAATAACTTAACACGTCATACATGGGGTGTTTTTTCTAAGGTTTGATTCGAAAAGTGTGTAGAAACCGCGAATATACTATACCAGAATTACGGGATAACTACGAATTGAGTTGCACGTTAAACAATAAACCATTTATTTTGTAATTTTAAAAACATTTTCCTAACATTTAGTTTTAATTTTTTTGTTAATAAGAGTGTATTTTTATTAAAAAATTTAAGCGTGTTTCCTTTCGGGATGCTTCTAAAGGAACATTTTGCAAAGAAGAATAACATCGAGCAAGGTTATCATAATAATTACTATAGTTGAAAAAATAAAGAATAGTAAAATATTTACAAATATTAAATTTAATTTCAGCTACGAAAGTTATTATTTCCAGAAATTAAATGGATGTGCATAAACCCAATTCTTAAAACTATTTAAAAACATTATTTGATACAATTTGAATAATTAGGTGTATTATTAAAACATTATTTGATACAATTGGAATAACTAGGTGTATTATTAAAACATTATTTGATACAATTGGAATAATTAGGTGTATTATTAAAACATTATTTGATACAATTGGAATAACTAGGTGTATTATTATGATCTTAATTGATGAAGTGGGCCAGGAAGAAAAGGATGTTTGCTTTTTTTTTGTATGTATCCGGAATGGAAATGCGTTTAAATGATGGAAAAAAGATGTATTATTTTACTTTTGAAAACATTAAAATAAGTACATTTTACCAAAATATTTCTAGTGCAGTAAAATATATGTACATATTCTTACTTCATTTGTGACTTAAATATTACTTTTCTCGTACTTTGGTAGTGTGTGAACTACTTTTTTTTTTTAATGATCTCTGCGTATTGTATAGTCGGTTAGACTGATCCATCGTAAACTTAGTCCATAGTATATTCGCCATATCATCACTCTTTTCGAATCAAAACTTTGAAAAATCACCCGATGTACGACGTGTTGGGTTATTTCCTAAATACGTCATGTATCACAAGCGTTTTATACTTCTGTTAACACAAAACTGGTGTGCGGGAGGTTCTGGGTTCGAATCTCACATGGGGCATGGGTGTTAGTTTAAGTTAGGTTTTAAGTTAATTTGTAAACAGTCCCCTGATAAACCTTCAGACATAACAGTGGGGGACGTTAGCAAGCCAATTCCAGTATAATCCAATATTGTTGGTAATGCCTAGTAAGAAATAGTTCTTGTGCGAAATATTATCACAATGAGTGCACACGAATGTGTCGCGCTGTCCTTTTGGTGTAATTTTCTTGACTCTGTTAATTTTCGTTTGCACGAGGTGGAGGAATATCCGAGAAGTAGAACTTTAGCAAGGCTTCGGTTAAGTTTGAAATAACCGTGAATGGACTATACGTATGCATTTAGGGATACGCGTGGTGGGAGGTTTTCTAAGCGAGAGTGTGGAACAGTAGCGACCGAGCTGTAATGCAGGGATCACACGATGCAGGATGCATCCCGCGCAAGATTTCGTACGAGAATGCCAACTAAATTGCATGCGAAACGTGTTCACATGCAGATAAATAAGATGACTACTGCCTCGCATCAAAATTAGTTGATAGCGCTGGTGAGTACCAAACAGCCAAGGTATCTAAATACAAAATATGAAGTTGCTTATCTCCACAAGGCATTTGTTTCAAAGCTATCCCTCCAATTAAAATTGTATTATTTTATGCTCAGCGAACTGTCTAAATTTCAATCCACGCTTTAAAGTTATTTTCCAGCAATGTTTTATTTCCCTGTATTCCTCTTCGCCGACCTCAGATCGTGATTTTCTTTTACTCTGTGGTTGAGTTTACAACAGGTCGCATGACCAGCATACAAGGACCCATAGGATCGCCTTGCACGAGAAAAATAGGACATGCTCTACCTTCTCATTTCGTGCAAGATGTGCGTTGCACACGAACTTGTGCAAGAAATTCTCGTGCAAGGTCGGCATCTCGCGCAAGATTGGTACTCATCTTGGATCGTGTGATCCCTTAAGAGTCACGTTGGCAGATGAATATAATACTGCATGCCCTCTATGCGCATGACGGTGTACTGGCTTGAGTAATTTTCGCCGTGCACTGGGAAACGACGGGACTTTGTGCGGCGAACTGTAATTTAATTGTATTACCTTGCCCGGGATTCGAACCCAGAGCCTCCCGCACCCCAGATCGGTGGCGCACCAACCGACTGCGCCACGGGAGGTCGGCTATAATTTAATGAACGGGAAGATATTTCCAATTCAAGTTATATGTGATGTCTGTTGCATGAGATTTATGCGTTGATTACATCACAGCTTATTTATATTGTTAATTTTAGTTAATACGCTGCTGTTTCCTAGCATTTAGTTATTATAATGCCAAATGATTTTGTTTTAATATATTTCTGCTACGTCTAATTCTTATTATTACATCAACCTAATTTCATACGTAATGGAAAC
This sequence comes from Dryococelus australis, assembly GCA_029891345.1. Taxonomy (NCBI): domain Eukaryota; kingdom Metazoa; phylum Arthropoda; class Insecta; order Phasmatodea; family Phasmatidae; genus Dryococelus; species Dryococelus australis. Next base: position 42,631,713 of record CM057006.1, read on the forward strand.
GGAATGAGCAGGCCTATGTACAGTAAAGATTCCATGATAATATATAAAGAATGGCAATAATGCATTAACTGCATTATTAGTGTATACATATTCACATTTTATCTTCGCTATTATTTTCTAATCTGTTTTCGCTTACATTCTGCATTCGATTCATAAGATTCTACGTACGGCAGTCAGAAAAAGTGTTTTCAGCTATCCTGAAGGGATCTACATTGATCTATCTAACATCTGTAATATCTGTGAAAGCGTTATTCATACGTAGCGTGAAGCAGATGTTATTTTCCAAGCTTACGGTTGAAGTGAAGCAAGTGCCTATGAACCACTGCACCCGACTGTAGAACGCGGAGAACTCATAAGAAGTAGTACAGACGACATGAAAATTGTCAGAAAAGTGCGATTTATCCCGTATGTGAAAGAAGAATGTATATATTTTGCAACATTATAAATTATTTTAGTAAAATGTACTTTTCAAATGTAAAAAAATAATCGCTCGATAGAGTCCGCATTTTTAACTAAATTTAAGCGCATTTCAGTTTTGGATGCTTCACATATCAAAATTTGCAAGAAAATCTTCTTAAAAGAAAGATCGCCATAATATTTACTATGATAAACTGTAATAAAGTCATAGTAATAACATATATCAATTTTATAATTTACTTATTTGCGTCAGTTTCAGCCGTAAATGTTAGTAACAAATGGATTTACATAAAATAAATTAGAAAAAATTATTCCGTACATTATTATTAGAATTTTCTTACAATCACAGTAAATATTATGACGATCTTTCTTGAAAATTTTCTTGCAAATCCTGCTTTCCGAAGCATCCAGAATGGAAATGCGCGCAAATTTGGTTAAAATACAAACAATTTTAATCGATTATTTTTTTACATTTAAAAAGTATATTTTAGTAAAATGTTTTATGATATTGCAAAGTATATACGCTGTTCCTTCATATACACCATAAATTGCACTTTTCACATTGTATAGTCGGGTGCAGTGCTCCACAGGCAGTTGCTTTACTTCAACCGTAACATATTGGAAACATGTCGCTCCCCGGATTTTCGTATGTGGCAACCGTGCCGGACGATGCCGCTGATCGCCGGGTTTTCTCGGGATCTCCAGTTTTTTCCTCCTTTGCATTCCGGCGCCGCTCCATACTCACCTTGCTTCTCACTCACAATAAAGAGCATTGTACTTAATTTTTGGTCGTTATTTAATGTTCCCGGGGCTAATTCCACGTTTTAATTGCCAGGAGGATTTTTTCCGCGTGCTCCAGTTTTCCTCACCCTTTCATTCCGTCGCCGCTGTAGGATAGTGTCTAGTTTCGTATAGCAATAAAGGGATACCGAGTACCTATCAGTCTCGTCACGTGTGTAGTGCTCGCTGACCTAGGGCACATCTCCCCACGCGAGTTATCACAGTAGTGGTGGCATGTTGAGGTTGAGATTTGTTTCTGCGTATGTAGTGGATCACGTCTGTCTCTATAGTCCGGCGCATAGACTTAAGATGAAGTTGACCGCATATTCGTCTTCTGCGCATGTACCCAACATTGACGTACCCCAAAGGAACACATCTGTCAAAGCCACATGGTCAACAGTGATGAAAGTGTTTGTTTGTATCTTAATTTTAAAATGACAAGCACTATAATATGAAGAAAATACTTTTACCTATTCTAATTTAATCAAACTGCATTGCAAATTGGTTAGAGGAAGTATACATTCATCTCAAAGCATTTGTTTACAAATCAGTTTTCTAACCTAAAATCCAAACCACGCCATTTTCGCTAGACGTGTATGCAGAACAGCACGTCAATGTTGGGACACGGAGATTGGTTGTGCGCAGCCAGCGAGACCGGTCTGCCTCATATTTAGTGTATGGTTCGTCACGTTAGTTCCTCCTTGGCCTCCCGGGGAACAGATCGACCAAGCTAGAAGATCGCCCGATAGAGTGCGGAGTGAGAGATCTTCCTACGCTGTCAGTGTCCTATTGCAGGGAAGTGTCGCCCAGCTGATTACGTTGTTGAAGGGGGAGAGGGGAGAGAAAGGTCGTCTGTAAGGTTCAGGGTGCAAGGGTCAGGCTATCCCTCGACCCCCGGAACTCATATCAGCGGCAGCCGTTACGTACACACACACACTCTCATTGCCCCCCCACCCACCTCCGCTCATACAACACACGCTAACACGTGGCGGCGAGATGGGGCGGGGACTAGCCCTTATCGGCCTGGGGGCATCTACCCCCGGGCATTCACGAGCACCGCGATGGAAACTGGGGAGGAATTCCCCCCTCCCTCCCCCCTCAAAACGCTCGTATCTGACAACCTCGCCGGGGAGGATTATCTGCTTAGCAGCCAAGTTAATTTCTCCCAGTCTCCTGTATTCATTACCGCAGCCAAGCGGGAGCTAGGGGCAACACACGTGAAGCAAAAAATAAGTGTGAATTTTCCCCCTCTTCCTTCATCTCTTATCATCCGCGTAGCATCATAATTATTCTTGCCCAAATTCTCTTCCGCGCGTGAGATTCACCTCTCAGCCCGGTCTGATAATGCCACAAATCACTGCAGGTTGAGTTTAAATCAAACTTTTTGCGGGTGTAGCCATGTCTCAAATCTTCAGCGTGTTATATTTCGTGACCTAACTTAAAAACTGTTCACTTCGAGGAGACCATATATTTTATCAAACCATAAAATGTGCGCAATCGTAAATAAAAAATGACCCATATCTTGTATGATTATTTAAACGCTAACGTTCAGTGGTTGTTCAACATCGTTAATTGAAAAATAATAAAGGATGAAGCAGATTAGTTTGCATTAGTATACACTATCGATTGTGAGTGAACGTTACCAAGCATTGCAATAATCGCATAAGATAGATCGAAAAAACTCGTTTGTAACGTAAGTCGATACAATCTATACCTCTTTCAGCTCGTGGCTCCGCCCCCAGTAGATAGGTACCGCTAGTTTATGGCACTTCCCGCGCCATAAACCTCCCTAATCTGTGTTGCACATATTATATACTAGCGACCCGCCCCGGCCTCGCTCGTGTGCGATTTACAAATAGGGAGTTGTTTAGGTTTACAGCAAGTATGTGCACTAAATGCTTAAGGTAACTAACATAGGATTAATAATGTGTTGTTCACAAGGTCGTCGTAAGTGAACCCCTTAAAGACAAAATGGTTACTGTGCGTCATCCTTAAAAGATAAACACATGTGTCGCGGACTTTTTTGTAGACCTTTTTTAATCTACGGTTCTGTGGTACATAAATTTAGTGTATATCTTATGGTTTAGGACGTTTCTGATTTCTTATTGTATACTTGCACAGTATATACATTTTCATACTAGCAGTGATGTGTACTAGTCGTGTACTTGTTGAAATTATTCGAACATGTGACCAGCTAGTCATGTTAGACTGGTCGCACATTCTGGTGGAAATATCAGAACTTTTTTAACAACAGAAAAATTCGGTGCAATATGGTGTTATATATATATGTTACAACTTCTATGGTTACGCATTAAGTAGACGCACATAATCTTATAAACATTTATTTATTTTTGTCATGGTTTTGTAGCGTACACTGCCATTTTACTAGTTTAAGTGTTGAAACATGGCTTTAGCCTGGAATGAGGAATCAATAGGCGCATTAGTGAGCGTGCATTATTTGTAGGACGGAAATGAAAGGTGACGCAGTAATATTGTCGGACACTGGTTACTTGGCAGAACAGTAAGACAACAGGGGTGTGTTGTTTTCAACGAAAACTAATACAAACATATATGCCAATATAATGTCTGTGTTTGGTTATTGTACACTTTGAGTACGAATTGTATAAAAGAAAAACAAATGGCAGAAATCTAAAAAGTCTTGTACCTCGACATCCTGAGGTTTATGTATTCATACCACACCAATAGCCGTGGGATATTGCTTAATCACGTCATTCGAAGATTGTAAACAAACTAGGACAGCTGTTATGGGATTTTTTGGATTTATTTATCACATGTAAAGTGACATTACACAGAAACTGGTGGTCTTTCCTCGTCCCTCGACGTAAGTTACCATGTGTTTTTAAATATACACATTGATAACAAAAGAAAGATATATACAATTCAGCGTGGTTGGTAAGAACTTGAAAATGCGGATTGCAAATGTAATATAATTTGTAGGCATACACCTGGGAAATATGCTACAGACGTCTAAAAAAGTTGAGAATTTTATTCACAATTGGAAGTACAATTATGTACGCATACAACAGAACGACATTTTGTAATACTTATTAACTTTTCAAACTTGCGAGCTTTATAACCACAAAACATACAGCTTAATTTCACACCTGAAATACAATATGGTGACTGTCGAAGTACGCAAGTATGCTCAGCAAGTATAACATTTGAAATATTTACCAAGTATACTTCCTGTGTGTACTATACTAGGCATTTGAACAGCGTTAATATACACGTGGTGATGTCACTTCTGGCGACAAGTACGCACAAGTATGCAATTTTTGAGAATTCAGAAACGTCCTTAGTAAGCGCCCGAAAAGCTGCTTTTTCCGACTTGTTTATAAAACGTCGACATTTCTCTACCACCCTAGCATTAAATGTTAATGTATCGTACACCTAAACCTTACTCAAGAAATTCTCTAAATGATGGTTAAAACCGCATCAAAATCGATCAAGTAGTTTAGAAGTATTATCCGAATACACAAACACACGTGACCGAGTGACTTTGTTTTATACTGTAAAGATATTTTCAGCATATCCAGTGTGAAAATGTGTCCTCTTGCATAAAAATGTTAACGAGATGAGATTAGTCCATTGAGCGATTCCGCAAACTGTTTCAGCATATGTAGATAATTCCGTTCTGGGGCAACTGCTTACAGTCGGCATTAAAGGCCTAATGCAGCTTCGGTAATCAGTTTAGTGCTAATATCTTGCTCTGTACTCAGAGGGCTGCGGTGGCTACGCGGCTAGATCGCTTGCCTTCCACCAAGGCGAGCCGGGTTCGATTCCCGCGCGGGCGTGGGAATCGTTTTCTCGGTGATTTCCCATTTCCCCTGCTCTTGCGTTCCGGTGTTGCTCTATACTTAACCTCGCTAAAGGCTGTTCACGATAATATGAGCACTTTTGAAATCAACCTTAGAAGAAGAAAAGGCACTGCTCCTACCTGCAGACACTTGAAAGGGCGCGCTGAGTGACATTGCACCCCCAGTGGAGTTGGTAACGATGAATGGGAAAGTGGTTCCATATTTTAAAGTAGAATAGAAAGTGTTAGGTAACCATTTGTTATAATTTAAATTATTTCACCCGCTTTCTTTTTTTTTTTTTAATGCATCAATGAGTCAAAATTAACAGATTTTTAAAGTATTAAATTTTATAATAATTTCACAGTTTCACTCGACCGACGCATGGCTAAAGTGATGAGGTCCATGGCAATGTTAAATTTTCATAAGACGGGTGAATACACAACGCGCATACAAGCAGACCTTAAGCAGGGCTTTCTGAAGTGTTCAATTTACTGTAAACAGCCTATAGCTGTGTGTGTGTATATATGGGGATTCGGGCATAATATATTTTTAATGGGAGCTGTGTGGCTGTGGCTAGCGGTCTTCGGCTCAACTCAGGGGGTGATCGGAAGCCGACGACTCGGGTTTGTCGATCGTACCCGAAGATGCTCGGGTGTTACTCCCATTCTCCAAGCATGTGTTTGTTCCTGGTTGCCATATTGGTTTTAAAGGCATAGGTTATGTCAAAACGTAAATATTTTGGTTTTTGTCCGTGTTATTTTCTTGTAATTTAAAATAAACATCGGGTATTAAAAGATGCGGAGCATAACACATTTTTCATTCCTCAGTATATTCCTCAATTTCGGGTACAGTTGCTTTAGTTTCCATCGTTTCGCCGTAGAGTGCACTGGTAACTCGTGTTTGCAGCATTTTCTTCTAGAGTGTGCTGACGAGGAAAAACGATGACGTAACATTTCTCGCTCGTGATTGGCTGTTGGTCACGTGACATCTCGGGCTCTGCAGGTATTTAAGGCGGGTAGTTTCGCGCATGACAATACACGTACTGTGCTGCGACAATATCTCTTTTGGACATTATTTTACTCAGAAAACTATAACTGAAATTCATGTACAAAGTTACCATAATTTCATCATTAAAAAAAAATGCAGTTAACGCCCAAATAATGGAAAGTATAATCATAGCTCGAACAATTCAAGTTTTTAACTGTACGGAGACGAATTTCGTCGCCATATCTTTAATAGTTCCAAAATAATCAGTATTACAAAACCACCGTGTTTCTCACTCGAGATGGGACTATAGGGGCCACGGTGGCTGAGCGATTAGCACGCTCGCCTCCCACCAAGGCGAACCGGGCTCAATCCCCGGCCGGGTCACCTGATTTTCGCAAGTGAGAATCGTGCCAGGCGATGCCGTTGGTCGGCGGGTCCTCTCGGTGATCTCCCGTTTCCCCCGCCCCCCCTTCCGGGCCGCTCCATACTCACTTCAATCACCCTCATCGGCTCTCAAGACCTCGCTGTTAAGAGCCGCCCAAATCTCTTCACTCACTCACTCGAGATGGGACTATACACCACCTTTAAGGAAGCTGCATCCGGGGGGTGTTGCAACTTCTCGAGAAAAATTAGTGCAGTAAATTTCTCGTGAATGACGCTGCTCTCTTGTGCATAAGCTCTAGTTACTCGCTGCAGGAGAGCTTCACTGCACGTTCACGGATCTTTATTCTTTAATTTTACCCTTCCCCGGTGAAGGGTTGGGGGTGGGGAGAGGGTTTACTGTTGGGCCAATTTCTCGGCGACTTGACACAGTACTCGCGTCGGGGAGTTGGCTCAGGGTCGCACGGCGCGAAATGGATCTCCGCCCTGGGACGACGGTGGTTGGTGGTTGGTGGCGTGCAGTTGGCCTCAGGGTTGGCTTGGCCCTTCGGTAGGGGGTTGGGGGGTGTGGAGAATGTTGGCGGGAAGAAGGGAACTCCCGAGTCGTCTTGGCGGCGCGCGACTTCTCGCTAAGCCCGTGCATTATTAACGTCTTGCAACCCTACATACCCCTCCCCCCCCCCCGCCTCATCGCCGGCTGATTACATGCCAGCGGAGATTCTTACGAGCGTCGCGCCGTCGTAGGGACTGGGATAAGAGGATGGTCGCAAACAAAAACTTGAAGAGGGGGTAGCTAGCTCCCTGGGGGGACAGGCGATATAAGGGGCAACCCGGGATAACACCCCTCGAAGTTTGTTTTATGAAGGCGTCCTTGTTGGAGAGGGGGGTGAGTGTAGATGGTTTCGCAGGACGGATTGCGCCCGGAGATTCGTGCGTCATTGTCGCACTGTGGCGGGGGAGAATCTCTTCCGGAGATAAGGGGACATAACTGATGACACCCCCCCCCCTTCTCCCCCCCCCCCGAAAATTACAGTGGCGTGGGCGTGGTGCACTACAAAAAATTCTAGGACAATAACACGCAGTAACTGACGGAGAAATTGAGAGGAACGATTCGCCGAGTTAAAGGCCCTTACACAATAGAAAATAACATTTGACTTTACATTTCGTTTACTTTGACGAAACCACCAATACACAACACAATTATAAACTCAAGAGTTCGTACAATCGAACTTCGGTTCTGCGAACTTCATAAAAATGTGTATCTTGTTATGTAAATCATTATCATAGTATCCAGGAAAGCATTTTTCGTACCTTTCTTTTTAAAGTAAGCTTAAAATTTTATTTGAAAACAAAAACTCATTGGTTTACTTTATTCAAAAATGTAAATTAATATATTTCCTCTTCACATTATATTCTTTTGCTATTTATTTAATTTAAGACGAGATTAAAATCGCCCTATATTAAAATAACAAACTTTCCACATAACCTCTGTTATATCCTTGGTAAAATGGCTGCTTGACTTTGACTTTAAATTTCAACTTTTCGAAATCGTTAAGTCAAGGGTGCTTGCCTTTACCTTTCACAGTCCCATTGTGTCAAGTTATATAAAAATACATGTCGGAAAGCAAACGTAAAGTTAAATCTTAAAGTCAAATATTAAAGTTTTAACTGTACGGAGAAGTTTTTCAATTGTGTAATGGCCTTTAGTGGGGGGAGGGGCATATTTTTCTTTAGTTTTCGCATGCTGATCGAGTTGAACACAACGGGACTCGGATAGGATGGAAGTTATTTTCTGTTCTTCGGGTGAAGCGCGGTTGTACTGAGTATAGCTGGGTTCACAACAATAAAAAAAACTATGCGCTTACGAATTATTCATTAGTTGCCGTTCTCGCGCACGGAACTACGTCTTCTGGATTTACGATTTACAATTCACGTGATAACCAGGGGTCGGGCCCGCAGAAACCGCGAGCCGAGCCACCAAAGATGATTGGCGCTCGCTCGCACATCCTGACATGCTGTTGCAATTATGGTAAAAGTAATTTTAAAATGTAAGACTCAAGACTTAACACATAAGGCTTAGGCTTACGAAGGGCCTAACTGCCAATGAGGGGGAGGGTGGGGCACGGAAAGACACCCCTCCCTCAAATTTGACGGAAATCGGTTCAAAAATGCGCTTTCCAGGCCGATTCGAAGGCTCAATCCCACAAATTGGACCCTTGTCCGTCTAACTATTCCCAGGGGAGTGGGGGCACTTTGGTGGGGAAGGGGTTTGAAAGAGGAAGGATGGTGGATCAGTGAGGGGTGTCTGCTCCCTCCCCCCCCTTTCGGTTTGCCCCCGCAGTGGCCCTCCAATAACAGCGTTTTTGTTCAGTTACTTCCGTTTTTGATTAATTAGTATGATTATTAAGTCCAGCCAATGAAAACATGTGACAAGCCTGTCCTGTTAATTTCTTGTTCCTAACAGTAACCATATTTAAGTAGATCGTTCTACAAAACGGTCATTTTATATCAGAAAACCTAGTTTTGTGAATACATTAGTAGGGATCTGAAAAATTCGCGTTATTATTAGGCTTCAGGCTAAACTCCACGGTACTATACATATTGGAGCCAGCATCGTTTCTCCATCGGCTGCTGCATAGTTGTGAAGTCACTCCCTTTCTGACTGAATTGCACGTGATTGGGGTACACAATTGTTAAGTGTTTATTTATAGGCGCAGAGTTGGCCAGGGCGTGTCAAATAAAGTATGGTCCAATGGCAAACGTACGTATTTAAAAGGTAAAAGTGTTTAAAGCCTAACGTATCCTCAAATAAAAATAATAATGCGAATTTTGCAGGTCTCTACAAATTAGTCATGAATATATGTTTACACATACATTATATATATTTTTTTATTTTTACATTACTGTAAATAACAGTTTCCCCGCCAACAACGCCGACTGCTCTGTTCTAATTGTTCGCCGCCTCGCTGGTTTTACTTAGTGTAAAACGTAACTACTTAGTTTAACGCTTAAGGGAATCCCAGCACCACACACAACTTCCTGAGTTCAATTGGAAACTAGTGCATAATGCAACACAATTTCAGTTCTTCTGTACACTTCATAACGCATAATTTAACCCTTGATTTTCTTATTGTAAACCAACTCAAGCGTTAGGTTTCGTTCGCGGAAATGGTCATTGGAGTGTCGCGCTTGTGCGGCGAGGAGATCGACTTAACCTCAGTTGTTTACGTGTTCTGGAAGCATTGCGTATTTAGTCCCCCTCTACCCCCTTCTCCGCCCGCGGTCAAGTAGGGTCCGGGTGGATGAAAGAAGGCTGTCGCTGAAGTATGTTGTGGATTGTTTTACCTTATGTAAAATTAACATTTCCATGGGCCTCATCGCTTTATTCATGTGTCGTTCAAGTGAAACTGTGAAATTATTAGAAAAGTAAATATTTCTCAAATGTGCTTATTTTTTACTCTTCGATACATAAAAAAAAAAAACAGAATGCGAAGGGAAATAATTCAAGTTATTACAAGTGGTTACCCAACGCTTTTTATTCTATTTTCCCTCAATCGTTACCAACTTGACTGCACACAGTCACTTTGTGCACCCTTTAAAATACATGGAGGTGGGAGCAGTGACTTTTTCCTAAGATTTATTTCAAAAGTGCCCACTTTATCGCGAACAGCCTATACGTGCATGTTCAAATATGTTGTGAGCAGCAGAAACATCGACAACTGTATGTCCTTGTAAGCAAATATCACACCTTTGCTGCAGAAATTTTTATAAAAATGTTTGAATTATTGTATTTTTTGTGTATTTAAAATTCATTTTTCAAATATTGTTTTCCTAGCATCTAGCAGGAGGTGCTGTCCGTAGTTGAAGCTTGGAAGTGTGTCAGCGAGTGTCTGTGATACTTGATTCCGTACAATGCACCAAGAGGCCAGTACATAAGAGATACATGCGTTTGAGCACGTTAAGTTTATTAAGCAGGATATAAAGAAATGTTCAGATTTTCTAACTTAAACGTTGTCTTACCTTCGTATATATCATTACGGCACTTTTAGACATACAGCAACCTCAGCAGTATTGAATCTTATGTAGGCCTATATGTGCCGTGTTTTGTTGACGAAGAATCCACGATAGTTTTGCTGTTAACATCCAGAATACCGCAACACCGATCAAATGCCTAACCACGGCTGAGCCAAGTTCCGAAGTCTCGCATGCGAGAAACGCGGCGGACGTTGCCGAAGGCAGGCGTGTATTATCTCGGCACTCGTGTTTCTGCTGGCGTTTCTTCCCGTCTCTTCTGCTTCCGTATGGTCTCCAGGTAAGCCATCCGCTCAAAGGGCGGGTGTTTCCTCATTTCCCGTGTACGTAGTTTAATATCTTATATGAGAAACCGAACGTGAGTACACACAACGTAAACAAGGTCAGCATTTGGTATTGCCTCGAGTTGTACTCAAAAATCCAAATAAATTTAGAGGGAAACCCAGATTGAAAATTCTGAAAACTTTGTCGTATTAAAATAAAACATATGCATTAGTGCCTATGGATCATATTACTATCTTATAATTAATATCATTATTGTAGATTTGATTTGTGAAAGTCATGTATTTAGGTCCCTATTTTTAGTGTGTTCCAAAACCAGTAAAGTGATGACTACGCAAAAACTACAATTTTTTTCCCCTGGGAATTATTTTATACACTGAGCAGGATTTGACGCTCAAACGAAAGATATATATATATATATATTTGTTGGCTACTCTCTTAAATGCATGCTTATTGAGGTCGCTATGGAGTATTAGCTTTACGGGACGTTTGTTTTAAACTTAGGATAATTTGTGCGATCCCGAGTTTCACTGTTGCCGACATGTTAGAACAGCGACGCCCGCGTCGACGTGTAGGATTCCGAGAATCGATCCTTATCGCAATTTGATTTGTCGTCGAACTTGTACACTTCTTCCCACTGAGATACTCGACGCCTGAAGACTTTTCAGACGCCCGAGTGTTTCCCTGGATCCGCGACTAGGAAACAAACATTTCCGAGAATCTCTGTCCTTGTCTTATGTGCGTTAAGGCTTCAATACCTGGAACTACTTTAGGCGTTTGAGACCGAGAAGCACGAGAGCGATACGAGCGACATTGCTACGCGCGTCAAGTGCGTCATCGCCTCTAAGCGCAAGCATACACACTACAGAAAAATACCAGACAGATCTATACACATAGCAACGGTATGTGTGCGAAAAAATAACCTAGTGGCAAGAGGCGTTACTATTATTAAATTTATGGAAATATTTCAAAAGTTGGTTATTATTATCATTTTTCAGTAAATATTTTCCACTTCTGAAACATATGACATATTGGGAATTAGTTTTCGTCGTTTAAGTTTTAGACATTGTTAAATAAACTTTCCATAGAAGAAATAAGGTTTCTTCTTCGTATCCACCATGTTGGCATCATAGACTAAATGTGAGGTAGACGGCGTATTCGTCTCATAAACTAAAGATGAGATAGACCGATCTCGCTGGCTGCGCACAACCAATCTCCACGTCCCAACTTTGAACTGATCTTCTGCGTACACGTCTAGCGAAAACGGCGTGGTTTGGATTTTAGGTTAGAAAACCGAATTGTAAACAAGTGCTTAGATATGTTTTTATACTTCCTCTAACCAATTTGTAATGGTTTTTTTATTAAATTCAAAACTGTAAAGATATTTAATTAATATAATAATGCTTGTTATTTAAAAATTAAGATGTCAACAAATACGTTCATTCCTGTTGACCATGTGACTGACAGTTGTGTAGGATTGGGGTAGGTCAACGTTGAGTACATGCGCAGAAGACGAATAATCGGTCTACCTCAGCTTTAGTCTATGATTCCACTTCCTGCGCATGTACCCAACATTGACCTACCCCAAAGGAACACAAATGTCGGAGTCACATGGTCAACAGTGATGAACGTGTTTGTTTATATCTTAATTTTTAAATGACAAGCACCGTTACATTAATAAAGTATTTTTACCAGTTTGAATGTAATCAAAAAGTATTACAAATAGATTAGAGGAAGTATAATAGCATCTCAAAAGCCCTTGTTTACTAAACAGATTTCTAACCTCAAACCCAATCCACGCCATTTTTGCTAGACGTGTAGGCAGTAAAGCAGTAAAGTGTTGGGACACGGAGACTGGTTGTGCGCAGCCAGCGAGATCGGTCTACCCCATCTTTAGTCTATGGTTGGTATCGAATTATTAATATCAAAAGAATGTAGCATTAAACACAGGTGCTGCTGTCTGGAGGTGACAAAACTACCTGATTTTCTCGCAGAAATCCTCTAACTGTCCGGTATTGGCTCCTAGTGTATTTGGCGCAAATGTCTGAACTGGCGTACAGCGCATTAGTCGTGCTGCATGCACTTGCGGGACTTTCAGCGGCGACCCTATAAATTTATTGCTGGAAAATCTCTGGCAAGATTCAATGCAGGGTCCCTGAGCACTTTTGCATGTGTTTATCGTACGTATTTTGTAATACAGCGCTTTGAAGAAAACAGCGTTTGGCTATGTTTGAGTACTCTGAGATGGTATTTCAAGCGCGCGTGGAGTCTTGAAAGCACTCGAAGGCTCTTGTCTGACTTGTGCGCACTGGAAAAAAAAATTTGTAATTTTTACTCAGAAATTGTTTGTAATCTTACAAATGCTTGTAACAGTACAAAGATTTCTCTTATAAAACGACAAGGGTCGTGTTTTAATAGACCTTGAGACATTTTTGTACTATACTGACCCCTTATCAAAGAGCTTCAGCAAAATTGGCGGACACTCGACAACGTAAAACCGTATATAGCTATTTGTGCAAAAACTATGGCTGATTTAAAGTGTAGTTGCGTGCAAAAAGAAATGTACTGCACATTTGAATAACGTAAAACACTTAAAGTAACTCAAATAACCATAATAAAACGACAATTTCAATCAAATTCGACCGTATTACTCATTAACTGTTAATTTTCCCTTGCTACGCTGCAGTATATTTTATATAAAAGTAAGTGCTAAGCTCGTAAGTGAAGTTGGTCTTGTGATTAAGGTTGAGAGCTAATAATATACTACAATGGGGTGTAGCTTCTAATCCCCGTGCTGACGAAGTTTAACTTTGTTTTCCACACACACACACACACACACATATATATATATATATATATATATATATATATATATATATATATATATATATATATATATATATATATATATATATATATATATAATTTATTTGTTGTTAGTAATTTATCACATTTGTTGTCTACAAGGAGGAAAGATAATTTGTATACACTTCTCAAATGATCTACGATGTAATACGGGGCTATCATTTGTATCATTACAAATAAATGCTTTGAAGATTTTGCAAGGAAACTGTTTGTAGTTTTACAAAGGATTCTCCTGGCAACCGGGTTTCCGAGGGTATTGCTTGTTTAAGTATACAAAAATGTTTTTTGAGTGTGTTCTTTTCGTAGATCAGCACGTTGGTCGCCTGTTTTTAACAGTTTCGTAGAGAACCGTGTATTTCAGACACACCGCAACGCTGTTGAAGCACTGGGCAGGCGTGAGCATTAAGACGTCCTCAGGCGCCCAAGCGACGAAGAGGGAGAAGAGCTTAATATGATCCAGGAAATCCCTGGACTCTCGTCCCACCACATCCTACTGTGCCCCGGAGCTGTGGTAGCTATTTCACGCTTACGTTCCATCTCATATCCGGCGCCTGTCCGACGTTCCTTCGGATGGTGCGTCGGGTGCACCGTAGCATTCACTCGGTCGCCACGTTAGGATGTAGTTAGTTTGTGTGTGGCTTGTATCCCAATTCTTATGCACACCTTACAACTATAGCTCGTTCGCGGTTTCTTCACACTTTCAGAATCAAACCTTTGAAAAATCACTTCATGTGTGACGTGTTTGGTTGTTTCCTAAATATGCCATTTATCACAAGCGTCTTGCACAAGTGTTAACATAAATGTGTCTTATATTTGGTTGTGTGATGATGTAATGTGAATATATATATATATGTGTGTGTGTGTGTGTGTGTGTGTGTGTGTGTGTGAATGTAGGCGCCATAACCCTTTGCATGAAACTAATTTTTGTAATGCAATACTTTTGTAGTGAGTAGTTTCAATAAAATTTGACACAGGTAATTTAATGTGAATATATATATATATATATATATATATATATATATATATATATATATATATATATGTGTGTGTGTGTGTGTGTGTGTGTGTGTGTGTGTGTGTGTGTGTGTGTGAATGTAGGCGCCATAACCCTTTGCATGAAACTAATTTTTGTAATGCAATACTTTTGTAGTGAGTAGTTTCAATAAAATTTGACACAGGTAATTTGTATGATCGGACATGCAAACACTTTCATAATGGTAAAATATATCAGAAGACATCATTATTCACACAAAAGATCAACAAGAGAAATCCTTTAAAATATTTAATACGATGGAATATTGCAAGACAACACAACATGTAACATATTGTTACGTGCTGTAGCTGGCGCCGACTCAGCTGTCCCGCGCCGTAATCGGAGACCCGCCTCGCCCTCCCCTCTTCCTGGAACGATGCACTCGTGGCCTCCTGATCGCGGCCTCCTGATTCCCCCTTCTTAGAATCCCGTGAATGTGCCGACAGCGGCGAGACTTGCCGGCGTCACAGACCTCCTCTCGCCTGCTAGAGTTTCTGATACGTTTAGCGACGATGCAAGAATGTTCTGGTGAGACTGGCTGGTGTCTCAGTCCTCCGCGACGCATCACGCGAGTTGGGGAAGATTCTAGGTGACGGCCTAAGACACTATAAATGCTTTCGCAATCCAGTGGCCGGCAGTCTTTGACGGAGGCCGTCTGGCCGAGTGTGCGCGAGTGAAGTGATGTGTGGACGACGACTGGAGATTGCGGGACGACGGCGAGTGAGGTGTTCGTGGCTTGAATGGACGAGAGGGTGTGAAACCGACTAGTGAAGCCTACTGTGCTTGAGGGCGCTACGAGGACTCTAGAACATTGCTACAGGCGGGACATGGACTGAAATGAAGTGGAACTGAATGGGAGTGTAATACGAATTTTATTGTAAATATCCGAACTGTCAATTTGGACACATATTTTATAGAATATTTGAATAGGTTGATACACTGTTTATTGGGACTGATCCTTAATAATTTTATTTAATTGATCTCTTTGTGATAATTATAAATTGTATTAAATTGGAGTAATTAGTTGTGAACAGCGAGAGGTATTAATTTATGTGAGATTTTGAGTTCAGAGAATTTTGCTGTAGTTATTATTATTAAAATAAAGAAATTATAACTAATTATTTCCTCTAATTATGACCTCCATCCCTTAATGAACTTGGTATAGCCCATTTAATTTCTAGAGAGAGAAATTGTAACAATATGAACAAAATAACACATTTCAGTTTCTTATCAAATAATATTAACACTTAAAATATTTCTTATTTCCTGCGGTCAGTGTACTGATTGGATAGAGATGGGGATAAAAAAAATTGAAACTTACTCCATTATCTAAGCAAACAACACTCCAATAACAGTATAATGAATTGAGCATAAGATCTGCACAATGATATAATCACTTCTCAAAATTTCAGTTCTCGGTTAGCTGACTTTGGAAAGACTTTACTTAGCAAAAATTCCTTTCCATCAAACAGTATCAACTGCATTGTCACAAATTCAAATCGGCTAGGACAAATGTAATATTCTCTTAGCTGACTGACCGATGATATTGGATGTGGGATGTGTATATCCAGATACCATTCACAAAAGTATCATATATTAGAAATAATCACTGGATTGATCTGTGTTTGAAGTAAACGGGGCGATTACAGTACTTTGCCACAAAGATTGGAAGAATATTAGAGGAGTATGATAAGTCGCAAGAAGAGCAAATTTCTGATGATCCATGATGGGGTATTCGGGTAAAGGCTTCCAAGAAACGAAGTCGGAATATCATTGATTGGCGAGAAGGACAGGTTTTTCGAGTGAACGGGTGTAACGCCGTGTAAAGGGTAAAGGCACTAAGGAAATTGAATGGCCCGAAGAAGAGAGAAGAGGAGAAAATGTCCTGCACTGTCTTACTATCAGAGTACTGATGCGGTCCGGGGGGGATGGAGGCTTTGCCCGCCTTCGGGCCGTAAAACCTGTTCCTTGGAACTTCTTCAGCGACATTCTTTCTGTTCCCACGACAAATAGTACTGCAATAAATAACAGAACATTCTGACGCTGGCAAAAAATTGTATGTGCTGCTATTTTGAAACACGATTACAGAAGTGTTGTGTTGTCATTTTTGTCTGATGATTTTCTTTTGAGGTCGGTTTACGATCAAAAACGTATGCGTATCAGAATGGAAAAGCTATGTATACGAAACGGTTCGTGGTCATTACGTACTCATTGTGTAGGAATATCCTCTACGTATAGACGTGCAGGAAATAGTAATGTTTTATTTCGTAGTCGTGTACGAAAAGCCTTCAGCCAGTAGAATTGAAGGAGAAAAAAAAAAGTTATTTTATTTTATAGAATATCTTTTCTATAAGAATATTGCGTTTGTTTTTCCTTTCCTCATTTAAAATGTACGTCTGAATTGTATGTAATAATTAACTGTTTTAATTTTGTATTGTTGTATCGTGTTGTGTTATTGACACATCTCGTGCATTAAATGTTAGTAGAATAAGGATACAAATAGAATCAATTGAAATAAAATGTTACGGCCTAGTAAATCACGACTTCACTTAAATGCAGTTAATCTATAGTAGTGTGTGATTGGTTCAACATAAGGCGCGTGCATTTACTATGAACCACGTGTTTTGTAAACATTCACCACGGGCGTGTCCCACGTATTGTTATGATTTTATGCACTATCGACGGAAAAGTAATTGGACACCCACCCGTGAAGCAAGGCAAATCAGTACGTCAGTTGACTTGTGTGGCCGCCATAAGCTGCAGGACGGTGTAGAACCAGTTGACAAGGAGATGGCACGAGGTACAGAGCTATCGGACTTCGATAAGGGCGTGATTGTGGGCTGCCATCTCAGTGGGCTGTCTAGCCGGCTGAGTGCATGGGGAGGTAAACAGGCCCAAATCAACGGTCGCATTCGTCCTGCGTAAGTGGAAGGTCGATGGGCATTGTGCCAATACTGCACGTTCTGGGCGACCTCCATCCTTGACTGACAGAAATCGCAGAACCCTGAAACGTGAAATTGTCAAAAATAGGGCACAACCCATGGCTACCATCCGACAGGAGTTTCATGCAGCAACAGGAAGAGGCTCACCGACTTGGATATATCGGAAGAACAGCTGCACATAAGCCACATGTCACGACAAGCAATAAAGCTCGGCGGCTCAGGTGGTGTTTGGACCGTCGCAACTGGACACTGGAGCAGTGGAAATCGGTTCTGTGGAGAGATGAGTCGAGGTTTACATTATTCCAGTCCGATGGACGGGTATGGGAGTAGCGTCTACCCGGGGAACGGCTTCTGCCGGAGTGTATAGTGCTAACTAGGAAATTCGGTGGTGGTGGATTGATGGTGTGGGGCTGTTTCACGGCCTTTGGCGTACCACCGCTGGTGTTTGTCCGTGGTAGCATGAACACAGAGGCCTATTGTAACATTCTGGATAATTAAATTCTCCCAACATTCTGGCGTTTTTACGGAGTGGACCCGTGTTACTTCCAGGATGACAATGCCAGGTGTCATGTTTCAAGGACAACATTGCAGTGGTACGCCGACAACAATGTTCGCCAATTGGACTGACCCGCCCAGTGCACGACCTCAACTCTAAAGAACATATTTGGGACGAAGTGGATCGCCGGGTGAGGGCTCGTCTGGTGCGGCCAAAATCCATTGCTCAACCCATGGAATGGTTGCAAGAGAAATTGCGACGAATCCCCGTGGATGTCCTGCAAACACTCGTAGAGAGCATGCCAGACAGGATGGCTGGTGTTATAGCCGCAAGAGATGGCCCTACGAGATTCTAACGGGATGACAACCACCGAGCAAACATTTTTGGACAGCTGCCCAATTACTTTTTGGTCGATAGTGTATATTATATAGGGACTGTGGAAGGTTGATGTTAACTAAACTGAAGTTGTTTTTATTTAATTAGCTCAAGACTACAGTACAAATTATCTATTGGCAATCGAAGTGGACCCAGATTCGAGGTTGGGTAAGCCCCTTACCGCATCTTTTTTCGCGGACTTATCCCCGGTCCTTGGTGTAGTGGTTAGACTACTCACCTCCCGTCTACTAACCGGGTACGATTCCCGGCGGAGTCACCCTTGGATTTTCGCATGTGGGAATCTTGCCGGGCAGTGCCGCTGGTCGGTTGCTTTTCTCGGATATTTCCGGTTTCCCCCTGCCCTTTCAGTCCGGCGCTGCTCTATTCTCACCTCTCTTCACTAGCGTTGGCTCTCAAGACCTCGATGTTAGGAGCCGCCCAAATTTCTCCGACCTCTATGCTAGGAGCCGCCCAAATCTCTCCAACCCACTCCACTCCTTATTCTCTGCGGATCGAGACCATAATTGTTGCAATGATTTTATATTATATATATTATTATAAAATATTTTTATATATTTTAAGTCTTATTACTTCTTGTAATAATCTTTGAGGTCTCTTTCTCACTATTCCAGGTTTATCTCTGAAACGCCCTTCTGACGTAGCAATCGGACCTTAAAAAAGGCGGGACAGTACATGAAACTGACCATGACTGAAGAGCTGTGGGCGGCTCTTAACATCGAGGTCTAGAGAGCCGATGAGGTTGAAGCGAGGTGAGCATGGAGCAACGCCGGAATGCAAGGGCGGGGGTAACGGGAGATCCCTGAGAAAACCCGTCGACCAGCGGCATCGTCCGGCCACGATTCCCTTATGCGGAAATTATGGTTGGAGAGGGGAATGTTACCCCCGTCGAGGGAATCGAACCCTGTTTGTTACCAGTAAACACCACCGCGGTTCCACGAAATTGATCGTGTACACTGTCCGCGGGGAATCGACAGAAACGACGGTCACCCCTCGTCGGGATAGCAGCAGCAGCAGCAGCAGCAGCAGCGGTGGTCCGTCGGATCCGGATTCTCCTCGATTGCGCGGGGACGGTTCGGTTATCAGCGTTTATCGGTCCCTGCAAATTGTTTTGCGTGCGACGAGCGACCGGGTCGGAGGCAGTGAGCGGAAAGGGAAAGGTTTAGTTTACGACCGTGCCCGAGCTTCCAAGGTTATCGTGGAATAAGCGTTCGTCGCCGACTGGCTCTCTAGTTCGTTTTCGCTCACGCTACGGGATCATAATAAAGATTCCGCGCCGATATCTATGGGGAGGGAATACGCCCCCGCATCCAGCGGCGACAATAAAAGAAGGGAAAAACTCCTCCCCCCCCCCCTTTTACAACCATCCGTGGTTGTTACGACTGTCGGGAAAGACGGGAAAGAATTCGCATCGGCGGACAGTTTACTGCGCGTTAAGGGCTTCGCATGGTCGGTGCATGAACAACGGCGTAAAATGCATTTTTTTTTTTCCAGTGAAGGGGTCACCTGTTTTTACCATACCCCTCGACTTTTATGTCCACGTCCATAAGAGAGCGAAAGATGCTGTCGTGGCAAGCTTTTATTTCAGACTTATTAATTTATTCGTGGTAGTGCATAATATAATTATATTCACTCCCGAATATTACTAACGTTAGACTGCTGTACTCTCTTAAATACACTCGGCTATAATTAAATTAAATTGCATTAATTTGTTTACAAAATTTTTGCAGTTAGAATTAAATAAAAAGTAATAATGCATAGGCTTATTCGCTGACAAATAGTATCTTTTAAACTCTATGTAGAAAATTAATCGAATATTACATACTACTTACGAAATTAAATTTAAGGGACATCAGTGTTCATTTACAGAAACATTATTGTATGCATTCTGTATATATACTATATACTTGTGACCGCGTTTACAGGCGGGAAAATGTTATAGATGTCCGTAGGAATGTATTCCCCACAGCCGGCGGTGTCTAGTGATTCTCACTGCATCCCAACTGTATGCCTAAAAAATCTTCTATATTGAAGTAGGAGTAAAATCATTAACTGACTTTAATGCTATGTTAAGGAGTGATATGAGCCTAACAGTAAAACCGTATGCGTATTATTAAGAGGTCCATGGCGATGATGGTAATTCCTTTGGGGTTCTGGCCATGGACGTGGATAAAGGAGGGGGGAAGAAATTCCGGGTGCAACCCCCCACCCCTATGTCTCCGGATATGTGAAGGACGCCAACAAAAAGTAAAATATATAGTTAGTTATTAAGAAAACGAGAAATTAGGCGAATAACACAGCAAAAATAACATAAAAGAAAAATTACAAGTATCTAAATCTGGTTTTGTTCTTTAGTTCAAAAATATTTATAGGTGCAGCTTTTTATCACTGAAGAATAATACCCCCAGAATAAATTTCCGCCTACGCTACTGGGTCCGGACACTCACGATCCCCTAGGTTTCTATGCTCATGCAGATTTTTAGTATAAATCACGTGATTAAAAAAGGGCTGGATATTTTGTAGTGGTGTCTAAAACTAAAAAACACCTGAGAAACGTTTGATGCCCAAGAAAATTTTCAAGTTTTCGTTTTTACTGCAAGGATTTTTTTGGATGTGAAAATTTTTGAAAAATGGCGCAGATCCTTTAGGGTTGTCTTTAGACACGCGTATTTACTAACGTGATAGATACATTCAGGATCTTCGCTTGAAGTCTCGTTCAGGCGAGTCTCCAACGGAATGATTGCACTACACAGTTCAGTGCCTTGCGCGTAGAGGTGATAAAGGCCTTACATACGCCGGTTGGCGTGTTCCGTAGCGCTTCGTCGGTTTTTGTCTCACACAAACATAATCGTCACCAGGTGACCACCTTAACGTCTGCCACTGCCTCGCCTGTTATTTTCTTGCTATTGTCTGTTCACGACAAACTGAGCACTTTCGAAAGCCCTGCTTGATATCTGTTTGTATGCGCGTTGTTTATTCTTCCACCTTATGTAAAATTAATATTGCCATGGGCTTCGTCACTTTATTTATGCATCTTTCAAGCGAAACTGAAAAATTATTATTAAATTAAATTTTTCACAAATTTACTCATTTTTACATTTGATGCATTCAAACAACAGGAAGCGAAAGAAATAATTTAATTTATCGCAAATTGTTACCTAACACTTTTTATTCCCCGTTAAGATAACTACTTTCTCTCCATTGTTACCAATTTCACTGGGCGCATGTCACTCAGTGCGCCCGTTAAAATAGTATATACAGACAGGAGCAGTGACTTTTTTCTAAGGTCGATTTCAAAAATGCCCACTTTATCGTGAACAGCCTTTACCTCCTATCATTGGATCTAAACTCTGGCGGTGGCAGGGACCATGGTGGCCGAGAGGTTAGACTGCCTTCCTTCCACCTAGCCGAACCGGGTTCGTTCTCCGACCTGTTCACTCCCGGGTTTTTCGTATGTGGGAATCGTGTCAGACGATGCCGCTGGTCGGCGGGTTTTCTCGGGGATCTCCCCGTTTCCCCCGCCCTTTCATTCCGGCGCTGCTCCATACTCACCTCACTTCACCCGCATCGGCTCCGAAGTCCTCGATGTTAAAAAGCCGCCCAAATCTCTTCACACACTCTGCAGGTAACACAGAGTCCAGCGAATATGCCAACGGTAAAACCTACCTCAAGACCTCTGCCAGATAAAAAACTTCTCCGGGGGTGGCCTAAACGCGTTTGGAAAATGCACCCCCCCCCCCATTTCTGCAATATATTAACGACTGGGTCAGATTATCCCACCCGCGAGTTTAAGTGCCCTGGTGAAAAGACCCGCGTCATATTCCGATATGAACAGCATTGAACTGCACCGCCTATTCCCCTTCATCGCTCTGTATTATCAACCCCTGCGTGCGCTCGCCCTATATTACACGGCTCTGTGTTATACCTCTGTCTGTCTCTCTCTCTCTCTCTCTCTCTCTCTCTGTCGCCCTCGCAGCTAACCACACTGCCAGGGGGTCCCCCCCTCCCAAGGGGGGGGGGGGAGCGCGCTAGTGGGAATTGCAATTGAATTTCCGAATGTGCTCGTTGTCGGCCTAAGGTAGGGTTGGTGGGAGGGGTTTGGTTGGGGTGGTCAGGGACCCCTAACATAGGCGCCGCCATATCCCGCCAGATCGCCCGCAGGGTTGCTCCACCCACCAGGTCTGCGAGAATGCTGCAGTGCTAGCGGAGGACTGCACGATACAATACTACGCGTGAAATTATCCTAAGTATTTTCCTCCACGACTTAGTTTTCGAATTCAGTATCTCCAAGACCAAGCTAGTCGATGAGTTGTGTTGAGAGATTTCGGCGGCTCACCCGACGAGGGTGAAATGAAGCGAGAATTTGGAACCGCCGGAATGCAAGGGCGGGGGAAACGGGAGATCCCCGAGAGAACTCGTCGATCAGCGGCATCGTCCGGCACGATTCCGACTAGCGAAAATCAAGTGAAAAAACACAACGTTTTCAGCAAAACACAAACCATTGGACCAGACGATAGCAGAAAGCTCGTTAACTGAATGCTAAGACTGACGGGAATTATTAGCAGAATGTAAATCCACAAAGTACTGATGAGTGAATATTAAACAACAATTTGCTACAATACGCTGATGTGCCTATAGTTACTTATGCTGTCTCCAGCATTGGTATGAACTGAAAACAGATGCTACAGACTTAAGCAGTTGTGTGTGGCCTAATTTGCATGTTTTGTGTGTTACGTTGTACCTCGCAGAGAAAAATTAAACATACTTGATTTCATATTTTCTGCCTCTATGCTAAGTTTAACTCTGCGAATTTGGTAGAGAGCAATTAGTTCACATTGCAAAACTTTTGTCGGTGCCTGTACGTGCTGAGTAATGGCTGTTTGCTACAATCGACTTACGATGTTGCAGCGACTAAACGCGTTGCACACTTAGCTATGAAAGTTGGCTAAAGTCTTGAGATGTCATGAAACGTTAACAACAGACGGAAGTCAGGGCGTCTTTGACAGCTGGACACAACCAGTATTATTCTTTATCAATAGATGAGTTCGCTGTCGTCTCCCATTTTCATAATGCTCATAAAATCGAAAGAAAGCAGCTAATAATGCAAACATATTTTTAAAGTAATTTATGTTAACTGTCAAATATGCGGAAACAGTTTTTTTTTTAATCTACCGCATCAAGCATTGATTAATGAAGAGTTTTTATACGTGTAGATTACCAAAACAAATCAAAATATTCCTGTTTACAAAATTTGCTGTTCTTTATTTTCCTACCCGTTAACACTATTGTTGACAGGGCTTTATCGGGTTTAGAAAGTGCTAACGTAAAGTTCGAGGTCCTAGTAGTGTGTTAGCAATTTTACAACAGTTTCGTTGTGGTGCCGTTTTTACGTGGCTTCTGTGATGTGCCTGATTTTGTTGTTTTTTTGTGAGGTGGTTTTGCAAATTTAAATTTAACGCTTTTGCCTGACCAAGGCCTGTAATACATCCTTCGGAACAAAACTGTCAGCGCCTCAAGCGACAGCTGCCAATCACCTGTCTGAACAAAGATGTGTGCTGGAATTAGTTTTGAGAAAGTTTTATCCACTCTGGCGTCACACGTGATCCAACTTTAACATCTGTTGTAAATCGCAAATGTTTCTGTGCGATGGACGCTCATTTCGGAATTGAGTTAACTCTGGAAATTCGCGAGGGGATCCTCTATCAGATTGGTGAAATGCGAAAGCGCAGGCTTGTTTAATCGCAAGTGGCCTATTTAAAAACATTACTTTTCCCATCAGGTCTGGTGTTACAGCGCCTATGTGATACGGGAACCTTGCCGCACGAGACACCATAAACATTACTTTTCCCATCAGGTCTGGTATTACAGCGCCTATGTGATCCGGGAACCTTGCCGCACGAGACACCATAAACATTACTTTTCCCATCAGGTCTGGTGTTACAGCGCCTATGTGATACGGGAACCTTGCCGCACGAGACACCATAAACATTACTTTTCCCATCAGGTCTGGTATTACAGCGCCTATGTGATCCGGGAACCTTGCCGCACGAGACACCATAAACATTACTTTTCCCATCAGGTCTGGTATTACAGCGCCTATGTGATCCGGGAACCTTGCCGCACGAGACACCATAAACATTACTTTTCCCATCAGGCCTGGTGTTACAGCGCCTATGTGATCCGGGAACCTTGCCGCACGAGACACCATAAACATTACTTTTCCCATCAGGTCTGGTATTACAGCGCCTATGTGATCCGGGAACCTTGCCGCACGAGACACCATAAACATTACTTTTCCCATCAGGTCTGGTATTACAGCGCCTATGTGATCCGGGAACCTTGCCGCACGAGACACCATAAACATTACTTTTCCCATCAGGTCTGGTATTACAGCGCCTATGTGATCCGGGAACCTTGCCGCACGAGACACCATAAACATTACTTTTCCCATCAGGTCTGGTATTACAGCGCCTATGTGATCCGGGAACCTTGCCGCACGAGACACCATAAACAGTGCGAATATGATATTCCTTGTTCGCTTGCGGAAGGACGGCCGTGTCAGCGGTTATACGTCTACAGTACTGCGGCTTCCATCATGACATTTGTCGTCTGCTATGGCCGGATTTATTAAATGCTGTTCGCGATAGAGTGAGCACTTTAGAAATGAACCTTAGAAAAAAAGTCACTGCCCCTGTATGCGTGTATTTTAATGGGCGCAGTGAGTGACGTGAGCCCAGTAATGTTGGTAACGATCGATGGAAAGTAGTTCCATATCTTAACACCGAATAAAACGTGATAGTGCATCGATGTGTACAAATGAGCAGATTTGTAAAGTATTTACTTTCTTAATAATTTCAGTTTTCTTTGAACGACGCATTCATAAAGTGATGAGGCCCATGACACTGTGGATTTTAGGTAAGGCGGAGGAATACTCTGTGTATACAAGTAGATTTTAAGCAGGGCTTTAAAAAGTGCTCATTTTACCGTGAACAGCCGATACCAGGTTTGCTTATGCCCTATTTTCTTTCATAAGTTTCATACCAGCTTTCGCATTGGTCGGTTCACATTGCAGTTTCATTGCGTAAGACGCTCCTCATGTCTCAGTAGGTACCTCAAACGAGTTGATGAACGCGAGAAAGTTGCTTCCATCTCGATTATATACCGACGAGGTTGAAATTCGTGTAAATGGCTTTAAAAGCGGTTATTAAAACAATATTGTCAAAAACAACTCTTAAATAGTCTGCTTCGAAGCGTATTCAACACTTAAACCTCTACCTATATAACGAAAAACTTAATGACAATTTACATACTGTTAAACTTGCATTTTTCTGGTCTGGTAACGGTATAGTGGAGTTCGTATTTACTGTGTGAAATATGATTGTGTGTGCACGTACCTAGTGTGCTACTGTCCTGTTAATTTACTGTAAATATTCCATGGCGGCTCGCATAGCGGTTTGTATACCGGCCCGTGCACCAGGCCTTATACAAAAGTAGGCCCAAGTACGGCAGAAGGTATTTGAAAATATTGTCTTCAGCGATGACAACTGAGTACCCTTACAGAGAACATGAATAATGCGAAATGCATTTTAAGCGTCTAGGGAGAATAATAAACAACTGAAAAGTGGATGCCTCATTGAAGTATAGAAAGTTACTCTCACTTAATTTTTTTTTGTTTTTTTTTTACCAAACTTCTCTGTCGCAAAAGGGCTTCGCTGTTATTGGGCAAAACAAGATAAGAAACTTTGCACTTGCTGAAAATGCTAAATAAAATAAACGACCATTTTTCTTTCTTCCCCGGAGACGCGTGAGCTATGCCTCTTTCCCAGAAAGACCTCGAGCATGACGCGTTCTTGCAGTTGAGCTGGTCTTGCGAAGTTCCTTTAGGACGTCCTTGGGACTACATGTCTCTCGTGCTTGCGGTAACGTCGCCGGGCAGATATGTACGTTTACGGAGTTTTTTTCTTTCTTTTATTTGCTCGCTTTGTTGTTATTAGCTCCTCGGAAAGTTTAGCGACTGAGAAGTGGGTAAAAATATTGGCTTCCTTGGCCCCTTTCGTTGTATATCCTATATAAAACTCAGACAGCACTGCTCGTGCAGTTGAAACTTTTATCCTCGTATCATATTCCCGTTTATTGGAGCCGTATTTCAGGTCGTTAAGCTCAGCTTGTTCCGGCTATACGGAGGCCATTCGTACACGCGAGTACCGCCCTAATGGAAAACGGTGTACTAAACAAGCTGGCAGAAAATCGAGAACGACTTGTGATGTAATAAAATTTAAAGCTCGAAGCAAATAACTCTGCCGCAATTTCTTTCGAGGTGCTACCAATACACAGGTTTTCTCACGATTTTTATTCATTTTTATTATAAACCAGCTGACCTGTGCGACTTCGTTCCCATGAAATTTAGAACTTTTTTCTTATTTTTTAAATAGAAATTTCACTTCGCCTAGGTTTTATGAGGTTATTAAAATAAAGCCCACCATAGTTTCACTAGGGTTTTATGTTTAAAATAGTTATATTACTTCTTTCAGGTTTAATGGAGCTATCAAATTACACCATGTCATCGATTCTCACATGTTTTATGGTTTTAATGAAGTAGATATCTGCATACCTAGCTACTGGGCCTCTGAGGCCCCACTTGATATAATTCTATCCACTAAGGCACTGCAGCCCCACTTTGAATAGCTCTATCCACTAAGCCACTACTGCCCCACTTGAATGGCTCTAGCCACTGGGCCACTACAGCTCTTGGGAAGGAAAGGAGGACAGGACAGTCCATGGACAAAAAAGAAAGGAGAAATGACGGAAAAGAAAGGAGAAATGACGGAACTTTTTTTAAAGAACATTTTTTATGTAGTAATCCTAAGAAAAGTTTAATGCAGTGCCTGTGTACATCCTTGATCACCATCATATTTTCGGAACCGTTTCAGATATCTCGATGAAACAAAGACTTTTAGTCCTGGTGTTATCATCTATAGACTATGTAAATTTCATGTCAATATGTTCAGTGTCTGTCTGTCCGACCGGATTTAACTCAATAACCAGACAGACATGAAAAAAATTAACATTAGATATGGCTCAGTAATCAATTATACTATATGAAAAAATAATTAATAGTGGAAATTTCTAAAATCACAGACAGACCCTTCTATGGGGTGATATTTCAAAGGCTTGATTCAAAAAGTGTGAAGAAACCGCGAATATAATAATATATACTTTTCGTCTATATTTATGCGAGGAATCACTTGACGGACAGTAGCAATAGGTGAATCGGAAGGAAATGTGCACATGTGGTATGTAAATTAAGTTGAAAAATTATAAATAATGAATGATAAAAGTAGTATATTTATTTAAGATCTTCGGCTGTTTTTATACGGCTGCATATTAGGCATAATTTTTATTATAATTATATAGTTTAATTATTTTGTGTGGATTTATTTTTTATATATATATATACACACATACATACATATACATATACACTGTACTCGCTCAAAACACCACTTTTGAAAGACCTGCTTAATACCTACTTCTTTGCACACTGTGTATTCTCCCGAAAACCATACAATGGGCCTGATCATCATACTCGTGCTTCGGTCAATTAAAACTATAACATTATTTTAAAAATAAAATAAATATTTGTTAATTTGTTTATTCTTACATTTACACACATTAAAAAGGAAGCGAAATTAATTATTTCAGCATTCGCAAGAGTTTAGCTAACATTGATAATTCAGCGTCGAGTCACCGACTTATTTTCCCCTCTTTCGTTACAAACTTTACTACGCGCACAAACTTCGCCTTGTGGAGTCGGCTGACAAAGACGCGCGTTCGCAGCGTGTGACGTCACGCCCACAGAGCAACTGAGTATTGCTCTTATTTCGAGCTGCAGCCGATCTCGCGTGGCGCAGTCGGTTGGTGGGCCACTGGTATGGGGTGCGGGAGGCTACGGGCTTGAATCCCGGGTAAGGCATGGGTGAACAAGTTAGTCTGCAAGCCGCCCCCTGCTAAGCTTTCCAGCATTAAACCTTGGGACGTTAAAAAGTCCGTTACAATTACAAAAAATTTTAAACTACAGATTGTAAACATGTCACAGTTATGGTTGCCAGCATAACATTCGTCAAATCACATCAGTACGATGGAAAGCTATGGATTCAGGTATCAGCTACTCTGTCCACACAATCGAAGGAACCCACCTTGGCCGATGTAAACCTTGCCCAGGTGAGTTTGGTTTTAAATCTTTTCCCACTGTCTAATCCAATTGCAAAACTGGTATACATTATTCTGGGGGTTTGCTTCCAATGCTCCCTATATCTAGGCATTGCAGACTGGTGACATCGATTTTCTCGAACTCGTTTGTATGTCCAGCTTGCTTATAACAAACTAAATCGAAAATAAATTATCCGTGAAGTTACAAAATTATCGTTGTGTTGTAATTTGCTTTGTATTAAAGTGTGAAATTATTTTACACCTCGCAGTAATAAATAATTGAACAAAGATATCTTGGTTGTTTCTATGTTTACAACGTTTAAACATGAATAAATTTCCGCCGAGTGTTTGGTGCTGGCAACGTGACTGTGACCCGAGAAAATAGCGTCTCGAAAGGTTGTATAATAGTGTGCCCCCCCCCCCCCCCATCTTTCAACATCAAGAAGCATACGACAGTCGCGAGTCGCCGTTTTCCAGTCTCGCCAACCGTCCGCCGCCGTAAAAAAAATTCCCCGACTCGCGCGGGAACTGGTGTCGTAAAGTTTTATAAGACTGGGCGCGGAAAGGAATATGGTCGCTGGAGGGTGGTGGGGGTACCGCAATTGCCATTTGTGCGTTCGTGTGTGCCTGGACATACAGCGGGTGTAACGCGGCCGCTTGTCGGACGGGATTACAGCGAGGAGGATAAAACAAGACTTAGTACGACTGCTGCTTGCCTTTTGCCGTTTTACTTAGCCGTCTACCCCTGCCCAACAAGCCTGCACTATTTCCTTTTTCCACCAGATGTTATCGTTTTCAAACGCACGAAGTTCTTCGGGCCGGTCTGCACGAGCGGTCAAAACGCCTCGGGTTTCGATGCTTTGATCTATTCTATTCACACTTACTTTTGAGCCAACCTTTGAAATATCATCCCATGTATGACGTGCTTGGTTGTTTCCTAAATATACGACATATCACAAGCGTTTTATGCTTGTGGTAACATAAAAATACATCATTTTAATTAAATTGAACTTTAATTATGTTGTACACATGAATTATAATATTTTATTTATAATAAACTACCTACCAGGCCCGGCCTCGCTCGGGTGCGATTTACAAATATGGCATTGTTTAGGTTTACAGCAATTATATACTTAAGGTAACTAACATAGGATTAATACTGTGTTATTCACAAAGTCTTCGTAAGTGAACTCCTAAAAGACAAACATGGTTACTGTGGGTCATCCTTAAAAGATAAACATATGCTGTCGTGACATTTTTGTATACCTTTATGAGATCTACAATTCTGTAGTACATTAATTTGGCGTATCTCTTATGGTTTAGTCAGCGTAAACCGCGTAAGCGCCCGAAAAGGTCTTTTTCCAACTTTATTATAAAAGTCGACATTTCTCTACTATCCTTACATTAGATATTAATCTATCATATACCTAAACCTTCCTCAAGAAATTCTCTAAATGATGGTGAAAACCGCATTAAAATCCATCAAGTAGTTTACGAGCCTTAGCCGAATACACAGCCACACGCGGCCGAGTGACTTTGTTTTAAACTATGTCTAGATAGCTATTATAAATATTAATAACAGCAGTAGGAAAATAGGTGTGTTGAAAATGCCTAGCAATAAAGAATTTTTATGCAAAATAATATTACTCGGATTGCGCACGTGTGCGGCGAGTTGTCCCTTTGGTGTAATTTTCTATACTCGGTCAAACTTTGTATGCACGAGGCGGAGAAATATCCTGGAAGTAGAGCTTCATCAGGGCTTCAGAAAAGTTGTAAGTGACCGTGAATACATAAAAAGTATCGGGTTACCATTTGATAACTAAAATTACTTCTTTCGCTTTCTGTTTTTCTAATGCATCGAAGTGTAATAATGAGCAGATTTGTCAAATATTTACTTTTATAATAATTTCACAGTTTCACTTGACCGACGCGCGTGCTTAAAGTGAAGAGGCCCACGGCAACGTTAATTTTATATGAGACGGGAGAATAAACAATGTACGTGCAAGTGGATCTCGAGCACGGCTTTCAGAAGTTCTTATTTCATCGTGAATAGCCTGTAGGAACCATGTTCTTTATTAGTGGGTAGAGAAAGATTAGTAGAGACGGGGTGGGACTTCTTCTTTGATTTTAATATGTAGCGCGGGCTCAACCAAAATGATGCTTGCTCGTCTATTGGACCTCTCCCCTCCGGATCCCCAAATAGACGCCTAAAACGCAAAAGAAAACAAAATGAGCTGCGAACAAGTGTTGACCGTTGTCAGCACTTAGTGGCTTTTGCTTATCCTGGAAGATATAAAATAATAGCCTAAATAACTTAATTTAAACGTAAGTGTGCGGGGACATTATGTGTGTGGTGTGTGTAATTGCTGTGCTACCTCGTAGCAGGCGCTTGCCTAGGCAAGCCTCTGTAGTCATGGGCTGTAACAGAGGTTTTTTTTTTCTCCACCTGTATCGCTACTAGTGCTCGGAGCTTCGCTGGGTTATGATGTTATGCAATCCCGCACCTCTCAGCCATCTCTTCGGCTTTGGACCACTCAGAGCCTGCTTCTCTGGAAGGACGTATAGGGCTTCGCAGTAGTATAGTGGAGGAGTTAGCTCTAAGAAGGGTATATACCGTTATAAGCCCTGTTTGTGGAGAACGGTTTAAACAAACCGCTATACTGTTCTTAATATGTCGTAAAATTTTTGTTGGGATATTTTAGTACTCAGGATTAGCGCGGATTAACCAAATGTGTTTGGAACCTTTATGTGCCATTTTAAAGTTTTAATGCACATTCAAGATTTTAATCAGTTGTAAAATAGGATATTATGATATCTTTGATTAGCAGTTTTTTGGAGCTAACTTCTCAATTGTTGCTGTGTAAGAAGTGTGGGATGGAACACTGATTATTAATTATTATTTTTAAATACGAAGTCGCGAGAGTCGTCCAAAAACTTCTCAGGTTATTCTAAAGCTGCAGGCCAACACAGTGCACGGCAGCTTGCTAATATATGAAGTAGGAGCAGCACAGGAGCTATTGTGATAAGCTTGACAGTTTGTTACATACATGGCTAAGGGGGCTTCTGCACTAGAATCGATTTTGGTCGCCTATAGCGTTGAGTTTCATCGATGTCGTAATCCCCAAGGACAGTTATGAGAGGATTTGAATGTTCCTCAAAAGAATCATAAAATTTCGTAGTCATTTTTCGGAAGTCGTCTTGCAGCATCTCCTTTTTTTTCTCTCTCTCTCTCTCTCTCTCTCTCTCTCTCTCTCTCTCTCTCTCTCTCTCTCTCTCTCTCTCTCTCTCTCTGCATGCA
Organism: Dryococelus australis; assembly: GCA_029891345.1. NCBI lineage: Eukaryota > Metazoa > Arthropoda > Insecta > Phasmatodea > Phasmatidae > Dryococelus > Dryococelus australis. The sequence continues at coordinate 42,663,646 of CM057006.1, forward strand.
AACATCTACTAGGGATATACCTGGGTGAATTTGCGGCCAATTTGCACCACCTTGAGTGAATTTAAATGTGTGGGTGCGCAATGTGCCCATTCTGGGGCTGCATAAGTGATAATGGAGCGAATATTGACTGATATAATCGTATCCCATTTTTCTGCGACAAGCCAGAGCCACTAGATATAAATGGATACAAAGCTGACATGCGGCCATAAGCAAATTCCTGTTATCTTTCACATGGCGTTACCATGTCAGCCTTGTATCCATGATTAGGCCGAGGTATTTCACCTCATCTTTAAACTAAATATCTTCCTCTAACAGAGTAAGATGTGGTTGGTTTGGGAGAGGAGGTTGGGGGGGGGGGGGGGTGTATGTTGGGGCGATTGAAGACTACTACCACTCATTTACCTACGTTTTTTAATTCGCCACAGGCGAGAATAATTTTCGAGCTCATTGAGCTGTGCCTGGGCGCCGTTGAGTGGAAGGTTCAGCATTGCGAGATTGCGTATAGCTGACTGTGTCATCAGCATAAACATCGGAAGTAATATGGCATGTGGGGGAGGAGAGGGGAATGCTGTGTACGCAAATATTGTATAATACGGGCCCTGTAGTCTATTCGCAGTTACGTCACACTTTTTGAATCAAACCTCTGAAAAATCACACCATGTAAGACGTATTTAGTTATTTCCTAAATATGTCTTGTATCACGAGCATTTTATACCTCTGTTAATACAAAAGTTTCTAATTTTTTTGTTATTTTAAAGTTTTACTTATATTTAATTCATTAATTATAATATTCAGTTTATAATAAATATGAACACATATAGTGAGAAAACATCTATGTTGGTAGTACCTAGTAAGAAATATAGTTCTCGGGCAAAATATTATTACAACTGAGTGCTCACAAATTCAGTGCGTTGTCCTTTCGTGTAATTTTCTATACTTAGTTAAGATTAATTGGCAAGAGGCGGAGGAATATCCTGGACTTAGAACTTTAGCAGGGCTTCAGAAAATGGTGAAACAACCGTGAATGAATTATAGAATGCTGCCTTGGGGGACTCAAGTCCTAATTATTTTCTTGCCATAAGTTTTACCATCGATCGAGACAGTGAAGGAACGACTATCTAAATGAAAACAATATTACTTAATATAATAATAGGGGAATTGTTTCTCGTACAACTAATAATTAGCATTGCATGGAAAACCCTATTTATCGTATCGTAAAAACTGCTCTTGGAGAGTTCTCGTAATATGCACTTTACAGGGAAAAAAAAATTAATTAAAGTCAGTAACTGTATAGTGATTATTCGTGATACGTTGGTCCCCATGGTGACACAGAAATAGCGCAGAGATCGTTTAATATCGCGCTGTTACATATCGATTGCTACTCGTGATACAAACTAGGAACCTCGCCTTGAAAGGCGCAGCCTTTGTTACTCCTGTCACACAAATCACCTGTCCGGGATCTAATAGTTCTAACGATCTCGCACATTCACATCTTCTCCGCTGACGACGATGTTTTCTCGAGCATCAATACGTTTCGTCTTTCCGTCTGGTCTGTACCGTTCTGTTAACTTCCGAGATTTTGTAAAGAAAACTACAATTGATCGTAACATCAGATCTAAAGAACGGAAGTCCATATTGTAATACTAATTTCGAGCAGCTTGTTAGTATGCACTTTGTTAGTGCCTCCATCACACGTGCAAGCTTCACGTAACATAAAATTTTTTTCTTCCCTATTCCAGGTGATGAAACTTTGTTAGAACATTTCAATACCTACTGCAGCAAGTGTCGGGGACGCATCACATCTTTTTAAAATTGAAAGGGAATTATTTTCATTTATAGTGTATGTACTTGTTTTATTTAAATTATTTCTTAAACGTAAGTAGCAAAGATAACGTACCTTGCAATTGAAATCACCGGTTTTGTACAGTTTGAACTTAGAATTTTCTTACGTGTACAGTACGTTTAACAGCAGTATTGAATGTAATCATTGATTAATAGTAACTGTGGAATAGAAGTATATTTGCCTGCTGTACCAATTTTTCCTTATCCTATAAAGTTATTTTAAGTTGTTGTGTCATCCGGAGTCCATATTTTTCAATTTTCTGCGTACAAGTATGCTTGATGTTAAAGAAGTGGGCCGATTATAATCAAAATCTGTAAGTCAATGTGTGGTTAAATGCAGTTGGGGAACAGGAGTTAAGCATCCATATTGAAACAGCTATTTTCTGAAATCGTTTATTCATATCTACTTCTTAATATTTGGGATGTTACGAGGTATTTAGTTGATTTTTGTTACAAAAATCGTGATACTAATGACAGATATGGGACAGGAAACTACGACCATCCATTTATCATTTACGTAGCTCGGATACTCTGACGCCCAAACAACAGACGAATGGTGATTAAATTTATTTTCTGGTTGGTATGTCCATTTTGCATTAGTGGTTATTCAGTACCCATTACGTTGATTGGTTCTTTGAATTACGCAGATTATTGTACGAGAGTTTTGTGTGCTGAGGTTACAACGATTCCAAACAAACGACATTTAACTGTGCGGTCGGAAACCGTATTATTCGATAATGGGATCACTCATTTTACTAGGCGCAGAACAATTAAATACTTCCCCCCTCCCGCAGGAACTACCAGAAATAAATCGCGAATAAGTGAATTATGCGGTTCGCTATCGCCTACGAAATTAGTAGTTTGTGCTACGGGCATTTGGCAGACGGCGCACACCAAGTAGGGTCGTTGCAAATTCCCTGCATGTAGCGTTAACTGGAACAAGAAGTCTGGAACGAAGCCAGCGTTCCCATATATCTGTTGTTAATGCAACTCGTGCATTGTGATGTGGCTCCCGACCGTTCTGCGTGCTTCGCATGTTTTGCATTCAGAAATGCTAATTTTGTGAGCGAGCAATCTAAATCAAGCAAATTTAAGGTTAAAACCAGCAAATCAGATAAAATATTAAGACAGATAATTGATAGAATTTAAGTATTTAATTCAATATGATGTATAGGTTTTCCATTTTTCATTTATTTTAAACCATTATACATTATAAAAACTCGCCTCTTGTTCATTATTTTAAAGCTATTTTCATCAATTGTCTTTGCATAATAGTCTGCTAAAATGATTTTATAATTACCATGTAGCACTAAATTTTTTCTTGCCAAACTTAGATTCATAAATTTGAAATTCTGTAGCTTCATACCATTGATCAATTTCGAGGTCATGTAGTTTAGTCAATTCATATGAATTGTTCAACTTGTTGAGCAGAGCCTCCATTTGGTTTGTGTTAATTAAAAGGAAACAAATTTAAAAAAAATTAAATTAATAGTAACATTAAAATATAAATTATTAAGAAAATATATTTTCTCGTTATAAAATGTTTTTTGTATAAATAAAAATGAAAAATAATATGTGCAAGCAATGTAAAAAAGTGTTGTGAAGTATTAAACATAGAAAGTTTTGCACCACATAAATGCATAAAAGATAAATTTTTAACATCTGTAAAATTTTTTATAGTGAATATACTGGTAGTTGTTATGAGTTTAAAAAAAGAGAAAGTCATGTGTGGATTTGGAAATATATATCTATAATTAATCTCTCAAAAAGCATAAAAATAGTAAATTACACAATACAACATTAGATATTCTAAACGAAAATCAACATGATAATCATCCGACAAAAACATGTAAAGTGTGTAACGAGAATAAATCTATAAGATTATTTTCTCTTAATAAAAATAGCAAGGGCAAATATTCAGTCACTTTTAAAAAGGTTTTTAGTGATTATATGAAGAATTATCGTCATAACAAGAAGTTAAATGTGGTTTCTCAGTAATTTAAGAACTTTTCGTTTTCCCCGTGTATCTCTTTTTACATTTTATTTATAAATTTCTATTTCTTATAAATATAAATAAAAAATGGGAGCTTGTATAACAGCTTAGTTGAACGATGTGTGAATGAGGGAGCTGAGAAATATTGCTAGAGATTTTAAATTAAAATATATAAGCAGACTAAGGAAAAACAATCTAATTAGAACTCTTATACCATTTATTATGCAATCGCTTATAGTCGAGCGGTTAAATAAAGCAGAGAGAAACAACAAAGAATAATTTTACAAATATTACTTTAGCTGTTGCTGATATCAATTAATTATATCTCAAAGGTAAAAAAGAACTAGAAGAAGAACCAATAAAAATTACTTAGTTAATAAAGCTTTTAAACTTAGTATATGAACATATAACATTGAAAATTCCTTTAATTTAGTAGAGCCTATTAATTTTTTGACTTCAGTAAAAAATAAGGTTTTTGCGATAGTATGCACTAAATGTAGAACTTCTAGGTGGTTAAAAATAAGTCATAAATTATGTGCTAATTATCGTAAGCAAGAGAATAAACAAGTAGAATTACTTACATTTCAATCAACCAATTATACAATATTGAATGGAGATATTAAAAGGATTTATAAATTCATAATACAAGAAATAATTATGCTATCGTCTGAATTTCAAAGAGGCTCAGGGTGGGCTTTAGATAGAATAATTGGAATACAGTTAGCAATAAATAAGTATAATCCATTAAAAGGATCATCATATATTGAACTACCAAAATTTATTAAGAATAAAAAAGCATACATAAATGTAAACAATAATGATCAAAAAAACTTCCTTTGGGCAATAAAATCTGCAGACAGTCATTTAAATAGAGTAACTAAATATAAATATGTAGGACTTAATATTGATGAAATATTTAGATAAATGTGAATATCCGATTAAAATTGATGATAAACCAAAAATTGAAATTCAAATTGATGTGTCTATAAATGTATACTCTTTTGAAGGTGACGTTAATAAATGCATAGTATATCACCTAAAACTTGCGAAAAATAAAAAGGATAAGCATATAAATATACTTTATTTCTAAGATGATGATAACTCACATTACCTTATTTGCATAAAAGATTTGTCGAGACTGTTTTCAATGCAAAAATATAATCATAAATGTAAAAGTTATATGTGTGATATGTGCCTTCAGTTTTTTTACTCTCAAGAGAGATTAAATAAACATACAGAAGACTGCTCTAAAAGCGAAGCAGAAAAAATCAGTATACTTTCGAAAGGAGAGCAAATATTTTTCAGAAATTATAAACATTCAATGAAGGTTCCTTTCGTTATATATGCAGATTTTGAGTCAATATTAAAGTAAATATCAACAGTGAAACCAATTCCAAGGGAAATAAAAAATAAATAAATAAATTCAAAAACATTCAGTTTTAACAGACAATGATATCGCTAATAGCCTTTATAAGGATATACTTAAAGAAAGATATAATCTTACTAAAGAACAAATAAATATCATTGATTTAAAGTTAAATGATGAATCATATACAATGAAATATCAATTACATGAAGCTCCTGGTTTTTGGTATTATATTGTATCTGCTTATGGTGATTATAAGCTTCCAGTTGTATACCAAGACCGAAATGCACCCACTAACAAAAGAAGAAAGAGTTATATTTAATAAACAAAAAAACTTTGTTGTATGTGAATGCGAATATTCGAAGGATAATAAAAAAAAAGTGCAGCATCATGGTCTATAACTGGAAAATTCATTGATCCTGTATGCAATAATTGTAATCTACAATTAAAATCGCCTAACTTCGTACCAATTTATTTTCATAATTTAACTGTATATGATGCACATTTATTTATTAAAAGTTAGGCTATGATCAAAAAAAAATATATATAATTGCAAATAATGTAGAAAGGTTTTTAATTTCGGAAAAAAACTGAAAATCTAAAAATGAAGTTTATAGACACATCTAAATTTATGGCTAGTAGTTTAGCTAAATTATCATCGAATTTAAGTAAAGACAAAAATGAAATGCACAAAAACATTTTCCAAAAATAAAGTAGATTTAGTTATAAGAAAGAGTGTTTATCCATACGATTATATGGATAGCTGAAAGAAATTCGAAGAAACTGAACTTCCACCTAAGAGTCAATTTTATATTAAATTAAACGATAGTGATATAAGTAATGATGATTATGAGCATGCAAAACTTGTATGGGACCATTTTAATATTTAAAATCTTGGTGAATACAATGATTTATATTTAACAAGCGACATATTACAAATAGCTAATAATTTATACGGATGGGCAACGTTACAATATTTACCATATGGCGGTTTAGAATGGATTAATCTTGAGGAAATTAAATTAGATATATTTTATGAGAGAAATATATTAAATCTTAATTATGATTCTCCACATGGTTACATATTAGAAGTTGATTTACAATATCCACGAAATTTACACAAATTACATGAAGATCTTCATTTTGCCCCGAAAATATGGTAGTTTCAGAAAAAGAGCAATCTAAATTACTAACAACATTATATAAACAAAGAAAAGAATGTATTGCATGATCGTACATTCAAACAATGTTTAAAGAATAATTTAAAACTTACTACAATACATAGAATATTAAAGTTTGATTAGTCTGGTTAAAAAAAGAATATTGATATTTAATTAAAACAATTAGAACTAATGCAAAACATGATTTTGGGAAGGATTTTTATAAGCTGATGAATAATTCTGTATTTGGTAAACCTATGGAAAATATAACAGTGTAGATATAAAATTAATAACAGATGCTGGAAAATACGCAAAATTAATAGCAAAACCAAATTTCAAGAGAAGTATTATATTTATCGAAAATCTTGCAGCTATACATGTGAATAAAACACATGTAAAATTTAATAAGCCTATTTATGTGGGCATGGATTTATCAAAAGAATTAATGTATGATTTTCATTATAACATAATAAATCGAGAATATGGGGATAAAATTGAGTTGTGTTATCAAGACGGTAGTATCATTCGTAGTTTTATGTTATAAAACTACGAATTGTTATTCGTAGTTTTATAACATAAAAACTGAAGATTTTTACAAAGATATGAAGTTGGTGATAGAAATATTTGATACAAGTGATTATTCTAAAGATAATATATATAACATACCACAAATAAATAAGAAAGTTATGGGAAAAATGAAAGATGAATGTGATGGTAAAATAATGAAAGAATTTGTTGGTTTACAATCAAAAATGTATGCTTATAAGTTTACAATAAAGAAAATAAAAAATTTAAAGGAGTAAAGAAGTGTGTACTTAATAAGATAATTACATTTGAGGACTATAAGAACTGTTTATTTGAAGAAAAAATACAATATAGAACCATGAATCTAATGATTGAGAAAAACAAAATATACACAATTGAAGTAAATAAAATTTCATTAAGTCCTACTGATAACAAAATAATTTTTTGAGAAAATAAAAGAGATACATTACCATATGGGTATCAAAATAAATAATTTTTAATTAATTTTTACATTATATATTTAAACAGCTTTAATTTCCAAAACAATAACGATTTCAGAACCATAAAAATCGTTTAGGTTTAGTTTATCATTTTTGTCTCTAATTTCTGAAACCATTTGATTAAAATGTTCATAATAGTTTTATAAAAGTTGGATATGCTGGCTCTAAAATAATATAGTGTCTAAAACCAAACATTGGTTTTTGGTGGAAAACGGACTATTATATCGGTTTATAAATGATTAGTTTCATCATATTTGATAAACTCACCATATGCTATATTACAGTGCACATTTATTGTTTTAAAGGGATTAAAATTTTGTCATTTAGAGCCTATTGTAATATTGTCTTTTTCAATAGTTAAATTTATTTTAAAACCAAGAATATCAGATAGTCGATCATTAAATTTAATATCAAACTTCGATTGAATAGATATTGTATTTTTTACATTATCTGCTGTTAGTTCAATATTGCTTGTTGAGAATGGATCAATTCTATTTATAGTTTCTTTCAAATACTTAATTTTGTATTGTTCTATATATTTGATGTTAAAAAATTGTATGAGTACTAACTAATGCAATCTATTTTACATTATGGTTAGTATCATAATGAAGTTTTTTTCTTCTAAATATAACTATCATTTGTTAATTTAAATACTTTATTATCCATTTATTTCATAAATTATCTTATTAACTGAAGAATTTTTAAAGGGATGCCAGTGTTTTAATTCATGAAGATAGTTGTAAAAATAAAAATAATGGTGAATTGTTGCCTAATAATATGAGGGCTATAGTAGTAGGTCCAAGGAAATGTGGAAAAACTAATTTGATGATAAAAATTCTTTTTATAATGTAGGATGGATAATTTTTAATAGATTATATGTTTGTTCAAAAATTGTAAATCAACTAAAATATATTGAGTTACAAAATGTTTTTAATATGTTATGCAAAAAGTTAAAAATTAAAGAAAAAAATGGCATACATTTTTCATAATATTGATGAAATGACTCCTTTATACCAATGTAAAAATTATTATGTAGTTATATTTGATGATGATATTTTAGACAATCAAGATATAATTCGCTATTATTTCACTAGAGGAAGACAAAAATTTAGATGCATTTTATTAAGCTCAAACTTATTTAAATATACCTTAACAATTGGTAAGAGATAATACAAATTTTTGTGTATCTTTAGGCAAGATGATACTAATTTAAAACACATTTGTAATGATTTGGTTGGTGGAGACATGCCTTATGAAAAATTGAAAGAAATTTGTGCAAAATGTTGCAATGACGATTATGGTTTTATTATAGATCTAAGTAGAAAAATTAATGATGGTAAGTATAGAAATTAAAATTATAACTTTATTATTAAAAAAAAAAATTCTTTGCAGAAATGATTAATATATTTTAAACATATTTTATGAACATAAAAATGTAATGTTGAACGTTAAAATTAATGTTAAAATGATTATTAAAAAAATGTTAAAATGATCATTAAAACAATGTGCTTTGCATTTTTGTATTTTGAATTAGATAATTAAGATAAAATTAATTTTATAAAATAAGTTGATCTTATAAAGTAGAATCAACAGTATTATATTTTGAATCCACATATGTTTTAAAATCAGAAACACTATTATTATATTTTGCATCTACGTCGGTTTCCAAAGCATAATCTGCTACGTCTCTATTTTGAAATATATTTTTTGACTGCGTCTTTATTATCAACAGGTTCCCCTACATTAACAAGTCTATGTCCTAGAAAAAGAAATATAAGATTTTGTAAAATCAAAACAAGTGATTAGTTTACTTTGTAAAGCAGAAACACTCGAATTGCATTTTGAATCCATCTATTATTTTTAAATCTTCCGTAATATTGGCAATGTCTTCATTTAAAGATTTCATTAATGGTTTTCCAAATATATCTGTCATTTAATTATAAAGAAATTATATTGTGAAACTTAAAATCTTTAGAAAGAAGCTCTAATACACGTAAACATAGATGTGTACAGATAACAGAATTAAAATTTTTAATTTGATCATCATTGTAATAAACATTGTTATTTTTTAAATAATTAATTAAATTATTAGGAATATTGCCTTCAAATGAATAAAAATAGTAAACATTATTATTTTCTTTTAAATAACAAACCCAATGAGTATCAGGATTTGCTGAAATGTCAAAATTTACTACAGCACATTCATTTTTTTCATACTTTTCGGTATTTCATTAATCATATAAATATTTCTGAAATTTTTATATTTAATATTGTTACATATTCTTCGTTATCGATATTAGATAGTGGGTATATATTCAATTTTTTTTGCCTTCCTCTTTGTAATCCGCTTCCTGATTTATTTTCCATTGCTAAATTATGCCTTTGGCGTTCTTCTAATTCTTTAATATTTTTCCTAGTTTGTTCACCAGAATTATAAAGTGAAGTAGCTCCACCAGCTAAAGCTCCAAAGGCACCTAAAGCTGCAAATAAAATTGGTAAAAAACCTCCATGATATAAACCATTTCCTGTTTTTTCTTTGGCCATCATTTTGAATGTTGGAAATGCTAAAGACAATTTGAAACTTTTACATTCTTTCAATTGTTTAATTTTCTCGCAATTTGATCATACGTTAAAAATTTATCTTTGTAGTCTTCATTTATAAGTTAAAATATAAATATTTAATTAATAAAACATTTTAATTCCCCATCCTAATTTTCTTTTTATAAACATTGTTTAAGCAACAGCTGCTGAAGTAATTTTATCTCCAATTGGTGTATTTTTTATTTAACATGATTTCTTTTGCTTCTTTTTGTAGAATTTTATCAGCTCCATGTCTTGATTCTAAATCTTTATGATCTCTATAAGCAATATAATGGTATTTACTAGCTTCATCTAATTTATTTATTCCAACATCTCCTTTTTCTAACCTTTCATTTAATTTTGTTAATGACCACAATAATTATAACCAGGTAAATGCATTTCAGGCAAATTTAAATTATTTAATGTCCAATTTATTATACCTTTTCCATGGTGTTCAGAGTTCCAAAAAGAATGTGGAATATCATTTAAAACTCTTATAAGCTACGGAATTCCTTTTGGATTATTAACAACAAAATTAGAAAATTTATTGTTCAACATATTCATTATGCTTACTTTTTTATTGTAATAATTGTTATCACCAGTTTTTGCTTCACCATTAATAACTAATAATTCATCAATTAAATTTCTAACATCATTCATCCAAATTTGTTCTTTTGGCAAAATATTGTATTTTTTTTTATTCCTTCACCAGATCTAGGAGATTTTGGAGAAATAATTCTTAGAGGTGTGCTTTATACTGGTTTTGATTGTGGTTTTATATGCTGTTCATAAATTGGTTTTATTATATTTTTGTACTTCCAATTTTGATTAGCGTTTACATTCATTTTTGGATTATTTTCTTGGTATGCTAATAAATGGTATGCTAATAAAAAATTTTGTGTAATTTTCATAGTCATTATCATCAAATCTATCCTCAAGAGCTGATTGTTTTTTTGTTAACAAATTAGAAAGTCCTTCTGTTAATGTATATTCATTATTTTTAATAAATATTTCATTATCCTGTATCATTACTTTTGTATCGCCAATGTAAAAATTTTGCTCATCTCCACGTAAACCATATGGAGCATCAACATTAATTTTTTCAGAGATTTCTTTTGCAAGTTTAATATTAGAATCACACGCTCCATGCGCTCAATTTTTTAACTGAGCTCTGCCCATTAGCTCTTCTAAATTAGGAGATTCTTGTTCTGCAAATAATTCTCTTTCAAATGATGTTTCTTTTGGTGTTTGCAGATAATCACATCTTTTTTGCTGCTACAGGAACTAATGCTGTTATAATGTTTTTATTTTCTTCACTTGTTCTACTTTTTCACCAATATTTTGTAATTGATGTTTTTTTCTTATTTCTTTCATATTGTGTTTCATGATCCTTTTTATAATTTTTGTACCTCTCAATGAGAAATTTAATCCGAGAAACCTACTTTGATGAATCGGCTCTCAAGACCATATCTCTTCACTGACTCACTGAACATGAGTAACTTTACTATAGACTGTTCACGGTAATATGAGCACTTCTGAAAGCCCTGCTTAAGATCTGCTTGTACGCACGTTGTGTATTCTTCCGCCTTATGTAAGATTAACATTGCCATGGGCCTCACCACTTTATCCATGCTTCGGTGAAGTGAAACTGCGAGGATATTAGAAAAGTAAATAATTTACAAATTGGCTAATTTTTACACCTCGATGTATTAAAAACAAGCGAAAGCAAACGAAACAATTTACGTTATCACAAACGGTTACCTAACACTTTTTATTCGACGTTAAGTTTTGGAACTACTTTCCGTCCATTGTTACGTACTTTACTGGGCGCTTGTCACTCATTGCGTCCGTTAAAGTGTATGCAGTCAGGGGCAGTAGCTTTTTTTCTAAGGTTGACTTCAAAAGTGCTCACTTTATCAACATTCTTGAGCGATGACCTGCAATGCGGGAGACGTGGCTTGCTTAAAAGGCAAGTTAATGGCAAGCAAAATTGCTCGGTGTGTTGCGGGGAAACTTCATTTCTCGCTTGTTGCTTCTCGACCGTCGCTCCTTGCACGCGACTAGAATAACAAGAAAACTAATCCCCAGGGCGCATACTTGTGTACAAGTTGCTTCTGCCCCGTGTTAAGAGATGCCGTCGAAAGATGACACTCTGGAAGCACGCCTCGTTTTGTTGTACCAGCGATAATTCATGTACTTGCTGTTTGCTTGCTCAAAAACTCTTATGTTTATAGGCGGTTCACGGTTAAATGAGCACTTTTGATAGTCCTGCTTAAGATCTACTTGTATACACGTTGTGTGTTCTTCTGCCTTATGTAAAATTAACATTGCCATTGGCCTCATCACTTCATGCGTACGTAGGTCAAGTGAAACTGTAAAATTTTTAGAAAAGTTAATATTATACAAATCTGCTCATTTTTACACTTAGATACATTAAAAATACAAAAAGATAGATAAATAATTTAAGTTATTACAAATGGTTAGCTAACACATTTTGTTCGACGTTAATAGATGACACTACCTTGCCCTCCATCGTTACCAACTTTACTGGGACCGTGTCACTCAGGGCGGCCGTTAAAATATATTCAGGAAGGGGCAGTGTTTTTTTTTTTGCAAGGTTGATTTCAAAAAAGCTCTCTTTATCGTGAACAGCCTTTATGACACTTTTGTGGGGATCCTGAATTCTATGTTTGTAATATTTTATGCTTATGGCTGTGGAAGGTTAATGATATTATGAGGGAATAAATGAAGACAGAATACATATTTGATATGATTATTAATATATACAATAAATATACGGTGTTGACGAGGGAGGTCCTAATCAATTACAGTACATGACTAACCTGAATGATACAGTCGCCGGAGGCTGAGTGTTGAGTCGGAAGGCGACGAGCGACACGCCAAGCTGCATCTTGATGGCGTCATCTCGGCGTGGGTCTACAGACAGGTACAATTTGTTGCCAACTATTATATAGTTTCCGGTGGCGTAATTGTCCCAAATACCTAGCCACCGGGAGGGGAGCTCCACTGGCGTTTCGCTGATATGTTTTACATGCTATTATTGTTGCAATGTGTTCGGGATTCATCGCTTGGCCTGGATACCGACGCGTCGCTGCTGTTCGCTAGGTTTGTCCTCCGTTACTGAACAGTATGTTGTAGAACCCACGCTTGATGCACTAGCAGGTATCTCCCTGTAATTGCGAGTTGCATAGTGTCGGGAGCCAAAAATATGACAGGCCACTGCTGCTTGTAAAGTACCAGTGTGTCGAGACTTGAGATCTACACATCAGTCATTAAAACATGTAGTCAAGGTTTGAATAACTTAGCAGTATATTAATAAAACAAAGGAATTAAAAATTACGTTTTTTTTCTTCACTAAATAAACTTTTTTTTAAGTGGTATGATTAATGTTTTTGACTTTGTAGTGTATGAACTGGGGTGTGAACAGATTTAAATTATTATTTAAGTAAAGTTGTTGTAATGGTGTTGTGGTGTTGAATCTGCCTTCAACGCACTAACATACATGCGCCAAACTAGCTTATAGCAGATAATTTCGAGATGGCTCTTTCCAGAAATAGATACACCAGTGAGCATAAACCACAACTTTTATGCTAAATACCAAATTCTTACCAGGATGATAGTCGTACACCAACTCAGTCGAAGGCTAGAATTCCATACGGACATAGCACTTTAGTCAAACTCAATAGCTTAGAACGCACAGATTCGGGAGGATGGAGTCCAGAAGAAGATTAAAATATTTAATCTTCAATAAAAACTGCTTGGATCTGGCCAATATTATACATTCAGTTGTTTGAAAAAAATAGTTTAAGCCGATAGCAATATTATTAATAATCTTCCGGTGGCATGCACTTATCTTAAGTGGTTGTAACGGAAGCAAGACGCCCTGTGAGTTGATATGAAACATAATTTAATACGTTTTTAGCCCTTCTTAAAAACAAATAAATAAAGTCTTCTTTTAAAAAAAAGCCATTAATTTAAGCTCACGCCAAGTAAACTAGGAGCAGGGCTAGTAATTTCGGGTATTGATTTGTAAAATAAAGTTCAAACACTGGAATCTTATGGCAGGAAAAATGGCGTCTGCCTTAAGCTACTTTGCAAAACTAAAATTGGCGACCATCTTATTTAAATTTCTTACTGACTTTATAGTTGTAGATCGGGACGTCTCACATGAACAATCTGCGTCATGCAGATCGGGTACAGTCATGGGATGCGGTGATTCTCTTCCGGACGAATATTTGCCCCTAATATTCTAGCCAACTGGCTGTGGCACAGCGAGATACAGTCCAACATGGTACCACTCGGAATGTGGCTGAAGGTTATCTAAACTAAATTAAATCGAGCACTACTAGCGCCTCAGACCCTCTTCTTCTCTTGCCGGCACCCCGACAATCTTCTCTTGGTCTGGCTAAATATACAAAATCACTCGCGGACTGCCCTAATACCTAAATTTAAAAATCCTATCGGGGCCGTAACACTGCCTTACATCGCAGTTGAACTTCCTCTTCTCCTCTCTAGCAAATAACGTAGCTTAAAAGTGACGCTATGTAGCGACCAATCACAAGGCGGCTGCTTCCCCGTGCAATCAACAGATTGCGTTGCCGCCGGCAACGGGTCTTAGTCTCCAACAATTATGGCTGTCAACCAAATGCTATATAACAGTAAACAATTGAAACTCTTAATATACATAAAACAATTAAGCACAATATTCTTAATTGCAAAAATAAAGAAAAGTAATTATTTTGAGACGCGTAGAAAATAGCATTTCATAACAATAAATTAAAAATAAAATATCAGCAGTAATAAATTATCATGCGTTCGAATAAAAATGTCTTGATTTGCATGTGATTATTTAACGTCTCATTTCCATACTGATAGTGCCAAACGCAGCCGTTACAACTCTAATCTTCGCTTCCTTTAATGTTTACTGCATGGAGGGCCTCCGCATTTCCCATTACCGCAAAAAAATATGTAATAATGATATTAGCAAGTTAGCTGTGTGTCAAATTATAGCAGAACATGGATTTAAAGCACTTAAACAGGTCCATATTATGTGTTTGTTTACGTGTTATATATATATATATATATATATATATATATATATATATATATATATATATATATATATATATATATATGACACACACACACACACCGGAAAAAAGGTTGTATATGATGCATGAAAAATTCACTAAATTGTAACATATCGTGGACGAATTTGCTGAAAAACCTCCAGTTATGATTAATTAATGTTTCTTGTGTAGCTTCTGAAAATATTTTCATTTGCCTGGAAATGTTTGTGGCTTTGTGGATGTTCGGGGTCCTTTTTCCTGTGTGGTACATGCGCCGCTGTGATATTGCCATTGTTTCTGCTGCATAAGAGACTGGCCATTTGTACTATCGGTTTAATTAACTAAAAGTAATGTGAAAATGTTTAGCAGACTTTCGCGGTGAAGTGGTTTAGCACGCCAACTTAAGGGCACTGAAACTTTTATTTAAACCCCGGGTAGGTAAGGCATAGTTGTCTTTATCGATTTCAGTCGTAAGTTAAGGATAGCTTCGATTGTAAGCTGCTCCCGATGTAATCCTTTGTACGCAAAGCTGGGCGTGAGAAGGAAAAATAACCGCAGTGTTGGGCGAATCGCAGATATTCGGCATAAACATTAAATTCATCTCGGATCTCGTTCTAACATAATCCTACGGACGAATCACGAGAGGTTGTTTGAGGATAATTCTCAGGGTAGCCTCACAGCTCATTTTAAAATACGCGGGACCAAACTGCCAAAAGCCGATAACAAGCGGCGAAAATGTTAAGAGACCATAAAGAAAAAGGAAAAGTGATGGTGTAAGTTGGTAAGCCGCTAGCATCCCGACTACCTTCATTTTTGATTAACATTAGAGAGCTTGTTTTTCAAATTAAATGGGCAATGGTTTGGCAGAACTTGACTCGGTATTTGACTGGACTTTCACTGCTTACAGCGGCTACGGAAAAAGAACAACCCAAAACAAAGCAAACTACAAGATCGAGAAACAAAAATATAGTAAAAAGTGATATGATAAATGAGTAAATTGATTTATCACCTGAGGATGGGTGCAGATAGTACCTTCCGAAACGTCGTGACTTTTCCTTTACATTTGGTTGTTTTCGTCTTGTTTCTCTTGTTCTATCCTTGTTTTTTGTGTTCTTCGTCGTCGGACTGAATCATTATATATATATTTGTGATTTTTGTTGCTGATGTCTGGTTGCCTTTGTGCTGTCTTTGTTGTAGTGTCATTCGTTGTTTGATAGGACATTTATATTTTTTTTATCAGTTTAATTGACTGTCTATTTTTTGCCTGAATTTTTTGTTCCACATCCGTTGTGCTGTGACTTACTGTAGGGTTTTGATTCGCGTGTAGTTTTGGCTGTTTTAGTTTTGTTATATTTTTGTTCTCCTCCTTTATGTATCGCGCTGTGTCTCTTAGCATTATACTTTGTTCCACATAAATCGCTACTTATTTATTTTATCACTTTTTTACTCTGTAATTGTTTTCTTCATCCATATATTGTGATTATTTGTTTTGTTTTTTTTTTTTCATTGTAACCGTCAGCAGTGGTAGTCCAATCAAATTTACAATCAAGATCAGAAGCTTTGCGAGTCTTGGTGAATACAGTAATGATAAAGCCGGGACGGTCCCGAATATAGTTTATGCACAGTAACCGGCACCGAGCGGTTTTTCATGGCAACTTGGTAATGTTATCCGGTAACGCAGGTGTTGCAACCCTAATTTTGGCATACAGTTACTATATGCCGAATCTTATTTGGTTTTCCAATTACGGATTATAGTCTATTCGCGGTTTCTTCGCACCTTTTGACTCACAGTTGAAAAATCACCCCAGCTATTTCTTAAATATGCTGTGTATCACAAGCGTTTTATTCCTCTGTTAACATTAAAGTATCCAATTTTTCGTTCAATTGAAGTTTCACCTTTATTTTATTTATAAACTATATAATTTAACTTCTAATAAATGTGAATAAATATATTGAGAGAACATGTATGTTGGTAGCGCCTAGTAACAAATAGTTCTCATGTAAAATATTATTACAACTGAGTGCGCACGAGCTCGGTGCGTCGTCCTTTGGTGTAGTTTTCTATACGTAGTTAAGATTAGTTTTCACGAGGCGGGGGAATATACTAGTAGTAGAACTTTAGCAGGACATTAGAAAAGTGTGAAGAGATCGTGTATGTATTATACCATGGACTGGCCCGCAGAACTCCGCGGGATTATTACGCGTGTGTGCATCAGGCGACGCGTGCACGAAGATGTCAACGGCAGTGGCGGCTGCTGAGTGAGGGCTGAAGAGATCAGCCCTCCTAATAAAATCTCAGAACACAGACCTCTAATTTGCTACTCAGCAAATAATACTGTGTACGAATACGGATGTTATTTCGCAGCGAATGTTTTTGAGATGGACGAGTCTCTTGTCACGAGGGAAACTTTTTTGGAAATGTCGAGTGGCGGGGCTACAGATTATTCGCCCCGAAGTGGGTGGAGCGAGTAGAGAGAGAGACGGTCATAACAGTGGGATAGCAGTACTACGGGAGGGAGGAGAGACTTCAGGGGCTCGCCACTTTTCAGCCAATCACATGCTGTAAATCAGAGAGAGCTGGGCGCGCCCCTGATCTCACACAAAAATGGCTTCCTGGAACTTGACAGGACTACCAAAACTGGAATTTCGAATTCCACTGTAAACAGAATGTGTTCTACAGTTATATTCTATATGTTTTGTTGGCGCACTTTCGCGCTCTGCTCTTTGGCAGTTGTCAGTCACATTTCTTAACAATGCTTGTATTTATTTCAAATAGTTTTTAATTATAGATATCGTTAAAAGTCGTGTGAGCTTCAAACATAGTGTGTAATATTCGTAACAAGTTTGTTGTTAATGATGAGCCATGAGCATCGGTAAGAAGCAGGGTTGAAGAGTTGTTCATGTCGTGCTATGTAAACTCGTAAATAATAGATAATTCAGTGAGTATCATTTAAAACCTTATTACAACAAAGATTTTGAACTACGGGAATAAACTGGAGCTTATAAATTTTAGACCGTAAAGGCCACGGGTATATATAACAAAACAACAAAGCCACGATGATAAACGCAGTGGTTCGTATATGCGAAAATGCAATGTTTAGTTCATATAATTTCGTGGACTGGCTATGAGGGTGTGAAGTTATAAATGCGTTGTTTTGTTTCATTTTTTTTTTTTTTGCTAGTGAAACCTAGGGTAAAAGATTCGAAAAATTTCGGAGACAAGAATACGTACATCATGTTCACAGCATACAAATAATGCCATAAAATTTTCAGTGATTGGTAAGGTGAATATTCATTGCCAGTTAGATAGCGCGTACAGGTTGACGAATGGATTTTGTTTACAAATACATTAATTAAGATATGCCAGTTTCATCTTCTAATTTATATTTGACATGAATTTTGTATGTACTGTATGTAAATTAGTATTGGGTTTTAAAAATATTTGTTTTAGTATATTTAAGTTATAATCTTCATTAGTATAGTAGAATTAGTATTATTATCTAATTTCTCATCGTCTCGTGTAATGTACCACACCACATGGGCACTGGTTGGAAGGTATATAAACCTACACAAACTTTAAACAAACAAATACGTTTGCTAGTGATTAAATCCGAACCAGCGACCACAGTGTGTTGGCAATTACAAATCGAGTGATGATACGTTTTTCTTCAACAACCGCACTTAATTTTTATATTTAGCTGCACAATCTACACTTACATAAGCCTGTCGTACGCAAAATATTTATCATGCCTATTTAAAAAATTGTTATTTGTAATGATCTGAGTTTGGATTGTCACAGCCCTCCCAGTTTAAATAGTCACCTGCCGCCACTGGTCGACGGAAACTGCAGAAGTCGAACCCGCGGCAGACTTAATCCGCAATAGACCAATCCGAGTCGACAGAAGCTCAAACACATACCTCTCGTGTCCGGGGAACTCCTACCACACTGCCAGAAGCAGGTCTTTGCGGAGGTTGTTGAAAGATTTGGATGGCTTTTAAGAGGAGAGTGCATTGAAACATTTTTTTTTTGTGAAATCATTTTTGTGCGTATTTGCGTATCTCTGTAAATATATGTTCTGTGAATACGACGTTTTGCTAATAAAAAAAAAAAGCTATGCCTCTGAGTATTTACTTTTAACATGCTGAGTTTACTAATGGGGGGAAAAATTCGTACACATGGTTAAATATCGAATTTTAAAAGCTGACCTATGTAGTTTCCTTAAGCGGTAAGAGAAAAGTACAAACATACGGGCGTAGTTTAATCTGTGGGCTTTCATCGCGTGTAATAAAATCCAACTAGATCTGATTTGCACAGTACGGGGCCACGATGGAAATACTGTACGCCTTGCGCGTAGGAACGATGAGGCACTAGAAGCGCGTGTTAGTGTCGCCCGGGTCGCTCCCTCCCTTCTTGACCTAGGACGCGCAGCTACACACTCCTCTTAACAACGAGGTCTTGACACCGATGAGGGTGAAACGAGGTAGAAATAGCGCAGCGTCGAAATGCAAGGGCGGGAGAAACGGGATATCCCCGGAAAAAAAAAAGAGAAAAAAACCCGCGCGACCAGAGGTATCATCCGACACGATTCCCACGAGCGAAAATCCGGGAGAGCGACTCCGCCGGGAATCGTACCCAGTTCGCCTTGGTAGGAGGCGATTAATCTAGCTGGTACACCACCGCGGCTCTCATGTCTTGAGGAGGGTGTGGTAGAGGAACGATATGTATCGAGAGAGAGGAAGGGGGTCTGCATCCCTCCCATATTTGTGGTTCGGGCACAGCAGGTCACCGAAAGACGGCCTTTTTCGTGTCGGAAACTTCGGTTCTTGATTCATAGGCACGGTTAAAAGCTCGTCTTGTGTTACCACCATAAACCCAACCTCTTTTGAGGAATTCGTGCATATAGTTCGAAACCCCTATAATTTTTATTCTATTACAATATCTTATGACAGCGACAATTTTTTTTTGGGTGTAGGTTTTTTTTTTTCCAACCTACTCATCATCCTGTTTCTTTTTAAATACTCCCTGTAATTTTACCATAAATTCGCGTTTTAGCCCCCCCGCCCCTCCCCTTTTATTTTTCTCTTCAGGGTGTGTACCACCCTTAGGAAGCATTTTTGACCATTGGTGGAATATATGTTTTCGAATTATTTTTATCGTATGGAATACATATACCGAGTTTGTTGGTTTTGTTCAGTGTCGTTCTCTATAATGATTTTATTTATTTTTTATTCATATGAATGTAACTGTTTGTGTAATATAAACACATTTGTTTATGAAAGTTTCTGAGCACGCGTACCTACAACTATAGGCAGTTCACGGTAGAGTAAGCACTTCATAAGGCCCTCCCAACAGGCATTAACTACTAATAAATGTATCTTCTTACCGCCTCGGGCATTAAATTTTGAGGGCGGGGAAATATGTACACCGTGTTTATTGGTCACATTGCAATGTTTATATTAGAAAGCAGCAGGGAGATGAAAATTGGATGAAAGGCAAAATTTAGAAGGGACTTAGAAAGTGCTCACTTTACCGTGAACAGCCTATAGGGCCATGTATACTAATGTTTACATAGGTTTCTACATGGTATTGTCAGTCTGTACGCTAATTACGATATTAATTATCGTATCAGCGCTACCACGTGGGTTTCAAGCATACAGCGCACGTGTTTATTTGAACTGCAACTTTGGAACACACGACAATTTTTTAAACAGCATTCGTCTGCACTCAGGGCTGGCAGGCGAGAACCAGTTTCGCATCATGAGCGGGCTACCCGTTTCGAATCCGTTTATGGATGCATGTAACTTCATCGAAATTCCGTTTCGAGCGCATCTCATTTCACGTCACATAAATTAGTCCAGTATCCCTAATGCCGTGTGGTAGTGCCACGGGATTTAATTCGCTTCGAACGTCGTCCACAATAAATCGTGTCCAACCGAAATCTTTTCGCTGGATGTCTTGTTGGTTTTGACTAAACATGTTGCCTTCGCGTGGTAATAATCAACGATATGTTTTTGTTCGATCTTTTACTGGGTATGTAGTGGTCACTACCGAATACTTCGTTAAAATTGATTGTTCCTATTTTTTTGATTTGCCACAAAACTCTCGCGTATTGATTGCGAAAACCACTATGAGTCTGTGTGTGAAGGTAAGTATAGTCGTGCTGTTATTTCACGCCAAACTGCAACCTGGACCTTCATCCTTAGCGAATTATAGCACTGTAAATCTGAATCAGTGAGAATTTCACTGTTTCAATTGGTTATAAGTACCTGACTGATTCAACAGTCACTTAAGTGAATTTAACTGATATATTGAAGAAAAAAAAGCCAGATTTCCTTCATTTATTGATTCAGTAGCATTTTCCACTGATTCATCAGTCACTTTTTTCACTGTTTTTCAGTGGTTTCTTTTTTCATCATGAATCAGTTAAACAGCGGGTAAAATTGGCCTTCAAACAACGTTTAAAAATGACCGTAAAACAACGTGTTTCGAGTGAAATAACGCATAAACTAATCAAACCAATACTAAACACTTTCTAAAATGTGTTTCGTCTTTCAAAACACCATTTTACGAGGTAATACGAACGTTCCGCCTTTCGTTCCTTTCTTACGTCTTTCATTTCGTTTTCGTGTAGGCAACCATCACAGAGCTCTGTTTGAAGGTTTAAAGTGCATATCAAGTGGCGAAGAGAGTGCATTCATATATACAGTTCTTATTTAACAATCCTAAGGGTACAAATTAAACCAAAAACCAAAAGTAATGGCATCCAATTTAAATCTTCACGATTTTGTTAAGAAATATGAGACATATTGTATCCCAACTTCGCTTGGTAGCGGAGATGGTAAGGTAAGTGTCTATAAACGAAGTGGAAAGGGTCTGCGATTTTAATCACGGCAACCTTCTAAAGTTTTTTACTTTTTTTAAATTACCGTGAATTGCGCAATATAAATAGTGAACTATCGTAAATATGCTTATTTCACGTAATTATTTTGTTGAATTCAATAAAAAATATATATATAATTCGCCACTGCAGTCGGCTGTCACTAATTCAATCAGTGAAATGATTTCACTGAAGCAATCAGGGGTTTCCACTGATTCTAACTGGAGCCATTTACACTGATTCGAGTAGTTGAATTTCACTGCGAATTAGTGGTTTTCCACTCATTCGAATTTAGAGTGAGCAGAAATTTTATATCGACTTCCTTTTGTAAAGCTAGATTGGAGTGCTCCGAAACGTAATCGACAGACCTCGTTTGAAGTGTTTGATTTCGTTGATCAGCTCATTGAACGTACGTTTTATAGTTTCGTGGAGAAACGTGTATTTCAAACACTTTGCAACGCAGTTCTTAGACGATGTTTTAAATTTTATTTTATTTCAGCGCTAACTTTTCTGAGAGATGTCAAGTCACTTTATCTTTACAACCTTGTGTAGTTATCGGAAGAATATACACTATCGACCAACAAGTAATGACACCTGTCCACAATGTTTGCTCGGTGGTTGTCACCCCGTTAGAATCTCGTAGCGCCACCTCTTGCGGCTATAACAGCAGCACCCTGTCTGGCATGCTCTCTAAGAGTATTTACAGGACATCCACGGGGATTCGTCGCCATTCCTCTTGCAACCATTCCATGAGTTGAGCAGTGGATTTTGGCCGCGCATGACGAGCCTTTACCCGGCGATCCAATTCGTCCCAGAGATGTTCTATAGGGTTGAAGTTGGAGCTCTGGGCGGGACAGTCCTATCAGCAAACATTGTTGTCGGCGTACCACTGCGTAGTAGCCCTTGAAACATAACATCTGGCATTGTCATCCTGGAAGTAACACAGGTCCATTCCGTAAAAACGCCAGAATGTTGGGAGAATTTAACTATCCAGAATGTTACAATAGGCCTCTGTTCCTGCTACCACGGACAAACACCAACGGTCCTACGCCAAAGGCCGTGAAACAGCCCCACACCATCAATCCACCACCACCGAATTTCCTAGTTAGCACTATACACTCCGGCAGAAGCCGTTCCCCGGGTAGACGCTACTCCCATACCCGTCCATCGGACTGGAATAATGTAAACCTCGACACATTACTCCACAGAACCAATTTCCACTGCTCCAGTGTCCAGTTGCGACGGTCCAAACACCACCTGAGTCGCCGAGCTTTATTGCTTGTCGTGACATGGGGCTTATGTGCAGCTGCTCTTCCGAAATATCCAATTCGGTGAGCCTCTTCCTGTTGCTGCATGAAACTCCTGTCGGATGGTAGCCATGGGTTGTGCACTATTTTTGACAATTTCACGTTTCAGGGTTCTGAGATTTCTGTCGTTCAAGATTGGAGGTCGCCTAGAACGTGCAGTATTGGCACAATGTCCATCGACCTTCCATTTACGCAGGACGAATGCGACCGTTGGTTTGGGCCTGTTTACCTTCCGTGCAGTCGCCCGGCTAGACAGCCCACTGAGATGGCAGCCCACAATCACGCCCTTATAGAAGTCCGATAGCTCTTTACCTCGTGCCATCTCCTTGTCAACTGGTTCTACACCGGCCTGCCTGCAGCGTATGGCGGCCACACAAGTCAACTGACGTACTGATTTGCCTTGCTTCACGGGTGCGCAATTACTTTTTGGTCGATAGTGTATTTATGCTTTAGGTACACACACATATATATATATATATATATATATATATATATATATATATATATATATATATATATACACAGGGGTTTTCAGTGATAATTTAAGTGAGCACTTTTGTGAGCTCTCTCCCTCTTTCTCTCTCATATATATATATATATATATATATATATATATATATATATATGCTGTTCACGGGAAAGTGAGCACTTTTTAAGGTCCTGCAGAATTTTTCTTTTCATTAGATTTATGTCTTTTTGTCACTTTTTACTATAAAAATTGCCATCAGACTAACAAACACAGTGTATACATTTCACCACTAACAAAAGTTAACGCCTGGAGCTGCAATAAAATAGATTTATTAGTTGTTGATGCCTTTGGAATGGGTCGTAAAATTGTTCACTTTACCGTGAATAGCCTATAGAGGAAAGAGCGTGTGACAGTGTACTATCATTTTTTTTTTAATTTTATCAACATATTTACGATCGAAAAAGCAAAAAATATAAGGTTGAATCAAAGCAGCTGCTTATGGTGGACTACACCCGACTATTCAACGTGAATAACTCGTAAGAAAAGTAGTACAGACACCATATAACTTGTCAGAAAAGTGAAATTTTTGCTGTATATGAAAGAAGAATGTAGATATTTTGTAACATAATTAAATATTTTTCTAAAATAAACTTTTTAAATGTAAAAATCTATAAAAATAAATAGTCAGTATTTAAAAAAAAATTCGCATATTTCCATTATGGATACATCAGAAAGCAGAATTAGCAAGAAAATATTCGTCATGTAATATCGTCATAATGATTGCTGTGATTGTGTGTAAGAAAATTGTAATAATAATGTAGGAAATAATTTTTATAATTGATTTTATACGCGTCCACGTGTTAGAAACATTTATGCCTGAAACTGACGTAAATAAAGTTAATCATAAAACTGATATGAAACATTATTACTTGGATTTTATTTCACATGATCACAGTAAATATTATGACGATCGTTCTGGAAGACGATTTTCTTATAAATTCTGCTTTCTGAAGCATCCAAAACTGAAATGCGTTTAAATATTGTAAAAATGCGGACTATATCGATCTATAAATTTTTTACATTTTTAAAATATATTTTAGTATAATATTTCATAATGTATCAAAATATATGCTACTTTCACATGCAGCATAAATCGCACTTTTCTGACAATTTTTATGGTGCCTGTACTAGAATTCTTCACATTGTATAGTCAGGTTAAGTGCTCCATAGCCAGTTGCTTTATTTCAACCTTAAACAAAACGAAAAATTTCCGATTATTTTAAATCACTTTCCTCTTACTATAATCCATTTGTGTGTGTAAAGGCGACTAAAACTTAAAAATAATTTTGTCAACATACAACTGGCGTCAGACTTGTCGCAGAATTTCATTGGCTACAATATAATATAGTCCATTCTTGATTACTTCAAACTTTTCTATATAGAAAATTACAACAAAGGGCCAACGTACCGCATTCATGAGCACTTAGTTTGATATTTTGCATGAGAATTATTTCTCTCTAGGTATTACCAACGCACCTATATGCTCGCTGGTTTTATTTATATTAATTATAAATAAAATGTTACTCATAAAATATGATGAAAATTTCAATTTAATATTAATAAGATACGTTTATGTTAACAGAAGTACAAAATGCTTGGGGTACATATATTTAGGACACAGCAATTAGTATAGTTATCTATGTTTTGGCGCAGGATTTCAGGAGCAGGAAGTAGGACAACGAGCTATATAGTAAACATAGAGAGGGTAACTGGACTGATAACAGTGCTGCTCTTAGCGGAAGCCATCGGCAAACTGTCCCACCATTATCATTTCAGTCAAAACATTGTCAGCTATTGCTTATTGTCATGTTGATACCGTTAATGAGACGTGATAAGTTTTTGAATATTAATATGCCGTTACGTGTGTTTCTTTAATAGCTGCGTGTAAAGTGGCGTTGCTGTGTGTGTGTGATTTCAAATATTTGATGTGCACTATTTATACGTTTGAACTGTGAACTGTTTTTATAATGAAGTTAATTATTTACATCCACGTTTGTTTATTTATCACAACGTTGTACATTTTCCGTAAGTATTTGAAATACAGTCGTGTAACGTGATTGGCCACAGTCGGGACGAAATACTAAGTCAAGCCCGATAAATTTCAATAAACCTAATGAACAGTAGGTAGCAATACATAGAAATATGAGCGGAATTAATGTTACTGAAGGCTTATTTGTGTGCATGTTAACAGCTATCTTTTAGTTTGTATGACAACAAATAAGCAAGACTAGTTGCGTGCTTGAATTTAATTAATGTGCCTTTTTTCGTCTGACTGGTTGTTCCTTCGTTCTCATATTTATTTCAACTGAGGCCGCCCTTTTAAAGAAATAACCCAACAAATATCAATAATAAAAGGATAAATGCTACAGTTCTTTACCTCGCAGGTAACAGTGTTAAACACAGTCGCGGCAAAATGTTGACGTCCATTACATGTAATGGGCTATGTCGTGGAAAACAAATATGTTAGTGCAAAATAACCGAAAGATCATGGAAATTGTAGGGTAAAACGAGTGGAGAATATGTACTTCATACTAATATTGACACATGGAAATACATTAATAGCCAAAAAGACATAACTGAACCAATACAAATACGTAAATTGTTAGTGGGGAGGGCAATGAAGATCAGGGAAATTGTGGGGTAAAAAAATACAAAATATGTCAATTTTCTTTATAAACTTTTACCCCTCAATTTTCCTACAGTTCACAGCTCTCCCCATCGGGTGAAATATTGATGCGCTTCATAAAATCTGTGTTCTGTATTAAAATTGAGTGGATTTATACTATTTTCCGGATTGTTTGTTTCAATAAACCCTTCTGCTTTACATTACGTCACTGATATGTTTACATTTACCGGAACCTGCTTTCCGTGAGTATCCACAAAATATAATTTCCACGTCGGTCTCAATACACGAAAATAATTATGTTGATTACGAGGTCAATCCACCAACTTTGTGCCAGACTGCTGCAGTGTATAAATTATTTGCATGGCAATTTCGAGCCGAAACACCACAGCCCATTGCACCTTTAATATTTCCGAGTACTCAATTAAATGGATACATAAATCACTTACACGCTCCCATGTATAGGATTATACACTGCAATCTCAAACATGCAGGCTGGTTTGATACTAACGCAATTCTTCACAAGAATAACATTCACAACCCTAGGCTATACAACTTTCCATTGGTTTCTCTTATGCCATCTTAAACATTGCAAAGTAAAATCCGCGAATACACTTTATTTCTAGCCAGCAAGTGCGTGAAAATGTCCAGTTGTATTTTATTTGTCGATTATTTTGAGTACGTATGCGTGATATCCCTTATTGCTGCACCCTACCGCGGACCTTTGTTTTGACTGAAATTAAAATGGCGGACAGAGCTTCAAGTGGCCTCAGTCTGGAAACGCTTCCACCTCTCTATGTTTACTATATAGCTCGTTGGAAGTAGGAGTTTTCCGTCATGTTGGCAGGCGGGGCCAGTGGCCATGTTGGTCGGTGGCCTGGGAAGGCCATGTTATCGACAAAACTGTCTGTTTTACTCCTTAAACCATTTTCTAAATTGAATATTTTGCCCAAACATCACTGTTTTCACCAAAAAATTTCAAAAAAAAAAAAAAATGGAAAAATGAGGAAAGCGGATCCGAATCAAGAGTCGAAAAATCCTCAGTCGAGTAAGAGGATTAGAGGCTCTTAGCGTAATGAACCACTTAATTCTCAGACCAGGAAAGGATTCGAGACTCCGAGCCACGTCAAGTGGAGTGGGGAGGATCAGTTGACCTGGCCCCCTCCCCCTATGTTCATCCTGCACATACCACATCCACACCCCGCTTCCTTTCCCCCCGTCATCGACCCCCCCTACCGATCATTCCACCCCCTCACTCATCTCTCGCCACTAAACCATGCCCCTCGCCATCCTTACCGCCCTCCCTCACACCCCTCTACCCCCTGACCTAAAAAAATTTAAAAAATAGAGGAATATATAACATTTACCTCACACACTCGCCCCGCCACCCCACCCCTCTTCTCCACAAACTAATAATTGGCCTTACATAACATAAATTATCGCTCCACCCACACCCATATTTTACCAGTATTGGACTCTATAGAAAGTGCTAGGTATTTCTTTTTTAGCACCTACCACCAGAGAGCTCCGAAAAATGATATGAGGAAACACATAAGCCCTTGAATAAAAGTCTTCCCACGCAGAGTTCACCACTCGATGTCCGCTTCAGCGACCCCTAGAAATTAATATAAAAAATAGAAAATATATTTAAAAACAAATTCTCCAAAATCGAAGCACATGTAACGTTACACTACCCTACCCCTTGCTCACCCCACCACCCTTATTATCCACCCACTCCCTCGCAATAAACTACTCAGTCACAAATATGGCCGCCTACAGCAGCCGACTGGCTTCAGGTGCGGGAATTAAAGATGGCTTAGCACGTTCTGGTGGAGGATGTGAGAATCAAAGATGGCCGCCTACAGCAGACGACTGGTGGCGGGAATTAAATATGGCCGTCTACAGCAGACGATGGTGATGACATCCAAAATCGGGGACACGAAAAGCATGAGAGAGCTAAGGACAACAAGAAATAAAGTAAAGGAAACCAGGAGCAATATGAGAAAACCCTCCACGGGATTGAACAGACGAAAGAAACAGGAAAGAATGATAGGGCACGAGAAAACAAGACGCAAGTGAGAAAAATGAAGTAGAATGGAGGAATATGAGAGAACCCATCCAAAGGATAGAATGGGCGAGAGCGAGAGACAGAAGGAAATGACAGAGCATGAGAAGATCAATCGGAATGCCATAGCGTAATAAAACTAATCATAATACAAGAGCATGAAGAGTCGTGGTGGAAGGATGGAGCAGGAGGGTGAAGGGGAAATTCCAAAGAGAAAAAAGGGGAAATCCAAGGTGGCCGCTGCTAACGAGGAATGCAGATCAGTAGATTTCTGCGTGACGTCATCCAAGACAGCTGCCGTGGCTCCACAGTCAACAGCCAGGTGCGCTAGGACATACTATTTTTAACTACTCCCTTAAGCTGGATTTAAAATAAAAAGATTGAGCTTTAAATTATGCGTTATTTTGTGCGCAGAAGAACTGAGATAGTGTGTCATCTTATGTATCGGTTTCCAATGCAGCAGATCGTGTGCGTTGTTGGGATTCCTTTAAGCGTTCAAAGAAATTTATATATTTTATATATAAATTGAAACTGGCGACGTTTCAAACAATCAGAATAGAGCAGTCGGTGTTGTTTTTATATATTTATTTTTCATGTATTATTTACCATGTTTCAATACAAACGTTGTTGACAGTAACTCTGATCCCCTTGAGCATGAATGCAGGTGGGGATCTTGAAAATACAGAAGCGGACAGTTGTAAATGCAGTGTCGTTAGTAAATAATAATCACAAAATTAACAAACAGCTATACTTGCTACAAATATAAATTATTACAATGGCACAAAAGCATCTCAACAGTTACAGTGCAGGTTGTCCTAAAACAGAACAATTTTCACTGGCTAAAAGTCTATAGAATGTTCACGGTAAAATGAGCACTTTTGAAAGCCCTGCTTGAGATCCACTTGTATGCACGTGTGTAATATTTCACCTTATGTAAAATCAACATATGCATGCGCCTCCTCACTTTTTGTTTTCGTTTCAATGTTATTGTTCAAAGAGCAGTGTTACATGCTATAGAACTAATCATTTTTATAATATGCACGAAAATGAGAGAGAGAGAGAGAGACAATAAAAACGCACATACAGCAATAAAATAACAGTGACATGTACCTATATAAAACAACATAAAACACAAGAGCTATAACTTGTCTAATAAAAACGGTTTCCATTTTAAATCAACATAAATGTAGGTAATTTCATCAAAGTACACACAATTACAATAAAGTAAACATACATCATGAACATGAGATTTATTACATATAAAAATGTAAACACATATAAAAAATACACAATCAGGTCTACCTAAGATAAGTATAAAAATATTAAAAAAAAACATAATTAGGCCTTAAGTCAAGCTGCCATGTATTCTGATCCACTGCAGAAAGACCCATTTAACAGAAAATTGAATAAATGTTTTTTTTTTTTTTAAGTTTAGGATTATTAAAATTTTTTATACTATTTGGGAGTTTATTAAACAGTCTAATCCTAGTGTTATTAAATGTTTGTAATGAACTTGTTTTATGGACATAATTAAAACGAAAGTGGTTCTTTATACAAGTATTATATTGGTGAATTTCGTCATTTGTGTGATGCTTTTTTCTATTTTTATGTATCGGCTATTCACGGTAATGTGAGCACTTTTGAAAGCCGCCTCAACTGGAGTAATAGTCAATAAATATATTTTATTTTAGCTTTAGACTTTAACTTTCAAGTGCGGTGGAATAGACACACTGTGTGTATTACTTACATGGCAAAATTCATTTTTAAAAAGGCGGTTAAAGCATAAAAATGGCTTAGAGGAAAAAGTAACTAGTGCCTCAAAAGTGCTCACTTTACCGTGAACAGCGTGTGTGTGTGTGTGTGTATATATATATATATATACATGCGAAGACATGGAACTGGGAGTATTTTTTAAATCTTAAAAATATCTTTACAGCTGTCAGTTGGGAGTGACTTTAGCATGATGCGGAGCGCTCTTTTTTTGCACTATAAAGACAGATTGTAAATTGGTTTTCTAGATTCCCCAAAAAATGATACCATACGTAAAGTAGGAGTGCATGTATGCAAAGTAGACTGGTTTTAAACACTGGAAAGAGATAGTAAAAGAAGCGCCTTTAGCACGTAACATGATATGTTAAGTTTATTAGCAGTGTGCGTTATATGTTCTTTCCACTCTAGTCTAGTTTGTTATCAGTGATAACACCAAGAAAACGTGTTTGTTATTAGTTGATTTTCTGTTGTTGGCTTGGTTCATTTCTTTTAGTTTTGGAGGTAAACAACATTCAGTTGGTTCTATCCACATTTAATACCAATTTGTTACAGTAAAACCAGGGGGTGAGTTTACACAAAACATCATTAGCCACATCATCTAAGGAAGCAATTTCATTGGGTGTAACGAGTATGTCAGTGTCGTCTGCAAAAGAAACAACTGAAACATCATTAAGTTGAAAAGCTAAATCATTTACATAATCAAGAAACAGCAATGGTCCCAAAACACTACCATGTGGAACACTTATATCATGCGTCGGTCAAGAGAAAATGTAAACTTATTATAAAAGTAAATATTGTACAAATACACTCAAGCTTACACTTCGATGCATTAAAAAAAAACAGAAAGAGAAAAAAATCATCTAAGTTAACACAAATTGTTACCTAACAATTTTTATTTGATGTTAAGTAATGGAACTACTTTCCATCCATCACTACCAACTTTGCTGGGCGCATGTTACTCGGTGCGCCCGTTAAAATATCTGCAGGTAGGGCAGTGACGTGTTTCCTGAGTTTGATTTCAAAAGTGCTCACTTTATCGTGAACAGCCTTTTTCATCTATTCATGTGGGCAATTACAAGCAAATGAACATACAGGTACAACTTAAGGAACATACTCCAAAAAACAATCACAATATCGGAATCTATTGCCTCAGATAGATGTATTGGGTACAGGCTGTGAGTTACAAAAGTTCCGTAAGGGGAAACTATTGTTTTTTCAGTAACGTAAGTATAAAAAAAAAAAATTATTGAAAAGTCGGGCGTGTTTGCGCGCGCATGTTAACGAATATATTTGTTAGTAAAAATAAGTTTATCTAGTATAAAATGCCGGCTTTGAAGTAGGATCTGCTTAAATATGGATGTGATATACGAGTTTAGGTTAGGAACAAAAGTAAACGTGACAGGCTTGTCGCTTGTTTCCATTGGCTGAAATTAAGGCTGTTTCTGAAATTACAAATTCGGTATTTATTAATTTGTCATTTCGATAGTTTCATTTCGGACGTTGTCGACATTCGCTTGTTTATCTCTCCCAACAACGCATCTTTACTAATAGTGAGAATATTTTAAAATCTAATTTCAATGCATAAAATGGCCGTAATATTTCTACAATCATTACTGAAATGCTGCGAATAAGATGATAATAAATTATGCAATAACGATTTTAAAAATTGTTTCTTGCGAAATACTTAAACAGTGCACAACACTCACTTGCTTTTTAAAATATGCCTGGTGTATTTTTGAACAGTTTTTTTTTTGTCTAAGAATGTTCGCGTATGTGTTTTGAACGCCAAAACCAACATGGCGCAAATTTGTCATTTTGTATTTTTGCTACCATCCGCCAGATACAAAATTCAAAATACCAAATTACCAAATACGTTACCATTTTTGTGTGCAAAATCGGGCCATGTAATCATTTCGTCAACAAAATCTGCCATTTCGGGCACGGCCTTAGAATTAAAACATTTTATTGGAAACTGCAAATGCATAAGCCGTGTTTACGTATGCCAGAACAGCGCTTACTGCATCAATTCCTAAAGGCTCCGCCTACCCGTAGGTTGAATTGCGTTGCAATGTGTTTGAAATCCGTGATTTTTCACCAAACCATTAAACCAATGTCCGGAAAGAAAATACACACTTCAGGTAACGTACGTATAATACTCTAAATACATCACATACATTATAAATCCCATTTCTGAAGCACTCGAGCATAGCAGAAAACGGCTTTTTCGCACTGCTGTGTCTCATAAATCATGAGAAACTATTATATATGCTGTTCATGGTAAAATGATCACTTTTGAAAGCCCCGCGTAAAATCTACTTGTATACACGTTGTGTATTCTTACGCCTTGTGTAAAATTAACATTGCCATGGGCCTCATCACTTTATTCATCCGTCGGTCAAGTGAAACTGTGAAATTATTAAGAAAGTAAATACTTTACAAATATACTAATTTTTACTTCTCGGTGCCTTAAAAAAACAGAAACAGAAACAAATGATTTTAAGTTATCACAAATGGTTACCTAACACTTTTTATTCGACGTTAAGATATATACCAACTTTACTGAGCGTGTCTCATTCAGGTCGCCCATTCAAATATATGCATGCAGGGGCACTTATTTTTTTCTAAGGTTAATATCTAAAGTGCTTTATCGTGGACAGCGTTTAGGGACCTGCATTGAACTTAGCTACAGACTTTCCATCAATCAAATTGTAGGGTCTCCGCTTAAAGTCCCACGTAGGGGCGAAGGGAGATCAGGCGCACGTGTCAGTGTAGTCCTTATCGCTCCCGCGCTTTCCTGCATCAAACGCGCTAAAAAAACCTCGTATGAGTGAGATGGACCCGCGCGTTTTTTTTTGTGGGATAGTTGTATGCGCGAATACGCGTATCTCGGTAATAAATGTTCTGCAAATGACTTTTAGTCAGAAAAGATTTATTAAAAAAAAATTATCTATGCCCTTATTTTTTTACTTTTGTCATATTAAGTGTATTTTGACGAAAGAAATTCGTGAAAATGGTCAAATATAACATTTTTAAAGCTTGTTTATGCAGTTTCCTTAAGCGGCAAGATAAAAGTACAATGATGCGGGCGTAGTTTAATCTGTGGGCTTTCACCGCGTGTAATAAAACCCCACTGTTACAGATCTAATTTGCACAGTACAGCGTGACGACAACACTGTAAGTCGTGCGCGTAGGAGCGATGAGGCACTAGGCGTGCGTGTTAGTGTCGCCCGTATCGCTCACTCGCTTGTTGACCTTAGGCGTGAAAAAAAAAGGGGGGGGGGGCTGTCCATCCCTCTCCTGACGCATACATTTTTTATTGTTATCCCAGCTTTACGTGGGAAACAGCAGTGCGTGGAGGGTTGCCGAACTCCTCCGCGTCTGTAGGAGAGGCGGAACCCCCCCCCCCCCCCCCCGGGCGGATGATGTCTGCAGCAGGACAGCGTGGGCGCCACCCATTAGCCGCACCTGCCTTGAGCGATGACGTCGTAGCCGCAACACGAGCACCCCCCCCCCCCCCAGTCGTTGCCTGCACCTGCGGGCGGGGCCCTCATCTCCCCCCGCGCAGCATCCCACAGGACCCGTCAGAGAGGTCAAGGACGCACTCCGCGCCCGATCCCATTTTAATGGCTCCCTCCCGACCGACGCGGAAATATCTGCGCGGCGAGCGGCGATCCTGTCGGGTGTAATTGGGCGTCGCCGACTCCTAGGTTTGGGGCCGCGGTGGTTTAGTGGATATATCTTGAGTTGGCAAGATGCCGATGGGGGACGCGCGGCGACTGGCGGCAGTTTCGGGCATGGACGAAAATTTCCGGTGAGTGTATATCTCGCGCTGGTTTTGGTGCCGAACGAAAGATATCGATCAGATCTGTCGATTCAAGCTGCAAAATACAAGTTAATATTTCGTTGTTTTTGTTACGTTCCCATGTCCAAAGGAGATGCCACCCGGTAACGCAGACGTTATCACACAAAACCCACGGCTGTCACTGACAGCCGCGCTCAGATTTATAGAAAGAAAAAAACTTCAAGAAAGCAAAACAATCCAGTATGGCGGGCGAGGAAGCTTGGTTGTTGGTGGGATGTAAGCCGTTCAGCCACTCCCGTTGTGGTGCACCGATTGAGGAGTTTAGTACTATTTTTTTCTTCTCTGCTTCAAACTTGGGACATTGACATATATGTTTGGTAATAAGACATCGATGTTTCACATTGACGTCCTTCCTATTGTATCGATAACGTCGATGTTTTAAAAACATGAAAATTAGAAAGCTGTATTTTCTTTCCGCTGACCGAAAGTGCAATTATTTCGGATGATGAGGTCGGTAGAGCCAGTAGCTAAGAGAAAGTTTTTAAATGCGAATCGCAATAGCAGCATTTCGGGAACACTTCCCAGATGTGTTAATTTCTTGGCAGTTTATGGCTTTTTTTTTTACTTAACTGCGCGTTCCGAGCCACCTGAAACTGACACGAACGCGAAGCGAAGTGTGAAGCGACAGTTATTTGACATATGATGCGGTTTTTTTCCTGTCAAATTTCAATTGTTGTTTGACGTGAATATTTCTTTAAATTTGCGGCCATAGTGGGAGGCAATCCAGAAAATCCGACGAAAACAAAATCTGGGGTTACAGTTTTTCATTGCAGCTCCGAATCTGTCGTCTACATTCAAAATTCAATTACATCACTCGATTGCCAAATGATCAAAGAACATGTTACGTTGAGTGAGGACTGCGGAGCATCGCGCACGGCGGGTATGAGGGTGCCCGCGGTGTGAAGGGGGGGGGGGGTGGAATTTTGAGTTCGTTTCGCCGCGTCTCGTCAAGATCAACCGATTGCGTGTATAAAAACATTTGTGTGGCGTGGTTATGGCGAAATTGCATGAGTTTAATGTAAAGAAATAAAGAAAACTTAACACAATGTCGGCTTATACTCGTCAAACAGCTGAAATACAGAAATCGTATACGGTTGGAAAGAGCATCTCAAAAGCAATCCAGTGATACCTATAAAACCCCGTATTATCAAGTGAAGCGGTGCTGGGAATGTAGAATAAATATCAAGGCGTCCGAGCGCGTCAACGTAGACGTATTCGCGCAAAACAAACGGCCGTGTCCTCAACACAGCCAAACTCAATTTTTTTAAAGAATGTATTTTTCCACCAAGACACTGTCGTTACACAAATATTTAACATTAGTACGAAAAACCAACTCTTAAGTTATCTATCATCAAAACATGGATGTTTCGTAGGGTACATCGGTAGACATCGATGTTTAAATTGTATGCAGTGAACAATCGAACATGGATGTTTTCCTTCGATGCCTCCCAACCATAATTTGCACTGTTCGCTGTATAGCGTGTTGTTTCCCATATGTGCCGTGTATCACAAGCGTTTTGTACATGTGCACTATCGTAAAAGTACCTTGTTTTTGGTTGAATTGATCTTTTATTTGTATACTATCTATAAATTATATTTAATTAATATCTAACATAGAAACAGGGAGGTTATTATGCCGGTAATGCCTAGTGAGAAATAGTTCTTATGCAAAGTATTATTGAACTGAGTGCGCACGAATGCGGTGCGTTGTCCGTTTGGTGTAATTTTCTAGACTCGGTCAAGCTTTGTCTACCCGACGCGGAAGAATATCCTGGAAGTGGAACGTACGGTTGAAGTATAGCATTTGCCTAAGGAGCTCTGCACCCGACTTACAATGTGAAGAACTCGTATAATAGTAGTACAGACACCATAACAATTATTAGAAAAGTGCGATTTATGCTGTATATGAAAGAAGAATGTATATATTTTGCAACATTATAAACTATTTTACTAGAATATACTTTTTAAATGTAAAAACATTATCGATTAAGAGAGTCTGTATTTTTAACCAAATTTAAGCGCATTTCCATTCTGGATGCTTCGGAAAGAAATCTTCGAGAAAGATCGTCGTAATATTTATTGTAATCACATGTAGTAAAATCATAGTAATAATGTATCATATCAATTTTATAATTAATTTCATTTACGCCAGCTTCAGCCATAAATGTTTGTGACAAATGGACGCACATAAAGTAATTACAAAAATTATTTCCTACATTGTTATTACAATTTTCTAACACACAATCAAAGTAAATGTTATGACGATATTCCACGACGAAGATTTTCTTGCAAATTCTGCTTTCTGAAGCATCCAGAATGGAAATGCGCTTAGATTTGGTTGAAAATACGAACTCTTTTAATCGATTTTTTTTACATTTAAAAAGTATATATTAGTACTCTTCTTTCATATACAGCATAAATCGCACTTTTCTGACAATCTTTATGGTGCCTGTGCTACTTTTTTTTATGAGTTCTTCACATTGTATAGTCGGACGTAGTGCTCCATAGGAAGTTTCTTTAATTCAGAAAAGTTGGAAGTAACCGTGAATGGACCATATGGGCAGTGACCGTAAAGGACCGCGACCCGGGACCCAGGACGAAGGTCAAACGTGGGGCCAGCAGCCATGCATCCAACCAGCCAGACCTCCTTCGCCCCCGAAGAATCGTCCCCCGCATAACAAGTGCCCCCCTCCCTCCACTTCATCCCGCTGTCCAGGACTCCGCCGTTATTCAGGCCGCGTCTTCGCGATTGTAGCGCTGTGCTTAATCAGGGACCTTGGCCGGGGAGGGGAGGGTCCCACTCCTCATCCCCCCATCATTGGCTTTCTTCAAACCTCTTTCTGCCCCTTTTTCCCGCTACCCGAATTCGCCCCACCGGGAACTTTCTTCGGGTTACTCAACTCCCCTGTCGTCCTGACGAGTGCCTGCAGAACTGCGGGACCGTTTCGACATTCCTGCTGTGCCATCGTAGGCGTGGCCAAAATTTGGTCCTATGGGAAGCAACGGGCGAGTCATTGAGAAGTTGTTGAAACACAATAAATGTTCTCTCTTTTAGCTGGCACATGTCATGAGCGCGTAAATAAAGCGAGGCCTACGTTTTTTTTTTCTCTAATTTTATTTGTCGGTTTCGTCGTACTGCGCACGTGCATCTACGCCAGCCTTGGCGAATTGACGAGATTTTGGCGGCTCGTAACATCGTGGTCTTGAGAGCCGACGAAGGTGAAGACGTGAGTTTGGCGCGGACCCGGAATGTGAGGGCGGGGGAAACATGAGATCCCGAGAGTTCCCTCAAAGTTTCACCACGTCCCTCACAAGGAACCGTGTGACATGTTTTATGGCACCCGACGAATTCTTGTCGACACGCCAACAGGACTTCTATGATATTCCACCTACATGCAGTTATTGAACAGTGCAACTTCACATACAGGTTCTCGCTTCTGCTTTATATATATATATATTATATAATTGCCTTCCGCTGCAATGAGTTTTGCAGGTTTACATCTGAAGAAATTCTTTGGCAGATATGCATCAGGGCAAATTGTTTTGCTACCGAGAGGGCAGGATAGGGCAGTTGTCTAGCATTGTCCATGCCCCCCTTTGTTATTAGAAGAAAAATTGTATGTGTGTGTGTGGATGTGTGTCTGTGCTGACGTACACGCACGCACATACACGTCACTAGTTTGTCGATTTACGTGGGAAGCAACCGGAGTATGAATATAGCATCTCAAAACGAAGTTTCAAAAATGTGGCTGTAGCTCTTTACCTATTTACCATACACTGACTACATAAAAAAAAATGTCTGGTGTTTAACTCGGAGGGTATGGGAAATGAATTAACGTAAAGCAGTTTAATTGAACTGAGGTGTTTTTAGAAAGCCAGTATAGAACAATCCAGTCACGGTTATTACGCAATTTCTGTCAAAATACTTATCATATGTAAATCTGCAAAAGGTACGTATGAACATACATCATGGTTCCATAGTTACGTCGTGTCACTGTGTCTGCTGTTGGGAGGTCGGTACACCCCTGTTTGTGTACGGGATGGTTCATGCATGGTGGGATGCCACCATGTTTCAGTAGTAACCAGAACCTGTCGGTATTAGAGGTTCCTGCCTGTACAGGTGGGTGAGTTGTGTCTCCTGGCCTGCACGCTACTACACTGTAAAAAATTGCGTTTTTAATAGAAAATTTTGTGTAATTCTATAAATGCTTGTAACAGTACGCATATTTTTCTTGTGTAACTACTCGTTTGTAAAACTACAAGACCGTGTTTGTAATAGACCTTAAGAAATGTTTGTACTATACTGACCCCTATCCACGAGTTTCAGCAAAATGGCGGACACTCAAAATCGTAGAATCTTATATAGCTGTGGGTAAAGTAAAATATAGTTGCGTACAAAAAGAAATCTATTGCAAGTTTGAAAAACGTAAAACACTTTTAAAAAACTCAAATATTCATAATATAACTATAATTGCAATAAAACGTGACCATATTATTTATAAACTGTTAATTTTTTATACCTTCACAGAACCCTTAAAATGAAATTAATGGTTTCTTGTTAATCAAATAACTTCCTTAATATTTTGTATTTACTTCCAGTTATACTGACTATAAGAATAAGTACTAAACTCGTAAGTCAAGTTGGTCTTGTTAAGGTTGCGTGTTAAGGGTGTAGGTTATAATCCTCGGTACTGACAGTGTAATTTATTTGTTCGTAAATTGTATTTTGAAATGTACTTTTTCAATTATTCGCTGTTATTAATTCATCACATTTGTTTTCTGTAAGAAAAAATATTTTCATGTACACCTCTCAATGACGTTGGTTATATTATAAATATATGCTTTGTGCAGATTTTACAAGAAAACTGTTTGTAGTTTTACAAACGATTTGCTTGACAACCGAGTTTCCAAGGATATTTGTTGTAAAAAAAAAAATTGAAGAGAGTATGATGTGAATAAAGTGGATTATTACCTGTGGGGACGTCTCAAGACCGTGTTGTATGCATCGCCTGTCATGGACATTGCAATGCATCGCCAGCGCGTGGGACAAGGTAGGCACACATGAAGTGTTTGAACGTGTCATGCCCGGTTGCATCATTAGCAGTCCTGAACCAAGATCATAAGATCTTGGTTTGAAGATGATATTCAGTTTGATCCGAGTTCAATGTACGAGTGTTGCGCCAACGCGAACCGCCGAGATCTGATCGTAGATCAGCTGATCTCGGTTCAAAACTAGGATTGAGATGATACACTGTTTGTTATTATCACTCATTTCGTGATGTCATGATGCAACTGTGTTTATTTCGAGGTTCGGAGACAATTAATACGTTTTTGTGGACATTATCTCTTAAGAGTATGATGTTTTATTACATAATTTAGTTTAATGCTCTAAAAAAACTCTGTTTCAGTTGTTTTGTTTGATTGGAAACACTTTGCACACATTTTAGTCATTTTTAATACCAATATTATTGAAGAAGGTAGTGTACATAGAACTAGATGGTATGATGTTTTATTTGTTTTAAGTAAAATGATTGTTGTATGGACTTTACTGAATAATATTCAAGTGTGTGTAATGTTGTTTCGAATTCCGAAAAATAATATTGTCCTTAGCAGCGCTATCTGTTGGCGTATTCTCACGCTACATCTGTCGGCTACGGCTTCTATTTCGTGAGCAATAAATTCGACGTGTAGCTCGTGCGGAAAATTAGGACAGTTTCTGATATTTTGAATGGCTGTTCCAGTTTTCCGCCTTGTTTGATTGGAGGGAAGAGCATGGATTTCGTTTTCTCTTCACAAGACATTAATAACATCTTTAATTCAATAAATTCATTGCATCTTAAGTCTTTGTAAAAGTTCTCAATTTACATTCTACAACAGTAAAAACAACCGAATCCATTTTTAAACGATTTGAATATTACCAAGTTTATTTCTAGTAAATAAAAATATTTTACAATGTTTTTATCTTCGCATAAACTACATTCAACACAAACTTTTATTCTTCTCTGTTCACAGAGCTTAAATACTGAATTTTTGAAAGTTTATGTGATTTTAAAACAAAATTGCTTTTCAATAAAACTTAGACATTTTAAAATAAAGCACACGTATGTACTTGATCCGAGATCATTTTCCTGAACCACTAAAATGCCCGTCTCAAGGCGACGTTCAAATTGATCTCAGTTCGGCACAATGGTGCAACAGCCCAATGCGTTGAACCAGGATCCAACCGGTGTTTGAACCCAGATCATCGCTGATCCTCAATGGTGCAACCTGGCACTAGTCACTAATGCGACAATGTTCAGGCGTGCATGCTTGATGGACATTTCGAGCGCCTCCTGTAAGATTGAATTTGCTGGCGCACAGGCTGGGCCGCTGTGACGCGAACAGGGTGTAAACAAGTAGGGCTATTATTCCAGCAGAACATTGGAATCCCTTACCTCGGGAACCGTCACACCCAGGACGAAAACCGAACAAAATATTTGTTTGTATAGGGCCAAATATATATATTTGGTTGCCCTAACAAAATATATTGTTAAGCAAACAAAATTTGTAAAGCAACAAAATTATTTCTGTTCTTCTAACAACATATGTGTTTGAATAAACAAAATCTCTGTGTTGGGCCAAAAAAAAAAAAAAAATAGACTGTCAACTAAATATTTTGTTGAATCGACCGTGTATATATTTCTGTGGCCACTCATTTGACTGCCTGCGTTCGAAATTACAGCTCGAGAGTTTGTTTGTATTTTTTTGTGACAGTTAGGATAGTAACCTTGTTTGTTAGTTCATCTATTGATGCTTAAAAATCGTATAAACACATTAATAAATTAATGTAACAAGAAACTGACAAGTGAAGTGGTAAAACTTGAGATATTTGTTTGCACATGTTGTCCAATATCTGCAGTATATGTATTTAAAAGCTTTCCGGCGTCATCAGTTGTCACATTAGCTGAGATTACTAAGGCGTAGCTCTCGGACGCAAGTGATAACAACTTAAGTATATATATATATACATATATATATGTATCACTTAGTAAAATGCACGTTGCAATGTAACAAAAGCTATAACACAAAAACGAAAGATTTCTTCACGAAACCTGCCTTTAAATGTTTTTTTTTTATACATGGACCTACCGAATTTAAATATTTATTTATTACTGTTTTAAGCTTTCAAGAAGAGAGATTTTGAATATTAAATTATAGATATTTAGTTGTTTGCCGTACCCTGCAGTATAGCCCCTGTCCAAACTATTGACTAATTATGATACAATCAATAATTGATTAGTTTCAAAATTAACTTTAAAATGATAATTGTGTAATATTGATTTCTGTCCATCCACAAAAGTTTCTCGGTGCTGATTCTTTTTGCACCGTTATTTGACAGTTATTTGACGGATTTATTTTTAATTCTACTGTTTATGCGTAAGTTGTAATAACTATTTTATTTTAATGCCGTTGATTATGTTTCATGCACCTGTGTTGCGTTTGGAAGTTTAATTCAGTTCATTCAGTTGTAACAACGCACTTACTTGTATTTTTCAATGTAGTTATTATTTCAGTTTGTTTCGCTAATGATGGCGTTGTAGAGCAATTGTTATGTCTAATGTGCTACTCGTTTGTTGAAATAACAGCGTAATCGAAAGTTTTGACTTTCATTATTGAAAGTAAACACAACTGACACTGCGACCCTGAACAAAGTTACCTCGCACTGCGCGGATCGATCGATGCCACAGCGGTCTTCGGTAATTGCATTCTCGTACTGGGGAGAATTAAGAATGATTTCACAGACAAATTCATTTTGTACAAAATGCTCTCCAACCTGTAGATATTAATTACGAGTACTATTTCCTTTCATAAGAATATTTTGGGACGGCATATTTTTTTTTTTTACAGAATATCGTGTAAAAATTGCAATTTAATTGTTTTGGGAGGTGTAAGTATCAAAAACGAACTCGCCAAAATGGAATAATTCACATTGAAATCAGGTACCACGAGTTACTTCAAAAATCTTTTCGCAATTTTAAAAAATTTCCTAAAATAAGAAAATTCTTGCGTACTTTAATTTGTAGCTGTCTATAATCCTTTGTAAACTAAGTTGTGTTAAGCATACCTTAAAGTTATTTAATGCATGACCTACGCGTCGCCCTTGTTAAATTTTCTGTAAGTGATTTCGTTTATTTTTATTTGTATGTCCCAGAAACACCAAAATTGTGTTTTTGACATGCCTTGGTGCAAAAAAAAAAAAAGGAACCAAAAATCTTCAAGCATGGAAAGAGCACTTATAAGTAATGTATACAAGTTGAACGGCGCTTGTTACGATGTGATCAGGCCTTAGGTGGACGGTCAGCCTGATCACACCTTCAAACATTGAACCAGGACACGAGCGTGATTGCATTAATCACCTTACAAAAGCAGTAGCAGAAACCCCTTCTATCAGGCCAGTAATCGGGGCCGAATAAGTTAAACAATGCGGCCGATATAGGCCAGCGTAACACTGAGCCGGGGGGGGGGGGGGTTGTATTTTTTCATCGGGCTATCGCATCGAGAAGGATACGGAGATGGGTATGTCCGGCCGTCGTTAACCGCCTTCCAGAAACATCCTCCGGCACCATGAATAAGGTGGGGACTTTCCAATTAGATTACAATAGCAGTGCCGTGTGGTAAATAATTCTAACAGATGTAATTATCAATATGATATTCCATGAAGACTCCCCCGATTAATAATTACGTAATTAGATATTGGATAATCATTTTATTCAATTAACCCAATCATTTACTGTTGTGCTTTCCTAATCATGACTCATTATTCAGGTACGCCCTTAACCCCTTTCATGTATAAATTGACTAAAAATCAATTTATTACAACTTCATACAGGTAGAAAATAATTAATTTTTTGGTGGCCAGCAAACTTAAATTCATTAGAGAGAAATTGACGTAGTTTTCCTCACTTATTACTAATTCTTCCAGGCATAGACTAACCAATGTGAAATTCTAGAACAGGGGCGTCTCCGGCCTTCAGTTGACGTAGCCAACTGAACATGTCTGGACGTAAATTAACTCCGTATTTTGGGAGTCATGTTGGATCATCGTGCTAACTTAAAAGTGGTCGTGGCCCTTTTAGCAGGCTAGAGTCCCGGCTCCTTGCATCAGAGATGTCTGCATAGCAATTACGTTTATGCATTAGTTATTTAAAAGTTCAAGTCGTCAGTTTACTTACACTCGTTAGTCTTGGAAAACGGCGTTGTGTTTAGAAAATATAATTCAGACTGAAGGAGGAATATGACACAACATTGGTTTCCCGCTCGTTGTTGCTCCACTTTTGTTTCTTGCATTATACCAGCTGAACATTGTTCTGTTCCACATTTCTATGCAAATTGAAAGTTCACTTCACTTCTCACTAACAGTTCTAAGCAAGTTGAGTAAATTAAAAAAAGCAATATCGAATTAAATTAATTACTTACTTTGCTCCCTCATTTAATATACATACTATACTTTTATATCGTCATTATGAAAATTGACTCTGATCTGTCGTCACAAGCCACAAACGATTATTTGGCTAATGTTTACAGTGGGAGATTTAGCTACCGCTAGACGATATCTTGCCGTACATTTAATTATCTCTCAGATGTATAATTATTGCCAATATTTTTCTGTAGCTATTCAGTTTTTACTTTTTTGAATTTACTGACGTTACAGAATCACATTTACAAAATACTTCTTATCTCTGTTTAGTAATCATTAAAACTTACAGCTTGTCAGGAAGCAATAAATAGAGACTTGTAAAACTATCATCATCTCATGACCGACTAGATTTGGTTTTTGCACTTTTGTTTGCCTTTTGCCTTTGGCCAAAAATCTGGTACTTGAGCCAATAGTAAACTCTAGACGGTCGCTTGACCAATCTCCTTACATCGCGGTATAATGGCTAAATGATTTCGATTGAAAGTCAACGGCCAATGAAATCGTGGGTTGTGCTCGGATATGTACGAGCAAGTACGTATGTCCTTTCACCAAACGATGAATCGAATTTTGCAGAGGTCCAGGTACATGCTATTTTTTTAGTTACCACATTTGTATTAACTGTCGTCAGCGATGACGTACTGAAAGCATTAGCGTCAAATATTCTTGTAAAACATTACATCTATATACCTCAGCCGGCAGAAGCTATGCCGAGACAAATTACTTTAGAATGACACATTTGAGCCGCACAAACGCCTGCAGATTTATTACGGCGTTATTAATAGGTACACATAAATTCACTAGTTTACAAAAATCTCTACTTACAAAGTGGAAAGGGGAAAAAAGGTTGATGTCCCACAGAATCTGTATATAATTGTCAGTCAGTAAAACTAATTAATTTTAAGGTTGAAAAATAATTAAAATAAAACTCATTTCGTGCCGAGAACGATTTCCACGGCGTTATTTAAATGCACGACAGCGTGTTAGGGTAGTGATAAATTCTTCCACAGCTGGGTGGCCATTAATGTAAGTTATGGCATAAACTTGTTTGAAATGTTTTCCCGTTTCGAGCATTTCAGTAATGCACCACGAGCAAACGGCGCGTCGTTCTGTACATTAACACTCGACTG
This sequence comes from Dryococelus australis, assembly GCA_029891345.1. Lineage (NCBI taxonomy): Eukaryota > Metazoa > Arthropoda > Insecta > Phasmatodea > Phasmatidae > Dryococelus > Dryococelus australis. The sequence continues at coordinate 42,708,320 of CM057006.1, forward strand.
CTCGTGCAACCACAGTAAAAAAAAAAAAAATTATTCATCAACAAAATTAATTCCGCCTTTCCCGGCCGAGTATTTAACTCGTGGGTGACAGGCCGTGAATTGTTTTTTATTGCACTGGATCAAAGCTCCAGTTGTGTTATTGTCTGGGACGCGTTGCAAACTCCTGTTAAATATTGTCTCTCCGTTAATTATTCACTCTTAGTTTGAATAATTTTCGTGTTCGAAAAGCGATGTATTTGGGCAGCGGGATTTATCAATTCCATATTATTCGCGTCAAACCAGTCTTCGTGTTTCTGGAGCCCCTGTTGATGCAATAAAAAAATATGCGTATTGAGCACGCGCGATTGTTAAGTTATGTCGCAGTGTTCTTAAGAATCTTGAGTTATTATTGCCTGAATATGTTTTTCATTATTATTGTTCTCAGGTTTTAGAAACTTAACTGTATGTCGTGATAAATAGCACGTATGAATCATTGTGCAGTTTGCCGTGATACTTTTTTCGTGGTTCACTGTTTCCTGCAAGGTAGCAGCACAGTAACTTCCAAAACGATTACTGATAATCGAAATGAAAATGCAATTGTTGAAAGTCACGTCAAACTGTTGCTCGATGGTAGTATTTATAATATGATCACATAAATAAATAATCGCTACTCTGGGGAGTATTTCAAATCATCCGACAGTACTTGTTGTTACACAAATACTCGCTATAGTCGTATTTCTGCCGTTACATTCCAAATGTGACGTCATTTTATTTCTCCCCAACCTCAAGTTGGGACAGCTAGCCGCTGGTTCATCCTCGCTAGCCAGCGCGAGGGAGCTGAAGTGGCTGTTAGACGTGTTGACCGGATGTGGTAAAACGCAATTCATTGCTAGCCAGCAGCAAATCTTCGACCGGAAGATTTACAGGAGGTGGTAAAACCGGACCTTACTTGCGGGAAAACATAAAATTAGAATTTTTAATTAAAAAAAAAAAAAAAATACAATGGTGACGTTTGCCATTGTGACGAATTTGTGTACCAACGTGACTTTTTTTCGTCCGAATTAGAATTGTGCGTAATTTGAATGCTGCATTCATGTTGAAGAACTGGTAAACGGAAATTTTAGAAACATCACGTGAAAATAAAGTAAAAGGCGTAGCAGAAATACACGTTGACGATATTCTTATAGGCCATTCACGATAAAGTGAGCACTTTTGAAAGCCCCCTCATTTGGAATAACACTCAATATATACATTTTATTTTAGCCTTAGACGTTAACGTTCCAGTGCGAAGGAGCATACACACTGATCATTACTTACATGGGAATAATTATTTTAGAAAGGTGGTTAGAAGATAAAAGATGGCTGAAAGGATAAAGTAACTAGGGTGTTAAAAGTGCTCACTTTACCGTGAACTGCATATTGAAGTTTGTCTCAGGTGCACGGAACGAGTAATTGTCGTGGGCCAGGCATTACAAAATACTCCCCAGTTCTCCGCCCGACCTTACAGCTTGTCATACGGAATGTTATCCCGCTACGACCCCAGCGTTGTACTCCAAGCCGTACGTTTCGTGTTATATTCCACCTCGGAGACGGTTGGTCGGTAATGTTGTCTGCGGATACCACACATCCTCCGTGTCTGAGGAAGACGTGAATGGGCCATTCGAGTTACATATGATGAGCCGCGTTGGAGGGGCCCCGTCCCGTTATTTACAGCTGTATATATATATGGCTCGCCTATTATGGCGGTAATGGTGTCTGGCGAAGATTGCGAATGCGCCCGCCGAATAAGAATGGCGGACCGTTGAAGGTGGTGGGGCGAGGTTTGGGGTAATCTCTCCCTAAGGGCAGCCTTCTGCCATCTCGTCAGATTTCCCTTCTTCAACCCTTCCTCCTCCTCTTCCCCCCCACCACCACATTCCCCCTCTTCGGTCCCCCTCGACCAAGACGTTATTCCACCGTTGCATTATTCAGAAGTCATCGAAACCCCGGGAGCGATAATCGAGTTATGGCGGGGGGAAAAAAAAAACTCGGAGAAATTTGAATAGCGCCCGCAATTTGAAATGTAAAAAATGTTAATGCGACCTCTCGAACTTTTTTTTTTTTTAAATTGGTTGCACTTAGAAGTACAACTTTCAGAGATTATGTTACGAAAATTATTCTGCGGACTTACGGCCATGATTACATTGAGATGTATGGCTTCCAGCGACACCTACTTCAGATAAAGTGTCCTCTGTCGTATCACATATATGTAAGTATGCATGACCTGGGCCATTTACTCTTTGAAAGTAATGTCATTTAGGTTTAATTTATGAATCACATTTCCCACAAATAATTGAGGAATTATTCTTGTGGAAAAGCGTACATTAGGTAGCACCTCAACTGGAGGATATTTCCCGCGAAACACCAAGAAAATTTGCTACACGTCTGCTTTAAACTTTATTTATGCGCCTACGTAAAGACGCGTTAGCAGTATGTTTGGATGTGACATATAATGCTCGAAGTCCCAGTCTATTAATTTTAAATACCAGTACACTTGATCACTGCGACTGCGTGGTGTATTAGGAAACAAATTAATTTCCTACTAGAAAAAGAAATGCACGACGGCAGCAGTGTTGGTGTAATTTAGCTGCGCAATCAAGCAAATATTTTAAATGGGTTTTACTTCACTCGAGGAATTCTGTATCGCTGGCGGTATAGTTGTTGGGATATTCATTTCGGCCACCATTTTGTCACACGTAATTATTATTTTTATTTCCCGGGTCGTGGTAATTGAACACTTTTTTGCGTTCATAGTATTATCCAGCGTATTACCTCTTTAGGCTGTTCGCGGTAAAATGAGCACTTTTGAAAGCCCTGCTTAATATATACTTGTATGCACGTTGTATTCTTCCGCCTTATGTAAAATTAACATTGCCAAGGGCCTCAGCACTTTATTCATGCGGCGGTCAAGTGAAACTGTAAAAATATAAGGAAAGGAAATATTTTAAAAACCTTCTCATGTTTACACTCCTATGCATTAAAAAAGTAGAAACGGAAACAAATATTTTAAGCTATCACAAATGGTTCCCCAACACTTTTTATTTAACGTTAAGAAATGGAACTACTTCCCATCATTCGTTACCAACTTTAATGGGCGCATGTGACTCCGTGCGCCCGTTAAAATACATGCAAGCAAGGCCAGTGACTTTTTTCTAAGGTTGATTTCAAATGTGCTCACTTTATCATGAACAGGCTTTATCAGTGCGTACGGCGAATTATACTTGCCGGTGTAAAGATTTTTTTTATATTTTTTTACTTATCTGGCGTAACTGTTGTATTTTATTCAAACCATTAAGTGATACTGACTTGCTTACGTACCAGCTGTTGAGAATAATAGCACTTTTTTTGGGGGAAGGATTTAAATTGATATCCTTTTCTGAAGCCCTGCCAAAGTTCTACGTTCAGGATATTCCTCCGCCTCGTGCAAACTATTTGCTTAGATAAGTCAAGAAAATTACACCAAAGGACAACACGCCTAATTCGTGCGCACTCAGTTGTAATAATATTTTGTATGGAAACTATTTCTTACTAGGCGCTACCAACTCACGTGTTTTTTCACCGTTTTTATACATATTATTTACTGTACGTTAAATATTATAATTTATGAATAAAATATTAGTAAAACTTCAATTTAACGAAATGTAAGATCTGTTTGTGTTTACAGAAGTATAGAACGCTTGTGTTAGATGACATATTTAGTAAACAACCAAACACGTTATAGGCTACATGGGATGATTTTCCAAAAGGTTAGATTCAAAAAGTGTGATGAAACTGCGAATAGACTATATGCCCGTGCGTATGTTTTTTTTTTATATCACCAGAAGAATCGATGCACGCTGCCCCAATACTCTCTTAGGCGTATACTGAAAAGCCAGAGAAAAACATTGCGAGCCATCTAATCCCGTGCATGCCCACCTCTGGATCGTAGAACTGCATAAACAGACGGAGCATAAACACAATTAGTGTTCTGGTGTAATACGAAGGCAGTGAACACAGATGTTTTCTCGCGATCAGGCAGTGGTAATTCTGTGTCTTTCGGAGGTGGTCTTGGTTGTAAGCGGCACGCTGGACGACATCCCACATCAGCTTGGTAATATTCAAATCAGGTAAACGAAAGGGCCCGGCTTGAGTAATTTTTTTTTTTTCCCCTTCAGGTGAATATTGTGCATTGCTACTTGTCTAGCTGTTCCTTATCCTTAACAGACTTAACTTATCAAACTGATTTATTTAATGTACACCCCCCCCCCCCCTGGTGTAGTCGTTCAGTGTACGATATCTAATTTACATCACTACCTATTATAAAATGTGATAGTTCGTTTACCGCCGTTCTCACTAACATCTGACGTAGATGCCAAACAAGTCACATTTTTCAAGGGTTTGATTCACGAAGTGTAAAGGAACCGCGAATAGGCTATAAATATAGTATTCTAATGTTTCAGCTGCGTGAAATTGTGTTGAAATGAACATCGATTTTAAATAGTGGCATTTTTTACTTTTCTTTTAAAGCTTGGTTTTTTGCAATCGTAAAGGTAGCTGCGTGCTTCAGGCGTAGAGCGGGTGCTCTTGGCGTATAGCTGAAACACGACGTACTTGAAGTGTACAGCTCTCTTGAAGTGTACAGCCCTCTTGAAGTATGCGCACAATGCGCCATGCTTGGACGCTTATCACGCATGCTCGAAGACCAAGAGTATGTCATTTTGTTTGAGGAAATGTTTCGAAGTGTTAAAACTGTATTTTACCATTCGTTTTGGCATTATGAGCCAGTTCTTACGTAATAACCTCACCTAACTTAACTTGACGTAACCCAATCCATAATGATTATTTTCCAGGCGTAATTCCTTAACTTAAAAAAAAATGTCTTGGTGAAATATAATTTATATAGAACTAATTATCATAACAGGAGACCCGCAGTTTTTTATTTATTTATATATATATAATATATTATATATATATATATATATATATATATATATATATATATATATATATATATATATATATATATATATATATATATATATATATATGTGACATTTCTAAGTTTCTGCAGCACAACTGTAAAAATCATCTTCGAAAATTCTCTGTTCTGCTCTGACAGACTGTTGCACCATAAACTTGTATGTACGTCGACCCGTCTAGGCGAACCTGTGCTCGATTCACGGCTGGGTCGCTCCCGTATTTTCGCATGTGGGGAATCGTGTCGGCGGGTTTTCTCGGGGATCTCCAGTTTTGAACGCCCTTTCATTCCGGCGCTGCTCCACACTCGCCTCACGTCACCCTCGTCGGCTCTCGAGACCTCGATGTTAATAGCTGCCCAAATATCTTCTTCCCACACTCTCCGCGCTTGTTATAATGAATGAAATATAACCGTTCGAAATGATGGCGGTCAATCCTCGTCCACATGACGTATGTTCTACACTGTAAAATAATGGGAAAATTACTTGACAAGTTTAAGGTAATATTCGCAAACTTGTGGGAGAAATATAGTTTTCCTTACAGGTAAGGTAAAATTACCGCACTCTGGAGTAAAATCCACGTGCATGGCAGTGAAAAATCCCATACATGGATGGGAAAATTACCTTACGACACATGCATCTCTTCAGCATTCTCAACAGCTAAAAAGGGGGGGGGGGACGGTTGGAAGAAACAATCCTTTAACACTCTAATATTCACTGATGCTGTCAAGTCGTTGTCGTGGTGTAATGGACAGCGATTAAACCTGTCGTGACAGAGGACCGTGGTTCCGGCCCATCCACCAGCAAGTGTTGAGGATCTTGATGTTGAGGTTTCGGTTACTATTCGTTAGAGGATATAGGTAATATAACAATTTACAGTATTTATCCGGGGCATTTTAAAATATAATTTTATTATACAATATAGTTAATTTTTCCCTTACTTGTGTGGGGATATACGCCCACATTTGTCAGATTCTTTTTCCGTACGATTAGGGAATAGTACTTCACTTGTCATGTAATTTTAGTATACATTTAAGAGGTAATTTTACCTTACACGTAGAGGTAATTAGCTATCCGTACATGCAAGGGAATTTAACTCATTTTTTTACAATGTACGATTACTGCTATGTTTGAAACTGTGAACCAAGCTTAAACCCTGAAACAGGTATGTGCAATGTAGCGGGAAGGACTTGGTGCCGGTGTAATAAAGAGCCGACGCTCCAACGCCAGCGGCAAGTCTCCAGGGACAACCCGAAGGCATCAAGAGGAATTCCACGGGAGCTCGCGAAACGAGCGAGCCCTGGAGGTTGCAGTGTATATCATCCGCGTCAGATCTGGCCCCCGCTTAATATAGCGGGCAGGAGCGGAGTACACCCGGACATGCATCATGGCGGGGCCCCTTCGGTTAGGAGGGGGGGAGGGAGGTAGAAAACACACGTCAGGACACGGTCCCGACGAACCTCTTTAAGGGGAGGGGGTCTCCCCTCCGTAATGAAGGCGAAGCCGGGAAGGCGTGTCCCGTGCCAACCGTGTCGTTAGTATTCATGCGGCGGCGCAATATCTCGGCGGCCTGTGCAAACCAACCCCTTTCTCACCCCCTTTCCCTGCTGCAACACCACCCGTTCAGCATAATTCCGCGATTCAGGCCTCGCTGCGTCGGCTGCTTTTCGTCTGGCGAGCAAGGCCGCTCCGCCCTCACCCCCCCTTTTACTGTATAGTTCCTCTTCCTCACCTTTTGTTAGGAGCTCTAGTGATCTCACACTTATATACTGCAGTGGGTAGCTAATCAAACTATATATATATATATATATATATATATATATATATATATATATATATATATATATATATATATATATATATGGACTACTTTAGTCTATCCGCGGTTTTTCACACGTTTTGAATCCACCCTTTGAAAATTCACCCTATGTATGACGTGTTTGATAACACAGGCCTGCGACCAAGGGAAAATGGGACCATAAGGATATTAAATTAAATTAATGTGCAAATTTAAGCATCTCGGAAATAATTAAATAAAATATACACTTAAAAATGTGTTTTGTTCAATAATAAACCCCAATAATTTCGCAACAACAGTAAATATGCGTACAGTACAAAGGCGGATTGCAATAAATTGGTACGTGATAGAGAAACGCTGAGGCCATTTTAGAATTCAGCATTCCAAAAACATGATAGGATAGCATCAATTGTGAAAATAGATTTTAATGGCCTAAATTTTGTAGGCCTATGTTATTTCCCGCATATGCCATATATCACAAGCGTTTTATACTTATGTTAATGTAAAGGTACGTTATTTTTGGCTAAATTGAAATTTTACTAGTATTTTATTTATTAATTATAATTATTTATATTATTAGAAACAGTGAAAAAAAATGTGTGTTGGTAATGCTTGGTAAGAAATAGTTCTTGTGCAAAACATTATTACACTGATAGCGCACGAATGCGGTGCGTTGTCGCTTTGGTGTAATTTTATAAATTTGGTTAAGCTTTGTTTGCACGAAGCGGAGGAATATACTGGAAGTATAACTTTAACAAGGCTTCAGAAAAGTTGGGAATAACCGTGAACAGATTATATACAAAGTGATAATACGTATTTTTGTGTGTATAGTATACTTATTATTCCAACACCGCGTAAGCTCTTAACTGTTGATTAGCGGTAGCTTTCTGGCAACAGAGCGTGACAGTGGTTACAGTGCGTCATTTCCGCGATCTGGAGAAAGGGCGTAACTATATTCTTTAAATAACTCAGCAACCACTGATCCGACTTGGACAAAACTACCTCCATTCAATCATTGTGCACTCTCTGCATATGGCCGAGCATGTTTGAAATAGCAGTGGCCAGGGAATATAAAAATGATTTTCACTGTACTTTTGTTTGGTCTCATAGATTTTGATTTTAATCACAATTTTTCTATTTACTGCTAGTTAACTTAATTGCATCTCTGGTTTTGGAACATGTTTCAAATAACGAGATAATTATCTCTTTTAAAGGCTGTTCACTATAATGTGAGCACTTTTGTAAAAACCTATTTTGTAATCAAATACCTTTATAAAAAAAGTATATATTTTGGTTAGCACCTATTATAATGCAACTAATTAATTTGTCGTTCGAAGAAGGAACCAGATATATGTAAAGTACCAGATATATGTAAAGTAGCTAGAATCTTTCCTGTATTCAAAAGTGGTTTAAAAAATGAACTCGGTAATTATAGACCAATAAGTATTTTATCTGTTTCAGCAAAATTTTTTGAAAATATTGTTAAGAAAAGACTAACCAATTTTGTATTTAATAATGAAAAAGAGCTACTTACTAACTCATAATATGTCTTTGTGAGGAACTCAAACACCACCTGTGCATCTATTGATGGCGTTATACCTGCTCAAGATACCTTGGACAAAAATCTGTCTGCAGCTGCTGTATTTATAGCTTTAGAAAAAGCATTTTACATTGTTGATAATGAGTTACTGCTAAAAAAAATGGAAAGGATGGGAGTTAGGGGATATCAGCTTTAATGGTTTCAAAGCTGCTTACGAGATAGATCACAATATGTAGAAATAAATGGTATAAAGATTAGGAAACCATTTGTATTGGGACCCTCATTATTTTTAATGCATATTAATGATATAAACAATTTAGACATACAAGGAACACTTAATTTATTTGTGGATGACACCTCAATATTTTACAGTAAAAAAATGTAGCATGTATCATGTCTGACATAAACAGTGACTTCAAAGTAATTACAGAGTGGCTTACAAAGAAAAGACTAACGTTAAATGCTGTAAAGACTAAACTCATGTTTTTTTTTTTTTTTTTTTTTTTTTTCAAAATCAGGAGACAGTATCATTAATCATAAACCCCTGCATTTTAACAGTAATTTGATAAGTTGAATCTAATATTTTCTTGGGCATAGAATTAGACAGTCACTTGTCATGGAACCAACATATAAAATATGTTAGAAAAAGATTCGTCCCTATAATAGACATCATGTCACGTTTTCAAAATTTGGGCTTCTCACAAAACCAACTAAACAGTATATATTATTCAATGATACACTCACTTCTAAATTACATGAAAATAATAGAAATATTACAAAAAAGGGCCATCAGAAGAGTTTCCAACTATAATTTTTTCACTTGTAGTAAGGAAATGTTTTAAATGTTTGCTATTATACCATTAGAAGTTAGTAGTTAAAGTTAATGGATGCAATTATATCTATAGGTTACTGTATGGTATGACCCACACAAGAATAAATATGCTAAAAAACTGTGGAGTTTATTTCTATAAAACAAGAAATTCTGAAACCTTAGCTAAACAGCATTGCAAATCAACCAAATATGGCAGTAAAGCTATACTATCTACTCAAGTTGTTCGTTATAGTTCTATCCCTATAGGATACAAAGTGCTCCCTCCATTGTCATTTTCCAAAATAAATTAAAATGTCACTTAATAAAGAAACATCTATTATAATGACTTTAAGTATTTCAAGCTTTAGGTATTGTGTCAATGTTACGAGCTTGTGCTGTGCTTGTAATAATCCTTAGACCCATTGTTGAAATGTGAAATGTCCGAACTTCATGTATTTGATAAATGTGTGAACTTCGGTGTAATTGAGACTGCAATGTAATTCGTTACTTCTGTGAAATACACTATATATAGGATGGGAGATATAATTATTATAAGTATTTCAAGCCTTGTGGATTGTCAATGTTAAGAACTTGTGCCATGCTTGTAATAGTCCTTAGACCTATTGTTGAAATGTCTGTATTTGATGTCTGTATTAACTTCTGAGCAATTGAGACTGCAATGTAATTGGTTACCCCTGTTAAATACACTATATATAGGATGTGAGATATAATTATTGTAAGTATTTCAAGCCTTAGGTATTGTGTCAATGATAGGAACTTATACTGTGCGTGTATTAATCCTTAGACCCATTGTTGGAATGTGAAACGTCTGTATTTGATGTCTGTGTCAACCTCACTGTATTGAGACGACATTGTAATTGGTTACCTCTGTGCAATTAAGACTTGCTTTTTTCTTATATTTTTATGTTAATTAAAAATGATACTCTATGTTGTCTGCCATGCACAAATTAATCTGTAACTGTCCCAAACAGAAAGCCCAGACTCATTGGGATCCAAAGAAAATAAATAAAAATAAAATAAATAACCTTAGAATTAATAACTTCTCCTACCTGCATATATTTTAACGGGCACACTCGGTATTTCCGCGGAAATTCTTCCCTCTCCTTTCTCCCTTAAAAAAAAAATATTTTTAATTTTATGATGCAATATAATATATACATAAGAAAAACTATTGTTTGTTTCTTATTCTATTTTGTAGTTGTGCCTCATACAATATAGCAAAATTACCATGCTGTTCATTGTTTTTTGTTTTAGGTAAGTGCTTATCCTACGAGACAACCCTACTCAAACGAAAAGAGCACCGACTGACATGGGCCGAGGATAGTTGGTAACAATCGAAGTTAGTTCCATGTCTTGAGTCGAATTGAAAGTGTTAAATAACAATTTGTTGTAACTTTCATTATTACTTTCGCTTTCTGTTTTTTAATGCATGCTAGTGTAAAAACTAGCAGATTTGTGAAATGTTTACTTTTCTAATAGCTTCACAGTTTCTGTTGACCGACGCATGAATAAAGTGATGAGCTCCATGACATGCGTCGGAAGAATACACAACGTGCATGCACGTATAGGTATACCTTAAGCACTGCTTTCAAAAGTGCTCAATTTACCGTGAACAGCCTATACCATTTTTATTTTACGCAGTGCGATTTGCAGTCGGTATTTCATTATATACGCACATACAGTGGCGCTAAAACATTTTTCACTTGGGAGTGTGGATGTTGAACCCCGAGTCAAAAGACTGATGTAAATTGGCGGAGAAAGTGAAAGAATATTCGGGAGATTTCCCCTGTGTAAAAGTTCTTAATTGTAATGATAGAAACGTTTCCGTTTGGGTACTTTTTTTTGTTCATCTCTTAATATTATTAAAATATTTCTGCTGTTGCAGGTTTTGAAATTTTGCTGTTACTAAAATCGCTATAGCTGCTTATTTTATTATGGTACTAAAAGGTGTGAGAGTAATATAATTTTCAGAGGGGAGGATACAACATTTTATGGGTATGGGGTTTATAGTTTACCTACCCTTAAACTCCCTTGTTTCTGTACCTCCGCATATGAGTTGTGTGACCTCGTATTTGGTTTGTCGATCTTTCAGTCTTTGTATCTTAGTGGCCCGTGGCTGGCACGTTCTGCTTTACTGAATAGAGAAAATTCAAATAATTAGATTACGTTTATTCTGGTAGTTTACTGACACTTTACTTTCCATAAAAAAAGTTGCAGTAGAGTACAGTAAGTTATCATACCTGTAAAAATAGTCACGCATGAATCTATATTACAGAAGTTTCAACTCTATATTGTATGTCGTAGATATAAACACACAGAATAAATAAATAAATAAATTTAGAAAGATGTATTACAAGAAACTTCATAACATTTATTGCATATACGTAAAGTACTTGTACCTATTTTTGTATCGACCATAAATTTGAAATAATTTTGGAATATGTGAAGTATTCCTTCTCTTAGGATTTAAACAAAAATTCAAGTTTACTGCTTTAATTTCACGCCGAGAAATTTATTAACATTAATTTAACTAAACCAAATATGGGGAAAAAATTGTAACAATTACCTTCAATCAGCTGCGAACAGTTCTTTCGGGTATGCAATGCCATGGATCTGTAAAAAAAAAAAAATTTATATTTTCCACCTGTCTGGTTGAAATACTTGAGAGATTAGGCACTTCTTAAAACGTAAATTCAAATCTACTTTAGTCAGTATTTTTTTATCTTTTAATGCAAACTTATAACTAAATTGTAAAATTAATATTAATGAAAGTCAATACACCCTTTCACTGTTATTAATTTCATTAACGGAAAGCCTATTTTTCGTCACCGAGTTGCTAGGGCAACACTTGAATATCAAGTTTCGCATGGACGGGATCACAGCAAATGTCTTTCTCGTTGCATTTCTTCTAAGATGCTACGCTTGAAACTAGAAATCGTATATTGTTTATCCTTGTCAAAATAATTGTGTTTCCGGTTGTTTGTCAGACGTCGCTAAACACGCCACATAATGCAAGGAAATCATGCAGTGTTTACACATCTACTTTAGTTCGTGTTTCGAACTCACGCTTTAGCCGTCACTACGGGCATTTACGTTACGGCTAATACGCAAGAGTATATAACATATTTATGATAACGCGGCCAATGATGTGACAAACACCCTAGTGGCGGCTTGTAATTCCTAATGTTGTTATATTTTTTTTTGTCGGTGAACATTATTTGCCGTAAGTACCATAAACTCGCTGAGGGTTTATTTTCGTCGTTCTGTATTGAACTGTCACGTTAAAAGACCTATTTAGAGAGAAATCTGATCATAATAATAGTGTCCACTGTGGTAGGTTAGAAAATTTTAATTCAATTACTTGAATTACATAAATAGATATAGACTATTCACGGTAAAGTGAGCACTTTTGAAAGCCCTCTCATCTGTAGTATGAAATATACTGTAATAGCGGGTTAACGGACGTTTAATGTGTACGGACTGCCACAAAGGCCCGCGTAAGGGCACCAATATGAAATATTGCTTATATTTCATATAAATATGTAATATAGTGTGTAGGTAGCTGTCAAGAACACACACAAGGCCTCCTCGTTGCATTTGCCAATATGAGACATAATCATATTATATTCAAATAGATATGTGCTGTATATGGTGTAGAATTAGCATAAGCAACAATGGGACAACACATATAACACTTGAGTGACCAACCTGCACAGCTGACTTGCAGTAAATCAGTGGGAATGTATGTGATCTTACCTAGGCTGCCTCTGTATAATTGCCCGGTTCAGTCCTGGGCCGGTAGTGGAACAAGCTTATTGCCATTAGCACCCTCTAAGAGACTAGCATTTGGCATGGACACCATTTATGTACGTACGTCACAATGAGGCAGACAATTGAAAACTCGAGTAAACACACATGTAAGACACTGGGTAAGAAATAGGTTAACTTGACACTACAGTAGAGAAAACGACAAAACAGATACGCCCTTTGAATAAATTTCATTTATTTTACTTTTATTTATTTTACTTTTCATTAATTTTACTTTTCATGTCCTTTTGTATGGTAATGGCTTAAATCAGAAATAATTAAAAACCCTGATGGCAATATGAGAAAAACTATAAAGACAACACATTATCCTAACAACGCTAAAAGTGGGCATGCCTAGCCTACTTGAACCCTTTTACGGTTACGTGACATAGCTTGCCAGAGTCTGAATATACTGGTTTCGAAATCAAATTAGTTAAGCTGTTCTCTGTAGTAAATATTACGTTAAAATTAAGTGTGCTCTCACTAAACAGTCTATCTCTGGTAGAAACTACTCTTATCACAGGTTTTGCAGTGGGCGTATGTGTGCTGGAAATTTACGTCCTTATACAAGTCAAGATGGCGTCGCTTGTGTACTGATGCTAACGGACATCAAGCTGAATCAAACTGTAAATAAATGTAGGTCCAGATGAAAATGTCAGATTTTTTTGGTAGGACTTATCTTCTAATCACCAAGCGGATTGAAGGTAAGCTGCTCTTGCAGGATTTGGCGTAACAGAATTAAGGTGTAGATACGTGGAGTTCCGCTCTACACGTACGTAGACGACGTGTTTAAACTATCTAGCTCCTGACCCCTTAATCTCGGGAATGGGCGACCATTGACACAAGCTCCATTGCTGGTTACAAATTTACTTAAAAGTTGGTTCAGGGACACGTATACACACCTTAAAAGCAATTTAATGTCCTACCTTTCCGTCCACTTCAGACGGGAGGACCTGCCCTACGTTGGAAGCTGCTAGCGAAGAGAGCGTTAGTCTCTGCAGTCTGACGCTAGCTTAAGGGGGCCTATAGCGCCAGCCAATCAACAATCAGGAATTAAACCTGCGGGCCAATGGGGGTCAAAACTATTCAAACCACCCACATGAACCACTTCTAATGACCTAAATGAAGAAAAACCAAATAATATGTGATCTCGGAACTGAAATATAATACAATAAAAAGCAAAAAAAAAAAAAAAAAAAAAAAAAACTTACGAAATTGAGATCACACAAAAAATAAATATTAGTTATATAAAAATAAATACACAATGAAAAATTAACTAGCCTATCAAAATTACACACAAATATTATTGCCACCATACATCTAAGTTTTCAAAATCTTACGTGTTAAGAGAAATTAAATTAATAAAAATAAATAAAATTCACGTAGGCAGTTGAAATCATATGTGACATGTGTTAAACATATCACATTGACCCTTGCATGACAATGTGTGTAGCAATAAGAACAGGAAAAATAATATAAGTTAATTGTATGCATAAAAACCCTATTTTCGTGGGTGTTACAAGTAATACTGAATAAATATATTTTATTTTAGCTATACACGTTAACTTCCGAGGGTGATGGAATACACACATTGTGTTTATTGCTTACATTGCAATATTTATTTTAAAAAGTGTTTAAAGGATAACGGATGGCTGAAAGTAAAAAGTAACTAGGACCAGGGCCTCAAAAGTGCTCAATTTACCGTGGACAGTCTATACACTTATTATGCAAAAATTTTTCCTTGTTTAAAACATTTAACATTATTAATTATACTCGTTTATCATATGAACTTTGCGTCACTGAAAGAGACAGAAACATGATAAGACTGTACCTATACCGATTATGGCCTGGTACGGTGATGGTGATGGAAAACCGCATGCTAAAATTTGCTCACTGAGGTCGATCAGAATTCTACCCTTGACCTTCTGAACCCCAAACATCAATGCTGACAACTCGACGAAACATCGGTGTAATACGGGTACGTTTATTCATCCTAAAGGAATTCCGTGGTGAAACTAAAATTTTCAGTGTGTTGAAGAGGTGGAAAAAAAAAAAAAAAATCTTATACCTGTTGGACAGTGATAGTTGATGAACTGCAGCAATGTCCCGGACAGTGAAAAATACGTACACAGTTGTTTGTATAGGGAGAGGGGAATATGTTGAAGGAGATGAGACGACAGGTACGTTGTAATATTTTTAGCACTAAATCGCAGTTTCCTTGTCAGTCCCGTTACTTACGGGCCGCGGGAAAGTTTCGTTTGCGCGTGAATTTCCGAAACATAAAATCAAGAGCTAACTTGAACTACAATATGTTTCGATGCAGGTTATTGAATTTATATATATATATATATATATATATATATATATATATATATATATATATATAATTAGATTGAACAAAATAATCACCTACAGCAATAGTTTATACAGTACATATTTTTTGAATAAAAAGTTATCGGCTGTTTTGAATAATAAAGTAGGTACATAAATCTTGAAATCAATATACATTTTGTTATTTAAAAAAATTTACTAAGCAAAAATTTATGTTCAAATTGTTAATAATTAACCTAATTTCACCTGCTTGAAAGCTACTGCTAACCAAAAGTGTTCGAAACAATAGTCTATTCCTTCAAGAAATCCAAGAAATGGCAACCGCAGTTTTGCCAACTTTACGAACAAATAGTTTTCCAGAGTGATATTTTCCTTGTCGAGATACTTTTTACTCTGTAAATTTGTACATTTTTTGGTGGCGTGAAGATAATATGCCAGAAGAATACATCACTGTCTGGTAAAATATTTGTCCACATAGTTCGACGAAAACTATTATCTAAGATTGAAGTTTCTTAGTTTTTCAATACTTTCTTCCTAAACGTCTGTAAATTCCTGTCATCTATAAGAACTTTCGAAATCAACTTCTGAAAAATGCCACTGATGTTACCTGCGTGTGTTTTAACAGACAAACTATTTAGCAAGGATCCTGTAAAGTTGGTAACTACGGAGGAAAGTAGTTAATTGTTTAACGTCGAATTTAAAGTCCTAGGTGATAATTTCTAATTACTAAAATTATTTATTTTGGGCTCTTTTTTAAAATGCTTTTAAGTGTAAGAACTAGTACGTATAAAATATTTAATTTTCTAACAATTTCATTATTTAACTTTACCGACGCGTAAATAAAATGACCAGGCCCACTGCAATGTTAATTTTAGAGCTTCATATGGTGGATTTGGGCGGCTCTTAACATCGAGGTCTTGGGAGCCGATGAGGGCGAAGTTCGGCGAATATGGATCAGCGTCGGAATGAAGGGGACGGGGGGTAACCGGAGATCCCCCGAGAAAGCCCGCCGACCAGCGGGGGTCGTCCGGCACGAGCGATCCCGCCGGGAATCGAACCCGTTTCGCCTTGGCGGGAGGCGAGTAGTTTAACCACTGCACCATCGTGGTTCCTCATGCTAAAAGAATACACAATGTGCATACTGGTAGATTTGAAGCAGGGCTTTCGAAGGTGCTTGGTTTACTATCAACCGCGTGGAGTTATAATGTACTGTCTATCTCCTATAAGATGGCAAGATATTGACTGTTCAACAAATGTTTACTTTTAGTTCATGTATCCTTTCGCCATCAGCTGGTGCGTCAGTTGGAGGCTACACAAAAACAAGGAAATAGGTTTTCGGGAAAAAAATGGCGTGTTTTGGACATAGATGGACTATTACTGGCCCAATAGAAATTACTAGTAATCAAAATCGCTGTACGCGAAATATATGTTACTTTTAAAAATTATGCAGAACTCTTGGAAAATAAAGCTATTGGTATCTGTTCGTAAATTTGTTATTTTGCCTACGAACATATTCATTTCAGCTTTATAGCTGGTTAGGTTCTAGAATGACCACAAATATGGCGCGCACGACATGGTAAAGTGTGTGAGCCGCATGCGATACCAACAGATAGCAGCAGGTTCGCCGCCTCTAGATCCTGCTTTTTAAAACTTGACTTTTCTCCTATTACTGTCTCGAAACGACACGAATTTGAAATATATTTTGTCAAATTATTTGATATAATTATTCAATATTATCATGCAATATGTCTGTAGGCTTTTGGTATTAATACCAAGCACATATGGAAAGCATGGATGGACAGTGGGAATACGACATGAAAAGATCTAAAGTTTGAAGTCGCGTTTCATTCGGCAATTCACTTTGAACACCTATGCATTACCACTTTAGCACGAAGGTTAGTTTGTAACACTTACAACCGCTGTTTTGTGATCACTTAAAATATAATATATTAATTAATCTTGAAAGTCTTCGTTATCTCGTATTTTGCACTTTTCTAATGTGCGTCGCCAGTGCACTCAGAATAGCCAACTTAATTTAACTTTTGTTAGTTCGTGCATCATCTGATACACGATTTTGTAAACGGCACTTTGTTTGTTTCGTATACGTCAAGTTGCCACTCACTGACTGTCAAAATCTTGCCATTTTAAATCAGATAGACAGTATGTCCCGCACGCTCTTAATAGGTGCACCTCGTACACAGGATGTCAATACTTCGGGAAATATTCTTCACATTTGGAGGTTGAAAAAAATGTTATATGAACAGAGATCCGCAAACGCGTCGTTCCTTTACTACAGTCTGTAATATCTAACTTACAGTGTATGGACCACGGGCTGGATCATGTTACTGTGGAATGCCATCGCAGTTGTAATTGGTAGCCCCATTCCAGCCCCCGAGGAGCCCTAATTTGAAGCCACTAAACTTGTATTTTTTTGGGGACTTTTAAAGGCACTTGTGTATGCAACCCCAGCGGACGACGTGGGCACCTTCTTTAACCGTATCGTGGATGGTTGCGAAAGAATTAGGAATTTTCCAATGGATTCATCAACGCATCCGGGCGTCCATGCAACGGCGGGTTGATGCATGTGTTCATGCTGATGGCGGGCATTTTTGGAACATTTCCTTTAATGCCGACGATATGCTTTCACACATATGTAACCAATTACTGTGCAGTTACTAATGTTCCAAGTGCCGTAGTGCTTGGGGGAGACGTCCTGAAGGAAAGTCCTGACTGGAGCCGAGCTGGGAGCCACTGATCCCAGTCTTGGGAAAAGTAAAGGATACTTCCCTACGAAGGGGCGCAGGTCTGGTCCGCCAAGAAGAGGACACATTTTCTCACTGAATGAGTAGAGGTTGGATAGGCCTCGGCCCCATCAAGGTGGCGCGTGTCGGCAAACCCGGCAAACACTGTTGATAGGTGAGGTGGTTGCACTTCTACCCACCGCGATTGGAAGGAACGTAACTCCTTCTATTGGTTGCATTCAACAGCGTGATGGCTGTTTTGACAGTGACGTGCTGGCAAAGCTCTGGCAAGAGGATGGCCTGGCAAGCCGTCCTCTTATCTATAGCTCTGGAAGTCGTACCCCCTGTAATACCCATACGGGTTCAGGCACAGGGGGCCCCGATACATCAGGCATTTTATAAGCAACACATGTAGTGTCGTAGTGTGATGTGCCATGTAAAATGCAAACGAACTCTGCAATGGCATTCCACAGTAACATGATCCAGCCCGGGGGCCGTACACTGTACGTTACGTGTTACGGTCTGTAGTAAGGAAACGAAGCGTTTGCGGACCTATGTTCATATAACAATTTTTCATCCTCCAGACGTGAAGAATGTTTCCCCGAAGTACTCGCATATAATTTTGCAACGTCCCGTACATGATTGTGCCGCAGTAGGAATGTGTTCTCAACCTCGCGCTCCTCCCCACGAGAGAGGACGTGTCCGGCGTCGGTTACAGCCGCCGCCGCCGCCATGGACGCGAACATCGCAGACGTCGTCAACGTCGACCTCCCCCCCCCCTCTCTCTCCAATCCCCACGTGACGTCCCGGCGGACAGGCGAGGCTGCAGTGGCGCACGGCCTGGCTAATTGAGTTATACTGCCACTCAGTCAACTTGTCGTCGGCAGGCGGGACGGGCGATGCTCGGCGACGGGTCGCTAGCTTGTCGCCATGTGTCGCCCGCACTCCCGCCGTTGGGTCGTTACACCGCGTCATCCCCTCTACCGTACCCCCTCCCCCCAAACCCGTCGTGTGTGAGCTCTCTCAGGTGAAGGCCTGCGTCTGCCTTGGTGTCGCGACTTTCTTCAGTCTGTTGCTCATATCACTCATTATTAGAAATGATGGGAAATCGCGAAGATTATTTGAGCCAACATAACTTTTATAACTAGAGCCCCGAGTATTTCGTTTGCTTGTTGGTTGCTGTGATCAAGTGAGGTCTCTGTACAGTACTGTTAAACACTCACTCACACTACTGCTTCCTGCTTATTACTGGCTCACAGTTAAACGGGGCGCGTCTAAAGAACTGTCGTCCAATCACAAACGTATGAGAAAAGAACAAGTGTTTGGAGTCTACCTCGCCTCGGAATGAATTCGCGAAATACTCGTGGCTCTATCTATAACACTCTAACTAAGTTATTCTTTCATGATTGGATGAACTAGGTTTTAACTCGGCTTAGTTGTTTGCAGACTAATCACGAACGTGCTGCCTTATAGTACCAGAATCCCCATTGGCCCCATGAAATGGAGTAGTAGCTTCATACATGCATGATAGCCAATAAGGAAAGAAAACTGCCAGACATGCGTACAGTACGTTGAATCCTAGCAAACGGTAAACTTTTCCAGCGATAAACCATCATCTGTACCCATAATATGTTAGAGGCTTGTAATATTCATGTTATTATTTTTGAACGCGTTAAACTCGAAACACGTGTACCTTTGCAATACGTTTGTCATTGGACCACGCTTCATGTGAAACACCCTGGGTAACTGTGCGCCAATAAAGGAACACTACACAGTTGTGTGCCCCAATCACGTGCAGCTCAGTCAGAAAGGGCGTGGTTTCACATCTATCCAGCAACCAATGGAGAAACGACGCCAGCTCCAGTGCAAACAGTAGTGTGAAGTTTAGCCTTATGTCCAATAATAACACGAATATTGCGTGGCTGTATATATTACTAATCCCCCGCAGAACTTTCCAATATATCTGCGCAAAATATGTGTGTATGTAAACACACATGTATATACGCATTTGTGTATTTACATAACTGTATATAAACGGTGTTTTTGAATAACTTGTCGAAATTCTGACCAAAGTATCAATGGACTAATATTAAAAAATCCTTGTAACAAAATTTTCTGGCAAGATCGTCTATAAGAATGTGACGGACCCCCACATTTTTTGTGAAATAGTTGTTTGCGCAAATATGCGTATCTCGGTAAATAAATCTTGTGGACATACGACTTTTTGTCAGAAAAAGATATAAAAAAAAAAAAACTGTCTATACTCCTATTATTTTGCTTTCGTCATATTAGCGTGTTCTGGGAGAAAAAAAAATCGTGAAAGTGGTGAATTATCGCATTTTTAAAGCTTGTCTATACTGTTTCCTTAAGTGGCAAGAAAAAAGTACAAATACGCTGGCGTAGATTAGTCTGTGGTCTTTCATCGCGTGCAACAAAACCCTAATGTTACTGATCTAATTTGCACAGTACAGCGTCACGACGGAAACACTGCACGCCTTGCGCGTAGGAGCGATGAGGCGCTAGGCGTGCGTGTTAATGTCGCCCGTATCGCTCCCTCGCTTCTTGACCTTGGAAGCGGGGTTCCCACGGGAGCCCATCCCACTCTTAATTTCAAGTTGAAGTTAGACAAAACAACGCAGGGAGTCCGCTGCTATAAGTACCTGCGTGCACAAGTGGTGCATCACGAAGGAGTACGGAACTGGTGCACCGCAAGTGCCTGCTTGTTAGTACGCGTGTGTCAAAACTACACTGTAAAAAAATTTCTGGTAAATTTCCTAAACTGTAATGGAAGTTTTTAACCTATACACAGTATGTTAACAATACCACACATCCAGCTGCAGATATAGGGATGTCTAGCAGCGCTAATTTACAAAGTTGGAAACTTCCGTATGCATTTGACTGTTTCCTGGCGTATGTAGGAACGCTACAATGAATGTATAGGAGAAAACATTACCATTCCTGCTTTCTCACTAAGTGTATACACTGGTATGGTAAGTTTTCGAATAATTTCTTAGAGTCTACGTGCCTTTGACTATACAAGAGGGAATACCGAGTTTCGGAGTTTGGTTGCTATTATACTATCATACTATCGCATTTCCGTGCTTTTCGATGCAAGCAACATTCATTTATTTCTTGCCGAACGCTTAGGTGTATTAGATAGGCGCAGTGTGCTAGCTCGCCATAAAGAGGTCTTGAGGTCGAATCCCAGGTTTTCCTTTAGTGTTCGTGTGTTGTTTAGTTGTTTGTTAATTTAGCTTGTAAGCCGTTTCCTGGTTTCAAAACCCAATTTTCACAGGCTCATGCATCCTTTAATGTTCTGTTTAAGTATATGGTGTCCTGTTAATTTTCGGCTTTATTTTCCATAAGGAATTACCGCCCACAGTTTAGGCGTTTAATTTACTAACATCCTGCATATAATGTGTGTGTGTGTGTGTGTGTGTGTGTATATATATATATATATATATATATATACATACATACATACATTTATAAGCAGAACACATTTGTACCTCATGGTTTCTTGAGTGTTAGGCAGGATATACAGCAACCCGTCGCGTCCGTCCGTCATTCGTCCGTCAATCACATGATCAACAGCCAATCAGAGGTATCCATTAATTATATCCGCCCGTCCGTCAGAACCTTGGTAAGCTTTAACTTATGACGGACGGATGGAATCACAGCCTTTTAAACTTTTCTTTTTCGTAACCGTTCAATCGAAGTTCATTAGAAGGCGTGTAGCGTGTGCAGTGTTTTGTTGTACTCGTTTTTTGTTTTCATGCGTTTGTTTAAGTAGGTGTGAAATGCAATGACGTAACATTTTTCCTGAAGAAATGTTTATAATCATGTCGAGAACACGAATTGCATCTGTGGGATAGCAAATGTAATACAATTATTCTTATGCTACTTAAAAAATATTGAACTACCATTAATCTCCGCAATTTACGTGTACTTGCGTTTTGTGTATTTATACACACACAAAACCGCCAATAATATTCACTTCAAATGGAGAATTTTTCCTAATTCTAAAAAGTTTTGTTTGTATTAGTTCGCAGTAATGAACTTCCGACGGACGCACGAGGTTTGGTTGTAAATGGCTCGGCTGGGAGACGAGCGGTCGTGACGGGCTATTGTAAACCCTGTCTAAGCGTATCCGACCAGACAGAACAAAGCTAGCGAGGTGCTGTAAGCTGGCAACGTAGGAAGCTTCTGTGAAATGGGCCTTGTATCCAACCATGGGCTAAATATGGGGTAGACCGATCTCGCGGGCTGCGCACAACCAATCTCCGTGTCCCAACATTGTACTGCTTTTCTGCCAACACGTCTAGCGAAAACGGCATGGTTTGGATTTCAGGTTAGGAAACTGAATTGTAAGCAAATGCTTTTGAAATGTATTGTTACAATTTCTCTCTCTCTATAAATGTGGGCTAAACCAAGTTCGTTAAGGGATGAAGGTCTTGATCAAATAAAGGATTAATTATAATTTTCTAGTTTTATTTACAATAACTACAGCATAAATTCTCTCAATTCAACTTATCACAATAAATGGATATCACTAACTGTTCACAAATAACACCAATTGAAAAATGTATAATTACCACAAATAAATCAATGACATTAAATAATTAGATCAGTCCGAATAGACAGCGTACCAAACTATTCAATTATTCTATAAAATGTGTGTCCAAATTGAAAGTTCGAATATTTACAATAAAATCCGTATTACACTTCCATTCTGTCCCGCCTCAGTTCAGTTCATGTCCCGCCAGTCGCAATGTTCTAGAGTCCTCCAAGCGCCCTCACGCACAGTAGGATTCACTCGTCGGTTTCACAGCCTCTCGTCCATTCACGCCACGAACACCTCACTCGGTCAAACGGCCTCCATCAAAGACTGCCGGCCGCTGGATTGCGGCAGTATATATAGTGTCTTAGGCTGTCACCTAGAACCTTCCCCAACTTGCGTGATGCGTCGCGGAGGGCCGAGGCGCCAGCCAGTCTCACCAGAACATTCTTGCGTCGCTGCCAAACCCTTCGAAACCTCCTGCAGGGGAGAGGGACCGTGACGCAAGCAAGGCGCCGAGCAGCGCGACAGCCGGACGGCCGCTGTCCATTATTCACGGGTTTCCCAGAAAAGGGTGGTCAGGAGGCAACAAGCGTGTCGGCCCGGGGGAGGGAAGGGATGAGGTGGATCCACCGTCACAGTGCCGGGTAGCGGCGCATAACAGTATGTATACTTCCTTTGGCCAATTTGTAATGCAGATTGATTAAATTCAAACAGGTAAAGGCTGTTCACGATAAAGTAAGCACTTTTGAAATCAACCTTAGAAAAAAGTCACTGCCCCTGCATGAATATATTTCAACAGATGCACTGAGTGACATGCGCCCCGTAAAGTTGGTAACGATTGATGGAAAGTAGTTCCATATCTTAACGTTGAATAAAAAGTGTTACGTAACCATTTGTGATAACTTAAATTATTTCTTTCGCTTTCTACTTTTTTAATGCATCGAAGTGTAAAAAGGAGCACATTTGTAAAAATTTACTTTCCTTATAATTTCAGAGTTTCACCTGACCGACGCATGAATAAAGTAACGAGGCCCATGAAAATGTTAATCTTACATAAGGCAGAAGAATACACAACGTGCATACAAATAGATCTTAAGCAAGGCATTCAAAAGTGCTCATTTTATCGCGAATAGCCTATAAAAGTATTTTAATTCATATAATAGTGCTCGTCTTTTGAAAATCAATAATAAACAAACACGTTCATCACTGTTGACCGTGTGACTTTGAAAGTTGTGTAGGATTGGGGTAGGTGAATGTAAGGTATAGGCTATTCACGGTAAAGTGAGCACTTTTGAAAGCTCTTTCATTTGGAATAATAGTCAATAAATTTATTTAATTCTATCCTTAGACGTTAACTTCCTGGTGCGGTTGAATGTACACGCTGTGTATATTATTAACATGGCAATATTAATTTAAAAAGGCGGTAAAAGGATTTTTAAAAAATAGCTGAAAGGAAAAATAACTAAGCACTTAAAAGTGCTCACTTTACCGTGAACAGCCTATACATACGCAGAAGTCGAATAAGCGTTCTGCCTCATCTTTAGTGTGTGTATCCAACATGTCGAGGTCACGATCACCGCTGTCTGGCGCGTGGTCAAGCTACAAATGGTCTTGGGGGGGGGGGGGGAACCTCCGGGACACGCCCGGCGAATGGAGAGAGAGGCCATCCAGTTGGCGTGCTCGCGCGATATGACCCCCCCCCCCCCCCCCCCGACGTCACCCCGTTGACCGCGGCTGGAGCACCACCCCGCCTCATTTGTTTATGCAGATGAGATTAGCGCTCGCGCCGTGTTTATACTTCCTGGCTGGCCGCTGCCACTTGTCTTGGCTAATTACATGCCGTACGTCACGCCACGCCCGTGCTGCGGATCTCTCCTCTTCACCCCCCCCCCCCCCCCCCCTTTTCTTCTTCCTGCTGGAGAGCACGCCCCTGCAGAATTGCTGGTTCCTTCCTCTACGGCCTTCGCACGCGCCGGTGCACCTACACACGTCTACCTGTTGTGATGTGTGGCGGCCTCGGAGAGAGAGAGGGAGAGAGCGAGAGCGGCCAGGAACTGGCTTGTTACCGCTGCCAGCCGAGTGGGGTCTATTCTGATACGTTCGTTGTGTGAGGTTGGTTCGCAGCTGTTTTGGCACTACCCGAAGCCCTGCTGCGTTTCCTGTACCGAGGCTGCATTCCAGCACCCAGTGGCGTGTGGCGAAATGTTCCGAGGTAAGCTGGTGCTTGCTCAGTGCTGTACACTCTCAGCGCACGCACCAGTAGCCAGAGTGGGGCCTGGAGAAACTGGTTGTACTGCGGCCTCTCACGAGAGAGCGGCGAGTCTCGCGTTAAACACGTGCTGTGGCGTCAACTGCGCTACTTCGTTTGAGCGGCCGGTGTGTAAACTAGCACGCGATTAGGTATATCGCACGTGGCAGAACACTGTTGTTGCCCCAGTTTAACAACACACCAAGTAGCACGGCGATTTGGCCCCTGTTTTGCGTGCAGGTTCGCGATTAATCGTAAGTCGTCTGGGGCGTGTCTTAACGAGCTGTGGTCCAATAGAGCCAAAGATTCGAATTGCAAATTTGGTTGAAGTTAATCTTGTTCTCAAATGGATTCCCAAATTTTTCGGTTCTCGTCGTATAACTTAGTCTGCTACTACAGGTAAAAATTAACACTGGATTGGACCTGTTTACCAATATATACATGTTTGTGAAGTAATGCTATCGTTTTGATTTATTTCTTATGAAGTTAATGGAAATCCCACAACGATAAGTTAGGTGGGACAAGTAATGCACACGGACATAATATATGTTTAAATAACAAGGTGTATTGATTGATGTGGAAGTTATCGGGGTATAGACAGTACACCGCAAAACAAAACAAAACGTCTACATGAAAACATGTCCTAGGCTCGACGCTTCCCAAGTTAAAAGCCAATTTCGCTCTGCAAGTTTTTGATATTTGATATACTTCTATTTATGTACAGTGTATGTTGCTACAGGCTATTCACGGTAAAGTGGGCACTTTTAAAAACCGCCTCATTTTGAATAATAGTCAATAAATATATTTTATTGCAGTCTTAGACGCTAACTTCCGAGTGAGGGAAAATATACACAGTATGTTGATACATACATGACAATATTTATTTTAAAAGGTGTTTCAAGGATAAAAATGGCTGAAAGAAAGAGTAACGAGTGCCTCGAAGTTTTCACTTTACCGTGGACAGCCTGTAGGCACTTTCCACTGTTGGCATCCAAAGCATGTTGGACACCAAGTGCTCGATAGGCCTATCGTACTGTAACTTTCTGCAACAACATACCCATGTACTATAATCCATGCACGCTTGCTTCAGCCTTCTATGAAGCCCTGATGTTCTACTTCCAGTATATTCCTCCGCCTCCTACAGACTAACCTTAACTAAGTCTGGAAAATCACACCAGAGGACGACGCGCCACATTGGTGAGCACCAAGTGTAACATTATTTTGTATAAGAACTATTTATCACCAGACGTTACCAACATACCGATTTTCTCCCTGTTTTTTATTCAAATTATTTATAAATGAAGCACTATAATTTATAGAAAAAATATGAATAACGTTCCAATATAACAGGAGAAAAAGTAACTTTTATGAACACAAGTATAAAACGCGTATGATACAAGGCGTATTTAGGAAATAACTAAACACGTCATACATGGGGATATTTTTCAAAGGTTTTATTCAAAAAAGGCCGAAGAAACCATGAATGGACTATATTCGAGGTTGGCCCTTGGGTATCTGTTTCCCCACATGTGGTTCAGTGCATCATGGGGCGCCACCACTTTTCAATGCTATGGCTAGAGCCTACGTGCATGAAGGGTTCTTCCACAGGTGGACAGGTTGTGCAGGATCAAGCTCCTGCCTGCACGTTCACCTGATAGAAATCCAGTTGAAGCAGCTGAAGACCATCGTTTACGCAACACCTGTTAACGGAAATTACAGCAGTTCTAAAAGTAGCCATGTTTGGAGAGCATCTACTACATAGGCCTTTCAAAATCGTTCACGGCGTTGTATTTGTGAAACTTTTTTTTCCAGCAATACACTAATTACTTTTAACAAAGTGGTTGAATTAATAAGTTTCCCAATTAAAATCTGTTTTTATCGTAGCTTCCATCCAAGTTAGTAAATGAACATCAGGCCTCGACTTCTTATTAGTTAATCGCAAGCCGTGGAGTCGCTGCGTGGTTGCCAGATCTGTAGACTATTCACGGTAAAGTGAGCACTCTTGAAAGTCCTATTATTTAAAATAATAGTCAATTAATATATTTGTTACTTACATGGCTATATTTATTTTTGAAAGGGTGTTTAAATGATTAGATATGACTGACAGGAAAATGTAACTAGGGTCCCAAAAGTGCTCACTTTACCGCGTACAGCCTATACTTACTAGCACTTAGCTTAGTGTGTCGAGATATATAACGATACTAACCTTTATCAAATGTTTTGTGTACGTACATTTATACTGTTGTATGATCGATAATAAACAAACTTTCTGAAAGAGGCCCCTTAGAATTTATTTGCTTTGATTTGATGTATTTAGTGTGTTGGTAATTACATCAAGTGTAAAAGGAAACTTTTCCTTGTTTTTCATTATTTTATGAAGTTTTTGAATGCGTCATAGGGCCTTAAGCTCTGTGTATGAAACACTTTATTCGCTTGGTGTAACTTTTGTAGCCTCTGGTTTCATAACTTTACACGACTGAAGTTTTAATTAAGCATCCTCTCAGATATTATAAGCGTACTGATATAATTTTTGTAGTGTGATGCTTTTTGACCGCCTAACTTCATCTTCGGCATTTACAACATTGTCACTAGCTATTTTCGAACCTGTTACTTTTGCATCAGAGAATGTATAAACTAATGAACTCCGTATTCCAATAGCGAGGTGATTTTAAGTGTGATTTTGGTATTGCTGTGCCCGGCTTGGGAAGCTAATTGTATTGTATTCGTTTTGTGTATTTGGCAATTTTACTTTAATTCACACAGTCAATTATGATTGCGTATGTATTGTTATATCGGCCGATTTAATTATTAAAGTAGTTAACTGGGTATGTTTATCGGACTGGGTTACGCGTGGGTAGTAAAGTACTATTTGATAACGCCGAGATGATTAAGGTGGAATGTGGATATTGTGGAATATTTAAATAATTGAGCTTTGAACTCTTAGGTTTCGTGTAAGAGAAAACTAGAGCTTATCGCTTGACTATTTAATGACCTTTGGTTTTTTTTTTTAGAATGGTTCGACATGCAAGCACGCAGTGCCCATTCCGGGCGTCTATGGAGTACATATACTCAAATATTTAACTGTTATCACCGTGTACCAGTTTCTGTTGATAATATTGGTCAGAACTTTTCCTTTTCCATTGTCCATGCTACCGCTAAGTAGCATGTGTTTCGGATAACTTGTTTCCTTTTATTGCAGTTACTGGTTTTGATAAACCACCAGGGCGCATTTTATTTTATTTCTGCTATTTCATTTTTGTATATTAGCATTCGAAGATTGCATTTGAATGTTGACGTCTCGTTGGTGAGATGCGGCGACACGTGGTTTTTTTTTTTTTTTTTTTTTTTTTTTTTCAGTAGCATGACATCAATAATTTGATACTTGTTTCGTTGCTATTGCCTACCATTGCTGAGTCTAAAAGCGCAATCTAACCAAATAGGCGTATAATTCATGGTGTGTCTTGAACGATTGTTATAATATTGTGAAATTTAATCTGAAATGGGGTTTGTTACCTCCGTTTGTTTTGCCTAATCCAAGGGGGCAAAAGAAGCAATACTCTAATAAATTAGTTTAATGACTTGGGCTTTACTTAGACAGAGACCAGTCGTTCAATAAATAAGACACTTTAATAATCTCCTCTTTTATGAGTTATGCAAGTTAATGTTATCTTCACATTCAACCGTATAAGCAAAGCAAGTTATATATAGTAACTACAATATTAATAGCAGCGTGATTTACTATTTCCTAACTGCGGTCTGTGTGTCGTGTGCCCCTTCTCACGTTCAATTAGGCTTTTCACTGATCACTGAAACTTGTAATGCAGCACGACTGATGCACGAGGGCTCCGCCAAGGCCTCGCTTGCAGACACGTGGATCGCTGGCTCCGACGACCCGGTGACGTATTTTGGGGCCGACCTTGTGGTTCCCTGCCTTATATATCCTCCTGCTGGCCTAGTTTACCTAATGACGGCTCTACTGTTTGTTCCGTGTCTCCCAAACACTGCACCTCGGCTGCTTCACCGCGGTCTCTGCAGCGTCTAGTTACAGTTTGTATATGAAATCGTGAAGGTAAATTGTATTAGAGTAACGTGCATTTTAAGAAAGAGGTACACTGTGTGATGATTCATAAATCGTCACCTCGTGAAATGTAATGGTTTTAATAATTTTGGACCACAGTTGGTAGCGCTGCGTTTTTACCGTTATATTTGAATATATACTGGCCGGTACATTTATTTTCATTGCCATTTATTAATCTATTATGTGTTTTATTGCACATAGTTTTTACGGTAAAATAATTCTTATTGCTTAGCGTTAATCAATTATGAATTTTATTGCACGTGTATTTTATATTTGTGTTGTGCATGATATTTGTAATCGATATTATTTGTGCAAATCGATATGTAAAGAGTCGCGACCGTGGTGCTTGGAGTGGCGGGATACCGCGATGTCACCTGGCTGAGACAGCGCGCCCTAGCCAGTGTGTGTGTGTCCGCCGCGGTGTTTGGACGGCCGGAGTAGTATGCGCTCGATCGCGGAGGGGACAGCATCGGGAAGTCGGGCGGACGTTTAGCATTATGCGACTGCTATGTAATGTTTCCCCGGTCGTGATGTGCCGTGTGTTACGCGAACAAGTGAACACCGCCGTAACGTTTTCGGGAACAAACAAATTAACTGTTTAAAGAATATTATAAGAACATGCCCGACGTGAACGTAAAGACGATATTGTTATGTTTGCCTATAGAGCGTAGCTCTTGCTGGTAAAATATGGGCCAAGTATCGCAGAGACATAAACTTGTTGCGGACATACTATCTGTGAAAAAGCTGCATGTACGAGTAATATTCACTTTAATACGAGCGTACTGAAAATCGCGGAAAAAACTGTGAACCGCTACGTGTGACTGATAGCTCGTGAAATTGAATTTTGTCATGCTGGTTGAACTGCCCGTTTTACGTGGCTCGAGGACGAACATTTTAAAGTGTACGTGTAATAACAGTGACGTACGTCAACGGCCCGTGTTTTTTTTTTCTTTGCAATATTTCCTTGGAGCCCAGATAAGTAACTTTAAACATTTCTCTGCAACTTGTCTTACGCAGGCTTTAATGCGAACGGTGTTTTATGTGGTTAGTGTGCTAGAAGCATGGCCAGACTTTTGCGTAACGACTGCCGAGTATTCCCGAATGCGTCAGTGCGATTCTACGCGCTAGCGAGTCCAAGAAGTCCGCGCATGCTTGCTTGGAGGCCCCGAGGTGAACGACCCATCTGCTGCTCTTATTTTGACGGCATCGAGCGGGCCGGAGTCTACAGCGAGCTGACACTGGGCAGCAAGGACGTTCCCCGACGTGGCGAGGTGGTCGGCAGTATGGTATTCTGTACGAATGCCAAATTTAAGGTATGAGTTATGCATAAGCGCCGTCGTCAGCTTTTACCTGCGGAGTCCGTTGTCTTTTTTTTTTAAGATAACATTTGAAGCACTTCAAGCGCCGCGGAAACGATTAAATCTTATGAGCATCAGTTATTGAAAGTTACCGCGTAGGGCAAAATAACGTTGAACGTTATTAAGGGGTCTGCCCATGCACTACGTAAATTTGAGTGCAAAACTTTTTAGTATATTTTATCGTGTGTATGTATGAGTAAAGCCAGTGCCTGTAGACAATCGTTTTGGTGCAAAATAAATTGTGAATCAAAAGACCTTGGAACTTAAAAGTAGAGAGACATTATTTGCAAATGACCCCCCGATTTACGAAAGACTTGTATCGCTGTAACATGAGTAGTAGTAATTCAATTGTAGATATGTATAAGGGAATGAGCTTTGGCCGCAGCATTTGGGATTTTCAAGTCGAGATCGCTTTCTGCCCCGCAGGGGTAGTTTAGGTAGTATTAGTCTGTCGTGCAGTGCGGTAGAGGTGTACACACCTGACACCCCTCCGGGGTAGAAGGGTGTCTCAACTGTAAAAAAAAAAAATTGTGGTAAAATTCCCTTACATGCAAGGTAAAAAAAAGTCTTACGTGTAAATTTACACACCAAGTAAAGTACTATTCCCCTAACCGTACGGGAAAAGTACCACACAAAAGTTGGGGGGAAAATTCCATATAAGTAAAGATAAATTAACTATATTGTATAATTAAATTATACGAATAGGAACCGAAACCTCAACACTAAAATCCTCGTCACTGTTTGGTCGGTGGGTGTGAACCACGGTACTCTATCACGATATACCAATGCGCTATCAATTACACCACGACGACAGCGTGATAGCGTTAGTGAATATTAGCATGTTAAAGCGTGTTTCTTCCATCCTTCCCCCAACGTAGCTGTTGAGGCAATGCTGAAGAGATGCACGCGTCGTAAAGTAATTTTCCCATCCATGTATAGGATTTTACTCCAGAGTGATGTAATTTTACCTTACCTCTAAGGAAAATTACACTTCTTACCAAAAAGTAATTGGGCACTCGTGAAGATAAGTAATTCAGAACCTCAGTTGACTTGTGTTTCACGGCCTTCGGCGTAGGACCGCTGGCGTTTGTTCATGGTAGCATGAACACAGAGGCCTATTGTAATATTCTGGATAATGAAATGTTCCCAACATTGGGGCATTTTTACGGAATGGGCTCGTGTTACTTCCAGGATGACAATGCCAGGTGCCATGATTCAAGGCCTACTATGCAGTGGTACGCCGACAACAATGTTCGCCGATTGAACTGGCCCGCCCAGAGCCCCGACCTCAACCCTATAGAACATCTTTGTTACGAATTGGATCGCCGGGTGACTGCTAGTCAGGCACGGCCAAAATCCACTGCTCAACTCATGGAATGGTTGCAAGAGGAATGGCGACGAATCCCTTGGATGCCCTGCAAACACTCGTAGAGAGCATGCCAGACAGGGTGGCTGCTGTTGCCTGTTACAGCCGCTAGAGGTATCCCTACGAGATTCTAACGGGGTGACAACCACCGAGCAAACATTGTGGACAGGTACCCAATTACTTTTTGGTAGATAGTGTATGTTTCCCCCTCAAGTTTGCGAATATTACCTTACACTTGTCCGGTAATTTTCCAATCATTTTTTTCCTGTCTATGTCTAGATTAAAGGGAACTGCCCAGTTACGGAAATGGTATCTGGTACTAATCTAGGTTAAACAATCTTGAGTACGCCAGAATATTTTATCCCTGCTTTGTTTCTGTGTAGTTTTTTTGATTGGCGTGGAGAACAACGCCGACTGTCACATAATATAAACTGTTCACGTTTAATGGACCATTTTGAACAAAACCGTGCTTAACATCTATTTTTCCTTCTCACATTGTATCCTTCCGCCATATGTATGTAAAATTTACATGGCCGTGCGCTTGATCACTATATTAATGCGCTATCAAAATAATTCCAAATACTGTAGAAATGAGAATAAGCGAAACTCCGGGATTCTTCAATGTAATTACTGGCGGATACAGTGCGAGGGCTATCAAAACAAACCTTCGAGGAAATAACATAATTTAGCTACATGTAAGCTATATCACACTCTGCCATGCAGTCCCCTATTCTTTGAAGTTAAGTTGGCAGCGAATTAATACAAATATTTCTTAACACTTGATGTTGCATTGGAAGTGTAATGTTTAAAATGATTTCCATTAAAGTTATTAATGCTTGTTTTACATACCATATAATTATTGAGAGCACATACGTCCTGGCATGCTGGGAATTCAGTAGTGGCTTAAGTGCAATTTGAGGATCCTGTAAACGGGTGTCGGAGAGAGGGATTGTAATTGGAAGCATCCTTTAACCTGAGAAACTGGTCACCCCCTCCCCTCACTCACTGGTAGATGATTTGTGACTGGCTGATGGGTTCTCCCGCCCCGACTTTACAATTCGCTATAGCTTCATGAATTGCACATTTTTCTAGGAAAACGTAATACACAAACGTATTTCATTCATAAATGTTTCGTATTCCTCTGCGTCGTTGCAAGAAAACGACTCAGGATTATGAGCTCGACTGTTGTAAGAGGTTAGGTTCGCGTAGTTTAAATTCCCGCGGTGTTTGTATCTCTAACACTCCAAGAGCACTGAGATAGGTCCACGATTCGGGAACAGGCGTGAAAGAGATACAGCGCGAACGACCGTGGAATGGAAGAAGAGGCACTGCGAATGAGTCGTATGGAAATTGAACCAAAATTTTTTCTCAGCGAACTTCCTGCGAAGAAGTGGCACTGCACGTAAATAGGATCGCGGAGTCAATGGTTCGCGTCGTGGGGATTTCATCCTCTGAACGGTGGTGCGTCGTGCCTTCTTATGGAGTAACATTGCCATTGCGTACCCCCACCCCCTTTTTTATTGCTTTGGAGAAGGGGGTGGCAAGGGTCTTTTTCTTTGATTTTTGACGTAAATGCATCATTAAAATCAGACCGATACATGGAGTATCAAGATGAAGTAGGGGTGGATCCAGGAGTCGGTCTTTTGAATATTGTAGGGTGGGGGAATTTGTAGTGAATATTAAAATCCTTTAACATGTTGAAATTTGTATGTTTTGCTCAATTTCACCAAGTAAATATTACATAAGTTATTACTTCTATCTTTATTCAAATGCATAATTTAATGTGAATAATTTTTTTTGCCATAATGTAATTTTGCTTGTTCAGTATCAAGGGTTTCGCTTGCTTCGCACTTGAACTGTGTTGCAGAATGTTTGAGATCCAGTTTTTTCTTTTTTACGAAACTATTAAACGGGCCCCCAGTATGTAGACCTACGAAAAGGCATCATACCCTATACAAGGAAGGGATTATATTTTTAAGTTAACACGCATCCTATTAATATTATTTTAGATTGGACCAAATAACGTGGGCTGGACTAACAAGACCTGCCACCATATAGATACAGGCCCCATAAAGCAGCCACTGAGAAGATTGCCACTAACTTAGCATGAGGCAGTTAAAGGTTATTCTGAAGGAAATTAAGGATATAGATGTGGCAGAACCATCAGTTAGTCCATGGTCATTCCCCATAGTTCTTGTTAAGAAGAAAGATGGCTCTGAGGTTTTGTTCGGATTATCGCCAGTTTAGTAATGTGACCAAGTAAGACTCTTATCCGCTTCCCATTATAGTTGACTCATGAAACAGCTGAGCATGTTCGCAGTGGTTTTATACTCTGGACATGAAGAGTGAGTACTGGCAGCACGAGATGGCTCCAGAGGACCAAGAGAATACTGCATTTCGTGTCCAAGGGAAAGGAACGTGGCAGTTCAAAGTTATGTCTTTTGGGCTATGTAATGCCCCTGCCACTTTCGAACACCTCATGGAAAAAGTTCTGCTTTTAGATATTTGTCAGCTTTACCTAAATTACATTGTCATGATAGGAATAAAATTTCAAGAGCACCTATCATGCCTAGACTCTGTATTCCAGAAAGTGTTCGCAACCAACTTGAAACTGGTTCCTTAGAAGTTACACCTGTTCCAAAAGAAAATTTATTTATTGGGCATGTAGTGTCGGACAATGTAATCGAAACAGACCCGAGAAGACCAAAGGAATAAGAAATTGGCGGACATTAAATGACAAAACTGAAGTGCGGAGTTTTCTGAGATTATGTGCCTATTACTGTCTATTTCTACCTGGGCTCGCCATGATCATGAAAGCCACTATATGAACTGACTGAAGCAAGAAGTAAATTTCATTGGACCTGTGAGTGTGAAAATGTTTTTAGTAAACAAAAGAAAATTCTGATATCTCCACCAGTCCTGGGTTCCACGGAAAGTGAGGACATGTTCATTTTGGGCACTGATGCTAGTGATGGAGGCATTGAAGATGGGCAGGAAAGACCACTAGAATACTCTAGTACGGTATTGCATAAGCCTGAGAGAAATTACTTTGTTACACGCAGGAAACTTCTGGCCATGGTGAAGGCAATTTCATATTTCCACCCCTACCTTTATGGCATTTTTTTAATTATAAGAACCCACCAAGCTTCATTTTGCTAGCTACTAAATTGAAAAAACACGAAGGTTGAATATCTCGGTGGATACAGCATCTTCAAGAATATGACTTTGAAAAACAGTACAGACCTAGAGGTCTTCACAGCAATGCAGATTACCTTTATAGGAGGCCGTGTCAGACTTGTCGTCATGACGAATGCCAAGAAGAAAAGAGTGGCGAATCGTAGAAGGTACGGAGGACAAGAATTCAAGGTTCCTTATCTTGTGATGGGTCACCTACCTGGAGTGATGAGGGTATTAGGAAAGATCAGCTAAATGAAGCTACATTGCAGCCATTATTAAAGTGGAAAGAAGCTGACTGTCGGCCAAAATGGGAAGAGATTTCTAGCCTGTGCGCAGCAGTCAAAGACACTGGGCACGATGGAAGTCCGTCGTACTGAAGAAAGGCATACTTTACAGAAACTGGGGAAGTAATGATGGAAAATACACACGCTTACAGTTGGTCCTTCCAGAATGCAGGGTTTCCGAAGTCTTGAAGGAACTGCATAACACAGCAGTCAGTGGGCACTTTGGTGTTAATAAGACCCTCGACAGAGTTAGAATGAGATTCTAATAGCTTCATTGTCGGGAGGATGTTGAAAAGTTGTGCCGATTGTGCAACACCTGCATTGCGAGAAAGGGCCGAAGGACTAGGGGACAAGGCCACCTCCAGAAATACAATGTCGGAGCCCCATTCGAGAGGATGGTTGTGGATATTATACGACACTTGCCTCTCACACAGAGAGGTAATCGGTATATCCTGGTGGCTCAAGATTACTTTACTAAGTCGCCTGAGGTAATTCCTCTCCTAAACCAAGAAGCTTGTACTGTGGCTGAGGCACTCATACAGCATGTCTTCTTGAGGTTTGGGGCACCACTACAACTCCATTCTGATCAGGGAAGAAACTTTAAAGCTGCGATTTTTCAGGAGGTAACAACAATTCTGGGGATGAAAAAGGTTAGAACTACAGCCTTACACCCTCTGCCGGATGGAATGGTCGAGAGGCTTAATCGCACTACTGAGCAGTACATATCGATCTTTGTGGCAGGCAACCAAAGTAACTGGGATTCAAATGTGTCATTATTTTTTCTTGCTTACCGCTCAGCAATTCACGAGTCCACAAATGTAACGCCATCAAGGATGCTGTTTGGAAAAAAAGCTACGCCTCCCTAGTGACCTGCTGTTTGGCTGACCGACAGAATATGAAGCTGCAGACCCTGATTATGCCAGCGAATTACGCAACAGACTTGTTGGGAGTAATGATCTTGCTCGACAGCACCTCAGAATAAATAATGCCAGGATGAAGACGTAGTATGATAGGAGAATGCCTGTAGGACAACTGGTGTGGCTGTACAACCCACAGAGGAGAAAGGGGTACTGCCTGAATCTACAGAAATGTTGGTAAGGCCCTTGCAGGATTCTGAATAAAATCATTAATGTGGTCTATCAGATTTGTCGTCAAGACTCTCGTGCGGAGCCGAAGGTTGTTCACCTCGACCGACTGGTCCGGATGTTGCAATGTCTATTCGGGACGAACAGACTTGAGGAGGGGGAATTGTTACACGCTCGCTGCTTTTCATACCACGAGAGAGAGAGAGAGAGAGAGAGAGGAGAGAGAGAGAGAGAGAGAGAGAGAGAGAGAGAGAGTAAAAGTGGAGGACAGCAGTTATATGATAACGGCGGCAGTAAGTCGAAGGATTATTTTAAATGAATAGGCGAACGATAGACCGGTGGCCACGTATCTGTTAGAGAAAGCGAGCCGACACGATAATTATTTTTGCGGCGTATGCTGTTGACCTTGGTTGCATTTATTTCTGTGTTGATTTGAAGAATGCTCTAAATTACTGACCTCTTTTTCTCAACACGACTCGGGGTGCGTTGAACCTTCAAGATGGTCAGGGCGAACAATATAAAAGTGTGACAGGCCTCCAAGCCGAGGAGTTGATGAGTGAACGAGTGACAGAGTTCCGAGCGATAGAAGACGGACAGCGACAGAAGTGACCAGTGGAAGGTAAATGTGCGACTGCGAGTATCAAGCAGTGTAGAATGCGACTGGCGGGCTGTACTATTGGACTAGCCGTGTGAGTGGAAGAAATTAAAAATGGTGGCAACAGATAGGCTGAACACATGTTAATTATGAGTATGAGTTTATTGACTGTAACCAGAGACAATTTATGAAGGATATTAACTAAAGTAAAAATAGATATTAAATATTGCGCTCACTGTTAAATAAAAATACTAATAGTGGAGACAGATAATTTAATACTGTAAATAATAGCTGTGTGAGTAAATTCGAAATCAAATTAATTTCCTTATTTTTATTAAGACCTCCATCCCTCACGAACTCGGATACGCCCTTCAGGCGCCAATGTAACGATATGAATAAAAATAGTGGAATAGGTCTACAGGTGTGTTGGTAATGCCTAGTAAGATATGGTTGTTATGCAAAATATTATTTCTTTGAGTGCGCACGAATACAATACTTTGTCCCTCTTGCGTAGTTTTCTAGACTCATGGTAAGTTTTATTTGCACGAGGCGGAGGAATATCCTGAAAGTAGAACTTCACCAGGGCTTTAGAAAAGTGCGAAGTAGCCGTGAATGGATTACACCGGACACAGCCACACCCGATGTTTTTTTTCTTAGTTTTCCGGATTTTGTTGATGAAATTTACTTCGCGTGCATTGTTCTCGGGTGTTACTTGTTTGTTCGCGTGCTGGTCTGTGGCGGGGACATTGTCCAGCCGCGGCCCTCTGGAAGCGGCTCCAGAACCTTTCGTCGCGAGCTGATGAAGTAGAGGAGGTTTGGTGTCCTCCGGAGCCAGCGAGCGGGGCGGTGTTATACGACGTCGTTTATCAGCGCTCGCGCGAAGGCGAGAGAAGTGTAGGCGCGCTCAAGTTAAATTTTTTGTCGTTAGAGTTGGCGGCCACGCCAACCTTTTTGTTTCCATTACTGTGGAGGAGGAGGAGCGCAAGAAGTTAATATGGAGCGGGAGTTGACGGATGATGATGTCGCCGGGTGGCGTCCCCCCCCCCCCTCCTGGTGCGTGCTCGCAGAGATGAAAACTGGACCACTCGTCGGACTCTTTTCCTGCCCCGTGACTTATTCCCGACATTTTTCCATCTCCGCGTCTTCTTGTCGCTCTTGCCTTCGCACACGCCTGCAAGTTGTTTTCGCGAGGAGGCCTTAAGAGGAGTGTGAACCTGCGCTTCCAAGGTCAAGAAGCGAGGGAACGATATGGGTGACACTAACACGCACGTCTAGTGCCTCATCGCTCCTACGCGCAAGGCGCGCAGTGTTTCCGTCGTGGTCCTGTACTGTGCAATTCAGATCTGTAACAGTTGGGGTTTATTACACGCGATGAAAGACCACATGTTAAACTACGCCTGTATCTGTGTACTTTTCTTTTGCTGCTTAAGGAAACTGCATAGGGAAACTTAAAAAAAAAAAAAAAAAAAGCTATATTTATTTGACCATCTTCGCGAATTTTTTTCCCCGGGAATGCACTTTATATATTAAAAGTAAAAACATAGAGGCATAGATAATTGTTTTTTAACTTTTCCGGCAAAACGTAGTATTTACAAAAACATATATTCACCGAGATACGCGAATACGCGCAAACAACGATTTCACAAAAAAAAAGTTCCATTTCACACTCCTCTTAAGGGTTCCGCCTGCCTGGCGGACACAGGAGTATTTTACCGTAAAAGCTGGTCAAAAGTCGAAAAATGAAACTTTCTACAACCCTAATGGCATTGATATATTTAGAAAGCTGACAATCGAGACATGATGCTACAGCTCATTATGACCCAGGATTCACTTCCGGCGGCGTCGTATTGCCAGTCAGAACAGCGGCGTTGTGGAAGACGCATGGTGTAAGCTACCTCCATTCCCACGGTTGTTATTTATGTTCAGTTATATGTTCCTTTATATGTTCTTGGAAGAGTGATGGAAAAAATTTGTATTCTAGTCATGCTATCGTACTAGGTACGTATTATACACTTACTATGTTATAGTAATTAATTTTTAATTATTAAGTTACTTGTAAAAGGTTTTGTACATAATACTATTCAGTTTAATAAATATATATAATTTATAATTTTTGAGTAGTGTTTTTGATAGTGTGTTAGGCTCTGTCTGCAAAAGTTTTAATTTTATCGCGATATTTAAGTAATGAACATATTATAACGAAAGGAAAATCTCCCACAAATTGTTGCCAGTTTTTTTTTGTTTATTTTGAAAAAAGAGAACTTTTTTGATAAGGTAACTAAAGTGTTTAGAAAACGATCCTCAGTCTGTCAATATACATTATGATGTTGATATTACGTCCATTTACATTCAGAGTAAGCATTACAATAATTTGCAGCGTGCAAAAATGTAAAGAAAGTTATTTTTGGCCTTTTTTTATATTGAAATGAAGTTTTAAAATTATTTCAATCGTACTCTATATATAAGCATATGTTTGAGTACCTATCTAAATTTGAATGGACTGTGTTCATTGCAAACCATAAATAAAGCTATTAACGAAACGACATAAATTTGGAAATGATGCAAGCATATTCCAAAGTTCTTTCGTAGACCTACAAGTTACGTGTAATGTTTGTGATCAGAACAAAACAATATGGAACAATCCAGTACCATCCTCTGCTAGATTCTGCGGGCCTATTCGCATACGATTTGATAAAAATAATAATAAATAAATAAATAATAATATACCACAGACATTACGAAGACCAAATAAAAAAAAGCTGCTTGTAAAACGGAAGTGTGTACAAACTGCAGTGTAGTTAAAATAGAACACGCACTGCTCTTCCCCTTACTAGACGGCAAAGTCTGCAATGCGACAAGTACGTCATCGACGATGCGTTGTTACATATGAGGCGTAATTTCAAAACATTCCAACGATCTAACTGAGTGAAGACATTTGTGCGACTCGTAACATCGTGTTCTTTGAGAGCCGAACGCAAATGATGAATTCAGAGAGTATCTAGGTGCATTTAAGTTTGGGCTTTCAATATTACACACAAAAAAATACGGTTTTTTGAGTCCGTATTACACTTATCTTACAAATTATCTGAAGAGAAATGGCAAGCCAGGACAGAGTAGGAGAAGAAATCAGCAAAAGAAACGAGAGTTCAAGAAAGAACTTGGTTCGCTTGTAATTACATGTTCCCAGACAAGGATTCGGCAACACGAAGGATGGAAACACTTCAAGACGATTTTTCACAGATCTTGACTCTGCGTCCCGGATAAGTGAAATAGAGATAAACCTCATTAAGAAGTGTTATGTGATTTTAGAAACTGTTTCCAGATGGCCCAAAATAGATACGGTCAAATTTGGACAGTTTGCAAAAGAAACGGCCAAATTGTACGTAGAATTGTATCGATGGTACCAGTAGACTATAAAAGGGGAGTAGTCTGGCATAAGAGGATAGGAGATGGAGCCAGGTGCCGGCCGGCTACCATGTTGTGACGTCACCCAACCACCATCTCGCCAGTCATGGCAGATGTAGTGGGCCTTTAACCCGATGACCTTTGACCTTGAAAACTCAAAAAATCTTAAAAATTCAGGATCTCCAAAAATATATATAAAAAAGGTTTAAAATATTTATTAAAATTTAATTAAAATATTTTTAATGTATTAAATAACTTATTAAAAATGTTATTTAAAACTTGTATTATTAAAATTTCGGATGTTTGTGCTTAGAGGGGACGGGCGAGCGGGAGCTGACTGGCTGCCATATTCTAACATCACCCGACCGCCATGTTGGATATCGGTAACCTTGACTTTGACCGTGGCCCCATTACCACGACCTTGGTTGACCTTAAACCCAAAATTTCGCTCCAAAAAAAATTATAAAAACGACTAAGAATTATTTTTAAAATATTAAAAAAAATTGTTTGTATTTATTAAAACATTTTATAAAAACTTACGTTTCGAACTTTTCTGTATAGAAGGGGTGGGGGACTGAAGCCGACCAGCCACCATGTTATTACGTCACCCACCCACCATATTGAATCCAAATGACCTTGAACTTGATTCATTAAAAAATGTCCTTATGCAACTGGAAATAGTTTAACAGAAATGGCTAGTGAGCTATATAAACTAATGTTGGCAGGGAAATACCTAAAGTAGCTGAAAATGAAAATCCACGTGTGTTTCCTTTCTATTTTTTTCTTTCCAGTTTTCATTGGTTTGCCTCAACGACAGTGTCAACATGTATAATCGTTTACACTCCCTTCTCATATTATTCCATCGTATTTTGATGTCCTCTTGCTGTCCAGTAATTTCAGGCTACGCAGTGCACTCGTTTGTTCTTAATTCAAGTTCCTCAGCCCGATCAAATATTGTAGTATTTATTTACCTTTTGTCTCCACTTTTTTTTTTTTAAGCCATAAGATTACCCCTGCTGAAGAAATTCTGATAATCCAGTACCTTCACTAAGGAGAATTCTTACTACGAACGTCCCTGCAGTCACAAGTTAAAATCTTTGCACATTTTGGCAGAGAATATGGGGTCTTCCGTCGCGATATGTCTCTGACATTTCAAGGTGTGACATTCCTTCGGTCTGGTGTGGTCTCGCGCATGTAGTGGCGGTAGGGATAGAACTACTTCGAACTCCTTTGATGTCTTCAAAAGGATATCTTAACTCCCACTGATGCAATATGCTGGCTTTTGTATATACACTATCTACCACAATGTAATTGAGCACCTGTCTACAAGGTTTTCTCGGTGGTTGTCCCCTGTTAGAATCTCGTAGGGCAACCTCTTGCGGCTATAACAGCAGCCACCCTGTCTGGCATGCTCTCTACGAGTGTTTGCAGGGCATCCACGGGGGGGATTCGTCGCCATTCCTCTTGCAACCATTCCATGAGTTGAGCAATGGATTTTGACCGTGCCTAACTAGCAGTCACCCGGCGATCCAATTCGTCCCAAATATGTTCTATAGGGTTGAGGTCAGGGCTCTGGGTGGGCCGGTCCAATCGGCGAACATTGTTGTCGGCGTACGACTGCACAGTAGCCCTTGAAACATGGCACCTGGCATTGTCATCCTGGAAGTAACACGGGTCCATTCCGTAAAAACGCCACAATGTTGGGAGCATTTCATTATCCAGAATGTTACAATAGGCCCCTGTGTTCAAGCTACCACGGATAAACACCAGCGGTCCTACGCCGAAGGCCGTGAAACACAAGTCAACTGACGTACTGACTTACCTATCTTCACGGGTGCCCAATCAATTTCTGGTATATTGTGTAACTACCTATTCTATATCTGAAGTCAAATGTTATCCACATTTTGGAGATAACTTTTTATAACTCTGTTAAACTACCAAGTTGCAAAATGAAGTAAAATAGCATGAAAATTATAAAAATAAACATACAAAGTATGTAAATTAACATGACAGTATTGTAAAAGAACATATGCTGACGGTAAAAATCCTTAGTAAAACAGTAGAAAAGTACAGAAATTGTGTAGTTACAAGTACAGTGAATCTGCGATTTCAATTTTGTGATTGAGAAAATACACCATGTACAGTGGTGAAAT
This sequence comes from Dryococelus australis, assembly GCA_029891345.1. Classification (NCBI taxonomy): domain Eukaryota; kingdom Metazoa; phylum Arthropoda; class Insecta; order Phasmatodea; family Phasmatidae; genus Dryococelus; species Dryococelus australis. The sequence goes on from CM057006.1 coordinate 42,750,652, forward strand.
TACGATTGCGATATGTGTAAATTTACTTGTCGCGTAGAGAAAATACAAGAATGTTGCAGTTTATTTGGTCCTACATAGTAATAGTAATTTTACACCATTCTGTGTAAATTTAGTTGTACAAAATATATGTTGTTATACTAATTTGTAGGATAAATTTACTTGGACTTAGAATAAAAAAACATTCACAGATGTAGGTGTAAAATTACACTGATGTTAGTGGAGACACTGCTGCCACATACATTTAGTGTAAAATTACACAGGTTTTTTTTACAGTGTAAGCTGGAATGGTAACCTTCATTGATCATAGCATATGTTTACATTCTTTGTTTTATTCATAGACATAACAGCTACGGCGGAAGGATACATCGTGTCCTTACAAGTATGTCTTGAAACAGAACTTTCAAAAGAGCTATACCACAATTTTTTTTTTGAGCAGCAAAATTTCGCTTTCGGAAGCACCAACAAAATGGTATTTGTAATAACTTCTTTTTTTTTCCTGTTCTGCGTGTCGAGACGGGCGTATTTGTGATCAACACCGCTGACTGGCACGGTACAATCTAGCTTAGCGGTTCTTGCTGGAGTTTCTGCTGTCCGTGAATGTTACTCCTGACTTCTCATTACTCGCGGTAATGGCTGCATTAAGGGCGAAACTGAGGCCTCGCCCGACTCCACCCCCCTCCCCCTTCCGTCTGACGCTGCGGTCTGTAGGCTGCCTTCCCGACAATGATGTTGCTCCGGCGACATCCCCGCCCCCCACCGCCAAACGCACACAATGATAATTATTTGGTTAATTAAGTCGCAGATATCGCTTAGAGGGCAACAGCAGTCTCCGCGGGTAAGGCGCGAGTTGTCTTGTACTTAACCCCGCCGCACAATGAGTGTTCGCGACTTGGGTCCCGGGCGGGGGGGGGGGGGGGTAGTATTCATCGCAAGCAAGGCGTTCCTATTTGGCATCGGCGGTGGACGGCGAGGATGTTGGCTCCAGCAGCGATCTAGAAATTCATTTAAGGTTTGCTTGAGGAGTGGCGCATTGTGCATTACGTTCGTAATGATTTATACACGTGCTAACTAAAGAAGCAATTTTGTGTACGATTTGAGTTGTCAATTTCACTGAATTTCTGTCAAGCGGTTTGCGATTCTTTTTTTTTTTTTTCTACAGATAACTTTTTTTTTTTTTCGTAGTTAAATTACACGTACGTTGTAATTTTTTTCTTTTCCGAAAAATTTTTCGTATCCAAGTAGTATGTTTGTAAGCAGAATTTCGTTGCATCTTGATTTACTGCTGCGTTGATATCGACTGCAGTGTTTGATGGGCAATGCGGTTGGCTTCGCAAGACGACAAAGTCTGTAATCGCGTATTTTCCCAGCAACTTCAACGGGAAGATGCGTCAGCACGTACCTGGCAAGGGTGTGTATCACTGGTTTTTCCCTTCGTCTTTTGTGGCCGCCCCCATGACCGTGGTTACGGCCAGCTCACGGAATCGGAGGTTTCATTCATGAGAAGCGATAAGTGCGACACTGGAAAGTTTTATAAACTTTCAGGAGACTGTGGACACCCTACAGTGTTATTTTTTGACGTGAATATCTTTAAATTTGCAACCATACTGGGAGGCAATCCAGAAAAACCTATGGTAACGAAATCGGGGGATACAGTTTGGCATGGCAGCTCGGAATCTATCGCCTACAATCAAAATTCAATTACACCACTCAATTTCCAACGGATCAAAGCATATGTTACGTTGAGTGAGGACTGTGAAGCATCGCGGGATTGTGGGGGGGGGGGGGGGGGCAATTTTGAGTTCGTTTCGTTGCGTCTCATAACAACTTCCGCGTAGTATAACTTTTGACTAGGAGAAGCTACGACTCTCGTTTGAGTTCCAATCGACAGCTCTCGTCAAGAGCAATCGATTGCGCGTATAAAAAGATTTGTGCGGCGTGGTTCTGGTGGAATTGCATGAGATTAATGTAAAAAAATTAAGAAAACAACACTATTTCGGCCTATACTCGTAAAAAAAAGCCAAGTCGAAAATCAGAAATCTTATATGGTTCGAAACAGCATCTCAAAAGCAACCCCGTGATACCCATAAAAACCCCATATGATCGAGTGAAGCGGCGCCGGGAACGTAAAATAAACATCAAGGCGTCCGAGCGCGTCAACGTAGACGTATTCACGCAAAACAAACGGTCTTGCCCCCAACACAGCCAAACCCAATTTTTTATTTTAGTATAGACTACAGCGAAGTTCATTGCAGTCCTCCGTAAGAGTTTGCAGGTACGTAGAATACTTTAAAATATAGCAGTTCGAAAATGCTTTTTGACTATGTTTGTGAATTTCAAAATAGTGTTTGCATGATACGAAATTTTTAAAAGTTGTATTTAGAACTGGTCTCAGTATTCTGAAGTAACAATTTTTGCGACGTGTGAATACTAACAACTGTAAGAAAGCTTATGTTTTCTGCACTATTCTACACCTCACAAGTTTTTTTTGCCCGGGAATTAAAGATTTTTTTGGTACTGTCCAAAGAAGAAAAAGTTTTTATGAGAACGTTTCCCAGCGATGCTGATACATAATTAAATTAATATGAGTTTTAACCAATCGGATATTTAATTTGTCTCGTAACTGAGGAAATTAAAACTGCAATGTTGGCCTCACCCTATACATATATCAGGCATTTGAGGTAAATACGATTTCTAGGCAAAGCTGTGTTTTTATCTGAATGTTAAACGCTTCACTTTCCCCGAGTGTTTCTTACCCCCTACCTGTCTGGTTTGAATTACCCGAGCTGTCGAGCACCGCGAAAATCTCTCGTACTCGCTCACTCAGTCACTCACTCATGCTAGGCCACTCACTCGCATGCTAAGTCACTCACTCGCGTACTCAGTCACTCGCATTCTCATTCTGTAACTCGATCACTGGCTTGCTCATTCCGTCACGCGATCACTGGCTTCCTGGGTCACTCGATCACGTGCTTGCTGAGTTGTTCAATCACAGGCCTGATCAGTCACTCGCTTTGTCAGTTAACCAGTCACTTAATCACTAGCACGTTAGACTATAAAGAATTTTATTATATTAGGAGGCAATTTTTCTCTTAGTATTTCCCGTAATTAATGCGCGCGTCAGAACCGCTGACGTCGGTGCAACTTCACACAACCCCCTCCCCCCCCTTCATCCCTTCCTCTTGAGCAATGTCCGGCTACACCATTGTAAACAGCATATTCGCGTGTTCACCGTCACCAGAGCGCAGCACCATAGCGATGTAAATGGCGCCAGACACCAATACCGGACAGCTTAAATATTTATGCGAGAAAGTTCAGCGATGTTGTCGCCTCCAGCCACCAGATAGCAGCACTTATGTTTAATAACACTTGCCATCGATATTAATGATGCAATACCAACATAGTGGATATGAAGACAATTCGTTTTCTGTATGGGTAGTTTATCTAACCATGGCGAAAAAACCAAGGAACGAAAACTAATTCGTAATATGTCAAATACTTTAAAATAGAAAATAGTTATTATAGGCTCTTCACTGTAAAGTGAGCACTTTTGAGGCCATAGTTACTTTTTCCTTTCAACCATTTTGTTATCCTTTAACCACGTTTTAAATAAATATGTTATCATTAAAATAATGCTTATAGTGTGTATAATCCATCCCTACTCGGAAGTTAACGTCTAAGGTTAAATAAAATATATTTATTGACTATTATTCAAAATGAGAGGGTTTTCAAAAGTGCTCTCTTTACCGTGAATATACTTTTAACAAATGATAATAGCGTATGTATTTTGAATATTTCTGAAAATATAATAATGGTAACACCTCTTGCCGCAAGGGTACTTTTCGCACTTTCGCCTACACTATTGGTAGGCCTATATAGCTGTATGGTATAAAGTTTATGGTGTACTTCCTATGGTCGCGGGCATGCTCGTATGCCTTCTGACCCCTGGGTGAGATAGTGCGAAGGTGAACCAAGTCCTGCCATATGAGCGCGCCAGTGCGAAGGACCATGTGAAGATAGTCCCCCGTCCCTCACCCCTCGGGGTCGTACCCAGCCTCACTAAGCCCACATCTGCTCGCCCCCCCCGGGGGGGGGGGGGTGCGAAGGATCTCCTGCGGTCCAGCGCGAGGGGGTGCAGGTTTTTGCGAAGCAGGGTGTGGGGGTGGCTGCGGTGGTTCGTTCGCGTCTCTGTACCACAACGCGCGCGCGGGGGTATAAGCGGGCGGGCCATGCATAAATGAGCCGAATTAAGCGGGCGCCAAGGCCGGCTTAATTAAGCAGCCCCCCCCCCCTGCTTTCCACCCTTCCGACCATAAACATGGCGGCTGCAGCGTCTCGCCGCCACCCGGTGTCCTTCGTCGGCAGGACGTGTCATCCGGGGATATTGCATTTTAGCGCCGACGCTCTGTAGAGCAACTGACGCTCACTTGCTTATAGACTGTTCACAGTAAAGTGAGCACTTTTGAATGACTCTCATATGGAATAAAATTCAATAAATATATATTTCAGTTAACTCTTAGACGTTAATTTCCGAGTGTTGTGGAATATGCACACTCTATTTATTACTTACGTGGCAGTATTTATTTTAAAAGGTGTTTTAACGTTAAAAAATGGCTGAAAGGAAAAAGTAACTAAGGTCTCAAAAGCGCTCACTTTACCGTGAACAGCCTATAGTCGGGCGGGCGTGGCTCATCCCCTTCACTCGCTAAGGTTACCAACTTTTTTCGGGTTTGCCATGAGGCATACTTCTGACAACACACGTGACCCACAAAGTGATTTATAAAATTGTTACCAAAAACAACAGTTTTAAAAAACTAGGTATCGGTAATGCTCAAAAGTCATAATTTTGCATCGGTTAACATTTTCTCTGGTGATACAAGACCAAATATCACGTGCAACTATAGTAATAATTCGGTGTGTTTTGAACTTCTGAATTAATCGGCTGGAATACAAGACCACACACTCGAAGAAATGATGCCGTGCACATTTCGGTAATGCGCGTGTTGAGGAATGCCAACTGTCGGCGTCAGTGTAACTATATGTGGCCATTGTGTCAGAGCATTGAAGAAAACGTACTAGTAATCACTGGAGTGCTGACACTGTGTTTGTTAACATTCAGAGTATTTCGGAAGTCTGAGATATAGGATATACGACGTTGCCATCCTGCGTCCATACGGATAAATCTTTGACTCCCAGGATACGGGAAACTCCGTACGATACGGGACTGTTGGCTACCCTATCATCTGTCACTCTGAGGAATTATTTGCAAATTTACGATATCAGTGTGTACGTGCTGTATAGTGAGAAAGCGCTAATGGCAAATTATTTTCCCATATACTTACGGTTATGTTCTTAGGTTCGCTCCCGAAAAAATCATATGCGTAGAGAAGTTCTTACTTTCATTTATTAGTGACGCTTGACATTCCTATAATTTATAGCTTGATATGTGATAATATTTTAGTACAATTTATAGGTAAAAATTATAACGTATGATATTTCATGGTGGTATTCACTATTATGGTTTTTCCAAGATATTTTTTTTTTTTTACAGTTTTCGTATCAAGTTATTACTGGCATACGTATTTTAATGTACAACATTACGTGTTATGAATTAATTAAATTTAATAGTAGTCTTTTTTATGTTTATGATATAAGTTAATGAGCATCTGTTGTTTCAAGTTTTAAATATGTTTAACAGGTTTTGTTTATTTCGAAGTGTAATTTTGTGCAGTTTTCGTGGTTGTATTTTTATCTAAATTGATTTCTGTTTATCATTTTAAGAAATTGGCAGCACTGACAGTAAGTAGTTTTTTTAATTATGCATTTTTGAACTCAGCTCTGAGTTAAGCCCTCTATTGGCCAGGTTTCATCTAACTTTCCATTGTTTTAATTAATGTTTTACATGTAGCTGGAAGAAAATCTTGCTTAGTTTACTCGGGTGCCAAAATGGTTTTTATGGCTGCAGCAATGTTCGTGGAGCGAAAGAAGAGGGCCACATCGTATATTTCATTAAAACTTGGCTAACTGCAAAATTATGTATTTCGGCCCACAGAAGACTTGGTACCCAGGGCTGGTACCTACCTCAAGACTCCGAGCTGGTTTGATGTATTCCGGCTACAGACCTGATGTTTCTACACAGTTATAATGTTTATTTTATGTTGCCAAGAAAGTATTCCTGCTGGTTTCGACCTGATTTTGTTAACTATAAAACATTTTATAATTATTCTCTGGTGACGTCTAACAAGCTATAAAAACTTTTCTCCGTCATTTGCCTACACATTTCTCAATGCCAAGAGTAATCATGTTCTACCGATAATAAACTGAGCTAACCAAATTTTCTTTATTATTTCGTTTCAATTAAAGTGTGAGAGAACTTGTTTTGACGACACTATAAAGTAAAATTATTTACTACGGAGCCAGTCTGCCATACTTTTTTAGTTAATTTATTTTTTAATTCAGATCTTTAATTTATTGAAAAGCTGCACATTTTGTCATAATTCTAAACTTGATGAAATATTTTAATACCTGTTCTACGTGATTTTGATCATCAATGAATGTTGCTCCACCAGATGTGTAGTGTTATTTTTTTTTTTTTGTAGTTTTGGCTGGAGTTGGAAACTTATTACAAGGGTACTTTTTTTAGTGTCTTCTTGTTAAGAGTATTTTTTCACTTGCAAGTGTTGGAAAAGTCCGGCCCATAGCACGTACGTTTAAGTGCAACACAATCATGGGGCATCAAATATTGGTAGAGAAACACGTTCAAAAAGTTCGCCAGTGTCGCCAGAAACGTCGGGGGTCTCAAAAAGTTTACAAAATCTACCACTACAATTTAGGAAGTGTATCAGAAATTATTTTACAGTTCGCCATTAATTGAACATTTATAAAATTAACAGAAGCAGTCCTCTCTCAAATGTTATACATTTTAATGCAAATACTTAAGTGGTATACTTAGAGTAATACTGCATGGCACTAAGAGTATGATGATAACATTTTTGGGAACTGAAATTTGTACCCTCTTTCTGTACCAAAACGATTGAGCAGTGTTAGTGTAACACATGTATGTTTCTAAAATCGTTGATAGACTCATTATAAAAACTTATTCTCTCACTTAGGCACACTCATGACTGGGTATTTTTGTACAGTTCGTGAGTAGTAGGGGCGGGCGGGTCCTAGGCCCCTTTTGATTAATTGAAAGGGTTAAATTTAATGCAATGGTTAAATTTTACTGAAGGGGTTAGTCAAAAAGGGTTAATAAAATGGTTAATAGTTAATCGGATATTGTTTTCTTGTTTCTCCTTTCTTTATTTTTGATTTGGGGGTAGCAGGAGCTCTGGCATGTCCTCACCCTTGGAGTTCTGGCAGTCGATAAACCAGAGTAATGGGTTGCAATGTGTTATATAGGTGTTGAGTTGAGTGCAAGAGTGGGTTAAGGCTCTTTTTTCCTTCATTTTATCTAATTTTGAGGTATTTGGAGGGATATTGGTAGTAGATAGGCGATTTTTACGAATATATTTAACACACAAGAGAGATGGTGGTGGGAAACAGGCGACTCTGAACGATGCGATTAACATGATAAACAATCTGTTTTTCCGAATGCAATTAAAAGTTAGAGAAATTCAAAGTGTTGTACATATGAATAAATTACACACATCAAATCGCAATATTTTAAACGACTACGTAAATAATAAGTGCAATTATGTGAATCTCGAGCTTAGAAATATAATTTACCCGAGAGAGAATTTTAACTACGTGAATATACATCTAATGTCGACAAGTGTAAACTCACTAAACGAAATCCAGCTAGCCAGTATGAAATTACACATGGCAGAGTATTTATGAGCTCTACGTATGAATGAATAACACGAGAGACAAGTACAAGTGTAACGAACAGCTACTGTCTTCAAACGAAATCCAGCTAGTCAGTATGAACAATTAACACAATTCAACATTGAGAATGATATCTTACAGCAAAAAAAACTCTGAATACGATTTAAACCAGGCACAACAGCGTGCGTCTATTCTGATAAGTAAAATATATAACGATAGAAAATATTAGTCCACAAGTTTTGTTTCAAAATATCCAACTTGGGTAGAGCGTAATCCCACATCACTTTATGTATGTAACTGGAAAAATGCACAAACATATTCGAAAACAAAATTATTTTTAAAATAACGGACGTACTATAAATTTCTGTAAATAGAACACACTTGTAAACACAAACTGTATTTTAGGAAGTTTCGTCTACTGAACACAGATATCAATTACTTATCATGAACACAGTATATCAATCCGAAAAGAAAAACAAGTTAAGACACGAAAAAATCTATATTTTCCTGATAAATTGGAAAAATATTCCACACTATAGTTTACGAATACTGTGTACGAGCTGTGCACCCTGGAAAAAATAACATCGCGTAATGATAATCGCGGCTATCACTAGAGGTGGTCGCCGGTCTGTAGTTGAAGTAATCAACGATTGTAAGTTCATCATCCACCAACTGCGTACCTACCCAATGAAGACGAGAGAGAGAGAGAGAGAGAGAGAGAGAGAGCTGTACACATCTGTCTAGCGCAAGCTTCTATCACCAATTGAAGATGGTGGAGACTGGATAGCTGAGGTCACTTTACTCCAGAGCTCCCTACACTCCCTCCCACCCCTATGCTCCCACTCCTAGTCGGACTGCTACCTTGGGCTGTTCATGATTGTCAATTTTTTCAGCACTAAGTTAAGATGGCACCAAATGACTAGTTGCGTTTATAGATTGGGAGCTGCCTGCTCATAGTCACCCTATCCTCCACCCCTCAGAGCCAGTCCGACTCCACAATGCCAGTCACCCTGCACTCCTCCCTACCAAGCCATGTCTGCGGGGTCCTGGAGGTCATTCACCCATTAGCCTGCGATTTTTATTTTTCGACACTAAGGCAAAATGGTGGCGACTGGATACAGGGGTGCAGATGGCTCCTGAGATCCCACCACCTCCACCCCTCACCAGACCGTGTGTATTTTCCCGAGACGAAGATTTTCCCCGAGACGAAGGCTGTATGCCTGCCTAACTGACTCCCTCCCCCAGGACAGACCTTGGCAGTTTGCTTTCCTAGGGTATAACAAAACTGAAATGCATTCTGCGGGGTTTTTTTTGGACTCAGGCCGCCAAACTCTGAAATCTCTGTTTATGTAGTTGGTAGTATTGAAATTTAAGCTTGAAGAAATGGTTACACTCTAAATGCTACGGTTTGTTGAGATATTGGCAAACATTACAAGTATAAGATTTCTAGGTGAGTATAAATTACAATGTTAATAATGTTTAATCGAAAAATTCCATGCTATTCATTTAAGTTTATACATCTATTAAATTGAGCATATTTAGCTTTTTTACGTGCATGAACGTTTTTATTTGATTAATTACGTGTTATGTTCATTATTCTGTGCAAAAATGTTATAGTAATACATATCATAACATGTAACGTACCAACATAACATAGTTATGTATCATAACATACCAACATAACATAGTTATGTATCATAACATACCAACATAACATATTATAACATAACAACATAACATATTGTAGTGTACCAACATAACATATCGCAGCATCTATTACATATTGTCTATTACGTTTAATCCCTTAGAAGGGAGACTAGATTACATCCGCACCTAACTCGAGACTCAAACCCAGCATCTGTATTACAATCATACCTACCCAACACTGAAGGTCAGAAACTAGATTACATTCGCACATGACCTAACCCAGACTCGTGCCCAGTTTATATCAACCAAGCTTCATCACGGATGGTATATTATATTGTTAGTTATGGAAATACAGTTAGGGGTCTCGCTTCCAGAACTTTTCCTCTGGGCTTTCTTTTTCAGTACATCAGTATTTCGTGTTAGTAAGAACATAGTTGGTTTTTAATAGAACTCATAGACTTTTAATTCATTACAACATACTTTTAATAGAAAATGCAAGAATCTTTCTTTGTTATGAAAATTTATTTATTTTCCTCACACACACACACACACACACACACACTCTCTGTCGAGAAAATATGTTTCTTACTAAAACAAGTTCACTCTAAATAAGGAATAGGCTAAATAAACGAAAAAAATTAATTTTAAAACATTTAATTTATGTACAAAATTAGGAAACTATAGGATGTTACAAAACATAGAACATATTAGACAATTGTTTCAAAATATATACAAATACAGAATGATCCAAAATTTTATGTACATCATTTTAACACAACCAAGTACAGGAGGTTACAAAAATCATAGCACCAGTAAGGATAGGTGACTTCACAAACACAGATACCAAAAATTTTAATACTGGTTGTATGTTATAGGGTATTTGTAAGTTTCTTATTCCTCAAAATCATTCCCGAAAATATATTTTATTCCTCAAATAAGTTTGTTTAGTACTCAAATAAGGCTTTTTTATTCCACAAACCATACTTTATTCCTCAAATAAGTTGGTCTAGTACTCAAATAAGGTTTTTTTATTCCTCAAATAGGACTGTTTATTCCACAAACCTAATTAACACTCCAAGCAAATTCAAACGACCTAATTACTTTGCAGGAGACATAATATTTCAAATTGAAACATATTCTTATCACACGATATTTACTTGAAATAATTAATTTTTTTGGTTAATTAATAGGGTTAACTAAAATTAATTATAATTCGTCTCGGGTGTTTGCTGATATTACTTCATTCGATGTAATCTCGTTCCTTAAGTGTTGTTATAATGAAAGACATCTCTTTTATTCTGTAATATTAATTGTGTTTTTTAAACTGCATTAAATATCTAAGTTTACTAACAAGTTCACTCGGATCTTCGGGAAATATGTAACAAGTGTTGTTGACGCCTTCTGCTTTTTTCACAGCATTTGTTGAAAGAATGTCATGAACAGTATCACTGACATCCTCGCTGCTGTCTTCACCTGATGTTTCATCTTAAATATCGACTTTACTTTACTTAAAATGACTAGGTGCATCGTCACCGACACTGGTCTTCGCAGCTGGTTGTGGTAGGTTATGTCGAAAATAGTTACATTCATGTGCTATTTTATGTTTCATACAATCCGATTCTATGTCATTTCTTGTAATTACGTTGTTTCCCTCTCCTTCTGATATATTATGTAGTTTAGACGGTACATTTACTTTCTGAGGAGGAAGATTTTTTTTTTTGTCATGACGATTCAAGTTATCCGTTTGTTCGAACTGGCGAAAACAGTATTTGCATTTAAGAATTGTACGAGATGAATTTTTCAAACATTCGATCCTCTCATGTCTGGACATTGCAGGCGAAAGTGTAAATATTCCCGCAGTATTTGCAGCGTAGTTTATTCGACGATGTCTCCATTTTCATCGATATAGATAAAATGAATAAACTTCAGTGTGAGGAGGATGGACAACTAACTTGTTTCTATATTAATGTACTGTTTTTAAACAGTATCAGGTTTCATAAATGATGATAAAATATCTTCTGTCCTGATATGTGTATCTTAATTGCAGGGATATGCATACTAATTCACCATGTGATTAAATCTACGAATGTTAGATGGAAGAGTCTTTACTTGGTATTCGATTAAAATTAATAAATAATAATTTAATTTCAGGAATGTAGAAGGGAGAGATGGGTTTAGAAGTATTTTGTAGGAAATTTTTAAAAACTTTAACTTCCTACTAACGCAATTGTTAAGAAAACAATCTGTTGAGTAAACCATTTTGAGCTGTGATTTTCTTAACGGTCTTCTGTTTTAAACGTGTTTATGTAATACGAATTTCGTTTTTCCCACTAACTTTTGTCTGATAATTCGTTATTTCAATTCCTAAGTTGTAAGGAATAAAGTTATTTGTCTCGGATATTTCTTTACGATGTAAATAATTTGTTGATAGTCGGAATGTATTATCCTAAAAAATGGGTTATGCGATTACAAAATTGCCGCCGTTTTCCTTTAAATTTTGCTTACATGTATTGAAATATCGTGGAAATTGATATAGTTCTCCTCCGATAGATGTCATTTCTAGCTGGATACATGTTATTTCAGTAATATTGCGTCCATATTTGTTTTCTAGGGAAATCGATTTGTATGTAAGTTCGAATATATACAAATTGTATGGTAGATAGTGTATCTAAAAATATATATTGGGAAGCTTTTGAAATGAAACTTTGTTTATAAGTAAATTTTAGTGTCATTAACATGTCTACATGTTAAATACGTATTTCTTCTCTGCTATACACATATATTTAAAAACAGATTGGAAGTTTGAATATGTATGTATGTGTCGTGTCTTCCATCACAATATTTGGAACTTAGGTAAATGGAATGATACATGTTTGAATAACGGCGATCTTTCAATGTGGAAAAAAAAAAAAAAAACTAGCGAGTGATAATATCTCTTGTACGAAAAATATACTTAGTGTCTTGGAAATACTTTAATAGGTTTGCTGGAAACAGGATGAAGTTTATTGGATTAAAATTCATTTCTTGGATTAAGATATAAAATATGTTGGAATTTTTTTCTGGGGACTAAGATTTCGGGTAATATTTAGCTTCAGGGATATAAATTTCGATCAGCAGGACTTGTGAAATTTTATTTTGCTGCAAATAAGACGGGTTAACACATGCGGAAGAGTCCAAACTTCGCTGCATGAGGGGAGGGAGTCAGTTGGGCAGGCAAACAGTCTTCGTCTTGGGAAAAGACACATGCTCTGATGAGGGCTGTTGGAGGGAGGGGGTGGGGTGTAAGGACCTCGGGAGCCATCTGCACCCTTGTATCCAGTCGCTGCCATCTTGACTCAGTTGCGAAAAATGACAATCACAATCAGCCCGCGTGAATAACACCCAGGACCTCGCAGACATGGCTTGGTTGGGGAGGGAGGTGTAGAGGGTGGCTGGCATTGTGGAGTGGGGCCGGTTCTGAGGGGTGCAGGGTAGGTGTGGGAGGGTAGGGGGTGGTAGGCAGGGTCCTCCTGATGTGAAAGCAAGTAGGCAGTTGACACGATGTTGCCTTAGTGCTGAAAAAATGGACAATTGCAGGCAGCCTGGGGTAGCTGTCAGGCGAAAGAGGGAGGGGCAAAAAGGAGCTCTGGAGCGAAGTGACCTCAAGTATCCAGTCTCCGCTATCTTAAGTTGGTGATAGAATCTTGGAGGAGACAGATGTGTGTAGCTCTCTCTCTCTCTCTCGTCATCATCGGGCGGGTAGGCAGTTGGCGGACGACGATGCCATGATCGGGGCTTGCTTCAACTACGGACCGGCGACCATTTCTAGTGATAGCCACGTTTAACGTTTTATAATGTAAGTGTTTTAATATAAAATTATTTATCGGAAAATATAAATTTTCGTGTGTTGAGTCAACATTGTAATAAGTTTTTCAATTTCTGTGTTTGGCAGACAAAAATACCGTTCGCGTATACAAATGTGTTCTATTTACGAAAATTTGTAGTATGTCTGTTATTTAAAAAATAATTTTGTCTTCGAGGATGTTTGTGAATTTTTTCCATTACATATGTAAAGTGATGTGGGATTATACTCTAGTTTCAAAATAACCAACTTACATAATCATTTGGAGTAATATTTTATATCGTTATATATTTTGCTTATCAGAATAGAAGCACGCTATTTTGTCTGGTTTAAATCATATTCAGATTTTTTTTTTTGCCGTAAGATAACATTCACCAGGCTGGATTGTGTAAGGCATGTGTAATTTGTACATATAAACTTGTTAATGTGTTATTTATTCATACTGGCTAACTGGATTTCGTTTAAAGACAGTAGTTGTTGATTATATTTGTCTCTCATGATAGTCATTCATACGTAGAACTCATTACTTATTTCGTTTAAAGACTCTGCCTTGTGTAATTTCATACTAGCTAGCTGGATTTCGGTTAGTGAGTTTGCACTTGTCAACACAAGATGTTCAAATTCTCTCGTGTAAATTGTATTTCTAAGCTCGAGACTCATGTTATATTTAAGATTTACGTAATTTCACTTATTATTCATGTAGTCGTTTGAAATTTGCGATTCGATGCGTACAATTTATTCATAACTAGATCACTCTGATTTTTCGCTAACGTTTAATTGCATTCGGAAAACAGATTGCTTAATACATAAATCACATATTTCCATGTTGCCACCGTCTACGATCAATATCCCCCAAAAACATACAATTTACACTTTGGTCACTCTTAGAAATCGTTTAAACACTCTAAAATTCTCTCGCGTGTAATATATTCGTAAAAATCGCCTGTCTAGCCCCAACATCCCTACAAACTCCTCAAAATCAGAAAAATTATACAAATTTAGCCTTAGCCCACTCTGGCACTAAAGTCTACACCTATATAAGACATTGCAACCCACTAATCTAGTCTGCGCCTCCAGAAACCACACCGTCAACATCGTGCAGAGCTCCTGCTACCCCCACCCAAAAATAAATAAATAAATAAATACAATTTGAAAAATTAATCCGATTAAAAGGTAACCTTTTTTGATTAACCCTTTCAATTAAATTCAACCCTTTCAATTTCTTATTGGCCCTTTCAATCGATTTAATTAACCCTTTGATGTCAATTTAACCATTTCAATTAATCAAAAGTGATGTTAGCACCATCGAGCCCCTACTACTATCGTGAAAGCGTATACAAATGGGTTGGAAGATAAAACTACGGATATAGAAAGTATCCAACTATCTTGACTCTGAGAAATTATTTGCAAACGTACGCACAACGAGAAACAGTGACTGGTAAAGTTTTCATCCCATTCATCAGTGGTAGCGTTTCTAAATTCTATCAGAAAAGAGTCCAATGTGTAGGGATTTGCCCATTTTGCATAGTAGCGACTCTGAAGTTCCCTACATTATCATCCCGATATTGGCTATTATTTCCATACAATGCATGTGTTAAAATCTTCTATTACATCGTTGGCAGTTGTCTAGATATCTTTCTAATAGTGTGGGAAAAACTACGTGGAATATTTTTCTCATCGTGTTTTTTTGCCTTCAAATTATTAGGTTGAGCGTCTATAAAAAGTGGCCTAAGCGACGTGTTCTTTAGTTTTATTGTTTAAAACATAATGTTTTTATCGTTTAATTTTTTTTTTCGGGATATTAATAAATTCGAATTTATCTACATTCCCAACAAGACATTCATAAGTGATATGCAAATGTAGATTGTACTGTTTTCACAAGAACTGTATGACTGTAAGAACGATCGTGTCACGAACTTAACACGCCTACGGAAATGTTAGAACTGCGCAAGCCATGAAGTATAGTTATGAAGTTTGTTTATGTACATGGTGTTTTTAATACCTATTGTAGTATTTCGCCTCCTTGGCTTTATTTTAATTTTATCTTGTCTAATGCAGTGAGTGATAGACAGCCTATAATCTGCATGTAACGATACGTTATAAATTACAATACCAAATGGTTCTCTCTTAATGCGGCAAGGTGGTATGTTATTTTGTTTGAACCTAATATTTTTGTGAGTATATAAACAAAACATACAAAATTATGAGTGTGGAATCGTAGAATATTTGTACTTCCTCACAAGTATCATCGTTACGACGAGTGAATACTGTATATACGTGTACCTAACAGCAGTCCAGAATAGTTTTATGTAGTTTATGACAATCTTTTCAAGAGATTGAAGTTAACTTTCGTTAAGACGGTGAATGCAAAGACATTATTGGATATCTTATTCCAAAAACTTTGTACGTAGTGTTGCGTGCGCCTAGTCAGCCGTAACACTGATTACTGCTTTTATTTATAGCTGGGTAAACGGAACTCTAAGTCTGGCGCCTACACCAAGCCTGGCTGACATAAGGCCACCAACTAGTTCCAGCTTAAATTCTACAGAAAAACACTTACTAAGTCTCACTTCCCCTTAGCTCACTCCAACTCAGCTCTTCTCTTTAATTCCAAAATATCACTGGGTTTAATTACGGGTGACCTAATAGAACTAGAAATAGGAACACAGCGAATTCTAAACAACAATTTATTGAATACTGTTACTTTTCGCAGTTGATAGATATACAAACAAGAATTAATTACTGACGCTCCGTTGTCCTCCTATATTTAAATTAACCATTAATTATATTATTTTTCAAACCGTGTAGCTTCCCTGTCGATGCAACCTTGCACCCTACGGAATGTACACCTACCACTGACAGTTCAGAATCGAAGGAAGTTCCTCCGTGTGCTCCTGATCTAGAGCAGTGGAGATGTGGTGCTGCGAGTACGTCTCCAGACGTGGGAAGACTGCGGTCTGGACTGGAATCTGGACCAGCGACGCCTCGCGTCTGTAGCACCTCCGAGTACGTCTTCGTGGTCGGCTTCACACACGCCAACAAATGGCCGAAGCGTCTGAGAGTGGGCCGTAGAGAGTGTGGGGGTGAGCGAGCGTCCAGCGGCGCTATTTATGCTGCGTCCTCTGACGTAGGTCGGACTGTTGCCATGACAATTCTCCTCAGCTCCTCTCTCCAGGGGGCGTAATCTCGAGATCGTTCGAGTGCAGTCAGTATACGAAACGTCTCGCACAGTCCGCAACGTATACGAGACAATTGTTGTAAGCTCCAACCCCTGGAACTCGCATACGTTTTCAGTGTGCGAGGGGAGTGCCAGGCAAGCGTATACGAGTGACATTTTGTCATGTTGGTTAACCTGCGGCGAGACGGGAACAAATATTAGCGGAACTCAACCAATCAGAAGCGTCACGTGTATCGCGCGCGTTTGTTTATGTACATTGTACGCGGTTGAATAAGCAAATGGCTAAAATTACCTAAATAATCAACGAGCAGAAGTTTATTCTTCTCGAATTCATAGAACATTACGTAATTGAATATATGGTGTTGTGACTTCATCTATGATGTTTACAGAGAATGAATTGTGAAAATAAAATCTCGTGTTGTCCTTACTTAACCTCTACGTACGTTGGAAATACCAACGAGATTAGGAGGTTATTGTCTTTGTTAGTGGCATGACTTGATGCAATATCTATATTCCTTACAGCTAATAGTATGGAGATTAAATGTTATACGGAACAGCAGATTAGTTTTTTGTCTTTCAAATAGTTTACGGTGCAGGAATTGGTCAGTAAAATTCTTCCCTGTGGAAATTACATACAATTTAATTAAGAGAACACAGTTGTGTATCATACATTGCCATAATGTTTACATTGCATTATAAATAATGAAATGTGAATGTATATGATAAGTTGCCCATCGTTTGGAGAGTAATAGCAGCTACATGGCACTTTGCTAGACGTCGTGTTTGAGTAAGAACAACTGTGGTGAAATCCATAGATACTTTTAGTGTAATAATACTGCAGACGTAGATTAAAGGTATCAGTTATTTTGGGTAGTGGGCTGTAGTTTTTGGCTAGTAGTCTGAAGTACTATTGAATTTAATTAATTTACACTGTTAAAAAAAATTGTAGGAAACAAGAAACTTGCCCAAGGCAAACTGACAGCTGACTGGACAGCCAAGGATGCCAGCCGGTTGTGGGAAGAAGTTTCTGTGAAATTGAAAGTTTGTGAAATAATAATAACATATGTTATTTACAGAGTTTCATATGCAACACTGACTAAATAATAACTTATGACGTCTAACCAACCAACTATGAGTCACTGAACAATAATGAACGTCAGTAGTAGGCCTATGTAAATTACACTATTATTCATAACCTCATTTGCACTCTCAACATACATTTTAATTCTTGTCCATTGAACAAGTTCTTAATATGCATACGAGTATACATTCGGCACAGCATGAATGATGTGTAAATTGAATTCACACAGCGTTAACAGTCTTCTTATATCTAATATTTAGTTTGTTTTGATGCGCTACTCGTCTGCGACTCCACATCTCACACGGCGATGATCGAGAGAGTGGCCACTCGCACGGTCGAGACGTATACGATGGCTCTCGTATGGTTCGTTCTTACCGTTTTCGAAAATCGTGCGAGTTACGGCCGCAATTCGAAGACTTCGTATACGAGTGCAGTTCGAGCTTAGGCCCCCTGGAGTGTGGCTCGCACACGGCCGATATGGCTAGTGTGCACAATACATTACTTATTCTTTCTGCATGCAACTTGTGGTCCCAACAGTAAGGGGAATGTTCATTTGTTATATCTCTACAAATGCAGACACATTTCAGCACTTAGTGCTGTAAGTATTTAACAGAAAATCAACAAAGTATGTCACCCGCTGTTTTGTCACACTGCTGTCTGTCGGTAGGTAAGCGTGGTGCTATTGACTGGGGTCATCTCGCGGGAACGCGGCCTGTGCGCGCTCGGATCTAGCGGAGGTCTTCTCGCGGGAACGTCGCCGTAGCTCATGCAGCTGGCGGCGTGGGTGCAGCGGCCCTGCTCCCGTTACAGCGACATCTTTGATCGCAGTGGGGTCGCGCTAATCGTTAAAGTGTAATGAGGCCGCCATGCGAGCAGGTGTCGCCGCCTGGTGTCGGCTTTTTTGTCCGCCGACAAGACGCAGCTGAGCCGGGCTCAATCGACCGAACGAACCCTTTGTCCTTGCCACGCAGTTGCCGACATCTGGAGTGGACAGCTTCCTCCGCGACAACAGCATGGTGTTGTCGCAAGCGCTGTATTCTATTAAGAGTGGGATTGACCCCCATGTTGTTTGTGAAATAGTTGTTTGCTCGAATACTTGTATCTCGGCAAATAAATGTTCTGCAAATACGACTGTTTGTCAGAAAAGATAAGAAAACAATTGTATCTGCCGATAATTTTTTACCTTTGTCATTAAGTGTATTCTGGGAGAAAAAAATTCGTGAAAATGGTCAACTGTAGCATTTTTAAAGCTTGCCTGTTGCTGTGACCTGTCCTGAGAATGAATCATGTCATGCAAGGAAGGAGTATAGTCGTAACTAGATGGATAAAGCACTCGATGTATAAAACACTACATTTATTACACTCAAAGCATCTATACAATATTTGACATGACTCGCATTCAGAGTTACTCTACAGTTCTCAAGTTTCAGCAACGAGATCTAAAGTTGTACGATTATAGTTAATACCAATAATGTGCTCGTTGACTCAGGAGGAGTCTGAAGGGTTCCACGAGTATCTCTAACGCGTCACGACCTAGGGCACCCTACAGGGATGATAATTACCCAGGCTATTCTCGTCGCCGCCAACGTGCGGACCTCCTCGACGGTGGCGGTGGCTGTAGTCTAAGTCGGACCACGGGCCTGGTGGTCCTCTCTGGGAGTCGCCCTGCAGTCGTCTGGACTCAAGATGGCCGCGAGCCGCCATCGCCCCAGACTTATACAGGGCTGCGCCCGGCCTCAATATCTTCCCTGGCGGGTCTAAACAGCCGGGCTGGCTCGCCGAGGTCACACCATCCTGCGATCCTGCGCGTCGCCTGCCAGGCCTGGCTACTGGTGACCACACCAAAACCCCTGTTTTCACGAAATTCATGCGTCCCCGCACGAGAGTATGGGAGCATCTGTAGAGTGAGAAGGTATTGAGTGAGGCCGGGCCGGAAAAGAGTTGGGCGGCTCAGCGGCGAAGGTTTGGCCCAGGTGGCGTCAATAGAGGGTTGTGAGGTGCCACCGGAGGAGGTCTCTCTGGTATGCGGTAGCCGGCAGGGTTTTAATTTAATAGTGTCCATCGCGCACTTATTTGACTGTTTCCCTTGGGCGCTGTCAGTTGCTAGGTTAGGGATATCGTTTACATTTTAGAGTAATTGAAAGAGAAATCTTGTAATTTCTTGCATTTTTTTTACAGTATTGAAACTGGAGTAATTATAATATACATTTTTTTTTTTTGATATTGAGGAAAAGAGAATTATATCTTATCCCTTAAATGAGAAAGTAGAGAATATTAAACATTTATCTTATGTACTCTGTGCATTGAACCGCACTTAACTTGTGAGTAAGAATTTTTCTTTTTTACACTCAATTGAACATTTTACCTATTTCTATATCTGAAACTTTAATACGTAATTTACTTAAGAATATTATGTAGTTATCCATTGATTATACAGTTATTTGCATGTAGTGAGCTACAGTTACATACATGGTAATTAACCTTACTTCTAAGTTTATTCTTGTCAAAATATGTAAGTACATATTTTATGTATCTATACTGTCTTTGGTTATCCAACCGAACATTGTGGGTATACTTTGATTAGAACTTTAACAGTGAAAATATTAGGTCTTAATACAGTTCCTTGTACTCTAATCATATTTTGTAACGTAGTTATTTGCAATAGGTATTTACAGCAATGTTAACAGTTCGGTGTTAGGCTAAGTTACTAATTTCAAGTAGTATGTGCCGGCACAATAATGTTAAATCACTATGATTTCGTGTAATCGTTGAGTTGGAAGGTAGGTGAGCTCGGCTCCATAAAATATATCTAAGATACCCCATAAAATTACAAAAAGTAACATTCATCGGCGCCGACAGCAGAAGGTATTTGAGAAAATGGACTTTACGTGCAAGTTTTTTTTATTTACACTCCACCATATCGCTTGTTGAAAATGAAGCTAATGACTCTTAAGTACGTGAAACAGGAATTACACTGTGGTGAAAATATTATAATTTGATACAGACACCCTCAACAGGTGCATGGAAGAAAATATTTTCTTATTGTAACAATTATTGACAACGCTAGGTTTGCGGGTAGTTTAAGTTAAACTTTTATTTACAAATATTCACAGGCCTGACATGTCTTAAACTTCTTTAATTTTTAATCTAATGTGACGTTCTCGTCGTGCGGCGATTGCCGCCTGCAATGCTCTCTAGCTCGTAATAAATATTGGAATAAGACTGAAGCAGTCCTGACTTCTGGCGTACTCTACTGTCCATACAGCTAACTCTTACGGTGCAACACTTGTGCTAACTCTTACGTGTGCGACAGCTAAAAGAATGCGCTGTCGGCAGAGTGTGCGAGTTGTTTGCTTTCTTACACTTTGCAACACGTAAAAATTTTTCTATAGACCTGACATGCTGGCTGGGGCACGTGGCTGCTTTTTCTATAGACCTGACATGCTGGCTGGGGCACGTGGCTGCTTTTTCTATAGAACTAACATGCTGGCTGGGGCACGTGGCTGCTTTTATCGTATATTATTAACCTGCACAAATGCCTTGTCACTCTAAAACATGCGCTATCATATCCTGCTGTAGGAAATGACTGTTAACTTTTATTCATTTATTAGCAATAACTTAGACACTTTTTTCTAGCAAAATGGATATCTTAATTAATTTATAATAAAGTAATCATATTGCTACCAATAACGCCACAATAATTTAAGAGCTGGCATACTTAAAGTGCTCATGTCACATAGTAGAAAATACATCTTTAGACATAAATTTTGCTGTCCTGACACATACTGTACCGTTGGAAAGTTTGTGTGTACAATTTTCCATTCTGTGTTAACGGTGTAATTGATTGAATAGAGGTATATGTCTCCTCTCAAGAATAATTGAGTCGCCTCAAAATGGCTACCATTTAGCAAATGAATTGGTAAGATAGCGTGGGCGACTGCAGTTACAGGGCTTTTAATATTGCATACATGCGTGGCTTCAATTATCGTTACCTTATTTATGGTGACCTTACAACCACATGGCACTTGCAATTCAATAGAGCCAATATCTGATATGGGAATTGTCTGACTAAGAGTTTTGTTTATGCATCTTAATACTAGGTTGCCAGCGGGATTAGTAATAACATAATGATGAGGCTGCACTGCCGTAACCTGTTCTTGATCGTTAGCAACACATGTAAATTTGCAAAAAGTGTACAATTTGTCAAGGTTTTGCAATTTAATTGCTTCTTTAAGTTAACTTACCTCACTAGATTCTGTAGAGTGTTTTTTTAGATATAAGATACATACCCTGCAGCTGGTTCTGTTCAGCAGCCACAGCCCTGGTAATGTGAGTAAACATGTCTACAGCTATTATATCGTTTTGCAAGTCAATTGTACAAGATTCATTTTTGTAGAGGTAAGGTGTTTGGTTTCTACGGCCCTGAAAAATGGCCATGTAAACTGAGTACTTTGAAGTGGTAATTGAAGTTTTATCATTACCTGAGTTGGCAAAAATTAGCATTCTGGTGTAGGAACAGAATAAAAACGTTATTATTTTACTAATATGAATACTGAGTTTAAGATTCATCTGATCAACGTTTGATTCTAACTTTATTAATTCTCTCATTAAAAGTGAACTTGATGCAGTTTGTAGCGGTAAAATGTTGTTCTGACATACCTGGATGTATGTGTTCATGCTTATCTCAGTTATGATATTGTTAATTAATTCTAAAATTATTTCATCCATCATCTGACTTTGTACATTTGACATTTAAATTTCTCTTTGTTGAGAATTAAAATTACCTGTTAGTGAATGAAATTGCTTTCAAATAGTATTGATTTTTACCTCGACCTGGTCTTTAATTTCTGCCACAATGTTGGTGGTGAGATTGAGAGCATCAATTGAATCTTTTACGTTATTTTCTATTCCTCTCATTTGTACTGCTAGCATTTTTTCATTAGATAACAAGGCTTTGAAGTGTTGTGTGGTCAAAATGTCACAACACCATGTTGCAAAGTCTCCAAGGAAGGTCAGGGAACATTTATTTCTGTGGGAAGGGATACTTCCAAAAGGAACTGGTTTACAATGTTTACAGAAATGTCATTAAAAATCTCTTTGAGTTTCTCAGCATTCCTGCAGACTCTCGAGTTGCGAGTAGCACAGGCGATGTGGAACCATTCGTCGATGTTAGCCGGTGTCCAGGGTTTCTGCAGAGGCAGCGTAAATATAGGCCATTCACGATAAAGTGAGCACTTTTGAGGCCCTAGTTACTTTTTCTTTCGAGCCATATTTTACCCTTTAAAAGGCTTTTTAAATAAATAATGCCATGTAAGTTATGAATACAGTGTGTATATTCCACTGCACTCTGGAGTTAAAGTCTAAGGCTAAAATGAAATATATTTATTGACTATTATTCCAAATGAGAGGACTTTCAAAAGTGCTCACTTTACCGTGAATAGCCTATAGTAGTGGCACTGTTTCTTCGTACTGAATCTGCGGTGTCAGTTTAGTGAAGTAGACACTGTGGTGTCTCTTGTACAGCGGTTCCGAATGCGCCGGCGCTGCGAAGCCCAGCAAAAGTAGCAGGACACAGTGGACGGCCTGGTACATTACGCTACTAGAATACCCTTGATTCAAAAGCCCTCCTGTAACATAAAGAGGGGCGTTAACGTCTTACCTTGGCGATTTTGACATTCCTTGTATTTACTGTCTCTATTTTATTTACGCCTCTCTTACGTATTTCCACGGAAATCGTGGAGGTACCCAGTACATCGACAATTTGATAAGGCCTTTGGTATTTAAAAGAGAACGCCTTATATCTCGCGTGTGTTTTCACCCAAACGTATCGGCCTATTATTTTATATTGGTGTTGGGAGGCAATCAAATTTACATGCGCTTCCTCATGTATCTGTTTGAGACGTTCACACCAATCATTCGCACGGGGGGATTTAAATGGCTAATGACATGGGAGGGTTGGATTGCTTCGACATCATGTAGAAGGAAGAAAGGGGTGGACTTTGTGCTATGGTTTATGGTCATATTGCAATTAAATAATATGTAAGAGACGTATTCGTCCCAGTGAGAAGGATCGACGCTGGCACAAGAAGTTAAATGTTGAGACAAAATCTTACTTACTTGCTCCGTCAAACCATTGCAAGCTGGATTATACGCCATGACCTGGAGTTTTTTGTTTGTAGTTTTCGCAGTGGTTCTGCCATCATTTCATTACTGAACGACGTTACTCTGTCCATAAGGATGGTTTTCGGGCAACCAAATTCTAAAATAATGCCCTTAACAAAATTAGCACAGGTTAACGCGTCAATGGTTGCTACTGGGTGGGCGACTGCAGAACGGGTGACAAACTCTGACATGACTAGTACATATTTATTTCCCCACGCAGATGTCTGTGATGGGTCTTAAGCATCTAGACTCCTTGACTGGAGAAGAGGTGGGGGCGGTACAGGTGTCATTTATCTATCTGTTTTTGGTTAAGTGCTTTGATGCGCTGGCATGTGGGACAGTTCTTTATATAATCTTTGACATCCATATTCATTGTGTCCCGATAATAAGCTGATTTAATTTTTGAGAGTGTTTTAAACTGACCAAAATGGCCCCCTTCTAAGAGTGCATCGTGGTGGGCTGTGATTATCTCAGTAACGTAGTATTTAGGTACTAATGCCAGTTTACATTCGCCCGTGGGTGTACGTTATCGCATATAAATTTCTCCATTCCCGGAAATAGCATATCTTCTAGCGAGTCGCCGATATTTCGGTGTAGCGTTGTCTGGATCTGTTGCGCTACCTTCAGTTATTGAATATGAGGGTCATTTGCTTATTCAGCTAAGAATGGCCACGTGGGTGTGTCATTGAGAGGTACTAAGAATAGGGGTATATTCCCGTTTATGGATGTACACTGGAAGGTAAGAAACTGTCATATTTTGATCATGTCTTATTAGTGTACATCAATTTAGTCTAGGATCAAGGCATGTGGTAGTGATTTTATTGGTATGGGTTTTCATAGCAACGTTCATATTGAAATTATAAATTGTGGTTACCGTTTTAGAAATTGCCTGTAGAGGCAAATATTCCTCGTTAGTGATTAATTTAGCCACTCGCACCTTGTCTGTGGTTGGAGGTCGTGTTTAATTAATTCTTTGATCTCATTCCAGTTATTTGTGATATATTTAGATATTGTGTTTCTGAATTCGGTACTTTTGTTCAGGTATTGTAATATTGATTCAGCTAAGGCTTCATAAAACGACGTACATTGTAAGAACTCACATTTGACCTTATATGTTATACTGTTAACTGTGATGGTTGTAGTGTCAGCTACTCCTAATGTAATATTGATTCAGCTAAGGCTTCATAAAACGACGTACATTGTAAGAACTCACATTTGACCTTGTATGTTATACTGTTAACTGTGATGGTTGTAGTGTCAGCTACTCCTAATGTAATATTGATTCAGCTAAGGCTTCATAAAACGACGTACATTGTAAGAACTCACATTTGACCTTGTATGTTATACTGTTAACTGTGATGGTTGTAGTGTCCGCTACTCCTAATGATGGCATGCGGTTCATTGCATCTGCAAGCGTGTTTAATTTACCTTTTACAATTTTATTTTCAAAGTCATATTCGGTTAATGCAATGGCCGTTTTCTGGATTCTTGTATAATGATAATGGATTTTAGATATCATAAACCCGCATGATCCGTTTCTGTAACGAACTTGCGGCCGTAAAGATACTGTTTAAAATAAATGACAAAATATTTAATGGCTGATAGCTCACGCTCCATTGCTGACCTTTTTTTTTTTTTTTTTTTTTTTTTTTATGCGAAAGCAATGATCGCGCACTCTTTGGTAGTGGGGTATTCTTGCAACAGCGGTGCCAAAGACTTTTTGTGGCGCATCACACGCAAATATGCTTCGACGAGTATCATCAAATTTTTACAAAATAGGTAGGCTAGTCAGGACTGTTTTCAGCTTTTGAAATGCTAGTTGTTCATTTTACCCCCATCTGAATTGTACTGTCTCTTCGTCAATTCAGTTAATGGTTCAGCCGATTGGGCATAGTTGAGTATATATCGCCTTAGTTAGGACGTAAGGCCAAGAAATGTTCGAAGCTGTTTATCATTCTTAGACAGGGCCATCTGTTGTATTGTAGACATTTTTTCTGGATCAGTTTGAATTCCTTTAGGTGTTATGTAATGGCGTAGAATTTTAATTTTGTGATGCGCAAAATTTCATTTCTTACTGTTAATTTTGACATTGAGTTTTATCAATGTGTCCATGACTTTCCGTATGATTTCTAAATGCTCTGTGAACGTATTTCCGATAGTGAATATATCATCGATATAAGCCACCACGGTATTCCATTGCAATGGTCTTAGCATTATTTCTACAACATTTTGCAAGTAATTAGGACTCGTAGCGAGGCTCATAGGCATACGAGCATACTCGTTCAAACCGATTCCATCCATGCTAAATGCTAGTTTGTGTATATCTTCCTTGTGTACTGGTATTGCGTAAAATCTGCTGAACATGTCAATGGATGTAATATATTTGGAATTTTGTAGGGTGATTATTATATCTTCTGTCCTAGGTATGGAATATTGTACCTTTGTTAAGTGTTGATTGAGTAGTCTAAAATTGGTGAAGAATCGGATTCCTCCCTGACGTTTGGGGATGACTAAGCTCGGTGCGGCGTAGGCTGATTCCGATGGGGTTATAATTCGAGAGTCGAGCATTTCTTGTATTTGAATTAAAATATCTTCTCGTAGTTTAGGGTTCATCCTAGATGGGTGGGTGTGAATGGACTTATCTGTAGTTAAGTCAAGTTTTATTTAATATGCATTAGTTTCCATGAGTTCGTGAATCGAACTGGCGAAACGGTCGCTGTATTGTTCTAACACTTGTTTGATAGCACTTATTTGGTGAGGTAGCAGTTGAGGATTAATATTCCCTAGTTATTTCTCAGCGACATTATCATCTGTAGTAGTTATTTTATTAATGTGATACTTTATGCAATTGCTATGGTCATATTCAATGAATTTGTACTTATTGGTATGAATATTTTATCACTGTTTGACGTAAAAACAAACATATCTTTTGTTAAGACTGGGACAGTGTCACAATGTTTAATAAAGTCAACTCCCAGAATTATATCTAACTTTAAGTTATCGATTAATAAGAATTCTTGATAAAAATTGTGACAATGAATATTTATGTTGACTTTAGTTTTACACTGAAGTGCGTCGCCTGCCAGCCTTGGATACTTGTGACCGTACTACTATGCAGTTTCCTTAAGCGGCAAGAGAAATGTACAAAGGTACAGGCGTAGTTTAATCTGTGGTCTTTCATCGCATGTAATAAAGTCCCACTGTTACAGATCTAATTTCCGTAGTACAGCGTTACGACGGAAAAACACTGCGTGCTTTGCGCATAGGAGCGATGATGCTTAACAAAACTTTCCCAATGGTCCACATGGGCAGCTTTATCTTAAAATACAATTTTAAGATTTTCAAACATTTAATATTCTAAATTTCTAAAGCTGCACATGGACAAACTTGATCTTAAAAAGCAGCTTTAAAAGTATTTCATTATTCTGAGTTTCTAATTTCACACCTAGACGGCTTGATTTTAAAATAAACTAACAGACTTTAAAACATAATTACTTCAAAAATAAATTTCGCCATCATTTTACGTGAATTTCCAAAAGTTTACAAACTTTAAACTTATAACTTTAACTTTCATTTTATCACTTAAAATAAAGTTCCATTTCAGGTACATGTTTTAGCCAATGTAATTTCGGCAAGAAACAAGATTTTATCATTTTTGAAATGCCGACAATTAATTTTGGAGATTGAAAAAATTCCTGTTTTAATACCCCTTGGTTTTTAGCACCCACGCCTCATACCTCGGACATAAAGAATGTCCTTATCTTTGGCCTGAGGGACCATTACTTCTAGTTTCATGGCATTGCAATTTTGTCTCTACTTATCTTTGATGCGGCAGACCCCAAGGTTGTCATTGTCTGCCGAATGAACCAGCGCATGCTCTTTATATACAAAAAACAATTAAATAACCCCTGCAGGGGTAGCTACAATTAAAACATCAATCACGATTCAGGGATTTTTCTAGTACATTTCAAATGTCTGTTGCAAATGTTCGCCGTAGGAAGTGACGTCACCAGCGAGCGCACGGCGAACACTCACGACAGTGGCGCGCCATGCGTTGGTGGCGCGAATCACAGTAGGTTGTCCTTTCCTTGTATTGCCGAGAAAGCTTCCGAGCGTACACGTGAATGTGTCAGACCAGGGGGTGTTCACAGGAAAGGGAACAATGGGTCGCTTATTTTTTCAGGCCCTCTTCACGCATACCCTCATTATAGTGAAATATTTTGATATCCATTAAAGTAATTACAAATTGTTTCCTAGCTGTTACACTGCGGGAGCTTAAGTATTTTATACATAAAAAAAAAATTAAGCATTCTCACAGATTTACGCAAAAAAATTGCATCTTAATTTTTATTATGTTGCCTGGCCATGTTGTTATTGACGATTGCGTAACGCCAGGATAAATTTGAATTTCTAAAAGGTGTTGCAATTCTTGGCAGAACATCGTTATTTTCTGATCCCACCCTTAATTTATTTTATTCCACTGGTGAAGATGGTCCACAAATGTTCAAATTTCCTAAAGTTATTAAACGGTGCGTGTGATAATAATAATAATTTGTACTTCAGTTTTAAGAAGTTCAAGGTATATCGACCAAAAGCGCTGTAAGTACTCGGTAGCGCCAACTTCGTAGTTCGAAGTGATGCAGTAGTTGTGCCGATAAGTTGGTATGCGTGGAGAGGGTAAAAAAAAAAAAATTAGTGACTGCTCAATAACTGTTGCCACTCTGGTATACACCTTATTTACTCTGTCTCGTGCACCTGCGACGGACGCCATAGTGCCTTCCCAAGCAGGGAATTCTTAAACGCAGAGTCAGCGTGGGACATTGTTTAAGGTCAGTCTTTAAAGTGTATAAACTTTCACAATTGGTAGAAACATGTAGGAGTCCATATGTTTAACACAAATTGATGCGGTAATTTTTTGCTTCAAGTATGTGTGTTTTGTAGCGGCGAAGTCAGGCAAGCCAGACGTGCGGCAAGAGTCAAACGCCGTCAGCGTGACAGGTGCAACGTTGGGTGACGAAGGGGGGAGGGAGGGGTGTAATTACTGAGACAACGTTTCACAACAAACAGAACTTTTGTCAAGTAATCATTACGTCGTTAGTACTGCATTATTTTAAACTACCAGATAACGCGTGGATAAAATTTGGCGAATACATTTAAAGGCATTCGTAAAAAGAAAGCGTACTATAATAATAAATATTACGTTATTTCAGTGAAGAGAAAGTTATGGCACACAAATGGAAAATTCAACATGGCGAAAACCTTATTCGGACATTTTTTTTTCACTTCGGATTATGTACACAACTGTGTTGTTATTCACTCTTATCGTAATCTTCTGGCATGTTGCTAATTTTTAAAACAATAGAAGGAAATTTTTTACGCGTGTTACGTTATTTTAAATGTAAAAAACTATTATTGCAAACAGTGTGGAAACTAACGTAATTATTGTAAACAGTGTGGAAACTAACGTAATTATTGCAAACAGTGTGGAAACTAACGTAATTATTCCACGTGCACGTATGTTCGCGCAGTGGAAAATATTAGGCTTTTGTTTTTTATATCCATTTTTTTTTTTTTTTTTTTTTTTTTTCCCCGCAATGCTTACGAGGTTCGGTTATTGTATGAATCAGAATCGTAAGAGGGGTGGAAGGGTTCCGTGATACAATAGTACTGTGCGTTGTTTTATTGTAGGTTATTCTCTCTGTTTAAAGTGACAGATATTACGTCAGAACACGTTCATGGCCTTTATTTTAACACAGCGTGTTTGCTCTTCATTTAAGTGTCGAGTTCGCTACAACTGTGTGTCAATTGTGCATCTGTGTATGTTGTAACTAGATAATTCCGATTACTTGCGACTCTCGCACCTTTTAACGGCAAAGGAGATGGTAATTTTATAAAACTCTCTGACGTACATTACGACGCGACACTTAATGGCTGCAGAAGTCTTTGGAGCAGAGTCTATGCACGTAGTTTACTGCAAAAATTACTGAAAGTCGTTTGAAATGAAACGCCGGAAATGCGCAACCGACGGTGACGAGCAATTAGCGTTTACCTGTCGCCGTCTTTCCAGAATGTTTCGCGGAAGAGTTGAAGTAATCATCGTGTTTCGTTCGATTTCATTAGTGTCACTTTGCGATAGTTCAATTAACCCCGCCGTTTACGAGGAAATCGTTCATGCGTTTATAATACCGTTCGCTGTCAAGTGAGCGCGTTTCGAAGCTGTTTCACCAGACATATCTACCTATAAATATACCTCGTTGTGGACTTGTGGTTTCGGGTATGGTTAATTTATACGCTGTGTTTATTACTCATACGGCAGGGTTTACATTAGCACGTGCCGGAAGGATGTAAATCGAACCAAAGAAAAATTAACTAGGGCTTCAAACGTGCTCTATTTGCCATGAATGGCCGATGATGGGAAACGCTTGTATAGGATAGGCTATTCACAGTAAGCCCTCTCATTTGGAATAATGGTTATATATATATATGACATACACATACACTGTGTTTATTACTTATGTGGCAATATTTATAAAAAAAACTAGTAAAAAAAGGGGGGGGGGGGAGTAGAAATGATAGATAGGAAAAAAAGTAACTAGGGCCTCAGAAGTGTTCACTTTACCGTGAACAGCCTATAATGAAATGGATTTGGCATTTCAGTGCTTACATTTTATGAATATGTGGGCTGCATAATAATTTACATGAGAGTTTCAATGACCGACTACTTCGTGAAGGTTGGAAATTTATATAAATGAAACTACATTGATGCGTAGCCGTGCCTACCATTCGTGTGCGTTTTTTTATTTCATCCACAGTCCACTTGTGTTATCCTTTCGGCGCGTTTTTTTTGCAAAATGGGTGCGACAGGTTGATAAAGGCTGTTCACAATAAAGTGAGTACTTTTGAAATGAACCTTAGAAAAATTCCACTGTCCCTGAATGCATCTATTTTAATGGGCGCACTGAGTGACATTTGACCAATAAAGATGGTAACGATGGATGGAAAATAGTTCCATATATTAACGTCGAATAAAAAGTTTTACGTAAACATTTTTGATAACTTTTATTATTTCTTTCGCTTTCTGTTTTTTTTTTTCTTCTTTTAATGAAGTGTGAAAATTAGCAAATTTGTACAATATTTACTTTCCTAAAAATTCCACAGTTTTACTTGACGGACTCATGAGTAAAGTGATGAGGCCCATGGGAATGTTAATTTTACATAAGGCGGAAGAATACACAACATACATACAAGTAGATCTTAAGCAGGGCTTTCAAAAGTGCTCATTTTACGGTGAACTGCCTACAGCAGAAGGTTCAGGCATTTGCATTGTTTGGTTCGGAAACATGTGCACATGTTTATCGGAAACGGGGTTAATGAAACCAGCTGGTCTTTTTCCCGTCAAGTTGAACATGCTGATTATACGGAGTTAGTTCCCTAGTTAAAGTACTAACTATACTTCTGCGTAGCGAGATTTTAATGGAAACGCCCGTTACCGAGAAGAAAATACCTAGTATTTCCCTTAACCAATTTGGAGAGAGCGACACGTTTCACTCTGCTTGCAAATACTTAGTGATTTACGCAATGTTTAAGGCACCTCGGTTACTAGTTTAAAAAAATTTCTGTCTCGTCAGTGTTTTAGCACCACTTCAATGGCGTTCGCCTTCCCAAATAGTACTTAAAACCGTCGGACGTAATTTTTTTTTTTTTTGTTACGAATCCACCGCTGCAGTCTGGTTACTCGCTTATCTCCAACACTTTTCTCAAACTTTTCGCGACACCAAACCAAATTACTTTCCCTGTGCAGTGTTTTCTTCGTGTTCCGTATCATTACTTAATATGGGTTATTGAAGAGTGCAATCAAGAAGTTAATATTTTGCATTTGTCCGTTGTATGTCATGTAAGCGTATACATTGGCGTAAAACATTTTCTTCTAACTAAAGAGTGTTTTTTTTTTTTTTTTTTTTTGCTGGCAAGTTTTACAATATCAAGTTTTGTTGTCTTCATCATTTTGGTAATTTGTACTGACACATGTTTTAGTGTAAAATACTAATGTGTATCATAGAAGTCCACGCAGTAAACAATTTCCTGTTCTTTTACAAAGAAAATGTATATAAAACAGTTGCCAAAAATGTCTAAACACTACAGAAAAAAATTGCGTAAACTTTGCAAGAAATTGCTTGATAAGTGCACATGATATGTTTAGTATTTCTACAAAAAATAAAGTGTTGTAACCTACTGACGGATATCCTGTAGAATTACACAATGTGTGTAGTAATTCTCGAATACTTTTCCTGCAAAATCGCAAGCTATTGTTTGGACTTCAACAAAGTAATTTGTATGCTTAATGGTAGATTTTATGCCATAAAATTTAGCAACTTAGCCAGTATCGCATAGAACACACTTTATGAGAACCAGTCAAATATTTCTCAACCCAACTACGAATTCGGAAGTCCTCATTGGTATGACGGGAATCGAACCCGCAACCTCTACATTAGAAGCAAATACACTAACATGAACACCACAGATAGATCTATACATAGTTCTTTATTTTAATATGTTACATGTACTTTCAATAATTTAGTCTCGTATTAATATCCGGTACTTTACTTTCGAAAGAGAACAGCGAGATTTTACTGAGATCTCGGTGGAAATGTAATTAGTTTGACACTTAATTAAAAATGGGAAGGGCCTTTGTTGGTCCCGTGTAAAATGAAGAGGTAACTTTGAGAGGAAATGAATTCTGCCGTCAGCTGTTGAATTTTTCAGAGTGTTTTAATTTTTATCCGTGTATTGTGTTACATATGTTTGTCACTTACTTGCTATTCACGGTAAAGTAAGCACTTTTGTAAGCCCTCTGATTTGAAATAATAGTCAATAAATTTATTTTATTTTATCCCTATATGTTAACTTCAGAGTGCGATGGAGCATACATACTGACTTACATGATAATATTAATTTAAAATGGTTAAAGGATAGTAAATGCCTGATTAAAATCTAACTAGCGCCTCAAAAGTGCTCACTTTACCCTGAAGAGTCTATATAATATTTTATTCACAAGAAGCCATGCGAAACCAAATTATTGTACTTCTGACCTTGCTGCATCCTAAACCAAGGGCATGGCAAAGGCAGGATTTGCATAAGACCTAGCAAAACCATCAGAACACAACAAATGGCAAAAGCCAAGCAAAAAAAATATTTTTTTTTAGTACAGTGTAGGGGTACATGATAGCTATAAACGATTTGTAACAAAAACAAAGAAGTTCGGTAATACTCCGTATTTTGATTATAGTTCTTTGTTAAATTCTTTCATATATCTTACAGGTGAGGAAAAAAACTTCCATTTGTTATTATTCTTACATTACATTTTGAAAAGTGAACATTATTTTCCTCTCCCATACATAACAAATTTACTAAAACATTTACATAAAAAGACAGGTTGCCAAAATGTAGACTAAAATGCAACCAGATACTTTAGGTACCTCATACAGTAGCTGTTATAGTCCATTCACGCTTTCTTCGGCCTTTTGGAATCGAACCTTTGAAAAATCACCCTAGGCGTATTATGTCAACCTGTTTTTCCAATAACTTGTATTCCACAAGTATTTAACACTGTAATTAACTTTAGAGTATTGTATTATTGAATAAGTGAAACTTTAATTTAGTATCTTATATAACTTGTAATATTTATTTCGTATTAAATACGAATTAACAACAGCGAGAGCAGCTACGTGTTGGCAATGGCCGGTAAGAAATAGTTCACAGTTACAATATTTTTTAACCTCGTTTTATATATACTATTTGTAAGTTAAACGTTGCCAATTAATATATCTGTATTGTTAGGTAGCACTGACGGAAACACATTTCATTGCTGCAGTAAAAAATATCTGCGCGAATTCCCGTGTGTAGGCTGGTGTTTTTTTACTATCCGGGATAAAGGTTC
This sequence comes from Dryococelus australis, assembly GCA_029891345.1. Classification (NCBI taxonomy): domain Eukaryota; kingdom Metazoa; phylum Arthropoda; class Insecta; order Phasmatodea; family Phasmatidae; genus Dryococelus; species Dryococelus australis. Next base: position 42,784,322 of record CM057006.1, read on the forward strand.
AATAAGCGAAGCAGAGCGTGTCGCTCTCTCTCTCTCTCTCTCGTTCTCTGTCTCTCTCTCTCTCTCTCTCTCTCTCTTCCCTCTCTCTCAGGAAGATCGTACCACCTGTGTAGGAAAAGTATACATTTTGTTATTTCTAATTTCAGCATATCTCATACTAATTACAGTAACAGTAATGATGTCCGAGATTGTAATTTACAACTGAAACGAGATTTTATTGTTTAAAACTTATTATGTTATTTAGATGCAACGATATATTTTAGATGCGATGGCGCGACACAGCTCGTTGCGCGACTCTTACAAATCCAGCAGGTTGGCGGACGTGGTGTGGAAAGCGTTCCCAATATGGCGGCGGCGACGGGCGACATACAATGATACGGCGTGTTTCTGAATGAAGCGTCAAGTTCGTACTCGTGTTTTTGAAACATCCTACGGAAGTTACAATGTTGTGATAAATATGTTTTTCCACGGCAGAGTGAAATGTGATGTGATCGTTGCGTATGAAAGGGCGTGGTGGCTGCGTTGTAAGCGTTACGCAGGCCAGTTGCGTGTGTGTGTTGATTTCGAAAATGTGAAAAATTTATACGTTTTAACAATGAACTGATGTTATGACGAAATTAATAATTTAGATTCACGTCTGTTTATCACAACGTTGTACCTTTGCGCAAGGTGTTTGGAAAACAGTTGTGTAACGAGCTTACGTTTCTGTGATTTGAATGTCTGTAACAATCCCAACGAAATACTAAGCCCGCCCAGATAAAATTGAATAAATAATAAAATAAACCCACACACCAATAAGTACCAATGCATATAAATATTGGCAGAATAAATGTTACGGTAGGCCTATGTGTTTGCGTGTTCACCACTATCTTTTACGTTTGGATGTACAATAAATAAGTGACACGAGTTGCGTGCTTGAATTTACTGCGTCATTTCGTTGGACTGGTTGTCCCTTCGTTTTAATTTTTATTCCAAACACATATTAATAACAACAGGTTAAATACTACTGTTGTTTAGGCCACAGTCGTAGCAAAATATTGTGTATTATGTGTAACGTGCTATATCGTGTGTAACAGATAGTTATAAAGCTGACCTAAATATTGTTATAGGCCTACATAGTGAACGTTCGTAGGAAGCGGTTTCTGCAATATGACGTAATTCTTTGAACAGCTGTAAACAGCAACCGACGCATTTGACAGTTATAAAATTACACGTCACATGGCAGTGTTTATGTTTACGTGTGGCGGAAGGATACGTAATAAGTAACCAAAAGTAGAAATTTGACAGGGCTTCAGAAAAGACCTAAGTTATCCTGAATCAACTATATTCGAAAAATTCTCCATACAGGTTACGTTTATGCCATTTACTGGCCATTTTAATAAGTAAAAAACAAAAGAACCTTCACAAAATATATTGGGCAAGTGACCCCAAAATACCATCGTTACAAAATGGCGGCTTTATTTCTGTCGCACCTACATTTACTCTTGTTATTACTAAATAATTTTTAGTTCCTACACCAGGAACTAACCATTCTGGTAACACATTCCTGGTCATCACTAACTGAGCCTGGTAACCTCACTGTTTACTGCATATCTACTCGCGATCCCAAGTGGATGGGAGCAACTGCTAAGCAATGCCAGCCTTAACCCCCGCTAGTAAATGCGATTTTTTGCAAAAGCCCTAAACTTCGTAAAGTTTTCTCTTGAAAGCATTCGCCAATCATAAATACACAGAGTCTCGCATATCGCCTACTGGGTTACAACAGGCTAGGGCCATAATTATTGCCTTTGGTTACAAGAGGTTACAACCACCTAACTTCTTGGTTACGACATGGTCACCATTCTCCTTATAAGTTAAAAAAAAACCCTGGTTACAGAAGGTAACATTTTCGAATATTTGGTTAAAAGGCCAACATTTCTCAAACCTTTACACATGCTTTAAAAATTCCTGTTCACTTGAGGAGCCTATATGTGTGTATCAAATAAGAATGCTACTTATCTCTGGTAGAACCGTGCCCCCTCGAGGCCGCTAAACTGATCCCGATGGCAGCGTGCACCGGCATTAAATACACAGATCCGCCTTCCTGCGCTACCAATCAAATTAATTTCCCCTCAAAAAACCCCGAATTTACAAGAAATCGTCGGGCTTTCAAATACTCCTAAGAGGGATCAAGCTAATCACAACCAATGGCGGTTGACGTTACCAAATATGGTGAACCGACGCAGCAGACACCCATTTCCCTTAGGGGGTCTAACTAATTGAAATATCAAACACCAATAATATTACAGTATGTCATCAAACATCCGGCCTCTTGACCACGGCGTAACCAGACGTCACTGTTTTGTGCGGCGCATACACCATGGCAGGCAGTTCTCAGCGCTTGCCGTCGACGGTGCTGCGCTCCGGTGACAAATCGCTGAAACACCAACCCGCTACACACTTCTCTGCCAGGCCTGGTTACTGTCGCACGTGAAAATATGCACGGACATTAACAGTTATTTTCTCGGCACATAAGGTTTTTCAAAGTCTTTTTTTAAGTGACGTGAAGCCCGGCGAGAACATCACAGGTGAGTTATATCAGTGTTTCAAGTCGCATCGGAGATTTCTAAACCTCAAAATCAACGTGTGATAATGTTCGTGTGTATCGGACAGCACGCCGCGCAAAACGCAACCAAACACAGTGGGTATTTTTTTTTTAGAATGGGAGAATGTCGACAAGGTTCGCCTGCTAGTACATAATTATTTTAATTATTCGAGGGTGTGTGCGACGTGGTCCACCCCATTAATTATAAGAGTGTTTTTACAAGTTGCAAGTTGATAATTATTCCAAGACGTGCAGTGACGTGAGGCTGCCCGTCACGTACTCTTTATCTTGCAACACATTTTTTTTTTTACATTTAGCTGCCTAGAGAATCGTTGAACGAATACAACATATGTATTAAGATATAACTCTCAACGTTTCTTAAAATATTTAAGAGGAAAGTACATAACTGTACTATCGCAGCTAAAGTTTCGTAACTCTACAAAACCTAGCCTGTGTTGTTACAAAATTACTGTAGCAAACTTGGTGCAGGGGGAAAGGGGGAGGGACATTATTTTCAGAAATGTCGAAATCGACTTCGATATTCTTAATCTGTCAATTTTACAACGCATAAAATTGCACTCATACTCAATTATAGTCTATTCGCATTGTAAAGGCTGTTCACAGTAAAGTGAGCTCTTCTGGAAGCCCTCTCATTTGGAATAGTGTTCAAAAAATGTGTTTTATTTTAGTCTTAGGCGTAAACGTCCGAGTGCAGTGGAATATACACATACTGTTTATTACTTAAAATGCAATATTTATTTTTAAATGTGGTTAAGGTATGAAAGATGGACGAAAGAAAATATACGCTTCCGTCCTCCCCCCCCCCCCCTTCTCAACCCTTTCCTCCATTTTACGTAGCGCCTGGGCTTAGAACATAGTTCATTCACTGTTAATTCCATCATTTCTCAAGCCTTGCTAATGTTCTAGTTCCAAGATATTCCTACACTTCATGCAAACAAATCTTAACCAAGCCCAGAAAATTACATCAATGGGACCACACACTGCATTAATACGCACTGAATTCGGTAATATTTTGCATAAGAACTATTTATTGCTAGGCATTACCAACATATATTCTTCCTCCCTGTTTATTTCATGTATATTTTAAATTAAATGTTATAATATATAGGTAGAATACAGTTAAAAAGTCCAGTTTAACTTAGAAAAATGTTCTTTTACTTTAGCACAAGTATAAAACGCTTTGTGGTACATGGCTTATTTGGCAAACAACTAAACACTCCATACGTGGGGTAATTGTTCAAAGGTTTGTTTCAAAAAGTTTGAAAGAACCGCGAGTACTTAAGACTGCTCACGGTAAAATGAGCACTCATGAAAGCCCTGCTCAAAACCTACTTGTATGCACGTTGTGTATCGTTGCGCCTTATGGAAAACTAACATTGCCATAGGCCTCATCGCTTTTTTCTTGCGTTGGTCATGTGCAAGTGTGCAATTATTAAGAAAGAAAATTGGTTAAAACGCTGGTAATATTTAAGTTATCACAAATGGTTACCTACTACATTTTATTCGACGCTAAGTAGTGGAACTACTTTAAATCCATCGTTGCCAACTGTACTAGGCGCATGTCATTCAGTGCGCCCATTAAGGTATATGCAAGATAGGGGCAGTGACTTTTTTGTAAGGTTTAATTTTAAAAGTTCTCTCTTTATCGTGAACAACCTTTATGAAGAATTGAATACAATTCTATAGGTAGAGCCACGAGCATATCGCTGATTGAGTTGGCAGCAAGCTAGGCTGGACTGTCCGAGACATGATCGTTTGCTTATTGGTCGCTGCGATCATGTGAGGCCTCTGTACAGGACTGTTAAACACCCACTCACACTACTGCTTCACATTATTACCGGCTCGCAGTTAAACGGAGCATGTCTAAACAACACTGTCGTCGAATGACAGCAGTATGAGAAAAGAACAGGTGTCTGGAGTCCAGCTCGCCTCGGAATGAATTCGCGCAATGCTCGTGGCTTCGCGCCCCACGGCTTTCGACGATGTGGCACTCGGAACGGTAAAAATGCTGCTTTCGAATACACGAGACGGTTCTACTTGGAACTGTACCCGCAGAGATGAGCAGTGCTGGCATCGCAGCATATTGTCTCGCCTCTTCTGTGTATACGGCTTGTGTGCTTGATTGGCCGTGGGAGTTCGAAAGCTGCGCGCACATGGCATGATGTGTTGCCCGTGCCGCTAGCGACTTCTGGCTGATGGAGATGGAAATGGTTTACCATCGTCACTTAAAGTATCTTGCGTGACTGTGTCCATTCGTATGGATGTTTAGATACAGCCTTGCCCATATGAAAATGAAACGGTAGCCGTATACGGTCTGTTGACGAGAATCTAATCAACTGCCATCTAACTGCATTTTCCTCAAGAACTTCTAACAGATAATTAAAGGCTGTCCACGATGAAGTGAGCACTTTTGAAATCTACCTTAGAAAAAAGTCACTGGTAACGATGGATAGAAAGTAGTTCCGTATCTTAACGTCGAATAAAAAGGGTTAGGTTAACCATTTGAGAAAACTTTTTTTTTTTCAATGCATCGAAGTTTAAAAATGAGCATATTCGTAAAATATTTTCTTTTTTAATAATTTCTCTGTTTCACTTGACCCTGGCATGAATAAAGTAAAGAGGCCCATATCAATGTTAATTTTACATATCACGGAAGAATACACAACGAGCATACAAGTACATCCTAAGCAGGGCTTTCAGAAGTGCTCATTTTACCGTGAACAGCCTTATAATGTAACAATTAAAACCTTGCAATTATGAAAGTGTATCTGAGCTAGAATGTTTTGAAAACCACTAGTCATGAAAGTATTTTCGTGAATATTTGGTATTTCTAGTGAATATTTTTAGATGGTGTTAGGTCCCACGGGTTGAATTATGAAACACTGAGAATCGAATATTTTGAAGTACAAGCGCGTTTCTTTGATGCCAGCGTGACTTTTATACAACCTGGGTACTTCCTTTGCTTGCTGGTAAGCTGAAATAATGAAAGTCTATATTTGGTCGCTACTGCAATGCAATGCGTAATTATTGTAAGATCATATAAAACAATCCATTACAATGTTTTACAAAATACGGTAGATTTAGAGATCATCAAATCTGATACGAAACAATCGAATTCCATAAAATTACACGTGGCAGTTTTCTTAAATAGAAGTACTTGCACGATGACCTCGAATTTCAGATTTATAGGGCTCGGTTAGTTCAGGTAGGTTGTGTTGGAGTGTGTCACTTAAGTGTAGCTACCTCTAAACGTTGTTGGTTGACAGTTTCTGTTTTAGAAGGTTAACTGGTGTTACAAAACTGGTAAGCGAAGCTCGCCATTTTTATAAGGTAACTCAGATTTTTCATGAGAAGCAAATAGCCTTCCAGTATATAATTAGCGCACACCATCATATTGCTACATTTATTACATGATAAGCCTAATATTAAGTGTCGAATTCGTGCTTAACTGCGTATCTGTCGGTAGACTTATTCTGTGCTGCTTTGATCCCTCGGTGTTCTCTTAGGAACCAAGTTCATCCTTTTTTTTTTTCTGTTAATTTTTTTTTAAGGTTTTCTCGCGAAAAACAAAATACAAATTTCATAACATTTCATTTCATCGTGTCGCAAATACTGTGAAAATTTACGTGATGCAACATCCCCGATGCCCAACACTGATCGCATCTGCGGGCGCCGTGTTACAAACAATGTTTGAAAAACTAGCGTGATAGAACGTGGTAATAAAATAGCTTTAATGGCGTTCCTCTTCGCCCATTCCCATTGACTGGTTTTCTCAGAAATCACCATTGGGACTCCTTTGCTATTGTCAACAAACCAACCCGCTAGCGGGGTGCAGATATTTTTCTGCTTTACCAGATGAGGTCAGCTTTGAAGGTACAGATGAAAATAAGTTACGTTACGTGATAGTAACAAAATACATTAAATAAAATTTTTTTCAACGACCAAATAGGGAAGAACGCAAAAACTCCATTAGCGGTTATTAGCAACCAACTCACTCCCGGAAAATCCATATTGGTTTTTTTTTTATCTGTGGCGTACACGCTGACAGCCCTGAAAAGTTTACGACTGGGGAATTTATAATTAGAAAACATTTGATGCACTTGCATCCGAGGCATGCGAAAACTTCGACGCAAGTCATCTACAGATGCATACTGTTATGAAGTGATCAGGCCTTAGCTGAACGACCTGCGTGATCACGCCTTCAATTATTGAACCAGAGCCCGAGCTTGGTCGCAATAATACCTTGCGAAAGACAGTTGCAGAAACCCCCTCTACGGGCCAGTAAACGGGACCGAAAATACTAAACAATGAGCCCGATATAGCCCAACGTAACACTGGGAGCGGCGTCTTTTGTCATCGGAGCAGCGGACCAAGAAGATATGGAGATGGGTATGTCCGGCCGTCGTTAACCCGCCTGCTAGAATCGGTTTCTGGCTATATGAACAAGACGGGGACTTTTCAATTAGTTAGTGATAGTAATGGCGCGCGCTAATAAAACGTATGATAATTAATTAGCATATTGGTATTCCATTTAATTAATCTCTGCCAATCGATAGTCACGTAAGTAGTTATTGTATAATCCTTATGTTCAATAAACCGTATCTTACACTGTTGTGCTCTACCTCTTCAGGACTCGTTATTTAGCTACGCTAGGTATGAATTGACATAAAAGTGAAATTCTTGACAATATGTAGATTACCAGGATTATCTTAACCAAACAAGTTATAAATAAGCGCAACATTAATATGTGCAACTAAAATTCCTTCAGGTCTTTGTGAAGGGCTTGATTAGAAGTGCATGCACAGTTCTTAGTAAGTGCAATCAAAGCACTATAATTTTTAGTGGTTATAGTTAAAATTACTGCGTGCGTCTTAAAATTTTGTGTATATAAATAAATGACTGAAAATAAAATAATCGCATTCTATCGCCGCGGTTACAAAGGTTTACCTTTAAACCGCTAAGTTCCATTCTTGAATTCTAGGTAAGGCAGGAACTTTGGTTGTTGTAGTGTTAATTTTAAGTTTATGTTGTAACTTCCTTTTTGTTAGGAGTGTTAGTAAGCATAATTTAAATAAAAAGAGAAATGTCACATGAATATTAAACAAATCTCAAGTTATCAACGGGCTTGAATACTTTCTTTGATACTTTTCGTGATCACTCACATCTTATAAGTAGAGCCCCGAGTATTTCGCGGATCGAGTTGGCAGCAAGGTGGGCTGGACAGCCCTCTGTACACTCAAAACATTATCGTTTGCTTATTGGTTGTTGTGATCAAGTGAGGCCTCTGTACAGGACAGTTAAACACTAACTCACATGACTTACTTCTGCTTATTACCGGCTCACAGTTAAACGAGGTGTGTCTAAATAAATGTCGTTCAATCACAACAGTAGGAGAAAAGAACAAGTGTTTGGAGTCTACCTAGCCTCCGAATGAATTCGCGAAATACTCGTGGCTCTACTTATGAGTAGTGTTTTTTTTTTTAATAACAAATTAAATATATATTACTAGTTCTCTCAAAATCATTTGTTAGTATGTGTACGCTGGCCCTTTAAGTGAATAGTGCACATTTTAAACATGTTCTTATTATCAGTTTGGACAATATATGCAGAATATTGTAATTGGTTTATAGGATGCATAGTCGAAACATGTTCCAAGAAGAGACTGTATAAAATCGTGTTAATTTTAAACGGGAATATTCCATTTGAATTCTCGTAATATGATAGCAATGCACTTCTACCTCTGGCTAACGACATTCCCTTCGTTAATCGCGTTCTCATTTCTTGCGCGCGTGGAAGTAAACCGGGCGAGGCGCCGCTGAGGCAAACCACTTAACTCGCAATCGGGGAGGATTCTGCCGGTTCGATTCCCGGTCCGGCCATCCTGCTTTCGGTGTTCCCATAATTGCCCGAAATAGCTCCAGGTGACTGCTGGGACGATTACGTACTTGCAGACCTGTGCTGGTCCCTTCCTTTGCTGATCCCTTGAAATTGGAGTTTCGTCTTCAACAAAAGGCAACTATAGCCTAGGCTATTCACGGTAAAGTGAGCACTTTTGAAAGCCCTCTCATTTGTAAAAGTCAATCAATATATTTTATTTTATCTTTAGACGTTAACTTCCGAGTGTCGTGGAATATACACATTGTGTTTATTACTTACATAACAATATGTATTTAAATAGGCAATTAAACGATAAAAAATATCTGAAAGAAATAAGTAACTAGGGCTTCAAAAGTGCTAACTTTACCGCGAACAGCCTCTATCAGGATCAACGTTACTATTTGAAGTAGTTACAGTTTTTCAGATACTAGATATGCAGTTTATTCTAATGTAAGAACCATGGAAAACTTTACACCACGTCATATACTTGTTTACAGAACATTTAATGTCACTGTCGCAGCTAACGATGGGCATGCGGTTATCAACATTAATCCATGTGCGGTGTTGTGTGGTAAAAAAAAAGAAAAAAAATTAGTTCGTATGGAAGAATGCGATGGGATTTTTTGGTTGTAAAATCTAATAGTTGGAAACCATTCACTATGAGAACTATGTGCCAAAGGTCGTGTCGCCTCAACTACAGTGACATGATTAAGGAACCAATGTATGTTAGGTGAAGGGTCATTAGACGCAAACCATATAGGATTTTTACAATCTTATCTTTATATTTATACCTTAATATAATAACTTCTAATAAAAAAATTAAAAGTTTAATACGATTTTAATATAAATATGATATGTATTATATATTATAATAAATTAATAATAATTAATTGTTCGGGCTAATATTATTATACACATTATATACATTATTTATAGTATATGATGTGTTTCGTCTTCGTCAATAGTAATTTAAGGTAAATATAAAAATTATATGTATGTGTGTGTATATGTATATATATATATATACACACACACACACAGATATATATATGCGGATGTACTGAGAGATTTTGTGAAGAGTTCATAATTTTACGAAAATTTCGGTGTAATGTTTATACCAGTGCTTCTGAGTAATTTTCATGGAATTTTTTTCCTAACAGTGTGTTATAAATAGGTTACTGTGCAGCTGACGTGCGCGCACTACCCGTATATTCCCTGTCCGGTAGAAACGCCCTCTCACACACCATGCCTCCAGGAGCCGCCTGGTCGGGTCCGACCGTAAGGTACAACTCCGTGTAGAGACGGGCTGGCGAGATACAGGCTTGTGTTTGCTGGTTCGTCCTCCTTCCCCCCCCCCCCCTCCTTCTCCACGCGAGGTCGCACATCTCGCAGCTTGCCGCGTGAGTACACATCACTTCTCTTTTTGTGCGGCGTGCGTGTTTTATGTACTCTGTGCTTTGCTGTCGGCGATTCTCGCCACGCGGGTCGTCGAGTCGGAGGGGCTGGCAGCATTTCTGTTCAAAGGCTGTTCACGATAAAGTGAGCACTTTTGAAATCAATCTTGGAAAATAGTCACTGCCCATGCCTGCATATACTTCAACGGGCGCACAGAGTCACATGCACCCGGTAAAGTAGGTAACGATAGATGGAAAGTAGTTCCATATCTTAACGTCGAATAAAAACTGTTAGGTAACCATTTGTGATAGTTTAAATTATTTATTTCGCTTTCTGTTTTTTTTTTCTAATGAATCAGTGTGTAAAAATTAGCAGGTGTTTGAAATGTTTACTTTTCTAATAGTTTCACAGTTTCACTTAACCGATGCATGAATAAAGTCATGAGGCCCATGGCAGTGTTAATTTTACATAAGTCGGAATAATACTGAACGTGTATACAAGTAGATCTTAAGCAGGGCTTTCAAAAGTGCTAATTTTAACGTGAATAGTCTATAACTGCGAATTTACATTTTAAAAAAAAGTCAGTCATCTGTACGTGTACGCAGCGGAATTTAAATCGTTTCCGACGCCCCCTCCTCCCCCTCAAAGCGTATAATATAGGCTTTATAGTGTGATATTTGCTGGCTGTTCACGGCAAAATGAGCACTTGCGAAAGCCCTGCTTAAGATCTGCTTGTACGTACATTGTGTATTATCTCGTCATAGACACAATTAACGGTACCATGGGCTTGATTACGCTATTCGTGCGTCGGTAAAGAGCAAGTGTGTATTTTTGAGAAAAGCAAACATTTTCATTCTTACACTTATATGCATTAAAAATAAGTCAAATAAAATACTTCAGTATTCAGAAACTATTCCTTAACACTTGCAATTTAACGTTAACGCGTGGAGCTGTTTTCTTTCCGATGTTGCCAACTTTACTGGGCGTTTAACAGTCAGCGTGCCCGTTAAAAATATACGCAGGCAGGGGCAATGCCATTTTTCAAAGGTTGATTTCACGTTATCGTTAACAGCATTTATCAAGGTCATGTTAAAATTTTCCAGTGTTTGCGTCACTTTCATCTGCTCGGGAGACAAGTGCGCCGAATCAACGTAATATTTGTACAAGCCGTGAAATGTTTCTTGAATGTTGCGTTGCCGCGGTGGTAATGAGTTTGTCGCATTTTGTATGCCTGCTGCCATGCCGTTATCCCGCGCGTTCTCGTTGAGTTGGAAACTTGCGATGGACCAACATTCAAACTCGGGTAGTGTTCGCCTGTATAGGCTCTTCGCGGTAAAGTGAGCACTTTTTAAGGCCCTGCTAAATTTTTCCTTTCAATAAATTTCTACTTTTTCCGACACTTTTTAATGTAAACATTGCTATGTGATTAAGAAACACGGTGTATACTTTCCATCACTCTCAAAAGTTGATGTCTGAGACTGCAATAAAATATATTTATTAGTGGTTAATGCCTTTTGGGAGGGCCTTAAAAAGCACTAACTTTACCGTGAACAGCCTATATATTTGCTTAAGAACAACTTCCAAGTAGACACCGACTTCAGACTCTGTGACTACCGCGTGGAATTGAAATAGCGCGATTTAACTGAATTTGTACTATCTCTGGTCCATCGAACCTTTCACTGCAGGATGCCTTTGAAAACTCCAAGTGCTGTTGGCATGCACACCATAAAAATATAGTTACAGAAACTAAAACCAGACTATTCAAAAGTTAAAAACAAGTTTTTAGTTAAGTGTACAAGTATAATCACAAAGCTGTAGTCACTCTCTACATATAGATGATGTACAGGGGAAAACATCTAACTAAAGAAGGTTTCTATGTACTAAATGTCACGCATTTCAGTTCGGTGCTGTAGAAAGTACATCCCTGTGACACCGCAGGATGGACAAACGGATGGACTTGTCATTTTATTATTAGCCCATGTGTGCCATTGCTGAGCAAAGGCCTCCATGAATTCCATTTGTCACAGTCTTGATTCAGGCTTAGATTTTAAGTGTGACATAAAATTGCAAATTTTTTTTTTCGCCCTTTATCTCCTCTTAAACGGAACGACGTGTAATTACGGCTTTATGAGTACAACTAACTTAAGACTTGTTTTTAACTTTTGAGTAGTTGGGTTTTAGTTTCTTATAATTTTATTTTTATTTTCATTTTTTTTTCTACATACACAAATGTAGGTTGAAAATTATCACTCTGAATTTACATATTATTAATCTTAAAGTGTAAATGTCGTAAAATATTGACACATACTTTAAAAAAAATATATAAGCCGCGAGCTAACTGCTAACTTTACCTGTGGTGCCAATTAGTTTGTCAAGGCCGCAATCTTGAATTTTCTTTATTATGCCTATGACACTCGGGTTATCAAAATGAATCGATAGACACCTCATTTATAAAAATTGGTGCCATACGTGCGATTCTACAGTGGAACATTCGAAATGTAACATACATACATCGTGTTAAAATTATAACCCTTCTTTTGCTTCGCCGTAGTCGGGTAAAACCACTAGTTAGCTGATCGTTGAATATGAAGCAATCGGGCTGCGACCCGAAATCGGTATTCCCAGCACCTCAATTTATTGGCAATCTCACGCGCAACACGTCATGCATCCTATTTATAAAATTGTCACAATGGCGGACATTCCTGTAGGCCTACTCTTCAAAAAGGAAACCAACAACGAGACGCTCGTACAAATTCTGGAAGACAAATTTCCCCACATCGGGATAAGATATCCGTACATCTTACAGAGCTCTCTCGCCAACGAGTGGGCTTCACATGTGAAGGTGTTTATTTATTTATTATTTTTTTAAATGTGAACTATCTAGATACAGTCATTATGCCACTCGATCACTTCGTTATGCCAGCAACGAAACCATGCCCTGCTCACTAAGAAAAGTTTTAAAACACCCAAGATGTCGTTTGGCACCGATTTCTTACCTCCCCTCTCCGACTTCCTTTGCGGAACACACACTCGCACACACACACACACACACACATATATATATATATATCTGCTTGCGTACGCGCGCTGGGCTGTTTGTCCGAAAACGCAGACGCGGAAGCCACAAAACTGTATCTTAGTGGGGGGACCACTGTGGCTGAGCGGTTAATGTGCTCGCCTCCGACCAAGGCGATCGGGGTTCAATCCCCGGCAGGATCACTCCGGATTTTCGCAGATTTAACTGCCGTCCAGTTTTATCCTTTGTGTGTGTGTATAGTTTTGTGTAATTTAACGTAAGTGTATGTGCAGTTTGAATGGTCAGGTCTGGCAAAACTGGTCGCAGGTAACGTTAATTCTGCGATCGTACTTCAACCAGAGTTGGGAATTTGTCGTCGCAAGCCTGGTACATTAAGACATCGTTGCAGTCAGTAGAACAAAAAAAATATGGCCACTTTGTGAATAGGCTATTCGCGGTAAAGTGAGCACATTTTAAGGCCCTCTCAGCAGCCAATAACCACTAATAAATGTATTGTATTGCAGCCTCACACGTTTACTCTTGAGAGTGATGAAATGTACACACTTTGTTTATTAGTCACATGTCAGTGCTTGAATTAAAAAGTGGCGGAAAGATTGAAATTCGCTGAAAGAAAATTTTAGCAGGGTCTTAAAAAGTGCTCACTTTAGTCACTTTGCCGTGAATAGCCCATAATTCATATTGCACTGTTCGCGCTTGTTATTTAGAGGCGACCTCGCTTTACGTCACCTGTATCTTTTCGAGAATGGAACGCGTTCATGACCTGCCAGGTATTTCACCGTTTGGTACTGAAAATTCAGCACGAATTGCTCGACAATTTCTATTGTTAAGGGTGACTACGCGAAACATCTTTATTCATCAGTTTAAGGGGATCAAGCCCCCACCATCGTGGATTTTTTTATTTTCGGCTACTACCCACAAACGTGTATTTTGGATTGATTTTTTCGGTCGACATGACACAGGGAATATGTTGATGCGTTTTTCGAAATATGTTTTGTTAGACTGCCGTAGATATTTTGACCTCTGTAGTCGCTCCCACAAAATAATCAATAATTTTACCTCAGCTGTTACAAGTTAGAAAATATAAAATGTAGAAGATCTGTAACTATTCAAGAACATTAAGGAAGGTATTATACTTGCTTTGTCGTGCCAAAAATTTTAATGCAGCTCATGAATTCGAATTTGTGGCGGAAAATCTATAAAAATAGCTCGACAGAGACTGATCCTCCTTAATGCTGGTTTTGTAATCTGTCGGTGCAAAAGCAATAAAGTGATCCGCGTTCGCGAAATTTTATACAGCATCGGCGGGGCAACTCTCACCATTCGTCGTGAAATAGTTCAATTACAGACCCAGGTTTAAGCGGGAAGTGAGAATCTTCGTGTGAATACATGTCGCGCACAACGCTCCGGTATTCAGGCTTAAATACTTCTGTAACATTGGCAATTAAAATAGTTTTTGTAGCACGTGTACACACACACTCTCTCTCTCTCTCTCTCCCCCTCTCCCCCTCTCCCTCTCCCTCTCCCCCTCCCTCTCCCTCTCCCTCCCCTCCCCCTCTCTCTCCCTCTCCCTCTCTCCCTCCCTCTCCTCTCCCTCTCTCCCTCTCTCCCTCTCTCCCTCCCTCTCCCTCTCCCCTCTCTCCCTCTCTCTCCCCCTCCCCCCCTCTCTCCCCCTCCCCCCTCTCTCCCCTCCCCTCCCCCCTCTCCCCCCTCTCCCTCTCTCCCCCCTCTCCCCTCTCCTCCCTCTCTCCCCTCTCTCCCTCCCTCTCTCTCCCCCTCTCTCCCCCTCTCTCCCCCTCTCTCCCCCTCCCCTCTCTCCCTCTCTCCCCCTCTCTCCCTCTCTCTCCCCTCTCTCCTCCCTCTCTCTCCCCCTCTCTCCCCTCTCTCTCCCTCCTCCTCTCTCCCTCTCTCCCTCTCTCCCCTCTCTCCTCCCCCCCCTCCTCTCTCCCCCTCTCTCTCCCTCTCTCCCTCTCTCTCCCTCTCTCCCTCCCTCCCCTCTCTCCCCCGTATAATTTTTCGTGGCGAAATATTCAGGGGCAGCACATTGAATCCTACCTCTGGCATGGATGTTTGCTTCATAGATTTTTTTATTAACTTTCTCCCGACTGCGTTAATAGGTAACCCTAATTAGCAGCGCTCGGCAGTAACAAAACGCTTACGGTCATTTTGCCTGCCATGATGACGCAACGTCATGGCTTGTAGCGACACCGTTCAGATGATGATGTGTGCGGGGGGAGGGGAGGGTTGAGGTGCTGACTTTCGGCCCGTCGAACATAATCTGGGAGGCTGTGTGTAATCTAGGACAATGTGCAGCGTAGCCGGCCGTTTGTACGTGATGCGATTACCGGCACCCCCCCTCCACCCCGCCAATGTTCATTACCTCCCCCCCCCCCAATAGCTCACACTGTGTCGTGCACCCCTTTGGACCATGCCTCGCCCAGATACCAGATCGGTCGCTGGCGGGGTGCCATCTGTCAGCAGACCGGATCTTCTCCCCTCGTAGATGGGGACCTCTGGGATTGTCCAGGGCCCATCCGCGCACCTGCGTAGCTGATAAAACTTTGAAAACTTTTCTCTCCCCGCGTCGCTCAGATAAATTCTCTCCAGTGTCCGGATTGAGTTCTTTCCTTGCGCGGGGCCCGCGGTGGGGGGTGTAGTGGTTAGACTACTCGCCTCCCACCTCGGCGAACCGGGTTCGATTCTCAGCGGGGTCACCCCGCGAATTTTCGCTCGTGGAAATCGTGCCGGGCGATGCCGCTGGTCGGGCGGCATCGTCCCCGTTTTTCCTCCGCCGTCGCGTTCTGTCTCTGCTCCCACCTCACTTCGCCCTCATCGTCTCTAAAGACCTCGAGGTTAAAAACTGCCCGAATTTCTCCACGGCACTTCACTTTCGAGTTTGGCTTTCGAACGCGTATGGAATGGAACACGTGGAATGGAATTGCGCGCATTTATGATACCGAACTCTTGTTTAACAACAAACCCAACTTGCATGTAAATAATACGCTGTTGATGGGGCAGTAACAGCTTTAAATGCTGTTCACGATCGAGGGATTTAGAAATGAACCTTAGAAAAATGTAACTGCCCCTGTATGCATATATTTTAACGGGTGCACTGAGTGACATTCGCCCAGAAAAAGTTGCCAAAGATGGATGGAAATTAGTTCCATGTTTCAACGTCGAATAAAAAGTGTTATGCATTCATTAGTGATAACTTAAATTATTTCTTTCACTTTCTTTTTTTTTTAATTCATCGAAGTATGAAAATATACAGATTTGTAAAGTATTTTGTTTCTTAATAATTTTACAGTTTAGTGTGACCGACGCATGAATAAAGTGGTGAGACCCGTGGCAGTGCTAATTTTACTTAAGGCGAAGGGATATACAACGTGTATACAAGTGGATCGCAGGTTATTCAAAAATGCTCATTTTGCCGTGAACAGCCTATACACGGTTTCCTGGACTGCGAATGGAAAACCGAGCAGGGGGAAACGAACCCGTGCTGCAGCCGGTTTGAAGTGAATCCCGGGTCCTCTTCAACGCGAGCGACGTTGGCTAACCGCGTACGCGAACACGCTGGGTGTCGGCTACGGCATGTTATGCATGTAGTTACAGCGGCGGTCGGCAGAGGCGTCAGATTTGGGATGTCCAGCTGCGATAAACGTTTCATTGGAGGTACCGACCGTATTTTTGAGGTGTCAACGTGGGCCTGCGGTAAAACAAAAAACCTACGCGACCGGGAAGGATTATAGCGATATGTGCTTTAGCGCCAGGCTGCACAATACTGTAGTTTGATCCTCGGACGTATACAAGTTCGTGAAGGAAGGAAGACTTACCACAGTAAACTAATTAAATTTAATTCCCTAAATTAATGACATTGCTATAAAAAAATAATACAAATACATAAATGCATTATTTACAAAACACAGCCGCATGTCTGTCCGTACTATTATAACTTATTGTATTTACCGATGTCCGTAATTTTTTTTTTCCCCATGGGGGTACGTTAAGATACATTTTTACTCAAACGGTACTGTTGAATCATGTAGCAAAACATTGTTGTTATGTTGTTCAATGTCTTTATTTCTCTTCAGGGTTGAATGTTTTTATCCAAATAATATATTTAACGGAGGGAGCAACTCTTGTAATTAACATTCTTTTCTATAAATATGTTTATTCAATTTAAATTCAGCTGCTACTTATAACTTTATCATTAATTAAAATTTGTAAATCGTTGAACGCAAATTCATCCGAATTTTGAAATATCAACGTGATTGTTAGTCAAAGCCACAAGGACTTTCAATATGCTATTTGGGCAGTGTGAGGTGAGAAGGAAAGAACAGGCTGGCGGTACGAGAATCGCATGTGTGACATTCTCGTGCTCCCGTAGGAGACAGTTTGCACCTCGCAGCAGGCTCCAATTTCAAGGCCGTACTAGAAGTTCGCTTCTAAACCGGCGGCAAGTTGAGAAATTATCTTTTTGTGCGTAATTTAGTGTTTGTACCCATAAGAAGGTTTCGTTGAATCAAACAAGAGATTTGTTTGGTGCAACCAAATTATTTTGTTGTTCTCGTTTATTGCTCCCAAATTGGAAGATTTGGTTGGTGCAACTGAAGATTTGTTTGGCTGCACGTACATTAAACAGTTTGAACAGTTTGGGCGGATATAAAAGAATTTTACAAGTTCGACCGAATTTTGAACCTAGATCACATGCGCCCGAGCGTCGCGCCTTGGTATTCTCAACTAATGTGACAACTGATGACGCCGGAAAGATTTTAAATAGGTATACGCCTACTCCAAATATTGGGCAACGTGTTCAAACGAATATTTCCAGTTTTTGCAGCTTTCCTTGTCAGTTTCTTGTTGCATTGTTTTATTAATGTGTTTAATAGATTGTTGAGCATCAACAGATGCCCTAACAAACACGGTTACATCATAATTGTCAGAAGAAAAAAAAACACAAACTCTCAAGCTGTATTTTCGAAAGAGCCTCAAATGAGTGGGCCAAACAAATATATACAGTTGATTCATCAAAATGTTTACTTGACAGTCTATTTTTTTTTTTTTTTTTTTTGGCCCAACACGGAGATTTTGATTGTTCAAACATATATTTTGCTAGACGAAGAAAAGTAATTTTGTTGCTTTTCAGATTTTGTTTGCTCAACAATATATTTCGTTGCAGTAATTTAAATATATATTTGGCCGTATATAAACAAATAGTTTGTTCGAGTTTCTCTCAGTGTGGCCCGTATTGAGTTAATTGTGCTTGCCCTTACAAAATAATACTTACGAAATATTGCTCGTATTCACGGACTCCAATGCTGTTTACAAGAGTCGATAACAAAAAATACAGTAAAAGATATTTTCGAATTTAAGAGCGGATTAAACATAGCTGTTATCAATAGGAATTTTTAGATTCAGGTGTCACTTTTAAATAACGCAACTGTGTAAGCCAAAATTTTCCACGGCCATGCGGGCGTATTTATTAAAATTTGACACTAGTGGGAAGAACGAAGTTTATTGTTCACGTAATGTCTAACAAATTACAGATTGGGATACATTATACACAATTATATTAACTGTATGTAATACAGAAAAATCCGGAACACAGACACCAGTGCAACCTGGCGGCGAAAGTGTTTAGTTACCAAACTACTAGCATTGAGTTTTCCAACGTGAGTAGCTTTTTGAAGCTGTTTCATCAGACATAATAACCAATTAATACATTTCATTGTGGCTTCGGACTTTTGGTTATGGATATAGTGAATCTGTTCACCGTGTTTTTTACTCACATGAGAGGGTTTACAATAATTAACAAGTGGTGGAAGGATATAAATTGGTTGAAAGAAAGTAGTAACTAGGGCTTTAAAGTGCTCACTTTACCGTGAACGGCTTATAAACGCTGTTCACTATAAAGTGAGCACTTTTCAAGTCAACCTTTGAAAAAAGTCGTTGTCTTTATCTAGATGTATTTTTACGGGCTCACTGAGTGACATGCGCCCAGCAAAGTTGGTATCGATGGAGGGGAAGTAGTTCCATATCGTATCGTCGAATAGAAAGAGTTAGGCAACCATTTGTGTTAACTTAAATTGTTTATTTCGCTTTCTAATTTTCTAATGCATTGGAGTGTGAAAATGAGCAGATTTGTAAAATATTGACTTCTGTAATAATTTCACAGTTCCACATGACCGACGCAATTGTTGAGACCCGTGGCAATGTTAATTTTACGCAAGGCGGAAGAATACTCAACGTGCATACAAGTAGATCTTGGGCAAGGCTTTCAAAAGTTCTCAGTTCACCGTAAACACATATAGTAGCATTAACACGGGTGACAGGAGTGGGACGGAGATTTTTTTTTCAAAACAAATTTTTTTTTGTAAATAAGGCTACTTATTATTCGCATAAACTTGTAAAAATTAAATAGAAGTATTTCGCAAACTTTACACTGGTGTCCAAAATTAAATCAACAGAGAGGCATTCGTCCCTCCCGTGATCATTGTGCCACAAGATAGTATTGAGTGACAGTAGAAATGGAAACAGATGAAAATACACGAATATTCCAAACAACGGATTGCATAACTGCCCTTTTACAGCAATGGAAGCGATGACGTCAGTTTCCCTATCGAACGGTATGCGTATTTTTCCACTGCTGGATTAGTAATTGTGTATACATTCAGATATGGCTCAGAGAAGACGCCTAGAAGACTCACTGCGGTGGAGGGCTATGGGAAAAATGAAAGCTGGACAGTAGAGCTGATGAGGCCAGATGGCTTGATGTATACTGTTCGGTCGTGTCTCGGATGTGGTAGCAGTTTTTAGCATCTGAAACTGTACTTCGAAAGTCCGGGCAAGGAATACCAAGAGTATGATATCAGAAAAAAATTATTATTATTTTGCTATAACAGAACGATGGTACCGTCGTGGTTTTGCCATAAGGGATCGACGGTACCCCCGTGGTTTTACCATAAGGGATCGACGGTACCCCCCTGGTTTTACCATAAGGGATCGACGGTACCCCCGTGGTTTTACCATAAGGGATCGATGGTACCGCCATAATACTGCACAGCAGCTGACATCTTACCTCACCACATCCACTGGAACAATTGTATCAAGGCAAACAGTGTACAGGCGGCTTAGAGAGACAGGAATTTATTGTTGGAGACCTGCTGTGAGTTTACCTCTGACGCGTGTTCACAGATGAAGACGTCTATAGAGTGGAGCCATCAACATGCCCGGGGCTGCGGTGGCCGAGCGGTTAGTCCGCTCGCCTTCCACAAGTGCGTACCGGGTCAATCCGCGGCCGCGTCACCGGATTTTCGCACGTGGGAATCGTGTCAGACGATGCCATTGCGAGCGTGTTTTCCCAGGTATCTCCCGTTTCCCCCGCCCTTTCATTCCGACGCTGCTCCATACTCACCTCAATCACTCTCATCGGTTCTTCACTCATCAACATCCCCACTGGACAGTCGTTTTGTTTCAGACGAGTCCAGATTCAGTATTGAGAGTGATCATCGACGGGTTCGAATTTGCAGAGACCCTGGAACACGATCTCGGCCCTCGAGCATCATGAAGGTGGCTCAATAACGGTTTGGGAAGGCATTTGCTAACCACTCGAACACCTCTCCATGAAGTAAGGGTAAACTGGCGAGGTAATAACTTCTGTCAGGTGTCGTAATTAGTTCTTCGCATGCCATGTTGGGTTGTTTCGAGGTGCTGTAGGCCCAGACTTCGTGCTGACGGATGATAATGCTCGGCCTCACAGAGCACAGCTGGTTGATGTATTCCTGGAAACTGAAGATATTGCTCTCATGGATATCGGTTTTAAATAGCAGGTTACAATCATTTATTGCCGAAGTGTTAAGTCTAAAAGTATTTTTTTTTTTACATTTTTGTAAATAACTTAGGGTAATATTATTAACTGTTTAATTTAATTTAAACCCCATCCCTCAAATAACATGGCTAAGCCCATAGACTGGAAATGTAGCATTGTGTGTCAATGAAGTAATTCTTGTAACACGGGGACGAGGGCTAGTTTGGGGCCGTCTCCGCGAGATAGCGTTGCGGTCGCCGTCTCAGGAGATCGGGTAGCCGGTTTCCGGTGGGAAGGAGGGGCGGGGAGGGGTATGGCACGTGTTTTCGTAGAGCTCGTCGAGTTTGCATTGCTAAGTGAGGGCGGACCATACGTCATCGCGAATGGTGTGGATGGGCCAGGGGGTGTGTTAGTGAACGGAGGGGGGTGTGGAGGGCAGGACCGGTTAGCGTAACGGCGCCCACGGGACACACCACGCGCCGCATTACTCGGCCATTACTTTAGGCTCTCTTCAGGCAACCGCGGCGGCCTGCGGCAGCCAAGCAAGCATCGTCTTCCCCCCAGTGTGGGCGCGGTGGGATTGCGTCCCGCGCAGCCCCCCTTCTGCGGCATTATCTCTGCGCCGCAGAGGCTGGCTAGAGGAGCGGCGAAGTCGCGCACTCACACTACTATCTCTGGCGTCCTGAGACACTCTTGTAGATATAGGCTACTCACACTAAGTGAGCCCTTTTGAAAGCCCCCTTACTTGAAATAATATGCAATAAATATGTATTATTTTACCGTTTGGCGTTAATTTCAGAGTGCGATGTAATATACACTTGCGTTTATTACATCAATGGCAATATTTGTTTAAAAAAAAGGCGGTTAAAAGGATAAAAAAATGGCTGAAAGGAAACGTAACTAGGGCCTCAAAAGGGCTCGCTTTACCGTGAAACAGCCTGTAGCACTTTGTTGTACAATGTGGCTGCGATACCCCATTAATATAACCTTCCAGGTTATATTAATGGGGTATCGCAGGGATTCTGAAAGCCGATGACGGCGAGCTGAGGTGAGAATGGAGCAGCGAGAGAATGCAATGACGGGGTGGGGGAGGGAGGTCCCCCGAGAAAACCTGCCGACCAACGGCACTCCCGACCTTTCTGACGTCACGCCGATATGTTTATCCTGGTGAAATGGCTGCGGGGGTTACGGGTTTACGTCAGTAACATAAGTAGAAATTTGTTTAACGTGTTCTCTTAGTTGGTATCATTACGTAATCAAAACATTGTAAGGAAGGGCCGGCATATTAATGTGAATAATATCCAGGTTAGGATATGAAAGCACACTTGAGTTTCTTTGGAATGGGATGATATTGTTTCAGGCACGCCTTTTGTGACCATGCGTTAACAGCTAACTTTCAACAATGTCCGAATCCTGTACTATTTGGTCTGAGGTAAAACTGGCTACTCACAGCGTGGGGCGCCAGTGGATAGATACCTGACACTCAACACAGAGGGGCTGCGGTGGCGGAGCGGTTAGCCTGCTCGCCTCCCACCAAGGCGAACCGGAAACATCCCCGGCCGGGTCACTCCCGGATTTTCGCAGGTGGGAATCATGCCGGACGATGCCGCTGGTCGGTGGGTTTTCTCGAGGATCTCCCCCCCCTGCCCTTGAATTCCGGCGCTGTCCCACTCTCAGTTCATTTCACCCTCGTCGGCGCTCAAAACCTCGCCGTTAAGAGCCGCCCAAATCTGTCAATTCAATTCAACACAGAACCGCACAGAAAAAAAAAGCCCAACGTTTTTACAACAAAAAAACATAATATTAAGGCATTTTTTAAAGAACGTTTATCTTTTAATAAAAGTAATACTAATGCGACATAGTTAGTAGTTAGGCATTTACAAATTCTTACATTACTATAATGTCAATATTCTGTTAATGTTAATAAAGCCTCGAAGTAACAAACACAATTTTACACATATTAGACGTAAAATAGCGGATACTGTATAGTGAACGGCGATAACCTCGGTAAATTTAACCACTGTATTTTAATTTAAAATCATAATACGACAACTAACTAAACTTATCTTATACCAGCTCTCAAGCTTTGCAGATAAGTTGAGGTATGCCAAATATGCATATATTTTTAGAGTATTGATTATTTCCACATAACGAAAGAGAACTACAGTTTGTCGTTATATTGTGCGCAACATCCACAATGTGAAATAGTAATTCGGAAATTTACCATACCAGTGTATACGCTTAGCGAGAAAGCGGGAATGGTATTCCCCCCCCCCCCTCTTTTTTTTTTCATACATTCATTGTAGCGTTCCTACATTTGTTCAGGAAACAATCAAACGCGTAGGGAAGTTGCCAACTTTGTATAGTAGCTCCGCTGAACATTCCTGTATCTGCAGCTTGATGTGTAGTATTATTACCACACAGTGTGTATGTTAAAAACTTCCATTACAGTGTAGGAAGTTTAAAAGAAAATGTTTTACAGTGTGGAGCTGTTTCCCGCGTTTGAGGCAGATAATTGCGGAAGCAATAAGGACGAAACCGTCAGGCGCATGAAGTGCGCCCATCGTCCGTATGCACAAGGCTCTGAACTGCTATTCAATTTTCTCGCCAAGGCTCGTGTACCTATGGGACTTTACGCCGTAAACCTATCATTTTATAGATGAAAAGTCTGTGGCAGTGTTCTATGCAGGTCGCTAGAGTATTTATGTATGTATCTGACCCGTAGATTTTAAGATGGAGTTCTTTGAAAAATATACTTTCAGCTGTGTTGAAGTACTCCGAATTTGCATTTCTAATGTTAGCGATACCTTGAAATCATTAGACACTATAGGCATCTTCTGAAGTGCGTCTTACAGTATTACAGGACGATCCAAATGTCTTGTCACGCCCTTAATTTTCCTTGAGTTTGTATATAACTTTTCATTCTCCATGCCAGATGGCCGACACGAGCTCCTACAGTGTTGAAGAGCGGCTTGTTGGCAGTGTTTGAGCATGTGAGCGTCCACATACTGGGAAGAGCATAGAGAATGCGCAATGAGACCTCGCGAGGGGATTCTACAAAGAAGACCCTTCTAAAAGGACAATACTGCGTTGGGAACACTAGCTGTTTCTGACGGGATCGATTTAAGACAAACAGAAAACAAGGCAACCAACCTGACGACATGACACATGTGCGGCGGTGGAGGAATCTGTGCTCCGATCATCCAAGACGTCACTGCGGAAACGAGCATCCGATCTTGCAATCCCAACAAACACAATGTTAAGACACGTGGAAAAGGATCTTGGATTGGGATACTTGAAGCCAACAGCTGTCAACGAGCTAAGCGATGCTGACATGAACAAACGACATTCAGCATGTGCATGATTGCTTGGGGTGTTTTCGACCCTCCCACAGCGTCTGATTATTGAAATACCTTATGATGTATTGGATTATGTTGCGTTTTTACTGGTTATATATGGGCGACAAGACATGTGGCCCATTCTGTAGATGTGCGCACGTTAAATAGTTTGGTGGATAAAAACCACGCGTTTTTCAGACACTCCGCAACGCAATTCAGACGCAACGTATGCAGGTTCTTCTATAACGCCGCTTCAACAGTTTAATGCCCACAATAATTAGCATCGCCGTCTTCTTTTAATTTCAGATGGGATTAAAGTAATGGCGTGCATACCAATTAGGTAGTCATATTTGCTACGATCTCAAAGTATCACTTGACGTATAGCCGGTTAGTCCCACAAAACTGCTATTCACATGTGGTGGAAGTAGCAGATAGGAGAAATTAAGATATGCTTTCACAAACGCTCGGCGGCGATCCATCTAAACCGTGGTTCCTACAGTTTCGTGCTAGTTGCCGGTGAAGCATCTTTCACTCGGATAGCGTGTTTAACTTCCATAACGAGATCGTGTTGACGCACATTAATATGCACACGCACGCATTTCCCTAGTCTCGCTCCCGGCGTCAGCTTTCCTTGAACGTCTGGACGAGAGTCATACTGACACATGCATCGTTTCGGCAAGACCCTTTGTAGGATGCCGGCCAAGTATTCAGCCATTTTCGGGTCCTGGAAGGGTGTGGGTGAAAAATCCCTAATGAATGTAAACACATTTGTTTTATGCTGTGAACTAAATTTTAAGTTACTGTCGCACTTAAATAAATGTAAAAGTAGAGTGTGGCAACTACGTGGCGGATGTTTTCTTTTTTTTCATCTCGGGAACCTCCTGCCCGTTGCCTATCGCAGCAGTCTTATTTCGCGTCCCGCTTCAAGGACGATGTCATTCTACTGATCCCCACCGTAAATTTACACACTCCAGCGGTTGCAATACCCGCACCACTACAACTACCGGTACTACTTCTACGACTACTGGTACTACTTCGACTATTGGTACTTCTGTGGTGACTACTACCACTTGTACGATTACTGGTACTACTTCTACGACTACTGGTACTACTTCGACTATTGGTACTTCTGTGGTGACTACTACCACCTGTACGATTACTGGTACCTTGACTACTGGTACTACTGTGGTGACTACTACCACTTGTTCGACTACTACCACTTGTTCGACTACTGGTACTACTTCTACGACTACTGGTACTACTTCGACTATTGGTACTTCTGTGGTGACTACTACCACTTGTACGATTACTGGTACTACTTCTTCGACTACTGGTACTTCTGTGGTGACTACTACCACTTGTACGATTACTGGTACTTCGACTACTGGTACTACTTCTACGACTACTGGTACTACTTCTACGACTACTGGTACTACTTCTACGACTACTGGTACTACTTCGACTATTGGTACTTCTGTGGTGACTACTACCACTTGTACGATTACTGGTACCTTGACTACTGGTACTACTGTGGTGACTACTACCACTTGTTCGACTACTGGTACTACTTCGACTATTGGTACTTCTGTGGTGACTACTACCACTTCTACGACTACCGGTATTACTTCTACGACTACTGGTACTACTTCGACTATTGGTACTTCTGTGGTGACTACTACCACTTGTACGATTACTGGTACTACTTCTACGACTACTGGTACTACTTCGACTACTGGTACTTCTATGGTGACTACTACCACTTGTACGATTACTGGTACCTTGACTACTGGTACTACTGTGGTGACTACTACCACTTGTTCGACTACTGGTACTACTTCTACGACTAGTGGTACTACTGCGACTACTGGTACTTCTACCGACTGCTGGTACTTCTAGCGACTACTGTTGCTACTTACCACGGTTTCTGTTGCTACTTAACACGATTTTTGTTACTTACGTCTACTGCCACTACAACAACTTCTACTATTATAACTACAGCTACAGCAACAACTATTACTTCTACTGCTACGGCTATTGTGACTAGTGCTATTTCTACTCTGATTAGTGCTACAACTACCCTTACTAGCGCCTCGATTACTGTGATTACCGTTACGATTACTGTTACTACTACTACTATTACTGCATCCTATATCATAGTTATTATCTTGTCCTATTTGTGTTTTTGTGGCCCAGATTCCCATATAGTTTTGTGTGTATTAGTACATCTCCGAAGAAATTAGCCGCGCACACATGGTGGTGCAATAAGTGCCATACTTTCAAACACGAGATTGTGGGTTCAGTTCCCGAGAAATTCATTTATACAGGTATGGGACTGAATTCAATTGATAAACTTCATGATATTATTACTTATTCAAAATAAAGAGTAAAGTGTGAGACACCTTCTCTCTAAGTGAATACTAAGGGAAATATGAGCACTTGAAAATTGCTGTTTTTAAACTGTTTATTTGCGAGGTATCGGAAACGAAGTTAGATTAAGTCACATTTCTCTGAGCGTTGTTTTATGTTATGGGGATCTGCAACTGTAAGAACAAACTTTCATTAACTCCAGTCACCGAAATGAAAATAATG
Organism: Dryococelus australis; assembly: GCA_029891345.1. NCBI lineage: Eukaryota > Metazoa > Arthropoda > Insecta > Phasmatodea > Phasmatidae > Dryococelus > Dryococelus australis. The sequence goes on from CM057006.1 coordinate 42,810,967, forward strand.
CGGGTGGCCACCCTCTTATTGCCGATCACTTTTTTATCGTCAGGATTTATGAACGTTTGATGCTGATTTATTTAGCAGCATGACCTAAGCAACGAAAATTGCCCTCGTGTTTCAAGTGTCCAGTACCTACCATTTTCGTGTAAAATCCGCACAGAGATTGTGCTGTACAGATAGAGTGGCCAGCACGTAGGCAATACTACCTGTATGCGTCTATGGTATGCTACTATGCCCGTTGTACAAGCGATGGCGGAGGACATTTTTAATACTTACTGTAAACAAAATGTTTCATTAATAAGCTTACAGTACTAAATATGCATGTTTCTGGTAACAGTCGGCGTGTTTGCAGGAAGTATTGATATTGCCTACACGCATGATAATACTAATGTGTACTAAGGCGCGCCTGATAAACTGAAGCGGTATTTTGTATGCCTATATATTCATAACAGACACGTACGCTTGTGACCTTACATTTAACTGAATCTCAGCAGTAGACCGAATCTTGCAGCTGCCATACGTATTTGTTTCTTATTCGGGACGGAATTTTCCAAGTTTAAATTCAATATCCAGTGTCGTACCGGTGTTGGAAAGAATTCAATTTGATATTTAATATTTAATATATATATATTTTTTTAATTTTAGAGTCTGGTAAGTTATTCTCGTATCAAATTTTTTTAAGTTTATTCCCGTCGTGATAGACGAGATATAACAAGAGGAATTTTTGAACATGGGTGTCCGCCTGATTGCAGACCTCGGCGGATGGAAGGGTTTTATAAATCTCTTTCGCTTATTACGTAACCTCCACACACCCCCTCTTTTCTCCACCTCGGATGGCAGGCGTGCCCCATTCCGGGCGGCGCGGAGAGGTCGCCGTACCTCCACCAAACCCCCCTTACCGACCGCACCCCCCCCCCCCCTTCAACAGCCGCTCTTCTCACGAAGGGTGTGACTTCGCGGCCTCAGCGTTTGCAAGGGTGGGCGTCTGCCCGACTCAGTCCTGTGCTGGCTCCCTGGCACGTACGCCACTGCAGGCCCCACCCCGCCTCTCCGCCCCCTCCGAGCACGGCGCCGCCCACCTGCCGCCCGCAGTACGGATGCGCGCGCCTTACCCCCGGTCTGCGCGGCTGATTCGTCGCACTCCCTCCCATTGCAGTGAACTATGGCATCGCTCTACACTTACACCCCCCCTATTCTTACAGAAGTCTGCGTGCTTCTCTTGTTAAAACAGACTATACACAGTGCTTATCCGGATATCCCAGGGGTGTTCCCTAATCAGACTTTTTACGTAAGATAAATGTACGCCAGTAACAAAAGTATGATGACGTTCATAGCCCCCGCTGTTAATATACTTCTTCCTCAATAAAATATTGTTGCAATTCCTCCAAGTCATTGGGCTTATCCCGGTTCTTAAGGGATAGAGGTTTTGATTAAATAAAATATTTAATAATAGCTGTCTAGCAATAACTGGCCAACACTTTCTATGTACAATTAATCCATTAATTAGTACAATTCACAGTCACGTCAAAGAAATTAATACAATTAAATTTCTAAAATCAGTTCCATTAAACCACGTAACTAAAGTTATTGTATTATTAAAAAAATTAATACCCATATATGGCAGTTCAAATATTTACAATAAAGTCCGTATCACATGTTCTTACAGTCCCACCTTAGTTCAGTCCAGATTCCACCAAGTCTGAAATTTTCTAGAGATCCCCGAGCGCCCCCATGCACAGTTGGCCCTCAACTAGTCGGGTCTCTCTCTCTCTGTCTCGTCCGTTTGCACCACAAACACCTCATCTGCCGTCGTCCGCCCTCTTCGGTGATGTCCCTAGCTACACGAGACTCCTCCAGACAACCGCACTTCAGCCGGATGGCTACCACAATGACAGCCGACCCTCCCGCTGTGGTGGTATTAATAATGTCATAGGCCGTAGCCCAGAAATGTATCCAAATGCCGCGTCGCCCCGAGGGTCATAGTTACCTGAATATCTGAATATTCTTGTCCATCCTCTCCAGTCATCGACTCCCCGTGCAGATGTGACATGGGGCTGTGGCGCCAGCCAGGTCTGTTGTCAATCATCCCCCCGGCCGCTGTGTGTCAGTGCAGCGAGCGGATCTGCTGAGGGGGGGGGGGGAGTGGGTCATCCCCCATAGTGCCGGGCCGCGCATATTCTGGTATATCCTGTTCACGGTAACGTCAGCACTTTTTGAGGCCCTCGTTACGTGTTTCTTTTGACATGAATACGTCTGTAAATTTGCAAACATAGTGGGAGGCAATCCGGAAAAACCGATGATAACAAAATCGGGGGATACAATTTAGCATTGCAGCTCCGAATGTATCGTCTACATTGGAGGATTTGGGGGGGGGGGGGGGTTATTTTTGAGTTCGTTTTGCCGCGTTTCCTAACTTTCGCTTAGTATAATTTTTGACGAGGAGAAGCTACGACGCTCGTTTAGATTTCAATCGACATCTCTCGTCAAGATCAGTCGATGGTTATGGTGAAATTGTATGCGTTTAATGTAAAACATTTCGGCCTATACTCGTCAAAAAGCCAAGTCGAAATACAGAAATCGTATACGGTTGGCAAGAGCATCTCAAAAGCAATCCGGTGATATAGGGCGTTCACGGTAAAGTGAGCACTTTTAAATGCCCTTATATTTTTTTCCTTTCATCCAATTTCCATCTTCCTGCTACTTATTAATATAAACATTGCAATGTGATGAATAAACACAGTGGCATTTCACCACCATTAAAATTTAATGCCTGAGGCTGCAATAAGATATATTTATTAGCGGTTAATGCCTGTTGGAATGGCCTTAAAAAGTGCTCACTTTATCGTGAACAGCCTATACCCATAAAACCCCATATGATCGAGTGAAGCGGTGTCGGGAACGTAAAATAATCATCGAGGCGTCCAAGCTCGTCAACGTAGACACAGCTAAAACAAATTTTTGATCCTTTAACCACCTTTCTAAAATAAATATTGCCATGTGAGTGATAAACACAGTGCGTATATTCCAATCCACTCGGAAGTTAACGGCTAAGGCTAAAATAAAATATATTTATTAACAATTATTCCAAATAATAAAGCTTTCAATTTTACCGTGAATAGCCTATAGCACGGGGCCCGTGCCCATAGCGTGAGCCCGCGCGTAACAATATTTACTTCAAAACAAGACAAAAAGTTATTCAACGAATCGATCACAATTTCCGACTGGGAACTTTTGTTTCAGGGGGGAGGGTTCATGACACCCTGCAACCCCCCCCCCCCCCTTCTCAATACTCCTTTTCCCAGGCTTCTCTATGGTTTACAATTTAAAAAAAAACTAATTAAGAATCATACGGTAACCGCATTTCTTGCTCCGTTCTCACCTTGCTTCACCCTCGTCGGCCTCTCAAGACCTCGCTGTTAAGGCCACGATCCTACAGCTTTTGCGAGAATTAATTTTTTGTACCCAAAGGGACGTCGATATTGTAAAATCCTCGTACAATTTTGTTACAAATTGTTTTTATTATGTACTCTAATTTTTGCAAAACAAGAAACTGTATAATTTTAACTAATTATTAAGTAAACATAAGTTTCGTTAATTAATTAATTAAATAAAAGCATACACTTTTTTTGTGTTGAAAAAATTAGACTGCATAATATAGTCAATTTGTAACAAAACTGTAGGAGGATTTTAAATTATCGGCTCCCATTTGGGTTCAAAAAATTAATTTTCGCAAAAGCTGTAGAAATGAAGGATTGTGGCTTTAAGAGTCGCCCAGGTATCTTCATTCGCTTCACATTCACCCAGGCGTGTTCTGAGATCACGTCCCAGTCCGCTGTTCGCCTGGTGTGTGGGGGTTCTCCCCGCGTGCAAGTACGCCTGCGCGGAAGTGCTAGTAGTTAGGGTTGAAGAGGACGAAGGTGTGGAAGGGGTTGTTTGAGGGTGGAAGGGAAGGGTCTCGTAATCAGAGGATCTGGACGGCGCCGCGGGCTGCGTCTCTCACCTGAATCGCCGCGTCAGCTCTCCGCTGGAGGGAGGGTCGCCCGCCCGCCCGAGCGTGCAGTTTCTGGGTCCGTTGTCAGCAGCTGCGGACCCCCCTTCCCCCCTGCCCTACACTTTACGTCGCACCTGCGGCTCCTTTCTGCCTCCTTGCTCCTCACCATCATCCTTAAGGAAGATCAGTATCCACCATCTTGGAGTTATGGAATTTCCATCACAGCCTGCGCCATACATATAGCCTATTCGCTATATCTTGACACTTCCTGAATCAAACCTTTGAAATCTCACCCCATGAATGACATGCTTGGTTGTTTCCTGTGTGTCATGCAGGCCCGTATCCAGAATTTTTTTTCGGGTGGGGGGGGGGCTGATGAGTAATAGTATTGTCACTAGTAGTACATCGTTCACAAGTCACAGTGGAAGATATAAAAGGAAAGCAGGATAGAAACCGTGTGTCATGTGGGCAATAACAAATATATAAAAATAATAATTGACATTTTGATAATAGGGTTTTAAAAATGTGTGTAATTTTGGGGGGGGGGGGCTGCAGCCCACTCAGCCCCCCCCCCCTGATACGTCCCTAGTGTCGTGTATCATAAGCGCTTTTTATATTTCTATTAACATAAAATTACCATATTTTTAGTTTAATCGAACTTTTAATTATATTTTATTCATAAATTATATGTTATTTATAATTAGTATGAATAAAAACACAGAGAGAGAAATGTGTGTTGGTAATGCCTAATAAGAAATAGTTCTTATGCAAAATATTGTTACAATTTCTCTCTCCAAAGTCAGTGTGCTAACCCAAGTTTGTTATGGGATGGAGGTCTTAATTAAATAACAGTTAATTATAATTTATTAATTTTATTTACAGCAACTACAAACAAAATTCTCTCGACTCAACGTCTCACAATAAATTAATATGACTTACTGTTTTCAATTGTCTTCAATTAATAAAATTAATAATTACCTCAAAGAAATCAATGAAATTTAAGAGTTAAAAATCAGTCCCAATAGATAGTTTATAAAAACCTATTAAATTATTTTATAAATCGTGTGTTCATGTTACAGTTCCAATATTTACAATAAAATCCGTATTACATGCCCATTCAGTCCCACCTCAGTTTAGTCCATGTCACGCCAGTCCGCAATGTTCTAGAGATCTCCGAGCGCCCTCACGCATATAGACTGTTCACGGTAAAATGAGCACTTTTAAAATCAATCTTAGAAAAAAGTCACTGCCCCTATCTGCATATATTTTAACGGGCGCACTGAGTGACATGCGCCCGATAAAGTTGGGAACGATAGGTGGAAAGTAGTTCAACATATTAACGTCGAATAAAAAGTGTTAGATAACCATTTGTGATAATTTAAATTATTTGCTTCGCTTTCTGTTTTTTTTAATGCATCAGATATGTATAAAAATGAGCAGATTTATAAAATGTTTACTTTTCGAATAATTTCACAGTTTCGTTTGACCGACTTATGAATAAAGTGATCAGGCCCATGTCAATGTCAATTTTACATGTCCTCATTTTACCGTTAACAGCCTATAGTATGTTTCACACATCGGGTTTCACGCCCCCTCGTCCATTCATACCACGAGCACCTCATCCGCCGTCGTGTCGCACTTGACTTCGCACTCCGCACTCAGCCAAAAAGCTTCTACGAAGTCTGCTGACGGTTTGACCGTTGCTGTATTTATAGGGTCGTAGGCCATCGCCCAGAAATTTCGCTAAATCCCGCGTTGCGTCTAGTTCCTAATCCCCAGAATTTTCTTGCGCCTACTCTACATTCGTCGGCTTCTCCAGAAGGGAAGAGGAGGGGGGACTGGGACGCCAGCCAGGTCTCGCCGCTGTCAATCATTCCTGGGCTTCCCCAGGGGGGCCGAGGAAGGAGGCGACATGGCAGCGAGCGCATTCGTCTTGGGCGGGGAGGATAGAGGTAGGTCGCCCCTACAGAGTCGGGCCATGTATAACGGGAGCTCGTAGCGGGTGCGAGCTACAATGCGGAACAGTATTATTACATTTGAATGCGCATTGATGCTGTGCGCTGTCTCTATGGTGGAATTTTCTAGACTTAATTAAGCTTTGTTTGCATGATGCGGAGGAATTTACTGGAAGGAGAACTTTAGCAGGGCTTCAGAAAAGTTGGTAGTAACCGTGGATGGACTATATGTATTTTATTTCAGGCATCATCGAGTTATACAGTTTTGTTTTGCACGTGTTCTAATACATGTGTTCTAATACAAGACATATTTCACTAGTATAATTTCTGTGAATGCTGGAAAGAGAAAAATTACTTCTTGCGGTGGACACTGGGAAAAAATAAATAAATAAAGGTGGTAAAGTTGTAATAATTTAATAAAACTTGAGAAGCTGTTATTTATGCTGTGACGTGCGAAAAATTACGTTAAACTTTCTGAAATGGAATGTATAGGAAAAAATTGATGAATAAAAGACGGCCTGCGTCTCTGCAAATGTTTCCCGCGTTTGAGACCGAGAGCGATAAGGGCTACACTGTTGCGCATATAAAGTGCGCCATCGACACTAAGCGCTATGCTTTGAACTATCGTGCAGTTGTGATGAGCTGACTCCACTCATAGAAAGAACATGGAGATGAATGACAGTATTTCGTAGAAGGCTAAGCTAAGAAGAATATGACTTATAGAAAGAGTAAATAAAGTATTTAACTACCAAAATATTGCTTGCTAATGTGGACTATTTACGGGACCAGCGGCATCGTCCGGCACGATTCCCACGTGCGAAAATCCGGTAGTGACCCCGCTGGGAATCGAACCCGGTTCACCTTGGTGGGAGGCGTCTTTCTTCTTTTCTGACTGCACGAACACTGTGGGCGAAACGTAAAGCCATTTATCTTTTAATGTTTTTTTTTTTAATCTTTACTTTTAGTTTCGATCATTTATCTCGTTCAGATTTTCCATGTGCTGAATTTTTCCTTACCGACGTATACGTGCCAAGCCTTTTTTTTTTTTTTTTTTGTAAATTTAATAAAACCAATACGTCGCAATAAGATTATGATATAAAAAAGATCTTGTAAATATATTTACGTTTATGAATGTAATCCAAATCGCCGTAATGTTGTTAAAGGTTAGTAAACGTTAGTACAAACTTTCGATATTTATGACAAATCCTTCAGTACATTCGGTACGATTATATGTTTGCTTTTTAAAGTTAATGTAAGCCAAATTGAAGCTGCACTGTTTGTTAGTAAATTCTTCCTCGTATTTTTCGTCGCCGTGATAGTAAGCCTCTGCAAATCGTTAATTGTTACGGAGTCGTTGGATGCTTAATGCATGCGATGACTGTGGATGACTGTAATTTGAGTATGTACGGAACAATAGCACAACTCAGGGGGAATGATGCCTAGGCATCATTACAAGTATGAAACACAACATTAGCTGCAAATAAATGTTCCAAATAGTAAATTTTATCAGAAAATATATTATATATTGCCCATACATGTCACAGAATTTCTAAGTGAGTCAGCTGTATGTAACATGTAACATCATCCAGTTAAATGTTATTTTTAAAAAGTTTATATTTCTTGTAGTAATTTTATATTAAATAATAACTTCGGTTTCCATATATTTCATATGGCCCAAAAAAAAAAAAGAAAAAAAAAAGAAAGAGGAGTTTTTAAAAAGCTAACGGCAACGTTACAAATGGTTGCGATATCTATTCCGATAGTACAAATACATCTTGGTTTATTATAATAAACAATTTTAAAATTGAATACCTTATACAATATTAACAATAAGTATAAATATATTATGGAATCATGTGGAAAATGTGTGCCTTCTCCAAACATATTCATTTTGCACTTATGCACAGGTTAGGTTTTCGGTGATAAATAAGCGTTTGCTAGGCCGAACAAACCAATGGAAATCCTCCACTGTCCGCCTTTATTGTAGTTCCAGTTATGCAACTTGACGTTACCAAAATATTTATAAACGAAAGATGGACTACACATGGTTTCTGATTAGTGTCTCTCTACATATAAACCAGCGAAAGAAAAACCTGGCCGTGCCTCCTCACGTTTTCATGGCTATACTACTATAGGCTGTTCACGGTAAAAATGAGCACTTTTGAAAGCCTTGCTTAAGATCTACTTGTATGCACATTGTGTATTCTTCCGCCGTGTGCAAAATTAATTTTGCCATGGGCCTCTTCACTCTATCAATGCGTCGGTATAGTGCGACTGTGAATTTATTACACAAGAAAAAAATGTTTTCCAAATCTGCCCAGTTTTACACTACGATGCATTAAAATAACAGTCAAAAATAATAATTTAAATGATCACGAATGGTTACCGGACACTTTTTATTCGACGTTAATTTATAGAACTACTTTCCACTCATCGTTACCAACTTTACTGGGCTTATGCCACTCAGTTCGCCCGTTAAAATATATGCAGGTAGGGATAGTGACTCTTTTATAAGGTTGATTTCAAAAGTGCTCACTTTATCGTGAACGGTCTATAGTTACATTTTTTTTTACGTCATATTAGAAGTGCAATGTTTAAATTACTCCATTTTTTTACGTCATATTAGAAGTTTAATGTTTAAATTATTCATAGCGTGAATGGTTTTTATGTTGAGCGGAGTGAGAATTGTATTCTGGACTTCTAATACTGTAACGCTTGTAATTAAAGGCTGTTCACGACAAAGTGAGCACTTTTGAAATCAACCTAATAAAAAAGTCACTGCTACTATCGACATATATTTTAACGGGCGCACTGAGTGATATGCACCCAGTAAAGTTGGTAACGGTTAATGGAAAGTAGTTTCATATCTCAACGTCGAATAAAAAGTGTTAGGCAACCCATTTGTGATAACTTAAATTATTTCTTTTACTTTCTGGTTTTTTTTTTTAATTCATCGAAGTGTAAAATTACTTGATTTGTAAAATATTTTATTTTTCATTTATTTCACAGTTTCACCTCACGACGCATAAATAAAGTGATAAGGCCCATGGCAATGTTAATTTTACATAAGGCGGAAAAATACACAACGGGCATATAAGTAGATCTTAAACAGGGCTCTTTCATAAGTGCTCATTTTACAGTGAACAGCTTATATATCCCTACCATTACTAATATCTTCATTCACCGGAAGGCTGCACAGTAGTTCAAAATAAGATTCTGCAGTTGTCAGCTATTCTTGCGCTGTGTGGCATACTATCACAAGAGCCGATTTTTCTCGATTGTGGAATTACATTTTTAGGCGGCATATTTGTTCGTACCCGACAACAGGTGTTGTTGGTTTTTTCTTTTTTTTTTTTTTATATACTCGTGGCGTGCAATTTCTGTTTCCCTGAGTACCCGCGGGTTAACATTTTTTCTTTGTTTGCTCGTTCTTTGAGCCGGGGTTTCAGCTGCGATTCCTTTAAGTAGAAACATTCTCCGGTTTTTTCACAAAACACCGCAAGCGAGAAGCCCTACAGGAATCTCCATCAACTCTCTACTGTTGTTGGCTTTTGGAAACTAATTTTTTTGTATTGCAAACGACGCTTTCACCTTTCGCGAACACCATCTAGAATGCATGCCGGAGGAATCGTTATCGTGCAACACTGACCATTCAGTAAACAAAATGGGAGAAATTTTGTCGACCACCGGGGATTCTGCTTGATATGGGCTGTTTGCGGTAAAATAAGCACTTTTGAAAGCCCTTCTTAAGATCTCCTTGTATGCACGTTGTATATTCCTCCGTCTTATGTAAAATTAACATTGCTACAGGCCTCATCACTTTGTTCATGCGTCCGTCAAATGAAATTGTGAAATTAAGTAAGTAAATATTTTAGAAATCTGCTCATTTTTACACTTCGATGCAGTAAATAAACAGAAAGCGAAAGAAATAATTTTAAGTTTTCACAAATGGTTACCCATCACTTTTTATTCGACGTTAAGATAAAGAACTACTTTCTATCCATCGTTACCAGCTTTACTTGGCGAATGTCACTCAGTGCGCCCATTAGAATATGTGCATGCAGGGGCAGTGACATTTTCGTAAGGTTCATTTCTAAAGTGCTCACTTTATCGTGAACAGCCTTTACCCTACAATATCACCCAGTGTTATTTTGGGAACTTTTTTTTTTGCGGCTCTGACGATTTGCATTCCGAACGTGGTAAAATAATCCGATTTGTTATGATACTCACGTGGGTTTTTTTGAAGGAATATTTACTTCAATGAAAGCCAGCATCAGTGTACAGCTAAATTACCTTCGTGTGTCGTATATAATGGTGCTGTTCAGTACTTTCAGATTACGAGGGTAAGCCAGAAAGTTTGTAGGTGAACGGGTAAAGATAGGTCACGATACACACCACATCTTAATTTCGACACAATTACTTAATTTTCTGCATAACTAACAAATTTATTTAAACATTTTTCAGTGTGTAAAATGAGGTTTTTCATTCCCGGACGGTAGAAAATAGCGTCCTTCTCATTAAGCCATTTCAGGGGCCGCGGTAATGTAGTGGTTAGACGACTCGCCTCCCGCCTAGACCAACCGGGTTTGATTCCGGTAGAGTCGCTCCTGGATTTTCTCATCTGGGAATCGTGCCGGACGATACCGCTAGTCGGCTTGTTTCCTCGGGGGTCTCCCGTTTCCTCCCGCCCTAGCATTCCGGCGCTGCTCCATACTCACTTCGCTTCATCCTCATCGGTTCTTAATACCTCGAGCAAATCTCTTCACTCACTCCACTCAATGTCGTCGACCGGTGGCATAAGTAGAAGTTATAGGTCGTTTACTTTTAAAACCACCCTTTGGGGAAAAAATCGCAACCCTTAACTGGCGTGCAGTTGATAGCCATTTAATATCAATAATCAGAGGACTCTTGGTTGTATTGCGAAAAGAATTTTTAATTTTATGGCCACCGAAGTTAGTGGTCTTTATTTGATTCGTATTAGAATACGTATTTGCATGTTAGTAATTCTTTTGCAGTCCCAGCAATTCCACGGTTTTACTTGGCAGGTGCATGAATAAAGTGACGAGGCCCATGGCAATGTTATATGGCGGAATAATATCAAATTGGCAGAGAAATAGGCCCTCAGCAAACTTTCAAATCTTGTCATTTTTCTGCGAACAACCTACAGCTACTTCAGGAACATTTATACAATTTACAATATTCCACATACTGGTTCTCGAACACTACAGGCTGTTACAGAAATACATGCCAATACTACGGGGAAACAATCTTCGTCTAGAGGAAGAGAAAATATTACATGTACATAGGTGCGGAAACGCTTAGTTTCTTTACTACAGCTCCAATTACATAACGTACATTGTATGTCTTAGGGTTGGATAAAGTTTGTGTGGAATGCCATCACAGCTGTAAGTGCAACTGCAGTCTCATACCAGACGTGTCGAACGGACCGTTTAATGGGATGTAGCGCAGTGTTCGATGTAGCATCGTGCTGGCAGCTACGAATGTCGCGTGTGCATCAGTCGAACGTGGATATATTTAGAGAGTGGACTATTCAAACGGTCAGGATCTCTCCAGGGGTACAGCAATGTATCCGGGAGTCCATACATTTGCGCGTTGACGCATGTACCCGTGCTGATGGGGGGATTGAACACTTCCCAAGTCTGTAATGTGCCGCCGGTAAGCTTTTGCACACTAGTAATCGAGTTCTGTACAATTTCTAATGTTACGGTGTGGTGACTTGGTATGCGTTGCCGTGAACCATTCACACGATTGCTTCAATGGCATTCCACATAAACGCGACCCACCCCGCGGGCCATACAATGCACATTGTGTAATGGGAGCTGTAGTAAAGAAACTCAGCGTTTCCGGACCTATGCACATATAGCATAATTTCTTCTTCTAGACGTGAGGATTGTTTCCTTGGAGTATTGACATGTATTTTTGCAACATCCTATATATAATTCAAATGAATCTATGTTAAACTTTTGTGTTTGGTAATACTTGGTGCTACGAAGACCTTATAGGGGATTACGCTCGTAGTCGACTAACTGTAACTGATCTTGCGTATTTATCTGTTGATATGTTGTTTCCTTCTTAAACAATAAGGCAGTAAATTAATTATGCAAATAATATATGCAGGATGAGTTATCAGCTATGCGACAAACGGCGAGAGGACGTTCCTTGCGAAATTTCAGTTAGAAAATGTCCGACAACGAACTCCAGGACACCACTCCTAAGGGCAGGAAACCTTTGTGAAGATGGGGCTGCAATTATAACTTAATTTAATTACACTGAAACCATGTGTTGTTAACGGATGAATTTCCGTAGGAATGCCAAACAATTCAGTCACTGTAACATGCCAGTAACCATGTTGACCTACCGCGTACCCTACACAGTAAAATGGGGGCTGCCAACCCTTCATATAGTGAAAAAAAGGGTCTTCATACATCGTTACGTAAATTATGATCACGGCCTATGAATTGCCATTGCAAGGCGTAAAAAAATGTCCTCTTGGTAAGAATGGTTTGCGAGAAAACATACCTCCAAGATATTAAATGCCTCATAAGCATTACGTGGTATTTAATATATTGGAGGTCTGTTTTCTCGCAAACCATTCCTCGGAGGTTTTCTTGCCAAGAGGACTTGTTTTTAAGTCTTGCAATGGTAATTCATAGGCCGTGATCATAATTTAAGTAATGATGTACGACGACCCATTTTTTCACTGAGGTGGCCACTCCCATTTTACTGCGTAACGTGCATCTATCTGCTGTTGCGGGTTGTTTTCAGCCCTTGTGCCGGCGCCTCGTCCTTTTCGGCCAAGCCGGCCGCCCGGTCATTAACATACGAAAAGGGCGGCCGAGACGCAACTACGCGATCAATAATGCAAAGGTCCTGTGTTCTTCCTCCCCCTAACCCCCCCCCCCACGCTCCCTTCATCATGTCCCTCCAACCCTCTCTCCACGGCGCACTTCCTTCCTGCATACTGCCTTCATCCCCACCTCCCGCCGTCGGTGTTTATCTATGGCCTGAAATTTTAATATATTTCTGGGCAGGAGGAATAACTCTTTTCTGTTACTTTTCTCTCCGTGGCATCGAAAATGCACTGCGCGTAATAACTTGGAATAACCCTTGACATTCGGGTTAACTCCCTCTTTTTTTTTTTCACTCCTCTCCCCTGTCTCTCTCCTGTCTGGGAAGATGATTTAGGGCGCAATAACGCATCTAATATCTACTTCAGATGTTTGCGCAAAATAAATTAAAGACTCATCTTGAAATATCTTGCGAGGTAAAAAGAAAGGGAGACGTCTTCAAAGGGCCCCCCCCCCCCCCCCCAAATTCCGTCTGCCGCGTGGAGTGGAGCGTGCTCGGGTTTCTGAAGCTCTGCATAATGAATGTGGTTTGGTGCCCTTCCGGGGGGGGGGGGGGGGGGATGAAGAGGTGTAAACGCTATGATGCTCTCGTTGCTGTGTCTGCTCGGGAAATCGTATTTATGTCGGGGAGGTGATCGTGGAGTTGATTTCCCCTGGCGTACTTTGAGGGCGTGAGGTTTCTGACGGCATGTCGTTGGGATTTCGGGTGGGGGGGGGGAGTCTCTGTGACGCCCTCTTAGCGACGTTTTTATCCTTAAAAGGAATTATTAATGTCCAGCGGGCCCCCTTTAATGTCTGTATATGTATTCCTTAATTTGAGTTGAATTTGTGTGCCTCCTAAGTCTTAATTTTTTTTTCCTTTGCGTTGTCGCTTTTGTGAAACTCCAAGGAAAAACAGTATTTTGCGTAATTCCTCGAGAGTTGTATGGCATTGAACGTATTTTTTAATGACCTCGCGAAAAATCTGTCTTATTTAGTGTGAACGTGTTGACGTATAGTTTGCATAATATCTTACCAAAGAAATTCGTTCGAAATTAGCTGATGAATATTAATCATTCAACAGCTAGCTCTGCCGGATTCCTTGTACGCACGTGAGACTTAATTGGCGTGCATTAAGCCCCCCAGGGCATGAGAAAAAACAAAATCCATCGAGAGACTGGTTCCTGTTAATAGGCTTTTAAATACCTGTTTATGAAATTCTCATGTACAATGTTTATTTAAACCTGTAGTTACAAACCCGTTTTATTTCTTTCCAGTGAATATTGTATCACTTAGTCGATTTTGCCAGTACGCATTCTGGCTTTTGTTCTTGCTACAGAAGATATAAAAATCATCATGTGCCTTTGTTTTTTTGTTCATCAAGAAGTAGGGACCAGAATTGTTTCTGTAGAACAGCTGCATAGGTTTTCGAAGTTCACTTTCGTTACCTTACATTCTCACGTTGAACATGTCAGTTAATAGATTCTTAAAGGATCACGTTCTCATTCTGGAGTTGGCTATCCTGAAATGTAAGCGGTGGACATACAACAAACAAACTGTAAACTGCAGCTTACGAATAATGAGGCTTACTGTTACATTATCATATCCTATGTTTGAGATTTAACGTTGTATTAATGTTGGTATCATCGCGGAAAATTTTACGTTACAGGCTATTCACGATAAAATGAGCACTTTTGAAAGCCCTGCTTAAAATCTATTTGTATGTTGTGTATTTTTCCACCTTATGTAACATTAACATTGCCATGGGCCTTATCACTTTATTCCTACGCCGGTCACGTGAGACTGTGAAATTATTAGAAAAGTAAACATTTAATAAATCTGCTAATTTTTACACACCGAGGTGTTAAAAAACAGAAAGCGAAAGTTATAATTCAAATTATCTCAAATGGTTACCTAACACTTTTTATTCGACGTTAACACATGGAACCAACTTCTATCCATCGTTACCAACTTTACCGGACGCGTGTCACTCAGTGCGCCCGTTAAAATACATGCAGTCACGGGCAGTGACATTTTTCTAAGGTTGAATTCAAAAGTGCTCACTTTATCGTGAACAGCCTTTAGTAATGATGGTTACATAAAAAAAAAAAGTTAGTATTCAGTACACGTCATAATATTTACTGTTACCATTTCGTAGGAAATTTCAAGTGCCCTGAATAAATAAACGACATGAATGTGACAATTGCAGCTATTGCTCCATGTTTATTAGATAGCTTTATATCAACAGGTTTATAAACTTCATAATGCAGTTTGATTACTTTCACCTACATAGATAATTTGCAAAGATAGTTTTGTGCTATTACCAATTGTTTTCACTAGTGTTTAGTAACTATAGACCCTACCTGTGTGGGCGGCCCAAGAATGTGTTCAGATAAAAGTTTTTTTTTTCCTTCAGATGATTATACGATTACGGGTACGCTCGAATAAAAATTCTGGAAGAACTTTTTAAAATATGTACGTGTTTAAGACTACGCTTGTTTTTTTCTTCTTTTTTTTTTTCGTGGTGTTTATCGTAAGTTTAATGCAAGTGCTCGGCTGAAATTTGTGTCGTTTATTTTTAATAAGAGAACGCACGATAGCAGTAACCTAACGACACACGCCTTATATTTCGAACTCCTACAAATTGTTTAGTTTTTATCAGTAAATGTTGTGGCAAGGATAGTAACAATCATCTTTAGAGAAGCTCATCTCTACTGCCGGGATAGTATCTTCCTGCATATCCTTGAGTTATGTCGTAGTAACATCAGTACTTGCGACTGTTTGGATTTAAAAAAAATACGGCTGCCTGAAATGCCAGATTTGTTTTCCCGGCAAAATTTTTTAGAGACAGCTTGTTTATTATTATTTTTTTACTCGACTTTACTGCCTCGAACACAGACAGATATACTTCCAGGCATTAACTTCGGTTGACGGGATACATGTGAGGCACGCACTGTTTACCTCCAACTAAAAACGTTGTTCTCTTCCAACGTGCGTAATTTCGTCGCGTTAGTGTCCCATCTTCAGTGTTCACAAGAAAATGGAAGCAACTTTTTAAAATAACTCTTAAATTTTTTTTTTTTTGGGGGGGGGGGGGGATGAGTATAGACCCTGTTTTGGAAATACCTATCGAGCCAGAGTCGTGACTCCTCGACTCTATTGTGGATCTAGTTCAGGGCTCATTACACAAGAAATTGCATGTCGATACATTGCTCGGATTTAACCGGGGTGTGAAAATCTTATTTGGAAAACTTTCGTCAATAAATGTACAACTAATTAACTAAGAAACATAAGACGCGTGACCTAAACTACTTAAGTGCTGTGAATCCTAACCAGGGTTAGTCGAAACAAACGAAATTTCGAAACACATGGTTTAAATTTTCGAGAGAGGAAAGGTCTATAGAAAATTGAAGCACGTGTTTATCTAGCCAGGAATGTGTGAAAACCTATGACACGTGACGTGAATTATGGAGTCCGGTGCCAGTTTTGGTGCCGCGATAGCGTAGTGGTCAAACTTCTAGCCTCCAACATAGGATTTTCGCACGTGGGAATCGTGCCCGTCGATGCTGCCGGTCAGCGCGTTTTATCGGGGATCTCCCGTTCTCCCTGCCCTTGCATTCCGGCGCTGTTCCACGCTCGCCTCGCTTCAACCTCATCGGCTCTCAAGACCTCTATCGATGCTAAGAGCCACCCGAATCTCTCTACTCCACTCGGGTGCAAAGTTAACCCATCAACACCGAGTGTACGTAACACATATCAAAGTCATTTTTGGATCGTACTTAAATCGAAAGGTTCAGCGCGTACTGGCGGTGGCACATTTGATGCATGTGACAGCGTGGCCGTTATATCGCCTAGGTTCCTCGCACGCCAGTTCAGAGCCTTGTGTTTAGTGGCGATGGCACACTTGATTGGCGTGGCAGTGTGGCCCTTATCTCTCCGAGGTTCCTCGCCCTCAAACGCGAAAAACAGCTCATGGCAGGCAGGCCTCGAAAGTGCAGTACGCGTCAAAAATATTTCTTATGCAGCATCTACAACAACCCGTCGCGTTACCCCGTCGTCCGTCCTTCAATCACGTGACCAACAGCCAATCAGCGGTTTACATTTATTATATCTGTCCGTAGAAATTTTGGCAAGCTTTAACTTTTCTTTTTACGGACTGACAGATTGAATTACAACCTTCCAAATTTCTGTTTTTTGTTACCCGTTTGTTCCAAGTTCATTAGAAGGCTGTGTAATGGTTCCATTGTTTCGTGTTGTTGGTTATTTGTTTTCTAATGTTTGTTTATGTAGCGAATAAATGCAATGACGTTACTTTTTTTTTTCTGAAGGAATTTTGATTATCTCGTCGGGAATACGAGTTTCTTCTGTGCAGTAGCAAAAGTAATAAAACTATTGTGTTATTAAAAGAAAATTACTCCCACTAATTTCAGTTACTTACATGTGCTTGCGTCTTGTGTATTTATACACACGCAATACCGCCAATAAATTTATCTTTTAATGAAAAATATGTTTTTCTATTTCAAAACAGTTTTGTCTGTATATGTTTGCAGCAATGAACTTACGACGTACGTACGAAGTTTGGTTGCATACATAGACTAAAGTTGAGGTAGACCGCTTATTCGTCTTCTGCGCATGTACCCAACATTGACCTACCCCAATCATACACAACTGTCAAAGTCACATGGTTAACAGTGACGAACGTGTTTGTTTAGATCTTAATTTTTAAATGCCAAGCACTATTATATGAATTAAATACTTTTACCAGTTTGATTTTAGTCAAACTGTATTACAAGTTGGTTAGAGGAAGTATGGAAACATCTCTGAGCACTTTTTACAAATCATTTTTCTAACCCAAAATCCAGACCATTCAGTTTTCGCTAGTTGTGCTGGCAGAAAAGCAGTTCAATGTTGGGACACGGAGATTGGTTGTGCGCAGCCAGCGAGATCGGTCTACCTCCTCTTTAGTCTATGGTTGCATATCGCTGGGCTGGGAGACGGTCGGGCGAACGAGACAGACTATTGTAAATCCTTGCTTACTTGCACCACCTCAGACCGCAAGTGTAAAGTGTGTGTGAAGTTTGACGTAGATTATATTTTAATATAGCCTATTCACGGTAAAATTACCTCTTATTGAAGTCCTCTCCTTTGGAATAATAATCTATAGATATATTTTATTGTGGACTCAGACGTTAAGTTTCGATTACAGTCAAATATATACATTGTTTTTATGACTTACATGGTAGTATTTATTTTTAAAATGTGGTGGAAGGATAAAAAGTCGCTGAAGGGAAAAACGTTACTAGTGTGATAATATTACTCATTTGACCGAGAACAGCCTATACATGCAATTTAAATGCCTGTTGTGAATACCGGTAGGTGTGGTTTTCGTCAGTTGCGACCTCATAGTAATTCAAACGCCTGCCAATGCGTTGTCCAGGGGGCGGTGGGGGTGGAGAGGGCTGTCGCAGCCACCCCTGGAGGACCCTCCCTCCCCTCTAATCTCCTAGTGGAGTGTCACCGGGAGGGGGTAAAAGCCCCGCTGCTAGTAACACAGTTACCGCGCGCCGCGTTCATTAAGGTAATGCGCCGACATTCGCCGGTCCCGGAGCACGGTTCGCGCTAATTACGCGATGGCCCTGTAATTCCTGCTGATTACATAAGCCGGTTGTGAAAATATGCCCCGGCGGCGGCGGCGGCAGCAGCAGCAGCAGAGAGAGCCGCTCGTGCGTTAACACCCCCGGAGAGCGGAGCAAGTCGGCGATGCCTCTGGCCGAGGACGCCTTGCTCCGCTGAGCTTCCCGACGATCCTCGTGCCCGGACCCTTATTCCCCGAGCCGTTCCTACTGAAGATGAGGTATAAGCTGTTCACGTTAAACTGGGCACTTTTTAAGGCCACGAACTTTCATTTCTACACCTTTTTCGAGTGTTAATTTTTTGTACCCAAACGGGAGCCGATATTGTAAAATCCTCTTACAAATTTGTTAGAAATTGTTTTTTATTAGGTAGTCTAATTTTTTCAACACAAAAAACCGTATAATTCTAACTAATTATTAAATAAACAAAATTTTCGTTAATTAATTAATTGGATAAAAGTATACAC
Organism: Dryococelus australis; assembly: GCA_029891345.1. Classification (NCBI taxonomy): domain Eukaryota; kingdom Metazoa; phylum Arthropoda; class Insecta; order Phasmatodea; family Phasmatidae; genus Dryococelus; species Dryococelus australis. The sequence goes on from CM057006.1 coordinate 42,829,855, forward strand.
TTTTTTGTGTTGGAAAAATTAGACTACATAATAAAAGAAATTGTAACAAAATTATAAGGGGATTTTACAGTATCGGCTCCCGTTCGACTACAAAAGAATAATTCTCGCAAAATCTGTAGAAATGAAGGATCGTGGTCTTAAGGCCCTCAGAATAAGCACTAAACGCTAATAAAAATTTTTATTGCAGTCTCAGGCGTTAAATTTTGAGACTGATGAAATGTGTACAGTATGTTTATTAGTCATATTGCAATGTTTACATTAAAAAGTGGCGGAAATCTCGAAATTAATTGGAAGGAAAAATTTAGCAGCGCCTTAAAAAGTGCTCACTTTACCGTGGACAGCCTATAGACCGATGTCGCTGGCCGCGCACTACCAATCCCTCATGTCCCCAACGTTGAGCTGCTTTTCTGCCAGCTCGTCCAGCGGAAACGACACGGTTTGGATTTCATCGTAGAAAAACTGATTTGTAAACAAATACTTTGAGATGTATGTATACTTCTTCTGACCAATTCGTCATGTACTTTGATTAAATTCAAACGGGTAGAGACTGCTCACGACAAAGCGAGCACTTTTCAAAACAACCTTTGAAAACGCCACTGTCGCTGCCCGCATGTTGTTTAACGGGCGCACCGAGTGGCATGCGTCCAGTGAAGTTGGTAATGATGGATGGAAAGTAGTTCCATATTTTAACGTTGAATAAAAATTGTGAGATAGCCATTTGTGGTAACTTAAATTATTTGTTTCGCTTCCTGTTTTGTTTACTGTATTGAAATGTAGAAATTGATCAGATTTGTAACATATTTACTTTTCTAATAATTCCACTTTTTCACTTGACCGACGCATAAATAAAGTGATGTGGCCCATTACAATGTTAATTTTACATAAAGCGGAAATTCACAAAGTCCATACAAGTAGATATCAAGCAGGGCTTTCAAAAGAGCTTATTTTACCGTGTACAGCCTATAAAAGTATTTTATCCATTATATATTAGTGCTTGTCATTTAAAAATTTAAGATATAGACAAACACTTTCATCGCTTTTGACCATGTGATTTTGACAGTTGTGTTCATTTGGGGTAGGGCAATGTTAGTTGACGAATAAGCATCCTACCTCATCTTTAGTCTATGGTCACCACCGAGACTATAGGCTGTTCACCGTGAACTGAGCGATTTTGAAAGCCCTGCTTAAGAGTGCGTGGGAGAGAAAATTTTACCGTGCACGGGCTGTTGGTGTGGTTTTTTAGTTATTCGTAGGATAACGTCACATACGGCTACAACGTACACAGCGTGATCTAAGCGGAGCTACCTTGAACCAGCAACACAATGCATCCGAGGCTTGGTGTGTGAGTGGCAGAAGGGGAATAAGAATGGAGAAAGATGATAGGCAGATAAGGATATCTGTAGGCAGGTGGCATGCTTGTGATGCGAGTCAGCGAACGGCTTTGCAATGAGCAGCTCACATTTATACAACTGAACAAACCAACATAGAACTGGTCTGTCAATGGCAACTAAGGCCAGTTAGCCTGTTAGTGTACTGGTTTTTATGTAAAGTAATCTATTTATACCCTACTAGCAATTCGAATTTTATTGATCCAGGAAGTGCCGCGGTGGTGTAGCGGTTAACAGTGCTCGCACAGGTTCAAATCCAGGCGAAGTCAAATCCGAATTTTTCGCATTTTTTTAAACGAGGCGGATGTTGCTGTTAGCTAGTAGGCTTTCTCTGGGTCTTTGATATCGATCAATAGTATAAAAACAAATACTGGATGGCCTTAAAATACATATTTTGAGCATTGCGCTATTAGACACTCTAATAACTATAAACACTTTGCATCTGTGGCCGATTAAACAGTACATTATATGCTACTTCGAAGAAAATGCCTGCTACTTCTGTGAAATTTTTAAACTACCACGTATTCGTGTAACTCTTTTGCCAATTTAACGCATAACATTTTAAGTCATTTAACACTCTTTAACAAGTAGGTAGATATATTTAATAGGTTTTCGCCAAAACTGGATTGTCATACCTGAATAAATGTGGAAAGGTTTTTCTGTTACACTGCTAATAAACCGCATTCATATCTATGTCTATAAACATGCTCAGGACACTTTTTTGACAAACTTATTTCTACCTACTGTACACCTGGACCGAACAAGGTGGCGCAGGTGTAAAACACTGAACTCACTTTCGGGAAGACCTGGGTTTGAATCTCGGTCCGGCTATCCTAATTAGGGTTTTCTATGGTTTCTCGAAATCGTGGCAGGTGGAAAGTTAGATGTGATATAAATGGCTGATCAGGAAACAATAATTAGATACGGTTACGAGGGCAAGATAACTGATTATCATAAAATTAATGTTCTAATTTTACCTAATCCCATCTTGGTGAACTGTTAAGTTACTCGATATTTTATATTTAAAATCTTCAATGGCATTTTTTAAGTGCCGACATATTTGTGAACCACGTATTCAAATTAATGATATTTATTCAGGTTAGTGAATCGTATTGTATAGTTTCTTTTAGTTCATGTTACGTAATGTTGGCTCAATACTATCCAAGATTTACTTACCTAACGGACATACTACTCTAAGTTACTGAATAAAAAATAATGGTGGAATGGATTATAACATTAATATTCCATGTTCAGTCCTCGCGAGAAGCTACGTTTTATACGTTGGCCAGATTATATTTAGTAATTAATGTAGAGTAGATTGCAGATGACAATAAACGGAAGACAAACGCTGATCTTGCAGAACATCCCAAATTGCGATTGAATACGCAAGTGATGCATACTTTTTTCACAGTCGCGCAATACTATCATGATAATTTCAATTTAAGAAACTGTTATTCAAAACGTTTATAATAGGGAGTGTATGAGGCAGAAGCGATATTTGTCAAGCAAACACGTTTACGATATAGGCCTACTTCTGTAGTCTATCAATTAAGGTAACTTAAACATACAGATATTATCCTCACATAACAACCATTATGCTCTGTTGTGTGTTAAGAAATTGGTTTTATATTTATTTCACTAGTATAATTTAATTGTTTTCATCAAAACTGAATTATAGTGTATTTTCATGTGCGTTTTGTTTTTTAGTAGTTTTGTTTTGGCGCAATCGTGTGAGTTGTGCATAAAATAATTATGAATAGAAGTACTCAAATATGAGTAAGATCATTGATCTCAATGTGTGAAATGATGTAGAATTTTCTGTTCTTTCATATGCAGTACACTTCACGTTAACTCAGAAAAATGTCTTAACACCAAAAAATAAATAGATAAAATTTTTTTTGCTGTATCTTATTTAATATTGACTCAGATATTCATAAAATCAATAATTGTAACTCACATTCGAATAGAGTAAACTTGAAAACGTATGGTTGTATGACAAGATAACGTGATAAAATGTACTCGAAAATGTTAATTCCGCCATTGAAAATATTCTTGGACTTATCGTAAAAGTCAGTCAATTAAAATAATAATTAATTATAGTTCAAAAGCCTTAAACTGAGTTTCAAAGTAATATCCTCTCAGCGCGACAAGCTTCAGATGCATGAGAAACTTCATGTCACGGTTACTGATTAGTTGTCTGTTTTGCGGTCACAGACATAAAACTACGTTACTGTCCCAGACAATGACTTGGGATGCCAAAAATGTTACTATAATGTTTCTTACATCTCTAAATTTTGTTTCGATATGTTGACCTCTGGTTATGTTGGTTATTCGGGGATCTAATCAAACGAAAAGTCATTATTTTTCAATTTGCGTTATCGGTCCCTACAAACCTCGCTATCTAAAACAAGATTATTTAACACGCAATTTCGGTGATAATATTTTAGGGCCTCTTCCTAGACTGTGCCCAGGGTAATTTGTATACAAATACCTGTCTTCAAGGTCCAAATATATAAGTGAAAACACTGACGAATTCTAATGTGAGAATTCGGGCCGCAGCGAGCTCGAAATGGCCCATAACCGCGGGCTGTTCCTAAACGTTATTTATTTATTTTTTGTCAGCTACAAACCCAAAGAAAACTGTGCTCATAAACATGTAAATGTTAAAGCATATAACACCGACTTCACAATATGTTATATAATCATTGAGGTCTATTATATCCATAGAGGTATAATAGATAGAGGCGGCGACTGCTATAAGAGACTGAAATAAAGGATGTGTTCAAGATCGGTCACGTGACTTTAGGAAGATTGCGCAATGGCGAACCTTGTTGGACGCTCCAGGGAGCGAATGGTGTGTTCGGAATCTGTCACGTGACTTTAACAAAACATTGTTCCATGTTGAACACACTTTTATGACGTCACACTCCCTCTAGTGTATTATACCTCTATGATATGTTATTAAATATAACATGATCGTATTAAATTCTGACATTGCAAATCAGTCGCTGGTGTCATGAATAATTACGTTAATATTACAGAATAAGTTAATAAGAGGTTTGGACGGCTCTTATCATCTAAGCTAAGCTAATCTGGTCTTTAGAGCCGATGAGAGATGAATGAGGCGGATACAGAGACGCGCCTTGGAATGCAATGACGCGGAAGAGGAGAAACCGAAGATCTCTGAGAGAACCCGTCGACCTACTGCATCGTCCGGGCACAATTCCTACATGCGAAAAATCGGGAGTGACCCCGCAAGTAAAATTGGCAGTTAATGAATACTGCTCAGTATCTCTGCTGTGTATCTTTCACTACATTAAAAATTGGTACTGCTGGACAGTGATTCCGACGTAGCGTAGATTAATTGTGGCCTCTGATTTTCTATAAACACACTCTACTGACACCTTCTCTCATCCTAAACTGTGTTCTCAATGTAAACGGTCCTGAGTTAGTTACATAAGATTTTAAGAGTATTCCAGGTCTAATTAGAGACAAATATAAGATCTATTCTGTCAGCTTCAAAACACTTTGCTACAGTTCTCTACATACACGTGAGAGCTATTTTAGCTCTAAATCTAGACTTATAAATGTACCTTCTCTTGTCTATTGTCCGAAACACTGTGCAGGAAATCCGAGTAAGTACTGAAATAAAACGGGTGGTTTTACGATAATGGGAACCAAAAAGTAGAATCGCCTACCACTAAGAAACTTTGTAAAATCTTACAACCTGCACGCAAGAAACGCTAATTTCTTTAACTGCAATTTTTATGGCTTCACAGTCTTCTACGGCGAGGTCATTAAGGATAAGGGGGATATATATGCATTAGTTACATTATCGATGTTGTTTTACACTTGTTTCAATAAAGATGTATATAACCTACATGCACAACCACCAAATATTATATTTATACATCAAATAAGTGTGACTAGCAATTCGTCGCATCAATGTATTCAACCCAGAAAAAAATTAAATACTACGTATAAGCATAGTTTTTATTAAGTATAATTTTATTACATTTCGTCTTGTAAAGGTGCAAAAATTTCGCAATATTTCATTTATAAGCTCTCAGCTATGATTTATTTCTTTTTACTTTGAGCTACTGCTGCATTTGCTTAAAATTCAAACCGCTTAAATCTATGATTAATCAGGCATAATCAACAGTATTGACATACCTGTAATCAATTTCGAAAATCATAAGGACCGCATATTTCTGTTATTAAATATTATTTTTACTTCCCTTTTTTTTTTCTTCCACCACGCTGATTTTCACACCTATCTATGAAGACGACATCATAAATGTAATTAAAAATTTCCAAATTAAAAGTTCCTATGGAGTAGATGAGGTACCCGTGACTCTGCTATAAAAGTGTTCTTATTTAATAAAACTGCCTTTGACGTACATTTTCAATGAATGTCTTGCCCAGGTAATTTTTCCTGATACTCAGATGTGCAAAAATAGTACCAATACATAAAAAAGGTGACAAAGCATTGATGGATAACTATAGGCCTATTGCCCTTCTTACGTCCTTTTAAAAAATTTTAGAGAAATTGATAGCAAATAAAGTGACCCAATTCTCAATAAAAACATGGTTATTTCATTGCATCATATGGCTTTGTAGAGGGCAAATCCACAGAACACGCTATTTCAGATTTTACTGACAAAATATTAACTTCTTCTGATAAAAGACGATTCTCAACAGGTATATTCGCACACCTTTCAAAAGCTTTTGATTGTGTCGACCACAATATTTTATTGCAAAAACAGTTTGGAATAAGAGGCGTAACCAATAATCTGTTTAAATCATATCTTGACGACAGAAAAAAGATCACCCCCATAAGATGTTATGACAAAAATCACATTGCAAATGTTATGTCCAATACCAGAACTACTCGAGTAGAAGTGCCACAGGGAATAATACTGGGATCAATTTTATTCTTAATATTTATTAATGATTTTCCAGAACAAATAACCAACGGCTCAGCTGTGATGTTTGCGGATGACATAAACATTTTGGTAACTAGTTCAAATAACGCTGTTCTTGAAGGAAATATAAAACAAACATTGATTGAGATGTCCAGTTGGTTCCAGTATAATAAATTAATATTACGTGTAAACAAATCTGTGATGAGTTTCATGCACAGAAGTAAACATACAACGCAGGGTGAAAGACGCACAACAATAGAAAAATACGGGTTACAAACGGTAAATAATACAAAATTCCTAGGATTCATTGTAGACAGTAATTTAACATGGTCTGAGCATGTTGATAGTTTCTGTAAAAAATTGACTTTAGTGTGTTTTGCGGTACATACCTTAAATTATTATTTGTAATAATAATACAATACTTGCATACTATTTCTCAAATATTCAGTCCATAACAAATTATGGAATCATATTTTCCGGTAAATCGACAGAATGGAAAAAGGCTTTTAGATTACAGAAGAATATAGTGCTATTAATAATTAATAAGGGAAAAAGAAGCCATTGTAGGCCATTATCCTATATAATAAGTAGACGATCTCTGTCTATCTGTCTGTCTGTCTGCCTGCCAGTCTGTCCGTCTTTAATACATCTAAGTCCCTTGAAACTCAACAGAAGTTCTTCAAATTTTGCAGAGCGAATCCTCAGGGTAGAATACAGGCCAAGTTGAAATTTCAGCCAGATCAGATTACGCAATGATTATCTTTTACACTAAAAAACTCGTTTTTTAATTATTTTTTCCCTATGAAACTTTTGTATTAATGCATCAAGTTTTGCATAGAGAATATTGCATAGATATATGAAGGTATTGGAATATCATTTTTGTTTACTTTAAATGTCTCGCATCAATGTTGAGTTATTAAGGTGAGGCCGCAGTGGCCAAGTGGATATATATATATATATATATATATATATATATCAAATGGGACCTTAGTAGCTCAGTGGATAGAGAGATTCCATGTGGGGCCTCAGTGGCAAAGTGGCTAGAGCGATTGCAAGAGGGGCCTTAGTGGCTCAATGGCTAGAGCGATTCCAAGAGGTGCCGCAGTGGCTTAGTGGATAGAACCATAACCAATGTTGATTAAATTTCACATCTAATTTTTTTTCAGTTTTTGTATGATAACAAAATTTTGTAACATAGTAACTGTTCTAGGCACGTGACAATACTAAAAACACTATCACGGACTAACCCATAGTTTATAAATAACAAAATTATCACTCTTCCATGGCATGTATATGCACCGTAGTATTCTTTTTTACAAGGAAAACATTAAAAAAAGTTAAAAATAATGAATTATACCATTACTACATCAGACAAGCTAATCATCTTCACCTATTCTCCTACAGAACCTCAAAATTAACATCAAATTCATACTATGCTGGGGCAAAACTAATAAATAACCTACCCAGTCATTTGAAGTCAATTCATTATTTTGCAGTAATTAAAAAGAACTGTTAAATTCTACTTTATTCAATAAGGCCTTCTATTCCGTAGAATAATACTTAAATAGAGATGAATTTCTATAATGCAGAACAAGACTGATATAAAGAGACTTCATGTAATACCTTGTGTTTCAATCTAATGTAGACTTTACATATTTATACTTTAGTATCTATTTGTATATGAATTGTAATAACTTGCATTGCAACCAAAATGTAGTCTTTACATGTTTGTAGAGCTGCTGGAATTAAGAAGTGTGTAAATTATATTATGTATATGTTATATATTTTTATGTTAATGTAATTGTGTGACCATATGGTATAACAAATATAAAAAAAAAAAAATTGCCAAGTCTTTTCCAAAGTGTATTGGAATACGGGATGCGAATAAATAAATAAATAAATAAAGTGATTTCCCGTGGCTTCTTTTCCGCCATGCAGAAATAAGCATGGGTCCTCTGTCTCTGTTATTTTTAAATCGTGTCTTATTACCACTCATTCTGATGTCTCCCGTCAAATTCGAAAGAGTGGTTTCGCGATACCATAAGGTAAACAATGACGGCCTCCAGCACGCGCGGCACCTTTGATACCTTACTGTAATGAATCACTGCGCGCGGAGAGCCCGTCACCTATGTATGGGTGGACGCGTGAACTACGGCGTATCTAATCAGTGCGAAATCCCGCGTGAACTACGACGTATCTAATCAGTGTGCCGAATCCCGCGTGAACTACGACGTATCTGATCGGTGCCGAATCCCGCGTGAACTGCCGTTTTCATGGCTTGAGGCGCAATAGATTTTCAGCTTTTGTTGCTTCTATATGAATCCTGCAATTTTCAACGTCATGTACACGAGTGTGTGTGTTGTGGACTGACACTTTTCAGTTCTCCGTTTGCAATGCAAATTTATTAGTATTCACCTATTGAAGTTTGTCTGATTGACGGCTATGTAATCAGTAAAATAAAAATCATTTCGAAATTTCGGGCAATGGAAATCTAAAATCCAACATTACACAGTATCTTAATATTACCCTGATTTGCAAAATATGTAACGGTTTTCGCAGTATCTCTTGCGCCATGAACGTCGATTTCGCGACTCGCAGCCTCATGTCCGACGCCCTCTTAAGATCTACTTGTATACACATTGTTTCTTCTCCCACCCAATGTAAATTTAACATTGGCATGTGCGTCATTACGTTAGTCCTCCATTGGTCAAATGAAACATTGAAATTATTAAGAATGTAAATACTTTACAAATATGCTAATTTTTACACTTCGATGCATTACAAAACAGACAGCGAAATAAATAATTTTAAGTGATCACAAATGGTTACCTAACACTTTTTATTAGACGTTAAGATATGGAACTACTTTCCATCATTCGTTACCAACTTTACTGGGCGAATGTCTTTCAGTGCGCCCATTAGAATATATGCAGGCAGAGGCAGTGTATTTTTCTAAAGTTCACTTCTAAAATGCCCACTTTATCGTGAACAGCCTTTATATAATTCTAATCATATATACTGTTCACTGCTCACTGCATATACATCAACGGGCGCCCTGAGTGATATGCGCCGAGCAAAGTTGGTAACGATGGATGGGAAGTAGTTATGTATATTAACGTCGAATAAAAAGTGACAGGTAACCATTTTTGCCAACTTAAATTGTTTTTTTTTTTTCGCTTTCTGTTTATTTTTTTAATACATCGAAGCGTAAAAATGAACAGAGTTTTTAGATGTTTACTTTCTTAATAATTTCACAATTTTACTTGACCGACACATGATTAAAGTGATGAGGCTCACGACAATGTTAATCTTACGTAAGGCGGAAGAATACACAACGTGCATACAAGTAGATTTTAAGCAGAGCTTTCAAAAGTGCTCATATTACGGTGAGCAGCCTATAATATTGTCGACAACAGAGAGGAAAAATGTGCGTTGGTAATGCCTAAGAAATAAGTCTCGCGGAAAATATGATTAAAGTGAGTGCACACGAATGCGGTCTAATCTTCTAGACTGGGTCAAATTTTGTTTGCATGCAGCGGAGGGAACAACCTGGATGTGGAACTTCAGCTGGGCTTCAGAAAACTCATGAAGTTGCCGTCAATGGACTATAGTGGAGTACCCGCCAACCAGCGATGCCCCGTCTCTCACCCGGCCCGTGACTTGCAGGTTGTAACACTCTCGCGTGCGGCACGTCTGTTCGTTAAAACCTCCCCTCCTCTTCTTCTTTCCTCTACAACCGTTAATCTCTTCGTGTCCCCCCTTCCTCTGACTTCGTGGAGTTTTCCTTTCGGGAAAAAGGGCTTTCCCGCACGAAGCTCTCCCCGCCACGAATACGCGATCTGGTCGCCGCAGTGAGCTGGAAAATCGATCCCCGCTCGTTTCCGTGTGTGTGTGTGTGTGTGTGTGTGTGTGTATGTATATATATATATATATATATATATATATATATATATATATATATATATATATATATATATATGTGTTTTTTAACGACTCCCAGAAAATTTCCGTTTCTGGGTTTTAGAATTTCGCTTGCCTGGTCCACTGGGTAAGTTTTGATCTGGTGTAGCCTATCACCTTGCAATTTCATTAGATACCTGCTGCTGGCTGTACACGACAGAAAAACGCTACCAAGCTCTCTTATGAGTACGTATTGGTGTGAACAAAGCAATTTATTGATTACTAACATCGCACGTGTAGGCTATTCGAGGTAAAGTGAGCACTTTTGAAAGCCCTCTCATTTGGAATTATAGGCAAATATATTTTATTTTATACTTAGACCTTAACTTCCGAGTGCGGTGTAATATACACACTGTGTTGATTACTTACGTGGTGATAGTTATTTAAAAATGGTTTTTAAGGGATAAAAAGTGACTGAAAGGGAAAAGTAACTAGGGCCTCAAAAGTGCTCATTTTACCATGATCAACTTCTAGAATGAATATGGTTTAGAATGGACATAAGAGCTGTGCACTAACAAACTTTTTTGTCCGAGCATTGAACCGGTTATTTTTCCTACAGAACTTTCGAAACTACGTGATTTGGAGTAACGTTAGTACAGAGTTTGCGATGTCCCTTCGGTTGCGGGGGCCACGGGGATTGAGCGGTTAGACTGCTCGCCTCTTACCAAGGCGAGCCGGGTGCAATCCCCGGCCTGGTCACCCCCAGATTTTCGCAAGTGGGAATCGTGCCGGGCGACACCGCTGGTCGGCGGGCATTCTTGAGGATCTCCCGTTTCCCCCGCCCTTGCATTCCGGCGCTGCTCCATTCTCACCCTGCTTCACCCTCATCGACTCTCAAGACCTCGTTGTTAAAGAGCCGCCCAAATCGCGTCACTCATTCACGAATATCAGTCCACCTCATCTCTATAATATCACACATATTCCATTAACTTCGTAAATGGTTGTTGCTGTTAAAGCCTGTTCATGATAAAGTGAGCACTTTTGAAATCAACCTTAGAAAAAAGTCACTAGCCCTGCCTGTATATATTTCAAAGGCGCACTGAGTGGCATGCGCCCAGTAAAGTTGGTGACTAAAGATGGAAAGTAGTTCCATATCTTAACGTCGAATGAAAAGTGTTAGGTAACAATTTGTGATAATTCAAATTATTTCTTTCGCTTTCTGCTTTTTTAATGCATAGACGTGCAAAAATGAGCTAATTTTTTAGGATATTTACTTTCCTATTAATTTAAAGTTTCACTTGACCGACGCATGTATCAAGTGCTGAGGCCCGTGGCAATGTTAATTTTACATTAGGCGGAATAATACACAGCGTGCATAGAAGCATATATTGAGCAAGGCTTTGGAAAGTGCTAATTTTACCGTAAACAACCTATACTTCATGATACTATGGAAATTACTCTCTGATCCTGAGAATATAAAGATGTACATGTAGTTCCATTCGGAACACTCGCCATATTCAAGATGTATCTAGATTTGACCGACAAACTTCGGGTGTAAATAAATTACGAAAAAATAGGTTGAAAATATGACATATGGTCAAAAATTAATTGTAAGGTAGGTGTACATTTTTTAAGTTTCAGTAAAAGAAGAAAATGTTCATTGCAGTACCGCTGTAGTGTACTTCTCTCGGGAATCTTCCCCTCCCTTTAATAGCGGCGAGAGTGTGTTATTGGGCATTGCGCGTGCCCCGCCTGCCACGTACTGGTAAATATTATTTTTTTAAAGTAAAACAAACGAATTACTCGGAAACAGTGAGGTCAAGGGTGACATTTCTGTTAATTGTGACATGAGGATTAATGAACCATTATTTAAATCCCTAATGTCGCTACCGCGACATGGATCTTTGTTCGAAATATTGATAGTAACAGTGATTATTTACATGAAATAATTTGACGAGAGCGACAAGTGTTGTGGTGTTTGAATATCCTTGTCCAGTGAACCATTATCCAGACAATCCGTGTTCCATCTCAAATATTATCTATAATATTTGCAATAAACAAGTGTTCCAGGTCCAACTTCAAAGATGTGTACCACCCTTAGTATTCACTTTAGACCGTAGGTTGTGTGTATATTTTCAACTTATTTTTTTCGTGAATAACCTACAGCCGAAGTTTTTTCGGTCGAATTTAGATACAACCTGTATTTTACCAATTCTCAACATGGTAGACATTTTTTTCCGCTGGTATTGAACTTACATTCTTTGTTTTAGAGGCTGCCAGTATTAACACTCGCTTTACATTTAGTGTGTTTCTGTTGCTGCATTTATAGTTGTTGATTATAGAACTGCATCTTTATAACAGCTGTAGGTAATGTATCGATGATAGTTTTTTTTTTTTTTGGGTGCAGAGTTTGTAGTAATTTTTAATTGTGTTATAGAATGCCACAACTAAAACATTATAGACGATATTTCGTATTACATGTTATAATCTGATCAGGATAGACAAGTATACCCATGCATATATATTTTTACTTTTTTTTTTTGTGTTCATTTAAGCGTTACCCGAACCGAGAAAGCAGTAATTTCATGAAAGGTAAAGTTATCGTAATGAGTGCGGAAAAGTGACTACGCTCCTACTTATTTCAAAGTGTCTCTTCTCCAGAGCACTGGTTTTGGACAAAACTGGCATGTATTTGAGGCGACTTACCGAATGATGGAGCATTGAAACAAGCCGAGGTGGAACTACGCTTTAGTCCACACGAAGGAGCCAGCAGTGTTTACTCCCTTGCCACATCACTGGCCAGTCGGTCCTTTTGGAGGCGAACTTGTCGTCCGGTGATAGAAACAGCAGGAAACCTTCCACAGCACGTTGGCCATTAAGGGTTCGGTATTCTTGCCATTTTATGTTTATTTGCATATCTTTATAACTTACTGTTAAGGTTTAATGTTAAAGTTAAAATCGCATCATTACACACAGAATTACTTTGCGGAATTCCGGAAACCAGAATGTTATGCGAGACTGAAAAAAAAAAAAAAAAAAGGTGATGAGTCAGGCTTTATTAACAATGGGGAAAAATATTGCGGACTAAACATATTTATGGTATGCCCTGGTCCCTGACTGCACCCGTTTTCAAATATTTGATATGAAAAGTAAGCTACGGTGAAATAAAAATAGATCCAAGATGGAAGGTATAGCGAATTTGCCAATGGGCACATCTACGTCAGAAGGATAGCTGTGGTCTTTTTCATAGATGCTCCTAGTCATTAAGGCATTGCCTAGTTGAGAACTGGGTATAGGTAAATACAAATAATGGAATTCGATTCTGTTAATTACACACACACAATTGGGGACATTTTTCAGCAGAAAAATACGTGCTTCCCTGCTATCGAAGCCTTTCGTAATGACTGTTTCCTGGAAATATCATAAAAATTAATAACGAAATAAAAAAATTATTGAAAACAAATTGCTATATCTCCCTCGATACAGAGATCGAGAGTATCGCTTCTCACACTTTGGGTTTTGTTTCAAGTTTATATCTTCAAAATTGGCTTCAAAATACTAAATTTCATTAACATGTATTTCCCTATTCCACATTCCCAACCAGGTGACAGCCTTAAGAGAAAGTGATTTGTTGCGGGACAAGTTTATAATTAATACGTTCCAGTTTGTTTTTATTTTAAAGCTGTTTCCCCCTGAAGACGTATTCCCATTTATTTTGGCCTGTGAGAATCCCTGTATTGTAAAATTGAAGCCTGCGCGTGCGATGCATGTGCTAACATTCAAACAGCGTGAGTAATGCATTAGGCAATCATAAATGAAGCGGGACACTATAGTTTTTTCTAAACTATGTCGAGCGTTTCGCTCTTCCTAATTATTCTGTAACTTTCGATTTGTCTTACACCATCAGCGCTCTCGCTTTCATGGTGAAAGGCTATATTTTTGGATAATGGGGAGGGGTTTACATGTAAAAAAAAAACTAATCTGGTGCTTTCTCGTCAGTTAATTACCGCTGCAGATTTTGGATTAGTTGGTTAGTAAAGTTCACGATTGCGAAAAGCAAATCAAAATTACTTTTTCGGAAACAAACATTGCTCTTGTTTTGAGTACTTTATGAACGTTACGATCATAGATAGGTCACTTAGCTGGATCTAAAGTTACCAGATAATCTAGCTGGTAGTTGAGCTCTTTTGAAAACCCTGCTTAGGATCTAATTTCTTTCCCACTCCATATCCTTCCGCGCCATATGTAACATTTAACATTGCCATGGGCCGGATCAATCTATTCCGTGCGTCGGTCGGGTGAAACTTTTAAATTATTTCAAAAATAAACATTTTACAAATTCGGTTAATCTTCCACTTTATCATGCATTAAAAAAAAAAACAGAAAGCGAAAGAAATAATTCCTGTATTCACAAATGTTTATCTACAATTCTTATTATATGTTAAGAGCGGGACGGGCCCCCGTGGGAACCTAACGTTCGAGATCGAGAAGCGAGGGAGCGATACGGGCGACACTAACACGCACTTCTAGCGCCTCATCGCTCCTACGCGCAAGGCGTCCAGTGTTTCCGTCGTGACGCTGTATTGAGCAAGTTAGATCTGTAACAGTGGGGTTTTATTACACCCGATGGAATCCCATAGATTAAAATTCTCTCGTATCTTTGTACTTTTATTCTGTCGCTTAAGGAAACTGCATAGGCAAGTTTTAAAAATGATATATTTGACAATTTTCACGATTTTTTTTCTCTCCAAGAATACACTTAACATGACAAAGGTAAAAAAAATAAGGTCATAGATAACGGTTTTTTTCTAATCTTTTCTGACAAAACGTCTTATTTGCAGAACATTTATTTTCCGAGATACGCGTATTCGCGCAAACAACTATTTCACAAAATACGCGGGGGTCCATCCCACTCTTAAAATATGTTTAAAGGCTCTTCTCGATTAAGTGAGCGCTTTTGAAATCAACCTTTTAAAAAAGTCACTGCTCCTGCCTCCATACATTTTAACAGGCGCACTGGGTGACATGCGCCCAGTAGAGTTGGTAACTATGGAGGGAAAGTAGTTTAGTGAATTATCGTCGAATTGAAAAGTGTTAGGTAAACATTTGTGATAACTTTAGTTACTTATTTCGCTTTCTATTGTTTAATGCATCCAAGAGTATAAATGAGTAGATTTGTAAAATATTTACTTTTCTAATAATTTCACAGTTTCACTTGACCGACGCGTGAGTAAAGTGATGAATCCCGTGCCAGTGTTAATTTCAGTTAACGCGTGTTTGTGCGCGTGTTTATGTGCTTGCGAGAGCGCGCAACGTATAATTGAAGTCTGGCCATTTGAACGCTGTGTACATACGTGATGCGTTTTTCAGCCCCATCTCCACTTGCATTGAAGTCCGCGATCTAATTTGAGGAGCAGTGCCAGAGATTCGTACAAATTGGGCTCGTCGTAACTCTTCGTAATTGCGACCCCGTGAACAATTTTTTTTCTCGCACTCTGTCTTTGAGCAGGGATTTTGTCTGTGCAATCCATTCACGGTTACTTCGCACTTTTCTGAAGCGCTGCTGAAGTCCTACTTTCAGGATATTCCTCCGCCTCGCGCAAACTAAGTTTATCTGAGTCTAGGAAATTACACCAATGGACAATCCACTGAATTCGCGCGCACTCAGCTGTAAAGATGTTTCGCATGAGAACTATTTCGTACTAGGAGTACAGCCTGGTAATGTGATAGTCCATTCACCGTTACTTACAACTTTTCTGAAGTCCTACACTGTAAAAAAATGTTTGTGAATTTTACTGAGAAATTCTTTGAAATTTTACAAATGCTTTGTAACGGTATAAAGATAATTCTTGTAAAACTACAAATGCCGTGTTTGTAATAGACCTCAAGAAATGTTTGTACTATTCTGACCCGTATCTAAGAGCTTCAGGAAAATGGCGGACACTCGACAACGTAAAACAGTATCTAGCTGTTTGTGCAAAAACTATGTTATTTTAATAGTAAAAATATGTACAGGTACCTACACTTGCAGATATATTTACTATAAAATTAAGTGTAAAGTTAGTAATTAATCTTGTGGTTAAGAGTGCTGACAAAGTGTACTTTTGTTTTTCGTAAATTATATATTGAAATACATTTGTTTTTTAAGTTATTCTCTGTTATTAATTCGTCACATTTGTATTATAGCAGAGAAAATAATTTTATATACAATTCTCAATAGGTAATGTAAGTTGTAATACAAGGTTATCATTTGTGATATTACAAATAAATGGTTTGCAGATTTTACCATAAAACTGTTTGTAGTTTCACAAAGGGTTTTCTTGAACTGGATTTCCAAAGGATTTTTCTTGTAAAAGTACAAAAAAAAATTTTTTTTGGGCGTATTGACGTTCTAATTCTAATATATTCCTCCTCCGCCTCATGCAAACACACAAAAATATAGAAAATTACACAATAGGGTCAACGCATTGCATTCTCGCTTCCAATATAATATCACTGTAAACAAAATATTGTAATTTTTACTGAGAAATTGTTTGTAATTTTACAAATGTGTGTAACAGTACAAACGCTTCTCTTGTAAAATTGTTTGTACTGTAATGACTTGTATCTATAAGCTCAAACAAAATGGCGGACCCTAGACAACGTAAATCCGTATATAGCTGTCTCGAACAAAAACTTGGGGTGATGTAAAGCATATTGAATGCAAAAAGAAATGCATTGCAAGTTTGAATAAAATAAACAAGTAAAATAAACATGATAAAACGACGAGAGTTTTAAAAACACGTGACGCAATCCATTAACTGTTTCATTTATACACAGAACATTTAAGATGAAATAAATGCGTTCTTCTTAACCAAATAATTTCACCAGTATTCTGTAGGTATTTACTGCTGTATTCAGTACAAAAATAGTTGTTACGCTGTTAAGTCAAGTTGGCCTTGTGGTTAACGGTGTGGTATTATGACGCAACGAGGTGGGTTCTGGTAGCCGTGCTGGCGAGGTGAATTTATTTTTTCGTGAATTATATTTTGAAATCATTTTTTCTACCTATTACCTGTCATTAATTCATCACATTTGTTTTCTAGAAGAAAAGAAAATTTTCTTTACGTCCACTTCACAGCAATGCAAGATGTAATACAAGCCTACCGTTAGTAATATTACAAATATATGTATTGAAGGTTTTACAAGACAACTGTTGGTAGTTCTACAAAGGAATTTTTTAGGCAACTGGATTTCCAAGGATTTTTCTTGTTAAACTACAAAAAAAATTTACAGTAATATTTTGCATAAGAATTGTTTTTTAATTGGTATTGCCAACACACGTGTGTTTTCCCTGCTTTTTTATTCATATCGGTTTTAAATGAAATATAATTTATTGATACTATATAAGCAATAGTTCAAGTTAACCTAAAATAAGATGCTTTTCTTTTAACAGGAGTATAAAATGCTTGTGGTACGTGACATATTTAGGAAACAACCAAAGACGTTATACTAGGGGTAAATGTTCATAGGTTTTATTCAAAAAATGTGAAGAAACTGCGAATATATTATCCCCATACAATGTATGGGTTAAAATTTTTTATTGCTGTTGACGAAATTTACCAGGATTTTTTTTACAGTGTAAGGCATGCCTGGATCATCGGGAAAATCGACCGATGATATTAAATTATTATTACGTAACACCTTTGAGTATAGGATTTTCTTAGTAGTCTCTGAAATCGAAGTATGGCATACTTAAACTTATTTTACTCATATTAATATCCTTAACGTAACAGATTTGCGACACCGTGTTACTTAATATTTTTCATGTGCATTGCAAAAATATATATATATATATATGTAAAAAATTTTACACGCATGCTGAGCCGTTTTCCGTGTAGCTACCGAATTGGAAACTTTAATCAGAAATTGTTTAATCGTCTGGAGAATGTCAGAAAACGTACTTTTCAAGGTTCGTCCTGAAGTATGGTTGGAAAGGGAGAAGAGACATCAAACTTATAAGAAAAAAGACGACGTGCTTAACTATAAAGACAGAAAAAAAACCGTATATAGATTGTTCACGATTTGTCACCACCCATATCTGCATATATTTAAATCGGCTGCACAGACCGGCAAGCGCCCAGTTAAGTTGGTAACGACGCAGAGAAAGTAGTTCTTTGTCTAAACATAATGTGTAAAGTGTTAGGCGAACATTAAGTAATACTGGGGTGATATTTTTTACATGTGATAACTGTCAGATTTGTAAAATGTTTACTTTTCTAATAAATTCACAGCGTAAATCAACTGGCGTATAAATAAAGTGACGAGGCTCTTGGCAACATTAATTTTACATATGATCGAAGAACACATACACAATGTGCAATACAAGTAGAACCTTAGTACGACTTTCAAAAGAGTTCAGTTTACCTTAAACAGCCTATATGTGTATATGTATGTATGTATATATATATAATATATATATATATATATATATATACACGTGTGTGTGTGTGTGTGTGAGAGAGAGAGGAGAGAGAGAGAGAGAGAGAGAGAGAGAGAGAGATAGTAACTTTATGTTTAGGCTGTTCACGGTAAAATGAGCACTTTGAAAGCCCTTCATAAGATATACTTGTATGCGTGTAGTGTATTCTTACATTTTATGTAAAACTAACATTGCCATGGGCCTCATCAATTTATTCATGTGTCGGTCAAGTGAAACTATGAAATTATTAAGAAAGAAAATATTATACAAATCTGCTTATTTTTACGTTTCGATGCACTAAAAAAAATTAAGTGGAAGTAATAATTTAAGTTCGCACAAATGGTTACCTAACATTTTTATTCGACGCTAAGATTATGGAACTACTATCCATCTATCGTTACCAACTATACTGTGCGCTTGTCACTCAGTTTAAATATATGCAGGTAGGAGCAGTGACCTTATCCTAAGGTTGATTTCAAAAGTGTTCACTTTATCGTGAACAGCCTTTAGTTTTTTTTTTTTTTAGAGGGGGGGGGGGAACATGCGGATGGTGCCGTGGAAAAATTTATTCTTTGCGTGTAAGGAAATGCCAACAGAACTGAGACAAACGTTTGGCTATATATATATATATATATATATATATATATATATATATATATATATATATATATATATATAATATAGACAGAGAGAGACAGAGAGAACAGCGAGGAGATACCAGGCTCCAGAGGGATTGCGAACTGAGACCCTTGTCGGTGACTTAAAAGCCCTACGCGACCACTCCAACCCCGAGTCCTCACGTTTGTTTCGAGCACGTAGGTGACGTTATCGTCCTCCTCTCACCTCCTTGCTGAGAGGTGGGAGTATGCCCCGGCCCGGTTTATCAGCGCTATCACTTACGCACGTGCGCCACAGCCCCGACCCAGGCATTTGTCGTTCCTTATTGCCTACTACGCTAAACCACTCGTACCCCCCTCTCCCCCGCGTTACGCCGTCTTCACTCCCACGCGACGTGATTCGCCTTCGGTTACTTGCGCGTTGGTGTCGGAGAGGGGAAATGGGGTTAGGGTGCGCGATAACCACTTACCGTGTCCCACAATTGGGACTGCTTCCGTATAGGCTGTTCACGGTAAAGTGAGCACTTTTGAACTAAACATTAGAAAAATGTCACTGCACCTAACTGCATATATTTTAACGGGTGCGCTGATTGACATGCACTCTGTAAAGTTGGTAACGATAAATGGAAATTAGTTCCTATTTCTTAACGTCGAATGAAAAGTGTCACGCAACCATCTCTGATAACTTTAAATTTTTTTATTTTTATTTTATTTATTTATTTATTTTTTTTTACTTAAATGTATCGAAGTGTAAAAATGAGCACACTTGCAAAAATATTTATTTTCACTTGACCGACATATGAATAAAGTGATGAGACCCATAGTAATGTTAATTTTACATACGGAGGAAGAAGACACAATGTGCATGCAAGATGATCTTAAGCAGAGCTTTCAAAAGTGCTCATTTTTACGTGAATAGCCTATAGCTGAGCTCTATTGAAATACCCGCCTAGGATCTATTTTCCTTCCCATTTCGTATTCTTCCGCCGTACGGAAATTGAGTGGCGTCTGGCAGTTCAAATGAAGCCCTTGGGAAGGCATAAGGATTGCTTTACGGTATAACGTTATTGTTTGTACGCTCGCCACGGGCTCCCATTTAAAGGTATGGGAAAGCAAAGCGAGTATTAGAACCGTAGAATGTGACATATTCACAGGGTGTGTGAAAACGTATCTGATTAATTTTATATTTTTGGAACCTAACAAGTTCCGCAGACGTGGTCAAGGCGTTGTCTTCTGATCACAATATTCCGGTCTCGAGTCTCAGGTAACCAGTGGACATTTGTTGTTTTCAGCTGTAATTTTAGTTCCACACTTGAGCGATCCTTCGATCAAGCCGGAAACCGCGAAAGTGAGAATGTTTACATGCTGAATCCTGGATTGATATAATATTCATTTCCGCCGATGAGAATTGAAACTTCCCGACAAATAGCAGCTCGTGGCATTTCTCGTCGCGAAAATAGTCGATCTTTTTGAGTTTATTAAATAACCGTGTTCAGACATGCATCGTCCGCATTAGATTTATCTGCGTTTCTCTTCGACGTAATTACACGATATCGTGGTAATGTAAAGTGATTTTTTTTTTCTAGGTAGGCTGCGTGGTATTTTCTCGGGACTCAAAACCCTAGAACCTTTTTGTTGACGGGAGGTGCAGAGGTCTTTCAGAAAATAAGAAATACCTGCATGCGTAGAAAATTGTAATTTTTAAAAGCCTTTTTTTACTTTTTATTTTTTTATTGTTAAGGTTCATTTTTCTCCATTTGCAAGTAAGACAAAGTTTTCGTCCCTCCCCGCCATCATTCTGAGTCTCA
Source organism: Dryococelus australis (assembly GCA_029891345.1). Taxonomy (NCBI): domain Eukaryota; kingdom Metazoa; phylum Arthropoda; class Insecta; order Phasmatodea; family Phasmatidae; genus Dryococelus; species Dryococelus australis. The sequence continues at coordinate 42,850,954 of CM057006.1, forward strand.
TGCCGAGTGCTTCACTATCTGAAAATAATTCTCGTTATGATGAAGAAAAAATAATGCCACGATAATCAAATGATAAACGAGCGGCCATTTTCTTAAAATGTAAGTATTCACCACGGTTAGATTCCGCACGAGTTTAAACTTTCTTATTTCGAAAAAAAAAAAGAAGAAAAAAACCGCCCGGGGCGTTTTTTTTTTTTGGAATTTGTAATAAGTCGTGAGTTGGGACGTCCAATTGAAGCATTTCGCAGCGAGTTTGGATTCGTTTCTTTGCTAACAGCTGCTACTGTTAATTTATTTCTCGCAGCGTTATCACGTTGTTAAGAATGGGACGATGGGGGGGGGGGGGGGGTACAAATGGAAATGTTTCTTCCATAAGAAAAGGCCAAGTTCCTCTTAACGTACTTAAATTCAAAACTAAACCAGAAAATTTTTAATTCGCTGAAATTCTGGGTAGTTTTCTTTTGTTTATAAGCTATAAAAATACCCAAAATATCCAACTAAATTATCCGTGTACACACTGTGAAATGTTTGTTAAAATTGTAGTGATATTTTTTTTTTTTTTTTACTTTTACAAAACATTGTAAAAATGCATAAATTGTAAAATGTCTTCTTTGTAACTGCACGAGAACCATATTTGTAATACAACCATAAAATAATGTTCGTTATGGCCAGGAATCACTTTAAAGCCCGACGAACACGACACGACAGACCGGCATGACGTCAGAGCTCGACGGAATTTCTTATTCAGTATTCACAATGCCCCGACGATTACTGCCCGACAAGTGTGTTAGTTGGCTGTCGAAAAATTCTAAAATAAGTTCTTATAATATCCAATATTTACTTTTTGAAATTCGGGATAAAGTGAACGATTATTTTGCTTTCGGCAATATTCGAATGTATACGAGAGATAAAACGTATTTAATAACACCCGGTACGTTATTTTGGCGGAAAGTTAATTTGTTATTTACTACAGTAGGGAAATACGCACGAAATTCTGTTTTCTAATCTATTTACATTTTTTTTTTGGACGCGTCAACGAATCCGATACGACAGAATGTAGAAATAAAATACACTTTTGTTGGACTGTCGGGGCTGTGATTTCGTCGGGCTGATGGCACAGTGACCTTGCTTTTCATTGGCTGCTACTCAGATTTCGTCGTATTGGGTTCGTCGGAGTATTGTGACTTCAGATTTGGGTTCGAATCTCGGTCGGGTTTCAAATTTGTGTATAATAACCGAAACTGTGTCATGTACGCAGAGCCAAACAAATCTTATTGGGACAACCAAATAAGAACAAAAAATAGTTTGGTTTCACCAGCAAATTATTTCACTTCCCCAATGCAAATAGTTAACTTTGTTGCGTTGATTCAACAAAAACGTTTTGACCTTATTGCAGCAAGAGTACTTCAAAAGTTTAGTGTGTGGTAGTGAGTTTTTAAAATTTATCAACCGAAAACAGAACATTATAATGGCTTAAAATCGTTACTCGAAAAATGCATCATGATAACTTAAAACGTTGCATTTCGTGCCAAAATGGTGAGAGTGGATTCCAGTACAGCAAGACTTCAGTTGTACTTCATAATGGATGCAGAACGATTGAAGGCGTAATATTTTATCGTGGTATTGGTGGTATATTAATTAAACCTTAAAGAAGAAGGTTTTACCCTTTTACATTTGAGTCATTTTATGTACAGAATACGCAGCGAATTGCGGGGAAACGTTTAAGTTTCAATTTCTTTGGACTATTTAATAAGTTTGTAAAAACGACTGTTTATAAATTGCCCGAATAACAATTGATCTTGCCATAGAGTTAAATGAGTGGTGTGGCTGCGTCTCTTTGTTAAGTTCAGTAAAAAATACAAAACTTAAAATCTTTAAATTTCTTTTGTAACTCCATGGGCGATAACATCGTATCCTTCACCTGCATCCGATATCAGCACTCTTTGAAACACTTTTTTTTTTTTTGTGCCCTGTGCATTATTGATATGATTTTTGCGTGTATGACCTTCCTTTTGAATGTGGTCGTTATCTTGAATTTCGTGTATGGGAAATGTTGTATTTTTAGTTTTTTCTCCTTTTATTGCTCATTTTCCGCATGTTATTGTTTTGCTTTTTAGACGTTGCTTACGAAATTCAAAGGCCCCATAGCAAGCTATCAGATCTCATAACTGCGGGGGGAAGGGGGGGGGGGAAGTTATATCCCGCGATTTTCTGCGGAAATGTTGTCCTTGTGTGTTTGAATAGCAGGTTTTTTCCCCCCCCTTATCGTATTTTTTTTTGCGGGCGCGTGACAAGCCCATTTCCTATTTGTTCGTATAACGCATATCTGCGTACGCATGTTGTTGCCATTCTTTTGTTATTATAAAATACAGTAAAATGTTCAAACTTGGGGCTATGTTTTATTTTATTTTTGAATTCCCTATAATCTTGTTTGCTTAATTTCCGGTGTAGGCAATTCACGAGTATAACATTCAGTACTTGCATCATTCCCATTTATGTGAAGCTATTTCAAAGTTTTTTCTGCCTAGTCACATAAGGCTGGTTCTATTCTCTTTGAAATTTTGACTTTCTAGTCCATTTAGAAACCCACTGCAGATTAATTCTCTTCGTTACATTATTTTTTCCGGATATAGTTTAAGATGTACAGCAGTTAATTCGACCAATCCGATGATAACAAAATCGGGCCATACAGTTTGGCATTGCAGCTCCGAATCTATCCTCTACATTCAAAATTCAATTTTCAATTACACCACTCGATTGCTAGGACTGCGAAGTGTCTCGGGCCCGGGGGGAATGAGCAGGGGGGGGGGGGGCAATTTTGAGTTCGTTTAACCGCGTCTCATAACTTCCGCGTAGTATAACTTTTGACTAGGAGAAGCTTCGACGCTCGTTTATGTGTTAATCGACAGCTCTCGTCAAGATCAATCGATTGCGCGTATAAAAACATTTGCGTGGCGTGGTTATGGTGAAATTGTATGCGTTTTATGTAAAAAAATTAAGAAAAGAAAACTTAACACAATTTTGGCCTATACTCGTTAAAAAGCCAAGTCGAAATACAGAAATCGTATATACACTCTAAATCTGAATTAGTGAGAATTTCACCTTTTCAATCAGTTACACATATCTGACTTATACATTAGCCACTATAGTGAATTTAACTGATGAACCAGTGAAAAAATGCGGTATTTCCTTCACCGATTGATTGTGACATTTCCCACTGATTCATCAGTCATTTGTGCCACTGTTTACTCTGTGGTTTATTTTTTGACTGATGGATCAGGGTCTCACCTACTTCCGCTCCGTCTCTAATTATTTTTTGACTGATGTATCAGTGAAACTGCGTGTAACGATGGCCGTCGAACATCGTTTATAAATGGCCGTTAAATAACGTGTAGTTTAACAACGAATAAACGAATACAAAGACTTTCTGAAATGTGTTTCGTCTTTCAAAACGCCATTTTACAAGGTAATATGAACACACAGCCTTTCATTCCGTTTGTACGTCTTTCATTTCGATTCCATGTAATAGTCACATCGCTCTGTTTGAAGTTTTAAACTGCATTTAATGTGATGAACAGAGTGCACTCATACGATTCGTTTTAACAATCCTAACGGTACCAATCAAACCAAACACGTAAAGTATAAGCATGAAACTTAAAACTACTCAGTTTCGCTGCGGAACTATTAAACATATATTTTCCTTCTATATTTCCGTTTTGGCGTGGTAGCTCAGGTGGCAAGGCAACGGTGTAGAGTTGAAGGGTGCGCCAGTTCAATCCCGGTCACCTTCGGGGCTTTTTTTATTTTTATTTTTTAAATTACGGTAAATTGCACAATATAAATAGTAAACTATCGTACGTAAATATGTTTATTTGACGTAATTATTTGGCTACATGTAATAAAAGCAGTATTTAATTCGCCACTGCGGTCGGCCGCCTCTTATTCAATAAGTGAAATTGCTTCACGTCACTAATTCAACGAGTGAAATTTTCCACTGAAACAATCGGTGGTTTCCCACTGATTCGAATTTAGAGTGTATGGTTGGAAAGAGCATCTCAAAAGCAATCCAGTGATACCCATTAAAACCCCACACGATCGAGTGAAACGTGCCGGGGACGTAAAAAATACATCAAGGTGGGGCCGCGGTGTCTGAGCGGTTAGCCTGCTCGCCTCCCACCAAGGTGATCCGGGTCCAATACCCGGCCGGGTCACCGGATTTTCTCATGTGGGAATCGTGCAGTTGGTCGGTGGGTTTTCTTGGGAATCTCCCGTTCCCCCCGTCCCTTCATTCCGGTGCCGCTCCAACACTCAAATCAATCACCCTCATCGGCTCTCAAGATGTCGCTGTTAAGAGCCGCCCAAATCTCTTCACTCACTCTATCAAGGCGTCTGAGCGCTTCAACGTAAACATATTCACGCGAAACAAACGGCCTTGTCCCCAACACAGCCAAACCCAAATTTTTTTATTCACAACAATGCTAGTGTTTTCTATCAATTTAAACCGAAAACATAAATGTGTCGGTAAGAAATGTTTTCATCACAAGTAATGGAACTGAATTCATTTTAATATTATCTTACTCAAGAACTATTTCTTAGTAGCCATTTCTGTTTCAACGCGTACTGGCTATGAAATAAATAACATAATTTATAAACAAAGCGTAAGTGAAAGGTTCAATAACCAAAAACTAATGTAATTTAATGTTGTAGAAAGAATAAGACGTTCGCGATATACGAATTATTTAGGAAACAAGGAGACACACACACGGGGTAATTAAAAAAAAAGCGAACATAACATGGATAGATTACATATATCACTTCCCTAATAGCTTTCAGTATTTTTGAGAAGTGCTTATGAAAAACATCGGGAAAGAAAATCATTTATGCCTTCATTGATTCCGTTGTCTACTTTGTCGCAGTTTCGAGTCGGTATCTTAGGCCGAAGTCGTCAATGTGGTGTTATCTATAGATCGCGCACGACATTCTGCGTTTAAATCGCGGGAAATCATACACGTGCTTTTTATTTCTTTTTTACGTTTAAGTTAGTTCACCATTTCTGTCTTAAAGTATTCTTACTTAACTACTTTAATTGAAACTTGTGTATTAAAAAAAAAAAATCGACCGATTTTACCAAGTGCAACTGCAGTGCAAAAATCGACGAAGTATGACTTTTCTTTCTTATACTTTCTATGATCTCTGCGCCAGAAATAATACCAGCGAAAAATTACTTTCCCACTCCAGGAAGGTTTGCACAGATGTTAAAAATGTCCAGCCCGGTGATATTTTCCTTGGCGTCTGGCGTCGACAACGCCAGTTGCGGAAGAGAGAAACATTCGCACAGAAGCAATAGCTCTCTCTCTGCTCCAAACATTTTGCCTGGACGGACGAGTCGTAATTCGTGCGCCGCCCGGACGCGCGGAGCTTCGTGTTTTATGTGCGTTGCGCGTCGCGATTTTCTACCTTTTGTGTTTCTGTCCTCGTGATTGAAACATTCGACCTATCGCGGCACTGGTCTACCGGCAGCACACGCTGGTGGTGTCGGTAGGGCCTGAATATTAAGTTTTCAGATATCTGACTGGTTCACATTTTTTTTAATTTACATGCCGTCATATTCCACCGCATTAGAACAGTTTTCACTCATGTTCTTTCATTGTAATGATATTTTAAGCAAATAAAACAATTTCCTAATATTTTATAGTTGAAGGCTGTTCGCGATAAAGTGAGCAGTTTTGAAACCAACCTTAGAAAAAAAAAGTCACTCGCTTAGCTGCATAGATTTTAACGGGCGCAGTGAGTGACGTGGGTCGAGTAAAGTTGGTAATGATGCAGGGGAAAGTAGTTACATATATTCACGTCGAACGAAAAGTGTTAAGTAACCATTTGTGACGACTTAAATTATTTCTCTCGCTTTCTGTATTTTTTTTAATGCATCGAAGTGTTGAAATGAGCAGGTTTTGTACAATATTTACTTTTTTATAATAACTTTACAGTTTCACTTGACCGACGCATGAATAAAGTGATGAGGCCCATGGCAATGTCAATTTTACATAATGCGGAAAAAACACACAACGTGTATACAAGTAGATCTTAAACAGGACTTTCGAAAGTGCTCATTTTACCGCGAACAGTCTATACATGTAAAAATCACGGCAGTGCTGTTCGGGGGTTTGAAAGAAATTATGCAAAATGACTCGCTTTCAGTAATTAGATTACCAAAGCGGAATATATGGCAATGGCTTTGTTGGGAAGTTTTTAAAGTATTATTTTCCTTGTTTCTGCCGGAGAGGTGACACTTATTTGTTGCGCATAACGTTCGTGATGGTTACGGTATAAAACCCACGTTAGTAGGTAAATTTCTGCTGTTTTTATATGAATAGTCTTTCAGTCACCTTATCCCATGTGGGGCCGATGCCAGATTTTCCCATGTGGGGAATCGCGCTGGACGATGCCACTGGTCGGCGGGTTTTCTCGGGGATCTCTCTTCTCATCCTACCCTTCATTCCGGCGCTGCTCCACATTCACATCCCTTCACCCTCATTGGCTCTCAAGACCTCGATGGTAAGAGCCTTCCAAGTCTCTTCACTCACTCGCTCCTGTGGGACCGCTGCTCGAGATGTACTACCAAGCATGTTTCGTCTGGTACAGGCTATTCGCGGTATATTGAGCATTTTTGAAATCCATCTCGTTTGGAATAATAATAAATAAATATATTTTATTTTAACCTTAGACGTTAACTTCTGAGTACAGTGGAATATATATATATATATACCGTGCTTATTACTTATATGGAGATATTCATTTTAAAATGTGGTTAAAGAATAAAAAATGGCTGAAAGGTAAATGTAACTAGGGCCTCAACAGTGCTCACTTTACCGTGAACGGCCTATAGTAATAAATTCGTATGGACACAGAACTGTGCCTGGACATATGGTGGAGTGGAGTGGAGAAATTTGGGCGCCTCTTAACATGGACATCTTGAGAGCCGATGGCGGTGATGATATGAGTGTGGAGCAGCGCCGGAATGAAAGGGCGGGGGAAACGGGAGATCCCCGAGAAAATCCGCAGACCAACGGCATCGTCCGGCACGATTCCCACATTCGAAAATCCGGAGTGACCCGGCCGGGGATTGAACCCCGATCGCCTTGGTGGGAGGCGAGCATGTTAACCGCTCAGCCACCGTGACCCCCTGGACAGATGGTAAGTGTAATGATAACACCGGGGCAGTACCACGGTTGTTTTCGGGAGCGCAAGTTTTTCGGTACACTACTGAATGCCAGTGAAGGCGCTTTGGTGGCTTTTGCTCTAATTGGGCATATCTCGGTACTTTGCCTGTGATGGCCCTTGCAGGGTTTTTAGCCCTCAAGGGAAGCGTTTCCTTTGTGCCTCGGATAAACAACATGCATGGGCACAGGCAACCCACGGCCTCTCTTCTAGATGAGCACGGTCCGTTTGGGTCCTGGGAGATTCTCCAGGCGTGTGTTGTCGCAGCTTCTCCAGCGCTTCAATGTGTGCGATCCCGTGTGTACGTGTGGGGATGATTTGCTTGTTTAACGCCGGTGCCTCCCCGCTAATGTAGCGGTGATGCCGAGACGTCTGCACCTCCCCGGGGCGGGGGCGTCGGCCGTTGTTTACGACGACCCCCGGGCTTGTGTCTCTCCGCCGCGCCTGCTATATGAAGCTGTAACTCCCGCTGCATTGCGGGGGCGTAAGCGAACCCCCTCGCCAGCCACCCCTCCTCGTCAACCCTTTCCAGGGGCATTATCTCGTCGCCTGGCCGCCCGCACTTTATGAGCGTGGTTCCGTCCGCCTCGCGCCGAGCCGTCATGGACGTCGGCCCGTCGAGATGAGCCTCCTGCATGTGTCCGGTCCTTTCTGCCGCTATGTGGACCGTAGAGTGGACGCGGGGTGGAAAGCTCGCATCGTCTACGTACTGACACGCGTCTCCACACCAAACTGCTTTACCCGATGAGTCTACAAACGGCTTCAACCGAAATGAGTATCTACACCAAATGACATAAACCAGTATTAGTATGTACAGCAAATGGCTTTAACCGACATGGGTCTCTAAACCAAACGACTTTAACCGATGTGATTCTACACCAAACGGCATAATCCGATATTAATATCTTAGACGAAATGGCTTTAACCGATGAGTCTCTTACACAATATGGGCTTAACCGATGAATCTCTGCACCAAATGGCCGCTAGCGGACACCAAACTTGTTTTATCGATGTGCGCATCTTACACCAAATAGCTTTAACCGACATGGGTCTCTACACCAAACGACTTTAACCGATGAGTCTCTACACCAAACGACTTTAACCGGTGTGTGTGTCTTTTACGGAAAATGGCTCTAACCGTTTTATGTGTGTGAAATGTTTTTTTTTCCCGTACATGACTGTTATTCTGTTTAGTTACTTGTAAATTTAATGCTTTCATTATTTCCTCGTATCTTAAAGTATTTCAGTTTGGAAACTGAAACGTTGTTCATCTCCCCCGGTCTCAATCTTGTAGTGTGGAACATTTACTTCCATGTAGCAACGCCAACGACAGAATCACTTTATATAGTTTAATTTATGATTTGAGCTTACTGGAAACGTTCCCACAAATGCCATCGTTTGGGTCCACGTGTCGGTTCGCGTTGTTTTAAACGCGACACACGTAGATACACGATGTGAAATTGTGTTTCGATTTCTCCGAAAGAGTTTTATTGCATCTAGGATGTTCTCAACTCGAGAAGATCTGAAAAACACGGGTATAAACGTCAGAAAAGCAGTTGTCACTGTTGACCACGTGATTCTAACAGTTACACTGGCAGAAGAATATATGACAACCAGTGTACCTCAAGTTTTTGTCATAATACATGTTGTCTTGGTAGTGGCGATTTTCGCTTACCCGACGATACGGCTACACGCAGATTTCTGGTCCCTACGCTTAAATTCATAAAGCTGCTTTCACACAACGCAAAATTGATGTCATACGAGGCCTCGCATCGTAAATCTTATGCGAGAATATTAGGAAAATTCGATGAGTAAACTAGTTAAACTTGCAACAAAATGCATGAGAAAATTTGATGGGCTCGGAATAACCATAATTTTAATAATCAAATCTCACGAACACGCGGTGTTTTAAAGTAGTGCGTATTAAGTACAACAGAATAATTTTTGTACTCGTTCAACAATATCATTGTACTATCTGGATTCCATTCCATTTCAAAAACAAATGTTTCAAGAGTTCTTTACAATCAATAATTTCTGTCCGATTTCTCTTTGCACAGCTATATTATCTGCTCTTCTCCTACCTCTGTGGTTAGGTGGTCACGTGACTATAGGCTATTCACGGTAAGGTGAGCACTTGTTAAGCCCATGCTAAAGTTTTCCTTTTACCCAATTTCTATCTTTCCGCCACTTTTTAACATAATAATTGCCAGGTGACTAATAAACACAATGTATAAAATTTACCAATCTCATAAGTTACCGTCTGAGGCTGAAATAAAATATATTTATTAGCGCTTAATGCATGTTGGGAGGGCCTTGAAAAGTGCGCACTTTACCGTGAATAGCCTATGGCAGAAAACGAGCAATAAAACCACTCGCCTCGTGCAAAACACCTCTAAAAATGGGGCATGCCCTCACATGAGAATTAGTATGAGAGTTCCAACACGCAAGAGTTTTGCATGTGTGTTAACGTCGTGTAGAGTTTGATTTAAACACCGCTTCCAGCCGTTTTTTTTTTTTCGAATGATTTGAAGCTTTGTGCCGTTATATGTCACTCACATGACCAGACGTCACACGTGGTAAATGACAGGGTACGGAGTCGGTGAAACTGCGTAATACATGTTCGTCACAAAAAATATAAACCTGAATCCTACATACTATATACCATGTAAAGTGATACCTGGCAACGATATGCCCCTTTTAATAAATTTATTTAAGCTCTGACAAGAAATATCACAGAAAGTGTTTGAGGTGGAATACTGTCTGCCTGCAACTGCACTAAAACCTGTCGCAATTAAACGCGTCACAAAAAGTTTGGAATATGCGCATAGAATGAAAAAAAAAAAAAAATGGAATGTACATAGAAGAAAGCTTAGCAATTAGAATTTACCAATGGTACGGGTACAAAACGTGAAATCCAAAGTGTTTCTAACAATAAAAATTTTCCAAAATCACAGACAAATTAAGACGAGAAAACGACAAAATTAACTTACTGATGTGTCTGACTAGGGAGGGTATCTCTGTTCCCAGTGTAGCTCAGTACCGTGTAAGTCCTTCGTGTGCATTTTACATGCCCCTAACACGCCCTGGCATGCTTGTACTCAATGTGTTGATGTCATATTCCCGGCGAAGGTCCCATTCCATCTGGGCAGCTCCTTTTCTAGAGGCTGTGGACGATCATACACTGCTGTTGTCAGCTTGTCCCAGGTATGTTTAATGCGTCAGTGCGCTCTCTGTTGGTCACAAAGAAACTACATAACCCTACCACCCAAACTACCTTATCTCACAGTATTCCAAACCTTTTTGTGAGGTATATATCTGGAGAAAATTGCCAGGGTAACCACCTCTTATTTTGCATTACATTTTAGGACGCGAAAGCGTAGTCAGCCATCGACGTCGGAGTATTTGTCCGCATTTAAAAATCAACGAAGATGTTTCCGTTCGGTATTTCCCCAAACATCGTCCTTTTAGAAGAATAAGTGCGTCAGTTTTATAAAGAAGTAATACGACCCTTGTAAATTGGCATCGCGCATATCACTGTAGACTTTCGCGTAATCGAATTGCCTATGTGTTTACACTTAACCGCGTCGAGTGTATTAGGCATTGCGATCCTTCGTTAAGTGCATACTTTCACATGTGTTACATTAGTAACTGAGCTAGTTATCAAGGGTTATTTCGTACTGATGTAACGTTTTGTCCGTGCTAACCGGTTAACGATTTCCACGTAACAGGTTTTAAGTTTTTTTTTTTTTTTTTTGCAATTTAAAAGGAGCGAAACAATCAAATGTATTACATCTGACTGTATCTGAACTAACTATGTCATTTATTACTCAAATCATAATAATACTAGATAATTTCGTCATAAATTATAGTGTACGTCTCTAGTGCGGGCCTTGAACCGGATGTGGTCCGCTTGCTGCCTATTGCATATTAATTTACAGTCGACGTCACATTTGTGGTTAACGTAGAAGACACTGACTGCTAGACTTGCTACGAAATAACACAACGACCATGCAAGTTGATGCCTAGAACATTGTGCCCCTTACCGGGATATTTTATTTTGTTTCTAATTACTTTATTTGGATTTGTTAATTTTTCCTTTATTGGTGTTCGTGTATCGTTTTATTTCACTCTTCGACGACTGGGTTACTCGTATCTAAATTGTTATCCTTTGTTCTTTTGGTGAATTATTTTTGTTGATTTGTATTTCTACCTTTTTTTTCTCAGTATTTATTCGCGATTTTCGAATATTTAATGCTGTGTTTTTATGATAGTCATGTTGTGTCAAGTTAGGTAACAAAGATTTCATATTGATTTCGAATGTAGTGCTCAGTACACCACTGGCACCACCTTAAAATAATCGCTCCACGAGTGCATTTATCACCTGGAATATTTATAACGTAAAATTGTATACGTAACTTAGTGGTATAGGTTGTTCATGGTAAAATGAGCACTTTTGAAAGCCCTGCTTAAGATCTACTTACATGCACGTTGTGTAGTCTTTCGCCTTATGTAAAATTAACATGGTCATGGGCCTCATCACTTTATTCATGCATTGATCAAGTGACACTTTAAAAAATTATTACAAACGTAAATATTTTATAAATCTTCTCATTTTTACATTCCGATGCATTAAAAAAAAAACAGAAAGCGGAATAAATAATTTAAGTCGTCACAAATGGTAACCTAACATATTTTATTCGACGTTAAGATATGGAACTGCTTTGCCTCCATCGTTACCAACTTTACTGGGCGCATGTCACTCAGAGCGCCCATTAAAATAAATGCAGGTAGTAGCAGTGACCAGTTTCTAAGGTTGGTTTCAAAAGTGCTCACTTTGTCGTGAACAGCCTTGACATATGTGTTGTCTTCACTTCAATTTCAAATTAACTTTTAAAAACAACTTAAAGTTGAATTCAAGCCTGACGACAGGCGGTGAAGCTCGCCATGTAGACGAGTCGTGATTTCTAGGAGGACTGCTTTCTTTTATTTGAAACGCAGAGGGAAAAGTAGTTTATGTGTTGGTGAACTTCAAGTTCTAATAAAATGGCTAGGCTTCGCGTGCGTGCTTATGGCGAAGAGACGAACCCCCCCAGAGACGTGACTTTATAACGAGCGGAAACTTTTTTTATTTTTTATTTCTCCAACACCCCCCCCCCCCCCCCTAAACTTCACGAAAAGAAAATTCACCCTTAGAAACGCAATAGTCTTGTATCTACGCAGTGTAGACCACGTAGATGTACACGAGATTTTTGCAGCCATATTTCCCCTGGGGAGGATTGCGTTTACCCGCGGTACACATTTCCCTTCTGTTTGCGCGTGGCAGAGCGGTCGTATGCCTTCAAGCAGAAAATTCGTATTGACGGGTTTTCGGGTATTGTTCGTAGTTGGTTTCATTCCTAGGTCATATAGCTACTACCATCTATACATAGTATAAAACAAAGTCGCCCGGCCGCGAATGTCTGTGTATTCGACTAAGGCTTCTAAAGTGTTTAAATGGATTTTGATGCTGTTTTCACCATCACTTAGAGAATTTCTTGAGGAAAGTTTTGGTTTATAATACATTAATATTTATTGCAAGGATAGTAGAGAAATGTCGACGTTTTCTAATCAAGTCCGAAAAAGCCGTGTTTCGGACGATTACATGGCTTAGATTAACTAAACCATAAGGAATACACCAAATAAATGTACGACAGAATTGCAGATCTCAATAAGGTCTACAATATAGTCCGCGACAGCATATGTTTATCTTTTAAGGATGACCCACAGTAAACATTTTTGTCTTTTTAAAAATATGGGTTCACTTGAGAAGACTTTTTAGAACAACACAGTATTAATCCCATGTTAGTTACCGTAAGCAGTTAGTGTATATACTTGCTGCAAAACTAAACTACGCCATATTTGCGAAATCGCACCCGAGCGAGGCCGTGGCGGGTCGCTAGTTAGCTGTGAATAATGCTACAGAAGAAACGACGTCGTAAGAGAATATCTCCAGGTTTTTGGAGCTGGTTTCGCGGCCAGACACAAGGTTAGCACTGCAATTCGCTTCTGTGAGCGCGTAGCGTCTCCTTGCGAGCAAACGGGCAACCACGCGAGATAACTGTAGGACCGTTCTACAATGGCGAGGACGCGGTTACGTACGGATAAACTTAAGTAATCTGGTTAACTCCCCCAACTCTTCCGTTTCCTTCAACACGCGTGGCACACTAGTGTAGTATTTTTTCCACTACGCAGGTCATGTTAAGTTACGTACCCATTGATTCAAAGTGGATTTTTTTTTTTTTTTACTAATGTAGTTCTCGTCCGTTTACGTCTTGGTCAAACGAAATGCATTTACAGATGTTGGGGAAAAAAGAAAATATTAATGGCGAGTTTCGATAAACGTATCATATTCATGGCAAAGAATGTGTCAGAATTGTGCGATTGAAATACAGAACGTTTAAGAAAGAGAAGACGAAAAGAAAAACGTGGAAGATGGCAGATGACTGCGCTCACATTATGTGAAATTCCAGGAAACTATTCAGGTTCTGGCACAGATATTCAACTATGTCAAAGCCACTGTCACACTGTCAAATGTTTGCCTCCAACTAAATTTGACAATAAAGTTAAAGACAAAATAGGGCCGCCGAATTTTTCCCTCCGCCAAATGTCATCAAATAATCTTGAATGTGTTTGGAAATGTGTCACTCTGTCGAATTTTTTTGCAGGGAGAATCTGATTTGAAATATTTTTTTTCCATTGTGAGATATTTTACATGCAGTCCGTTACAGGCAGACATGTAAGGAATGTTGTAATTTATTTTCGCTTCTTTACTAAATTCAAATTTTATTTACCAGAAATTTTTCATGCACAATGAAATTTAATACCTCAGAGTTCGTAATATTATGTTCAGTATTCAGTTATAATTGCATTCGTGCTCATGGAGCTTCTACACAAATAATTATCTTTATTACATATTTAGTTTCCAGAAATTGTTCGTTAATTTAAAGTTTTTAGGCGTCCATTTTTGTCGTGCACGATTGTGATTGGCCGAGACCGTCAAAGATAAAACGAATTTTAGAACTGCTCCAATGTTCAAATATTTGATGGAAACTGAAGCCATCCAAAATCCTCCTACAAATATGACGGCGTTTATGAAGTTTCAATGACGTTATAACTGCCAAAATTATGGGAAGCAGTTTGACGGAAAATATTTGAAGGTATGGCAGGGGCTTAAGGCCCCCGTCTACGTGGAGTGTTTCCGCGTTTTGAGGCCGCGAAGCGCAGGAGTGATAAGGTCGAGACTGCCACACGCGTCTAGTGCGTCATCGCTGCTAAGCGCAAGGCTTTGGCGTGTATTGTTCTTGCACTGAGGTGTACACTCTAAATCTGAATCAGTGATAATTTCACTGTTTCAATCGGTCAAACGTATCTGACTGATTCAACAGCCACTTCAGTGAATTTAACTGACGAATCAGTGAAAAAAAACTCCAGATTTCCTTCACTTATTGATTCAGTGGCATTTCCCACTAATTCGTCAGTAATTTTTTTCACTGTTTACTCTGTGGTTTATTTTTGACTGATAGATCAGTTAAACAGCGTGTAAAAATGGCTGTCAAACAAAATGGCTTCCAAACAACGTGTACCTAGTGAAGTAACAACGAATAAAACAAATACAAAATACTTTCTAAACTGTGTTTCGTCTTTCAAAACGCCATTTCATGAAGTAATATGAACACTCAACCTTTCATTCCGATCATTACGTCTTTCATTTCATTTTCATGTAATGGTCATAGCGCTTTGTTTGAAGATTTAAACTGCAAATAATGTGATGAAGAGAGTGCTCTTATATATACTATTCGTTTGAAGATTTAAACTGCAAATAATGTGATGAAGAGAGTGCTCTTATATATACTATTCGTTTGAAGATTTAAACTGCAAATAATGTGATGAAGAGAGTGCTCTTATATATACTATTCGTTTTGACAATCCTAATGGTACCAATCAAACCAAAAACGAAAAGTAAGAGCATACAATTTAAATTTTCACGATATCGCTCAAAAATTATAAGCTAGATATTTTCCGCTCACCACTTCAAGTTGGCGTGGTAGCGCAGATGACAAGGTAACAGCCTTAAAGCGAAGTGAAAACTGTGTGCGAGTTCGATCTTGGCCATCTGCAAAACTTTTTTACTTTTTCAAGTTATGGTAAATTGCACAATATGGATGGTAAACTATCGTAAATATGCTTATTCCACGTAATTATTTGGCTATATTCAATAAAGATAATATTTAATTCGCCACTGCAGTCGGCCGTCACTTATTCAATCAGTGTAATTATTTCACTGAAACAATCAGTTGTTTTCCACTGATTCGATTTTGGAGTGTAGATACGGAACTTTCAGTGGTGACCCTATAATTTTATTGGTGAACTATTTCCTAGGAAGGTTCAATGCAGGGCCCGTAAGTATATTTTTACGTATCTGACGCGTGTATTTTGATATGCAGCAGTTTGAAAAAGTCGTTTTTAGCTACATTGGGTCACTCCGAAGTAGTGTTTCCCATATGCGTGACGTCTTCAAAGAACTCGACAACCCTCGTCTGAAGTGTGTATTATTTTTGTAGATGCAGCACATTGGATGCATGGTTCATATTTTCGTGGGAAAACTTGTATTTTCAAACACACTGCAACGCAGTTTAAGCACCAGGTATAGGCGGGAGCATTTAACTTGTACAGGTGTTTGCAAAATTGTTTGTCAATCCTTCGGGGAAACATTCCTCACATCTGGAGGATGAAGAAATGTTGTAAAGGCTGTTCACGATAAAGTGAGCACTTTAGAAATGAACCTTAGAAAAAAAGTCACTGCCCCTGCATGTATATATTTTATTGGGCGCACCGAGTGACATTCGCCCAGTAAAGTTGGTAACGATAAATGGAAAATAGTTCAAGATCTTAACGTCGAATAAAAAGTTTTCGTGACCATTTATTATAAGGTTTTCTCTCGCTTTCTGTTTCATTAATGCATTGAAGTGTGAAAATGGCTACATTTTTAAAGTATTTACCTTAATAATTTCATTGTTTCATTTGAACGACGTACGAATAAAGTGATGAGGCCCATGGCAATGTTAATTTTACATAAGCCGGAGGAATATTTCAACGTGTACTCACAAGTAAATCTTAAGCAGGGCCTTTCAAAAGTGCTCATTTTACCGTGAACAGAGTATATAAATATTTTTCCGTCCTACAGATGTAAGCAATGTTCCCCCGAACTATTGACATGCAATTTTGCAATACCCTTTAGAGAAATGAACTGGGTTTTGGCGGTATTGGCTGGCGTTATTTTCCTTTATTCTAATTGGTACGAGTTTTTCTACGTTACCACCCCGTATAAGAATTATTCGGAGATAAAAGCGTGTTCATCTTAGGTTTCCATCGTCCGCATTAATTTAATTACGTGGCTGTAAGACGTTTTTTCTGCAGTCCACGGACATGTAAGAAACTCGACTAGGATCACTGAAACGTAGTGGTTACGGCGTTGTTGGGGGGGGGGGGGGGAAGAGGGGGATTTTCTTATGTTACAAATAATCCGTATAAGCTTTCATCTTTGAAGTTTAATGGCAGTTCGTGTTATTACGTTTGTATGATTGGAATGTGCCCATTGTCGATCATGAGACTAAATAAAATAAAAACCACACACTCGCAGACCACGGGACCGCCAGTAACGGGACTTTAAAAACATGTTCAGCATTTATTACAGAGTATGTCGACACATACGAACAGTAAACGTTTCCAGCCAATGGCTAGCCATGTTTGTGTTTCCAGCCCGGTGCGTGCGCTTTTTTCTCATCGTGTTTATTATACGAATATCCTATTGGTGTTGTCGGAGTATTTAATCGGTAGTTAATTATTTTTTATTTGCTTTTTCCAAACATATTTGGTCGTAGGTACCGTTGTAGTGCGTTTTGTTGAGTGAAATGTAATATTAATCGGCACGTCATTAAAACTGCTCGTTCCGCCATTTTCCTAACCGCCTTCCACAATGAAGTGACACGAATATAGTTTCCGTACATAAGTTTTAAGTTTGTTTGTATCAGGGAACGTGCGCAGTGTTAATTTTACTGAATGATTTTGCAAATAAATTGTTTATTGCTAGTGACGAACAAACGTGATTTTAGTGAAGTAAACTCGCGAGGATTGCCATAGAAAATCACGTGTTCAAGATGTTACAACAGTAAGTTTGCGTGTTTTGTAAATGTATTTGTAGACCGTTAATATAATTATTGAAATGCACGCGGCCTGAAAAATGCCGCACTTTCCACACTTTTGTAGTGTGTGAATAATATTTGTTTGTCTACATCGTAAATTTGAGTGTAAGGTTAACTTCGGTCAAAGTGTGTGCGTATATATATTGCTGCATCTGTACGAATACGAACAGCGACGTATGTATCGCGTTTTGTATTTTCATTAAAGTTATAATTTTCGAAGTTAAATAATTTAAATGTTATTTCCATACGAGCATAATTTTCCACTGTTCCATCAAAACAATATGCAACTCAAAATGCCACACACTCATGCCGGAATCACATAGCCCCGACCAACACAGCACGACACGACCAAAAACGCAACCACGAAACATTTCAATGTGACTACTTGAATTTACAGCACGACCGACACCACCCTCTCGGCATTTAACCTAAATATTTAGAAGGCGCTGATAGGCTAGTCTTAAAGGCAATGAACAAGAGGGAAATTTCTAACACGTAATGTTGACAAATTGGTATCATTAATGGATACAAAAGTAAAATTATTATTTTTAAGAGTTAGATAGCTACATTAGTTTTTTCAATTAATTTTTCTTATAAGCTGCGTATTTACCATTGTAGAGAAATCTTGCAATACAATTTCATTTTGCAATGTTGTACATTCTGTGCGTCGTGCCGCACGACACGACGAAGACTAGAAGTAATTTCTAATCCAAAATTTGCTGGTCGGACGACAGACTCGGTCGGGCTTACGACGATCTATCTTATATTTCATTGGCTGTTGGCCGTCGTGTAGTGCGCGTTGAGGCTATGTAATTTCGGCATCGAAAGAACATCAAAATAATACCGTCTCACGAAAGACAATAAACTAACCCACCCCCCTCCCCCTTCTATACTCACTTTTTTCCTTTTTCCCCTCGAAATAAAGTGAAGATGATGCCCTAATTGGACGCACATTTCATTGCTATGAACATTTCTCTATGTTATTATTGATTGAAACTCTAACATTATGGTTCTGGAGAGTTTCAAAATGTAAAGTTTAGTACTGACCATACAAACTTGTAAGTTGTATCACTTGCATTTTTTTAGAATGTATACAAAATTTTTCAAGCTTGTTACGCAAGGATACTTGTTAGCAAATAAATTTAAAGGTTTTCCCTGTTTTAAAAGGCTGTATTTTAAAGTAATGTAATGGCATGTAGGTTTCAACGTTGGAGCCTTTCATAAACGTTTTGCGCATTTTTGTTTTGCAAATTAAAATCACTCATGTTTTTAATATACGCTGTTAAGAATATTGTAAGAGTAATGGAAGAATTATTCACATAAACAGGATTTACAATGGAAAGACACCTTTTTGATATCAAGTAAATTACAACATGCTTATCAAGCAAAATTCTTTCAATTTAAGCAGCCAACGAAGGTGCTCCAACATCATAGAGAAGTGTCTCATACATCAGCAGGAACTGCGACGTTCCAAAATTTATCGCTAAGGAAAATGAATTTTATGATGTCTTCAATCCTGGTTAGGTGGAGCATCTTTTTAGTGTGTAAGTTACATGTTCGTTTGATATATTTTTGCTGTGCGTCACATCTGCTTCTCTAGAGCGCTTTGTAACATCTTTGGACTGAAATGCAGTTTTTCATTAGGTACCAGAGAACAAGCCTAGGGCTTTATTCACAATTTTGAGGAGGGCGGTTGTGCGACTGAACTAAGAAATAAATTTTTATTCGCAGCATGACAATCTGAACACGCAGGTATTTGAGAAAAGTTATTAAAGTATTTTGTATGTAGACCTGCAATACTTAACATTTGAGTTACTAAATGAGAGTTATTAAAATACTGAAATTAAGTAACATTTGCTTTATTATTTTGGCTACCTACATACATTAGCATCCTGAGAATTTTAACCACCATAAAAGTATGAGGCTTTACAGAGTTTTTGTCATATCGTACCACAAAGCTTAATTATATGTACTTTTAATGCAATACTAGGCATAGCCTGTATGTAAGAATGTATACTGTCTTTGAAAAAAAGGGGGGGGGGGGGTATTTCGGTATTTGTGCATTCCTGGGTGGGAGATCTTGGTATTTGGTGTTCGTGGAAACCATGCTAAATATTTATGTTTACAACAACTTAACTTCAGGGAAGTGTGACAAGATTAGTTGTCATTAATATATTTAGAGTGTATTCAAAAACAGTAAAATATATTTTATTCATTGGACAGTCAAAATACAATTTAATTTTCATGCATCCTGGTTACAAATTTCTTGCAAGGTAAAGAAATATCAATTTATAGACTTATTACATGGGCTGTTAGTCATTTACATAAAATGTTTATAAACTAAAAAAAAAAAAATGGGATTGTTGCCAACCTGCAACTGTTTGAGGAGACATTCACAGCTTCTAAAAGTAATTTGGGAGCAGGCAAATGCAGTTTGTTTACAAATACATGGTGTTTGTTTTCAAACAGTCACCTTCAATGACAGTTCAGCTGTGGCGGAAGGATACATAGCCACCCAGATGCCATTGCCACTACTATCCTAGAACTGTCAAATTTGAGACCACTTAAATGAAATGGACAATAGTTGCATTATTCAAGGAGCTGTTTTCTTTTCCAGTGAATATTTGTAACCAGAAGAAATAACAGTGACAGATATTCACAAGAATAGCAAGCAGGTGAGTTTTTTAAAGTTTTTTTTTTTTTTTTGGTACAGCTATTTTTCATTTCACGTACAATTACACAATACAGGAAGTATGCACGGAATGAAAATTCGCCGCAGACAATGCAAGCGTGTTTGCCTTAAACGTCGGAACATTTTTATTGTTGATTTGTACGTCAACACCTAAGTGCACAGAATGATTCGTCACTTCTGGCAAAAGTCAATATGTGGCATGGTGGGCGCGTTATGAGAATTTCATACCGGCAAACCGACAGAAACTTGTGTCAGTTAAAGGCTGTAGTAGAAAATGTTATTTTGTGTGTACATTTTTTTATTCTTAACTGTGACATAAGGTGTTTTCGAACTTGTATCGTTATTATAGGCTGTTGACGGTAACACTTTTGAAAGACCCTTCATTGGGAATAATAGTCATAAATATATTTTATTGTAACCTTAGACGTTAGGTTTCGAGTCTGGTGAAACATATACAATGTGTTTATTATTTGCATGCCAATATTTATTTAAAAAAAAAAAAAAACTGGTTGAAGCATAAGATATATCTAAAAGGAAAAAGTAACTAGGGCCTTAAAAGTGCTCACTTTACCGTGAACAGCCTATACTTTCGAAAGTATATGTTGGGAATTTATAAATATTATTTTCTTTTAGGAGCACTGTTGAACTCGTATTAAAAATAATTCTTCCTGTCCTTAGTCCCCATTGTCGTCACTGGAATTTCTGAGAAAAAAATTTAATATTATGAAGACGCAGAATACCTGCTGATGTGTCTAACATCTTTCCGATGCGGGAGAAATATGGCGTGAGCCGGAGGAGAAAGAAAAGAAGGAGAATAGAGAGAAGAAACCGATAGGTACTGTCGCGATTGGCTGCTTATCCCGAGTAGAAATTTTTTTTTTTAATGTGTGTGACGAATCCTCTTACAGTAACGCCAATTGTCATTCACGCAATTTATTTTCCACTGGCGTGTTTCACTATATTACGACAAAATAATTGAAAACCCTGAAAAGGAAAACTACATAATGACTCATGTCGTTCCACATCAACATAATTAATTTGCTAAGGCGAGTGCAGTCCAGTTCTTCCTGTAAAATAGATAAATAAATAAATAAATATATATATATATATTACACACACATATGATACGGTACCTAAGGCAGGCCACCAGTGCATCACTGCCACTTTCAGTGGTAGAAGAAAATGTTTCAGGCAAAATTTGCTTGGGTCCGAGTCGCTAATAACTTGATAACGGCTGTTCACGATAAAGTGAGCACTTTTGAAATAAACCTTAGCAAAAAGTCGCTACCCCTGCCTGCATATATATTAACGGGTGCACTGAGTGGCATTCGTCCGGTAAAGTTGGTAACTATAGATGGAGTGTAGTTCCATTTCTTAACATCGAATAAAAAAGGTTAGGTAACCATTTGTGATAATTCGAATTATTTATTTCGTTTTCTGTTTTTTTTATAGCAGATTTATAAAATGTTTACTTTTTTTTAATAATTTCACAGTTTCACTTGACCGACGCATGAATAAAGTTATCAGACCCGTGGCAATGTTAATTTTACATAAGGCGGAAGAATACACAATGTGTAGGTATACAAGTAGATCCTAAGCAGGGCTTTGGAAAGTGCTCATTTTACCGTGAACAGCCTATAGTGATAAATTCCCCGTGCGTGGAAGGGCAAAGAAGATAGAAATGTCAACTTTGTTGCTTTAAATGGAATGATAATTTTTACTAGCAACCCTCGGCAGTTCGTATGTAGATGTAATAAATACGACGACATTTGCAGTAATTATTGGAAGACATCCCACTGGACATAAGGTAATCCATGTTGTACCAACATGACGGATGATCCGCTCATTCTGCACAGAGAATGACAACTGTTCTTAGCAGAACTTTCCGTGGTAGTTGGATCGGTTTCTCTGTAAACACAAAGTTCCCCAGACTTAACGCCTATGGACTTTTATCTGTGGGGAACATTAAAGCAGCAGGTTTACATAGACCCACCGATGACTCCCGAAGACATGAAAGGCCGGGTAACACGAGCTTGTTCTGCGATTAGTCCAGATGATTTCCGACGTGTAGTATTGTGGAAGAATGCGACTTTATATGGGCGTTCAATATGTTACGTTTATGTTCTGCAGTTTTAGCATATGGTATCCTTTTTCGTTGTGATTTGAAGTAACAGTCTAAAAAAAAAGTATGAAAGTTGAAGAAAATGACAATAAAAAGTGTGAAACAGGTTATAAAGAATTTGAAATTTATTTTTTCCCCCAACACAAATCTCAAAATCATACGAAATTAATAGGTACATTAGGCCACATATCAAAATAATTGTTGATGTTATTAGAATGTCATGATGATTATTTCTCGAAATTCGTCATGTATTGGGTTAGAAAATTAAATCTCAGTCGTCAAAATTCACACCTCTTGCCACAGGTCGACTAAGAGTCAGATTTGAAAGAAATTGCGACGTGCCATTCTCGTGACTGTAGTAAAGGCCTAGCTGAAACCGAGTGCGAGGTGGAGTGGTGGCCAGACAACTCGCCTCATTAAGGCGAACCTGGTTCGACTGTCGTCGGGATCGCTCCCGGATTTTTCGCACGTGAGAATCGTGCCGGACGATGCCGTTTGGTCGGGTAGGTTTTCTCTGGGATCTCCCGTTTTCTCCGCCTTTGCATTCCGGCGCTGCTCCACACTCGCCTCATTTCACCCACGTCGGCTCTCAAGACTTCGATGTTGCTAGCCGTCCAAACCTCTATACACTCGACACCTCGTTCTACATGCTTTAGCTGAGAGTAAACTGTTTGTTAAAATAATTCCCTTGGAATTTTTACGGGTCAAGATAGTAAGTTAAATTTCTCGTATTTACGTTTAAAAATTTTGCATTTTGAAAATTATTTCATAAGTAAGTTGGTATTTTGAAAATTATTTCATAAGTAAGTTGGTATTTTGAAAATTATTTCATAAGTAAGTTGGTATTTTTATCAAGTTGCCATACATATCGCGTGACGAAACTATAAAATATCACACTTTCGATTGACCTGTGAAATTTTAAAAGTACTTAAATAACACTAATACATTTTATACCGATTTTAACTGTATTACACTTACGATTGACCTGTGAAATTTTAAAAGTACTTTAAGAACACTAATTCATTTTATACCGATTTTAACTATATTTTGAACTGATAACAAAGCTCGGATGCCAAAATTTTTCAGGGGTCGTATTTTTATTAATACATTCATCTGACCCGAATACCTACTGGTAATCATTTGCAGACATAAAAATTTTAATCGAAAATAATTAGACAATTTACTACAAAAATGTCGCAAACAATAGTATCGAAATTCTTCTAACATAACATTATTTAATTTTTCGTTAACTTGAAGTTTCATCTGTATTTTATTTTTAAATTATAGTGTTTCATTTATTTATAATAAATGTGGATAAAACAGCGAGGAAGCATATGCGTTGGTACCGCTTAGTAAGAAATAGTTCTCATGCAAAATAACATTACAAGTGAGTGCGCACGAATTCGGTGCATTGACCTTGGGTGTAATTTTCTAAACTTAGTTAATCTTAATTTGCACGAGGCGGAGGAATATCGTGGAAGTAGAACTTACGCAGGGCTTCAGAGAAGTGTGAAGTTAAGCTTCTTACTCAATAGAAAACTTCAGCATTTGACTTTATATTTTTCCTTTCCTCTGACGAAACCACCAATACACAATACAATTGTAAAGTCAGAGTTCAGACAATTGAACATCGGTTCTGCGAGCTTCATAAGATCTGTATCTAATTACGTAAATGATTATATTATCCAGGAGTGAATTTTACATACCTTTTTTAAAAGTATGCTTAAAATTGATATGAAAAGTTTATTTCAAAGAAAAAAACTCATTTGTTTACTTTATTAAACTATGTCAATTCATATACTTCCTCTTCACATTATATTAATCTGCGTTTATTTAATTTAAGACGAGCTTTCTTTAATATACCGAGATTAAAATCGCCCTACAACAAAATAACGCACTTTCCACACAACCTCTTTTAGATTCTCGGCAAAATGGATACTTGACTTTCACTTTAAACTTCAACTTCAACTTCGAAATCGTGAAGTCAAGAGTGCTTGACTTTACTTTGACAGTTCCACTGTGTCAAGCTCCATAAGAAACAAACATGTCGGAAAGCAAACGCAAAGCCAAATGTTGAAGTTTTCAATTGCGCAAGGGCCTTAACTGCTAATGGACTGTACCACAGCTTGTTTCTGCTCAACTAGGGAGGAAAGCGGCCGCAGTCGACGACGAGTCCTGTTTACTGGGGCCGCCGGATAGCTGTTGATTTCATCTCATTGTCTTGCAGGCCACGTAATTCCTCTCGGGGACCGAACTATAAACTAAGCTCCTGTGTATATGGATGTACTTACATTGGCGGCTGACTCGCGCGCGGTAGAGGTCACTCCATAACACACGGACGTGCTCTTGTGTAAACTCGGCCCGCACATGTTGCGGGAGTTTCGCTCAGCTCATATCTGGGCTTGCTCGTTTCGTTCCATTGTCTTGTTTCCAAGCCCGCTTGTTCGCCGCTCCCCCCCCCCCCCCCCCCTCCTTAAGCCGATTGTTACGAGGCTTCCCAGATTTCCTGGCCGTCGTTTCGGCCAGCCTTTCAGCAAAATTGCTACTCGCAGTTTTTTTTTTTTTTATTGTGTGGATCCTCCTTTTCTCGTGTCCATTCGGCAGAATTATGCGCGCATTTCGCAATACACGTGGCCTTATCTTATAAAGGAAAACAAGAAAGGGGCCGCGATGGCTCAGCGGCTAGAGCTGCCTAGGCTAACCGAGGTTAGATTCCCGGTGACTTCTCACGACTTCGTGAGTCGTGAGAAGTCTCAGAACTTCGCACGAATCGTACCGGTCGGTGGGTTCTCTTGGTGATCTATTCCCCTTCCCCTTGGCTTTTCGGCGCTAGTCCACATCCACCTCGTGTCGCCCTCATCGGCTCTCAATACCTCGTTGTTAAAAGCAGCCCAACTTCTCCCCTAAGGTTTTAATACATTAAGTTTTTTTTTGTAGTGACCTTGAAAATGAGGTAGGTAGTGTTGTGAATTGCTTTAACTTTTGTGTCAATTATTTTTTGCACACGTAAACGAATACAAACACACACATGGTGTCAAACTGTACGAGTTATAGGATATTCACGGTAAAGTGATCACTTTTGAAAGTCCTCTCAATTGAAATAACAGTAAAAAACAAATATAGTTTATTTTAGCCTAATGCGTTAACTTCAGAGTGTGGTAGAATATACACATTATGTTTATTACTCACATGGCAATATTTATTTGTTTAAAAATGGTCAAATGAAAAAAAATGGCTGAAAGAAAAAATAACTAGAGCCTCAAAAGTGCTCGCTTTGCCGTGAGCTGCCTGCACACACATAGAGGCCAAAGTGTGCCGTCGTAGGTGACAGAGACCCTTGTTTTGGAGGCTGTATGTGGACCACGGGACGCGACCTGGGGCTGATCAAACGACTCTTCTCACGTGCTATGCCAGCCTGTCGGGGGAAGCCGCTAACGCGCAGTTTGCATTGGCAGAGCAATCCTTGCAAGACCGCTGGGGCAGTCGTGGACACGGGCCTTCAAATCCTCAAGGGTCGATGATGCGGACTTCGTCGTATTTTACACTCGAGCCTTTCCACTGGAGTAGACACAAATATCTCTCGCCATTGTGGGTGGGAAGGGGGAGGGGGTGTGCACTACTGAAGTTAAGGGAGAGGGAGTTTACATCGGCATCAACAGTGCTGACACATTTGTTAATTAGGACATATTCTAGGAGAAAATTATCTCGCAATATGATAAAATGCATCATAGTAAACAATAATTGCATTCACAACAAAAGGGTTATTGGTAATTTTAATACTGATTATTGGCAATCTAATGGCCTAAACAAAAGGGGAAAGGAGGGTATTGTTCAACTACCTCTCCTGCGTCTTGTCGAAGCCCCTGTGCCTTTCAATTGTCAATTCGCCCCTTTCCCCAACCACAGTTCACCATCGTCATCTGTATTAACGCAGACCATTGAGTAAAGATATACCTAGGGTGGACTTCCCCAGGTTAAATTTTCTGACCACTCCAGCTGCTGTTCAAGGGACGAACATCACGTCGCGCTAGTCCATTTTCGTGGCGTGAGCGTGCGGAATGTCTGCGGCGTTGCCACATTGACATCTACCCCCCCTCTCTCTCTCTCATACTCCATCTCTGCCCCCCCCCCCCCACCCATCAATCCCAACTCAAGAACAGTAGAAAGTGTTCTGATTGTCTGTTATACCCACACGCTGGGACAGACAAGTTGGCGGACACCCAAGTGCCTTTCTCACGTAGTATATATCCGTTTACGAAAAAATTGCAAGTTCTGTAAAACATGTGAATGGAAAAAGTGAAACCTAATGTACGCACATGTAACGGAAAACGTGCACAGGTATGTGCGACGTAATTATAGGTTTTAGAGTTCGAATCTCCGACGGGTATCGAGTTTTTTGTATGTGACACATTATGGCTATTTATAACTTAGTTTATTGTTAGAAAATGCTTATTTCCAGAATATATCTTTGTCTAAAAGTAATAATACGCAAGTACCAGCACAGTACAGTCGACGAGTAGTAGTGGTTGTTTGCTAATCACATCGATTGTTTTCTAAAGTAGATAATTTGATCTGTATAGTGTGAGTAACGTTAACAGGCACATATGAGAGCCTTAAGTTTAATATTGTAACAGTTCTGTCTTCTTTTGGCCGTATAACCGCATAATCGTGTTTAATTACGGAGAACACAAGATTGATTATTATGCTCATTAAAGATACACATTTAAAAATAGGGGCGCAGCCGTGAGGGAGGGGGGGTGATATATTGGAACATATCCCCCCCACCCCCCATAATCGAAATGAAAATGAAATTTGAAAACAAAATGACAAGTTTTATTATAAGTTAATTCAAGGAAAATGTGATCTGCCTTGAACATGAAGAATGTTTATAGCATTGTGTGGTTCCATATCTGTACACGAAGCCATTGATTATAATAAATTTGCAATAATACAGGTTTTGTATTTTGTTCAAAAATATACATAAGAAATCTCTCTCTGACCCTCCCCTTATCAGGCCAAGAGTACATTCCTACCTACGCCCTTGTTTAAATAATATGCCAATGTTTTAATGAGTGGCATAAATGTCCGTCGTACATACATTTGAATACATTACTTTGTTTGCCATACATATGCAGTGCCGTTACTCATATCATTTTCCATGCATTAATAGTACTCGTAGATTAAAATCTAAACCAATGCAGTATTCATGTGAAAAAATAAATAATCGTCGTACCTTTTGGATGCACCACAAAGCACCTACATATGAAATTTCGTGGCATTTGTACCCCTGTCCCCCGCGAGTTGTTTTGCCTACCATTTACAAGTTTCTACTAGCACTTTAGATAACGTGAGGGTATGAACGGATGCGTTCTTTCTTCCCTTCTGCTATAGGAAATTGTATGCCTTCTGTTGTGCCCATGAGTATAACAGAAAGTAACAGAAATTGGACACCGTGTAAGGCCGGCTTAAACGACTCACGCCTCTCGCGGAATTTAGGTACCAGAAACGTCTTAAATCCTTTTTAAATATCGGAAGAAAAACAGTTTTGAAAGTATGATACACCACATACTGCCAGTATTATACTAACACATTACAATTAACATTGTTAAGTGGTAGGGGAATGCTAGTAAAAAGGAGAAAATACCCACGATAAATGAATGTAGTCTACACTTGCTGTATGAATTAACACTTTTTGTTAAGAATATCATCGTACATGTTATAAAACATATTTCGTTAGTATAGTATTTTCGTGCAAACAAAATGATTGACCGTTAACGGAAAAAAGGATTTGTTTATTCAACAAAACATGGGGCACACAGAACATAACTACTTTAGGAAAAGTAAATTATAATTATGTAAATATGCCACACACATAGTTAACACACAAGAATGCCCTACTGTCACAAATCATTCCAGTTTGTACATAGTGTTCGTAAATTGTTATTATCCATCTGTAGGCTAGGAGACGACAAACATTCCAGAATACACGAAAAACGTTTGACACAGTCAAGATATTTAATAATATTTCTGTTATTCTTGGTAACAACTGTACGCTATGAACAGAGAAATGTATTGATTCGACTGTGTTCGTACACCACTTGCACACTTAATGCAGCGTAAGCTGCGACGTCTGAAGTAAAGCTGGAATAACAATAGAAATATTTAAGCATTATTTTATGCGTTAAGATGTGTGCAGAAGAAACGAATGTGTGTTACCGTTTGCTTTGGTTCCCAGTGGAACCTTATCAGGTCGTATGCGTTGGTAGGATTTCCTTAAGCATTGAAATAAATAGTTGTATTTGATATCTTTAGGAAAAACTTTGAGGCTACGACCAATCAGTACAGAGCAGTCGGTGTTGTTGGCGGAAACTGTTATTTACAGTAATGTAAGTATAAATGCAATATGGCAAAGGCGTGTATGTGCACATACTGACGTTTATATTTGTTCACAAATAATAAGCTTCTCTAATAGCAACTGTCGGCTTTGAAGTATGATCTGCTTTAATGTGGTTGTTTCTTACGAGGTGTTGTTAGGAACAAAAGTAAACACGACAGGCTTGCTGCCTGTTTAAATACACTGGAATTAAGAATTAAAACATCAATGGAAAACTGCAAATACAGAAGACTTGTTTCTGTATGACAGAGAAGCACCTACTGTATAATTCTAAATGCATTAGGTTTTGTACTGTAAACGTAGGCCGTGTCCGAAATGGCAGATTGTGTTGACAATGACATGTGACCCGATATTTTATACAAACATTGTTACGTATTTGATAAATTGATATTTCGTATCTTGTATATACCGGAGTTAGCAAAAATACAACATGACAAAATCAGCGCCATGTTAGTTTTGACATTCAATACACATGCGTGAATACGTACAGCACTTAAAACGTATTTTTAAAACAAATACCTGTTCATAAAATACACTAGATATGTTTTAAAAAGCAAGTAAGTGTTGTGCTTTGTCTACATATTTCGCAACACATGTTTTATTTTAAGTCGTTATTAGATATTATGTTATTGTCTTGTTTATTAACATATTCGCAGCATTCAAGTAATGATCGTAGAAATATTACGTGCATTTTATGCATTTTATTTTTATAAAACACATTTTCACTGTTGATGTAAGAATGTGTTGCCGCGGGTGTTAAACAAGTGACTGGCGACAACGTCCGGATTGAAACCTACGAAATAACAAAATTACAAAATAACGAATTTGTCCTTACGGACACTGCCTTAGCTTGACTATTAGTGATTGGCACCGAATCATTGCATTCAACCGATGTTTAGTGCAGAAATAGTTATATTTTGTAATGTACGTAGTCTGAAGTAGAATACTGCGACTCTCTTTGTTATGTCTAGTTCTCATGCGTTCGTTAGTGTCAACACTACTGATAAACAGTACAGTGTCAACGTTTTTCGCATTTTTATGTGTCCGAGGTTTCAGTGTACAATATACAATGGTGTGCTGTGTTACACTCGTGTAAATACACACACACACTTTTCAGACAATATCCACTTGTGCACATCATTACTGTAAATGTGGATCTTATTACAGAGACGACAGTTGTATTGTGGCTTTAAAACAAATATCTGTTAGAGTCGAGCCTTAAACGTTATCATTAATGTCCTTTCCGGCAGTGTGCAAATTGTTTTCTCCTTAATGAGATGCACGCTCATACAGCGTTCGCATTCGTCTACGTACGTAGTAAATGTTTTACATGTTTCAGGAAATGACATACGCACGTACACGGGGAAACGAATATGTGTACGTCTCGCGTCCTTACAGCCCATAAGCTACTATTTTGAAAATCGATTAATATGCATTTCATAATTGTTATTCCTAATATTAATTTTTATAATGAGTAGAATGGAGTCATTACCTTTTGAGAAACGCCACTGAGCAACGTTCTTGACAATGTATACTCTCTAACCTTTAATGGTCTAGAAGAGCTGGGATAAATATAATCAGATTTCGTCGTGATTGGTGTTAAACTGGGCATGACATTGAATTTATCCTATATAATGAGACGATTTCTGTATGTCTGTCTGTCTTTAATACTTCTAAGTCCCTTGAAACTCAACAGAAGATCTTCAAATTTTGCAGAGCGAATCCTCAGGGTCAAATACAGGTCAAGTTAAAATTTCAGCTAGATCAGTTTACGCAGTCATGACTTTTGACCCTAAAAACACATTTTTTTTAAAAATATTTTTTCCTATTGATTACTCTAAATGTGTGGCTTATAAATTGAGTTAATTTAAATATAATTTTATATCTCTATGCTACTTTTTTCAGTCTTTGTATGACTGTAGACCGTTGGGGGGGGGGGTGGAGTGCTGGGGGGAGGGGGTTTGGAATGTTGGGGGAAGGTGGATTGTGGTGGGGGTGGTTGGGGTAGTGGCGGGTATGTTCGGGAGGGGGGTGTATATATGCAATTTCTTTCAGTCTTTGTATGATAACTAAATTTTTTAACATGATAACTGTTCTAAGCACGCGACAGTACTAAAAACACGCTCACGGGCTGGGTCCCCTAGTAGTTAATATGCAGAGCAATGAGAACACTGTCAATGTTTTTACAGGACAATGTATGCGTGAGTGAAAGCGTTATATCACTATCCGACATTTAAGTTTTATTAATACCAATATTAGGGTTAAAAGGAGATTTACGTCTAGTTGTTACCAGTTTTAATGATACACTATAGATAACGGCGTTTACTGACTCATATATATATATATATATATATATATATATATATATATATACATTCCTTTCTTGTAAAAACTCTATGATTGGTTAATATGAAACCTTTCATTGTCATGCGCTTTCCAGCTACACCTCCTAATGAATTTATAATTCTAAAGCTATGCGCCTACGTCCCAGCACATACTCAGTATGTGTTATCCGTCAAAATGCTTGTTCAGAATCATATCAGCTAACTAGTTGCTGTAAAGGATGCAAATAAGTATGTCTATCGGAACGTATCACGTATCGAGCCGAGTTGAGTATGCTTATATACACCAGTGCATTCCTAGGTTCGGACACAGCCTTAATGACACTCGAATCGACATATTGAACGTAATGATAATTTGTACGAACAGTCACCTACGTAGTAGATCACAACCCCAAACTGTAAACACTGTGTTCAATTGTAGACTGTCGTACGTGTAACATATATTTCTCCATTATTGAATAATTATTTCCTGTCAATTTCCTTTCACATAAGAACGGAGCGACTAGTTTACTATGATGTATGACATCATTCATGATTAATATGACATTTGGTATTGTAAGTGCTAAAAGTACTCGTATTTAATCATGGACACCTAAACTGTAGTAAAATAATAGGTTATAGTTAAAAACAATGACAGTTATTAATTTATGATAAATTATTTTCGCATAGGTAAATAAAACCAAACAGCAGTTGATATTGCTGCATATTTCCGCAAACACATAATTCTACGACAGAAACGAAACACATGCCATGGCAGCCACTAGTAAATCACGAGTTGAGTATTCACAGCTGCAGCGAATAGCTGGTAACTCGCGTGCGACAGACTCGCCTCTGGCAGGCCTTGAAAGAAGACGTGGGTGAGCCGAGGCCGGGGTTATAACATACTTTTACCGGCTGTAGAATTGGCAACACCGCGCGGATGACGTCGTCGAGAACACTAGCGCTCCTCTGGATCAACAGCGGAACTAGAACATAAAACTGGTCAGACTTTTTCCTATCCCATGGCCACTCTAGTGCATGTCTTAACTCAATGCGCAGACGCTCTGGTCTTAGAGTTAAAAGAAATAAAAATCGGTATGTAACTTAATCGGGAACATGGGTGTGGGTTTTAACCGAATTCATCTGCATTAGCGGCTAATTTCGTCTGTGGAACGTGGGAATGAAATGAAGGTAACGAAATGAATGCTCGGCTTTTATGGTTCAAGCCGACGTATGAACACAATATATTTTGTTTCGTGACAAAATCAGCGCGCTAGCACATCAGGGCCGCGAGATATACTGTGCAGGAAATTGTCGCCAGAATTGTTAGATCGTCAGTGCTCTATCATGGTACGGGTCATTCAAAATAATGGCATACTGCTTCAAAATGATGGTACATTTCTAACAAATGCGTAAAATCAGAATTTTCATGTTTGCTTTGCTTTCATTACACAACAGTAGTTTGAACGTTGCAATGCTGATATCAGATACAAATGAAATACAACCTCTAGTTCGCAAATAAATCATATGGCTTTGGCTTTTGACTTAAATCAAGCGTTATACTTTTAAAGTCATTAGCTGAATTTTTTTATTGTAGCCAGATTATGGTACATTTGCGTACCATGATCTCGTCGAGGCACATGGTACACAAGGTCTAATTATGGTACAACGTACCGTAAAAATGGTGCGTCTACTAATATCACTGAGTCACCCACAACCAAAATTTCCGCCAGAGTCCCTCCCTTCCCCCCCTTTTTTTTTACTTACATCGCCCTCGCATGCGCAGTGGTAACTCAAGGTTACTCTCGCATCGTATAGGTTGTTCACTGTAAAATGAGCACGTTTCAAAGCCCTGATTAAGAACTACTCGTGTCCACTTTGAGTATTATTCCGCCGTAGGTAAAATTAACATTTCCATGAGCCTCATCACTTTAGTCATGCGTCAGTCGTGTGAAACTATGAAATTATTAGAAAAATAAATATTTTACAAATCTGCTAATTTTTACACTTCGGTGCATTAAAAAAACCAGAAAGCCAAAGAAATAATTTAAGTTATCAGTAATGGTTCCCTTGAACACTTTTTATTTGACGTTAAGATACGGAACTACTTTCCATCCGTCGTTACCAACTTTACTGGGCGCATCTCACTCAGTGCGCCCATTAAAATATATTGCAAGTAGAAGCATTGGCTATTTTCTAAGGTTGTTTTCAAAAGTGCTTACTTTATGTGTTTATTCAGTCTTTAGTACTAGACCCGAACGAACGAGGCCGCATTTATATCTATCGTGTTATTAGTCGCAAAGTTATATTGTCCTAATGGATTCCCCGGGGGACTTACATTGCCGAGTTTGTCGTGGTACCCCATTGTGTCTGCCTTGATTCTAAAGACGTACTCTCTCCGAAAAATATTCCTCTTACAGTTAGCTCGTCGCGGTGGTTTATTTGCAGAAACTTCTATTTACTCTTGTGTAAGTCTAAATCTCGATTTACAATAACCCGACAGTCCGTCAAAACAGCTTCGACAGCGACGAAAATCAACATATCAGGAGCAAGGTAACCCCGACAAAATAGCAGCTTCGATAGTCCGACAAAAGTAGATTCTATTTCTTCTTTCGTCGAGCGTCGGACCGGTCTGACTCGCTTCGCAGCAGAGAAAAACATAAACATAACCTTACAAATCAAAATTACGTGCGGATTTCACTACTGTGGTAAATTTCTCGCTAGAAATATTTTATTTGTGTGTACGCCCTGGTTTTCTTGTAACAGAAAGCTGTCGAGAAAATAAAATAGTGTACCGTGATTTTCGATTTATTTGGATTCCAAATAGAATGTATTGGAAGTTTCTGGCCATTTCAGGATTTTCCGATCCACCCAACACTTGTCGGTTGGAAACAGTCGGGGTAAGGTAAAGACTGCACTAATGTTGGTGGCGAAAATGGTCGGACTGAGATGTCGTGTTGGACTATCGGGACGAGCTCGTCGTGGATTTGTAAATCCAGCATAAATCTATGCAGGTAGCACAAGTGCGTAGTTTTTTCGACGAAGAGACTGGAAAGAATTAAGAGCCTCTGGAAACTTATTTCTTATGATTTTTCCTTGAATCTTTTCGCTGCGCATCTGCGGGAAAAAAATATCGTTTTAACACGTGCGCGATTGAATAAATTATGCATATCTTTTGATATAGCTGGAATTTTTTGTCACACGTTTAAGAGCGTTCATTCGAAAACAAAATGATGATAGGGAAATAACATTCTCGCGTCACTTGCCCGAAAGATTCTATCAGAACGTTAACAAATCCACGAGAGTGCTTTTGGAAAGCCATTAATTATTTTAAGCTAGATGTTACGGCAAATAAAGCGTCTGTTAGCAAGTTTCTAACAAATTATTTCTGATAATTTGTTTTTAATTACGGTACGATGCAACATATCAACCATTACATACCGTAGTTGTTAACTCTTATATTATCAACATATTTACCACGTGAATGGTGTGGCATTTCAATTACAAAAATTTCTTATACTTTTTTTTCATAGTGTTAAGAAATTTGTGCCTGCGATCATGATTTTCATTCGCAAATTTGTGCCTGCGATCATGCGAATAATGCGAATGAAAATTGAGAAGGGAATATTAGATAAAAATCCTCGTCCTACGACATTCTACTGCCATAGTTTGACAATTAACAGTGTATTACTGGATATATTAAATTGCTCGAGTTATTTTATGCGGTATCCGACATGAAACCATTTATCAGGCTGTTATTTATGGGATAAAAGTGTGTATGAATATTTAGAGCATCAAAGAGGAAATTTAGCGAAATAGTTGTAATTATAATGTCTTGCATACTTTAAACCCAAAACGCTCTGATAATAAAGCATTATTGAATGTTAACGCATTCTGAAAGTGAAATTTACATCTTCTATTATTTTAATCTCCAGTATTCACCCAGTTTGCATATTATGGTGTGCAGACAGTTGCGGAGAATTCTGGGAGATAGTGTATAACTGAAAAAATGGAGTAATTTATAAAACGGGACTAGCCAACAATTTTGAGTTAAATACTAACTTATTACATGTCGTATGACACCAAGTGCAAATCAGCCAAACATCCTTGTGTTTCAGGCCTGCGGCAGGATAATCATGGATGAGGCAGGCTCTTGGCCCGTCAAGTTAGTCATTGCGATAGCAAAAATCTGTTTACATTTCGTAATATTGGCACTCGGTGCTGCGTTGATAAAAACAGTATCCGCTCCGCATATCCACAGCTGTAATCGAGGATTTCTTTCCATGCAAGCACTGTTTGGTATTGGCGAAATCTCTATCTGGGCAGAAACATGTTGGTATTTAAAAAGCGCAGGCGAGATAATTTTTTTTTTGCCCCTGATAGGCGAATCTACAACGTAATATGTCTACAATCAAATTATTTTCGGAATGACGTTTGAGTGTTGGCGTGATTCGGTCGATTGGGGATGGGGAGAGGAGTGTGTGTTTTTTTTAACCCCTTCTTCCCCTTTTCCCTCAGTAATACCCCTCCACCCATCGTTGATGCACTAATATTTCGTTTCGTGTCATACTTTTTTTCCACCCACCGTGAATATTTAGTTTCTTCTGAAAAAAATTGTTGCACTTTACGAATTGACCAACATTTTACCGTTAATTTTTTTTTTCTGTGCACAGTTTGGTAAAGCAAAAAACTGAAGTTATTTATTTTTCGCATTTTCGAAAGTTTTCTTTTTAAAATAACGTAACTCGGTAAGAAATCAATCCGATATAGTGGTCGGGCCTGGCGTGGAGTTGGGGGGGGGGGGCATTTGGGCGGCTCCTAACGTAGATATGAAGCGAGGTATGGAGCACCGCCGGAATGCAAGGGCGGGGGGAGAAACGGGAGATCCCCGAGAAAACCAACCCGACGAACCTACGGCACCCCGGCAGGTGCGCCCTACGTCGGGCTACGCTGTTGAGGCCATGGCACCAGCGGTGGAGGGCAGGGCGAATTGCAGAGTGGCAGCGACGTCATCAGAGGAGCACGTATAGAGGCGTTCAGTTCCGGGTCAGCGTAAAAAAAACACACTCACTCACTCACTCACTCTCTCTCTCTCTCTCTCACACTCTCACTCTCACTCTCACACACACTCAACCACTCACACACTCTCACACTCTCACACTCACACACTCTCACACACTCTCACACACACTCTCACACACACTCTCTCTCTCACACACACACTCTCTCTCTCTCTCACACACACTCACACACTCACTCACTACGGTACTCAGGCGTGATGGACTCCAGGGCAGGACGTCTCCAAACCGGTGACCAGGAGGCACAGGACGACGGAGGACGTCAGCCAATCAGCTTCGAGGACATATCCTCCCACGGTGGAGGAGCTTCGTGCGTGGTCGATAAATAATTCAGTGGTAATTGAATCTCGTTTCCCAGTGCAGCCCGGTTCAGTATTCAGTAAGGGAAAGCTACGCGCCGCCATCTAAGAGTATACACTAATTGAATGTAAAATAATATGTAGGGTATAATATATTGTCCTTTTGCGTGCAGAAACATTCTGAGGATTCCGTTCAAACAGCTAGCTACATCTAGTTCTTATAGTATTCTATAATTTATTTTAATTCAAGCTGAGATTAAATGAGTAGTTTCGTAAACTATCTGAATTATTATTTGACGCCATCAAGCACGGTCCCCAGATATTTATATAGTTAGCTGAGAGTTTAACATAGTGGAAATTGAGATCGTAGTAAGTGTCTGGTCACAGGACTAGAACAGTGCGAAAATCCGTGATCGACGCCGCCGGCAAGAGAGTAGTCTAGCCACCGCACCACCGTGGCCCCGGCGGGCTTGGCGTTAATACTAATTTAATTTTACATATGGAAGAATTCAATTTTCGTTTACAAACGTGGAAAACTACTCAACAAATTACAGTTTACAATGTTTGTCCCCCCTGGTTTAGGGGGGGGGGGGGGGGAGGACGTTAAATCAGTTTTGTGCAACGGTCCCGATATGATCTCGTTACCCCGCAGTCGGACAAATGGCAGTGCCGGACCAACGTCGAGAACTGCCCGGCCGGGCCATTTGTCAGCGCGTAATTCAACTTATTGAAAACTGCGGCCAGTCGCGTCAACAGAATATGGGTAGGAGCTCCTCCCATCTGTCTCCTCTGGAAGAGGGGAAAAATATATCTGCCATCCGATAAGGTATTATTACGTCAGTGATTGCAGGAGAAAATGTCGTACTTGCTGCTCTTGTTTTCGGGATGTGAATATTCCTCTCAGTGTTGCCAGGTGGCGAGAAATTTTCCGTTTTCCGGGAAGTGTTACTAGTAGGAGGGAAATGAGAAGAAACGAAAACAAAATATAGATTTTCATTTTAAAAAATATAAAAAAAGTTTGGCTGTATTGGGGACACGGCCGTTTGTTTTGCGTGAATACGTCTACGTTGACGCGCTCGGATGCCTTGATGTTTGTTTACGTTCCCGGCACCGCTTCACTCGATCATATGGGGTTTTATTGGTATCCCTGGATTACTTTTGAGATGCTCTTTCCAACCGGATACGATTACTGTGTTTCGACTTGGCTTTTTGACGAGTACAGGCCGAAATTGTGTTGGGTTTTCTTAATTTTTTTTTACATTAAACGCATACAATTTCACCATAACCCCACGCCACACAAATGTTTTTATACACGCTATCGATTGATCTTTATGAGAGTTATCGATTAAAACTTAAACGAGCGTCGTAGTTATGAGACGCGGCGAAACGAACCTCAAAATCGCCCCCCCCCCCTCCTCCCACGCCAGACCACGACAACGTGCGCGATGCTTCGTAGTCCTCACTCAACGTAACATATTCTTTGATCCTTTGGCAATCGAGTGGTGTTATTGAATTTTGAATATAGACGGTAGATTCGGAGCTGCCTAGCTAAACTGTATCCCCCGATTTTATCGTCATCGGATTTTCTGGATTGCCTCCCGCTATGGTTGCAAATTTAAACACGTATTCAAGTCAAAATCTTTAATA
This sequence comes from Dryococelus australis, assembly GCA_029891345.1. Taxonomy (NCBI): domain Eukaryota; kingdom Metazoa; phylum Arthropoda; class Insecta; order Phasmatodea; family Phasmatidae; genus Dryococelus; species Dryococelus australis. Next base: position 42,888,966 of record CM057006.1, read on the forward strand.
GATTTCTAGGACCTACGATTGGTAATCGATATATTCAATATATGGTCTTTTATCTCTAACATGTCACACTATTTTTGTTACTAATGCTTCAATTGATTGTCTTTCAAGATCTCTATGTCAAGGGCCACGCAAATCTCTCCAATTCAGTTTGTTGTTTGTCACATGCACTTTGTGTTGTGATCTCGGAAAAAAGTGGAGTCAATCAGCATAGGAAATCTAACAGTAAACTACGTGGGTCTTGCTTTTTTTTTTTTTTTTTTTTTTTTTTCAGCCTTGCGGGAATTTGTACCCGGACGATGTGGCAGCACTGCTTGCCTGACTAAAGCTTCTTACACAATAGAAAACTGTAACATCTGACTTTACATTTCCTGTACTTTGACGAAACAACCAATACACAATAACATTGTAAAGTCAGAGTTGAATTAAACATCGGTTTCGTGAGCTTCGTAAAAATGTGTATCTTGTTATGTAAATCATTGTCATATTATCCAGGAATGCATATTACGTATCTTTTTTTAATAATAGGCGTAAAATGTGTGTTAAAAGTTTATTTCAAAACAAAGACTTACTTGTTACTTTATTAAAAAGATGTAAATTAATATATTTCCTCTTCACATTGTATTTGTTTGCCATATATTTAGTTTAAGACAAGCCGTGTTTAATATACCGAGAATAAATTCGCCTTACAATAAAATAACACACTTTCCACATAACCTCTGTTAGATTCTCGGCAAAATGGCTGCTTGACTTTGACTTTAAATTTCAACTTTTCGAAATCGTAAAGTGAAGAGTGCTTGACTTTACCTTTGACAGTTCCATTGTGTCAAGTTCCATCAGAAACATCATGTCGGAAAGCAAACGCAAAGTCAAATGTTAAAGTTTCTAATTATGTAAGGGCCTAAACTCAATTTGAAACTCCGTGAATTATGTGAAAAACAAGCTCTTCTCCCCATCCTCCCATCCTTCGCTCTTTTATTCGACGTAGCAGCTTCGAGGTTTGTGTACGAAACGGGTTACACGCAGACTGAAGACTATTCTGAGTGCCTGTTGTCAGTAGCAATAATCAACGCGAACAGCGAAATCACGCATGAAAATAAGACGTACCAGCGGAATCAAGGGAATGGCGCGAAGTAAGAGAAAATGTCTCAAACGACTGTTTTTGATTTGGCGGTGGTGTAGGAATATGTGCATGTTGTGAAACAAGCCCGTGACCCCTTTTTCAACTGCCCATCCTTCCCATCACGCCCTACGAATATTCGCACGGGGGAATCGTGCCGGACGATGCCGCTGGCCGGCGGGCCTTCTCGGGGATCTCCGTGGTCCCCCCGCTTCTTCATCCCGGCGTTGCTCACTCATCACGCCCTAGGCGAGGTAGAGCGCAATGCGTGGCCACCCCTGAAGGCGACTATGGGGCTGAATCACGATGTCTTCACATAAGTTTGTGTGGATCGGTAGTCACATCCCTCCACGTGGGGGAAAATAGCATCGAATCATTACGTTTTCTGAATGCTGCAGGACGTGCTGTATCTATAGTCTATTCGCGGTGTTTTCCCTCACTTTTCGAATCAAACCTTTGAAAAATCACTCTATATATGACGTATTTAGTTATACAAACGTTTTATACCTCTGTTAACACAAAAGTATATAATTTTTCGTTACATTGAATTTTTACTTATATTTTAATTATTAATTCTAATATTTCATTTATAATAAATATGAATAAAACCAGTGAGGAAACACGAGTGTCGGTAGCGCCCAGTAAGAAATAGTTCCCATGCAAAACATTACTACAACCGAGTGCGTACGAATTCGGTGCGTTGTCATTTGGTGTAATTTTCTAGACTTATTTAAGCTTAGTTTGCACGAGGCGGAGGAATATCCTGGAAATAGAACTTTAGGAGGGCTTCAGAAAAGTGTGAAATAACCGTGAATGGATTATAAAATCAACTCTCTCTCTCTGCTCCTACGTACTCTGCCTAAGGCCTTATAACTATAGAGGGTGACGTTTCGCGAACATATTTCGTGTCAAGGTATACTTCAAGCCTCTGTGGTTTCCTAATACTTTTATAATTGGATATTATATTCGCAGCTTTCCGCATGCGAATCGTGCAGGTTCATTGTGAGGCCAGCGTAAGTCTCATTGGGTATGCCTGACAAGGAACTGGTATCTCACATGTACTGCTGCCAGTGAGGGAAGAAATGTTGCAGGCATGTGTATAGGATGTTGAATCCTAACATGCTGTCCGACATTTTCGCGATAAATCACCACCTCTGCGTATAACTATTAACATAAAAAAGATATCACGAGCAAGCTGCAGCCGCTTAATTCATTGAGTACACTCCAACAGTATTACACTGAGAGAAAATCGAACAAAACACTTGTATGTATAGGGCCAAATATATATTTAGATGCCCTAAAAATATATATATTGTTGAGCAAACAAAATTTGAAAAGCAACAAAATTACTTTTGTATGTCTAACAAACTAAATAATAAACAAAATCTCTGTGTTGGGTCAAAAAAAAAATTAGACTGTCAACTAAATATTTTGTTGAATCTACTGTATATATTTGTGTGGCCACTTATATGACTGCCTTCGTTCGAAAATACAGCTCGAGAGTTTGTTTGTATATTTTGTGACAATTATGATAGTAACCGTGTTTGTTTGGTGCATATATTGATGCTTAACAATCGTATAAACACATTAATAAAACAATGCTATAAGAAACTCACAAGTAAAGCTGTAAAACTTGAAATATTTGTTTGCACACGGTACCCTATATTTGCAGTATATATAGATATATATTGAAAGCTTTCCGGCGTTATCAGTTGTCAAATTAGCTGAGATTACTAAGGCGTAGGGCTCGGACGCAGGTGATCTATGTTCGAAACTCGGTCGAACTTGAAACATTTTTTTTTATATCGGCCCAAACTGTTTAATGTACGTGTAGCCAAACAAATGTTTAGTTGCACCAACCAAATCTTAAATAGTTTGGGGCAACCAAATGTGAACAACAAAATAATTTGGTTTCAGCAACAAAATATTTCATTTTCCCCTGTACAAACAAATAATTTGGTTGCACTAAAAAAATCTTGTTTAACAAGGTCTCAGTGTAGAAAATGAAGACATTTCATATCATTTTGGTTTATAGACTTTTCATGGGAATCTAGCTACTCTTGAAAGCCCTATTTAAAATCTACTTGTAATTACATTGTTTATTATTCCGCCATTTGTAAAATTAGTATTGCCTTGAGTCTGATCAATTTATTCATGCGCCGGTCGAGCGAAACTCCGAAATCGTTTGAAAAGTAAATATTTTATACATTTGCTAGTTCTCACACTGATATGCATTAAATAAGAAACAGAAAAAAAAAACCTTTTAATTGAACGTTTAAATATGGAACTACTTTTCATCCGTCGTTACCAACTTAAGACGGTGCGTGCCACACACACACACACACACACACACCCCCCCCCTCTCTCACTCTCTCTCTCTCTCTCTCTCGCTGTTAAAATACATGCAGGTAGGGGCTGCGACATTTTTCAAAGGTTGATTTCAAAAGTGCTGATTTTACCCAGAACAGCCTATAATGTGCTGACACTCATTTATCATATCAAGATACGGTAACAGCGTGGTAGGAATCGCGGAGTAAGAACTTTTTGACTCCAGTCCAAATTCCACCCCAGGACAATATATACATATATTTTTTCAAATTTATTCTATACTCACGCAAACGTCAAAATAACGAAATTTACTTATTTTCGTATTGTTTTCGTAAGCTAGGAATACACAAGAAAGCTGGGAATACATGAGAACCTAGCAGTAAATTTACGCAAAAGTCCCGTGAAATCACGCAATGTTTTCTGACGTTTGCCCGAAATCCCATTATTTAAGAAAACTTGGTCTTTGTAATTCTGCGATGATTTATGGATGATGTCAGTGTCTTTCTGTAATTTCTCGGAAATTTTTTACGTACAGTGTAGATATTTCGCCATTCCAATCCAGTATGTTGGGATCGTGCTAAACAGAAATGTGAGAAAAGAAGAAATGAAGTTATTCCAAGCAGATATAGGAATGTTAGTTTTCCATTCATATATATGTGTACAAGTTAATATGTATGAAATTAAAATGCGTGTATGACGGGAAAATGGCGTATCTGGTAAGAAAGCATATTATTTATTTCACTTTTACGCGATGAACCAAATAAAAATTGTAGACTAAATATGTTTTATTAAAGGTTGTTCACATTAAAAGTGAACACTTTTTGAAGCCCTCTCATTCGGAATAATATTCAGTTAATATACTTTATTGTAGCCTTAGACGTTAAATTTTGAATCGGGTGAAATATATACACTGTATTTATTACTTACATGGCAATATCTGTATGAAAATAGTGGTTGAAATATAACAATGGCTGATAGGAAAAAGTATCTAGGTCCTCAAAAGTGCTCACTTTACTGTGAACAGCCTATAAATACATAAGCGGATCAATTTCCCAAAGGGAGCATAGAAACAGATTATATGTCATAACAATTGAGACATCTGGTAGGTATTAGCTGGCAGTAAGTTGGAAACCCTTTAATGGTGAAGTGATGGAGAATGGACCAGCGCCAGAAGGCAAGGGCTTGGGAAACGGGAGATCCCCGAGAATACCCGCCGGCCAGCTGCATCTTACGGCACGATCCCCACTTGTGAAAATCCGGGAGTGGCCCGGCTGGTGGTTGAACCCGGTGCGCCTTGGTGGGAGGCGAGCGGTCTAACCGCTCAGCCACCGCGGCCCCCTTCTGGCAGCAAGAGACACCAGAGGTATGATTTAATCCTTACAGAACTAATAAAGAGGCGACTTATTTCGTTACCCATATGAAACAGATCCCTGGTAAGTAATATTTTCGTGTGTGTGTGTGTGTGTTTTTTTTTTTTGTTTTTTTTTTTAATGATGGACGGAAGATATCGAGAATCGCTTAAGGTGTTACCTCCCAGAAATGATGGTTCGGTGAGATGTGTGTGGAAGGGGGCACGAGGAGTCGTAGATATTGTCGAAACGTTGTCCTTATTTTGTGGCAGCAACATCCCCCGCAAGCTCCGGCCGAGAATATTGGCTCGTTAGAGACAGGATGTTGCCGGTGGGGGCGGCACGCCCCTTTGTTATCGGGGCACCTGCGGAGGCTTATTTGGCCTGTCCCCCTACCCCTCTCCGCATCCACCTTTTCCTGCTCGCATTGTGCTCCGGGCCCCGTTAACGATGCAAATTATTTTGCGGCAGCTACGCCCTAAGGGTCGTCGTCGGTCGGTTTCCTGGGGGTGTGTTGGTTAAGGAGTGTGGAATAAGTAAGGGGTGGTAGCGGCAAGGTTTCGTTAGCGTAGTACGCGCGCGCGTATAAGGACCGGGTTGAGGGGGAGGGGGGCACTAACCTCCCCCCCCCCATACCACACATACGCGTAACCAGCGCGTTCCTCCCCGTGTTCGACGAGGTTAACTGCCGTGTAAGTACATTAGGATCGCTTCCCACTGCGTGCTAACGAGTTCATATAGCGCCTGCCTCGGCCTTGCGGGGAAAACCTCTCCCCTCCCCCCCCCCCCTCAATCTTTGAGTTCTGCACCGGTGTTAACTGCAATATTAAAAATTATTAACACGTATTTTTTTTCCCCCTGGTCGTTAGACTTAACTGGGGGCTCGCGAATCTCAACGAGGGAATTGGTCGACATGTATTGTTACAAAACGCCAGAGAGACGTATCCGATCTCGTAAGGGATGGCCGGAACAACAAAATTTGATTTTTGGGATTTATTTATACTGTTGTAAATAGTCAAATATTTAATGGGTATCTGAATTTTAATTAATCTATATATTTGCTACGATTCTCTCTCTCTCTCTCTCTCTCTCTCTCTCTCTCGCTCTCGCTCTCGCTCTCGCTCTCGCTCTCGCTCTCGCTCTCGCTCTCGCTCTCGCTCTCTCTCGCTCTCTCTCTCCACTCGCAGCTTTGCTGTTTTCGAACTCCTCGCTCTTGAGGTTGAAGTAAAGAAGCTGCCTATGTAGCACTGCACCCAACTATACAACGTGAAGAACTCGTAAAAATAGTAATAGAGACGCCATGAAAATTGTCAGAATAGTTTGATTTATGTTGTATATGAAAGAAGAATGTTAATATTTTGCATAATTATTTACTAATAGGCCTATATGCTTTTTAAATGTAAATAATAAATCGATCGGTAGAGTCCGCATTTTTAACTTAATTTAAGTGCATTTCCGTTTTGGATGCTTCGGAGATCAGAATTTTCAAGAAAGTCTCCTTAAGGTAAATATCGTCATAATGTTTACTATGATTGTGTCTAAGAAAACTGTAATAATAATGTACGAAACAATTTGTTTAATTGATTTATGTGCATCCATTTGTTACAAACATTTATGGCTGAAACTAACGTAAATAAATTTAATTTTAAAATTAATATGATAATTATTACTATGGTTTTATTACACACAATCATAGTAAACATAATGGCGATATTTATTTTAAGAAGAGTGTCTTGCAAATTCTGATGTCCGAAGCATCCAAAACGGGAATGCGCTTTAATTTTGTTAAAAATGCGGACTCTAACGATCGATTATTTTTTTTACATTTAAATAGTACATTTTAGTAAAATATTTTACAATGTTGCAAAATATATGCATTCTTCTTTCATATACAGCATAAATCGCACTTTTCTGACCATTTTCGTGGCGTTTGTACTACTTTTTTAAAATGAGTTTCTCACGTTGTATAGTCGGGTGAGGTGCTCCATAGGCAGTTTCTTTACTTCAACCTTAAGTCGATATTACACGATATCTGCAGCCGCACTTGTGTCGCGCACTGGTGCACGAGCCGGTATACCAGCCGCTATATGAACCGCCATGGAAGATTCATATTACACGACAGCAGTTTGCGTACTAGCATTTGGCACCCTCGGTGGATGCGCAGTGTGTGGTTTGTAGTAAATATGAACCTCATTCGTAGAACTGCTACCAGTTAGTAACTTGCGTAGACCAGTGAAAAAAAACTAGTTAGTACATCTTACTATTGCTATGTTACTGCTCGGCTTTTACATAAATTGATTGTTTACTAGTCTAATTTAATTCATTTTCTTGAAAATGATTTGAAGTCACTAGAGTACGAGCGTGTTATTTTTTTAATTTTGACGAAAATTACTAACCGGTTGCAAAATTAAATTTTTTCTTTGCGTGCCAAGTTATTATCAGCATGTAACATAAGAGTCTCGACGGAGTTGCGAACTCACGTCCAAAACTTAAGTTTGCTGATGAACGCCGCGACGTTACCATTGTACTACCAGTTCACACAGTACATGTGATGTTTATATACAGTAGATAGTGACCGCTTGAATAATTTCTTCATAGAATAGGCAATGTTCTAAGCCTTTATAACGGTTTTAAACAGTAACTTAATGTTGCCATCGCCAATATTATTCGTCGTTGTCGTATTTTAAATATATCTGTAAGAGTTTCAACCTGCCAGATGTATAATCAAGATGGAGGCGTCCTTTCCGGTTTCTTCATCAACTCGTTTCAAGTAGTAGCCACGGGGAGCGCCCTACGATCTGAAACTGCGATGTGATTGGCCAGGTACGAAACCTGTCATGGTACCTGCCACGAAAAATAGGACGTGTCCTATTACCAGACCTGGTACGAAATCTGGCCGTACAAGGTGGGAAATGCCATGACGGGTGTCACACTAGCCCGTATACCGGCCGCTATGGCGGACCCTGCGCAAGTGTTTACGGAATCTGGTATCGTGTAATATCGCCTTTAAGGGCTCCGTATACGGGACGCAGGACCTTAGTCGAGGGAGACTGCCGGGCTAGTAGGCCCGAAGCAAGCATAACCTCCACTTTTGTATCGCCGACACGGAAGCATGAGGGGGGGGGAAAGGGGGGGGGGCGGGCTCATGATGATATTTTATCAAAACCGCTGAACGTAAATTTAATTTTGATGTGTTATGTTCATATTTGAAATTTTTGTAAAATATTCACTGCTGTTTTGCGCTCGGATACCAGATACAAATAGCCGATTCTGTAGCAAAAGCGTCTGTTTGGTGGTTAATCGGTGGATGCGTACGCTATCTTGAAAATTTATGTCTACGTCATGTGCTTACCATTTTGGTTTTCATTTTAAAAATTCCCCGAATTTGTTTCTCAAATCGCAGCAATTCCTCATTGCATTTCTATTTTCCCACCATTGCGCCCACGCTACTTAAAATGCACACTTTAATAATGCTTATTTCTCTTGAAGTAAGGACCTTCAATTTGCCTCAGTGACTCCGTTTCCGTTATGATTTTATATGTCAAAACGCTGGCAAATAGCATGTTCATACATATTCGTGTTTATAATTTTCTTTTCTTAGTTCACTCAACAGTCATCTTCTCTAAACGTTATCGTAGGTGACATCGGTACAGAGTACGACTCCGCTAAGTAATGGTATGTTGCCTTAGTTGAGCGTTGTTTAAAATGGCGGGCTTAACCCTTTGAAGAGTATGCGCGTGTGTGTATATATATATATATATATATATATATATATATATATATATATATATATATATATATATACGGGGCTTTGTTTATATGGAAATTTCTTTGCTCTTGGAGACAATACTCACACTTTTATTAGTTTAAAATTCACCGGACTAATCGAACTAAAAGAAATTAATCAACATTTCATATCGTAAGAATGAAACGGTTATTTGTGATACTTTGTCGAATGAACACGATGGACTGTAAAACATGTTAACTCCGTCGCGACACATTAATCGGCCCACCATCAACGCGCGACTTCGTTGGCCAACGGCCAGCCAAATAAACGTTGCAGGGCTCAGTAATCGTGTCTTCCGTAGCCAGGACCAATAGGACGATGGTATGTGAAAATACACTGACCAGCAGAATTGGTATTGCTGAAGTGGAACATATAGGTAACTCACTTCAATCTTGTACTCAGTACCAGCAATTTTGTGCAGTCCTTAAAGGGTTAATGTTTGAAATACGAAAAGTTCCCGTCTAGAGCCGCTAAGATAGAGGGATGTAATATTGCGTTGAAAGCTGTGATATTGCTTCACCTAATTATATCAGGTAATTACTGTCACAAGCCATCGACTTTTTATTAAATTGTCAAGGTTGCTTGTAAGAGCGCGAGGGCGAAGGCTGATATGTGTACTTAACCTAGCTTGCGCTTGGAGACCACTAACACTCGTGCCAGATTTGAGAAATGAACCGAGGCCCTATCATTCATTGTTTGTAGCGTTTCAATTTCTGTGCAGCTGTCGGTCAGAAGGTGGATCAATCCGGAACCTTATCACTTATCCGTGATTCGAACGAAAGGCCTCTCGTGTTTACACTCGTGTGCAGTTGAATTAGAGACACCTGTCGTGTCGGCGAAATGGCGCCCTGGGTCGACCCGTCAAATGGGGTGGTGTCCAGCCACGCGTGACAGAGATCTCGTCAGGCCTTATACTGATCGCCTGAGAAAGAGTCGAGCAGCACGCAACGGGGAAGAAACAAGATATGGAGGACTCCCATCTCTGGCATCGTGGAGGCACTGGGATTTCCACGGACCACTGTTTGAGTGCACCGTGAGTTTATGGATTCTGGTTCAACCACCGCCGCCAGGAAGAACTGTAGCGGCGTACAACGTGTCGATGACGGTATCGTCATCGTCTATCTCGTTTGATAACAGCGTAAGGAAAGGACATATTGCACTCGGGCTCCGGCTCTCGTGGCGGACGGTCGTGTGCGTCGGGAGGACGATGAAGATGGCTTCGCGCGTCTGCTGGGGGCAGCCCCAACGATCAAGGCGGGGAGACTGGGGGCAATCCAGAGGTGCTGAAAAATGCAAAGTTGGCCTCACTGCTGGATTCTGCCGGCTGTCGACTGTAGATGCTTGTGGAATGGAATGGAACGGCATCGGGACTTGGCGTTAGCCTGCACTCGTAGGCCAGCGGATTCGCCTCCACAGCTGGTAGCTCCTGGATGTCCCGCCGAACGCTGCCCACCTTCGACCGAAGGAGATTTTGGAGGAAGGGGAGGGGGTGGCTACCCGATCCATTACCCCCCCCCCCAACTTCACCCGCGTTGTGGAGTTCCTGATGTCCGCGCAAAAGAGGGAAGATGGAGTAGGTGCCATGACTGAGCTGCCCGGATTTCTTGCGCCCTCGGCTGGAAGCTTAAGGACCCTGCCTGAAGTCAACTGCTGTCGATATTGCTGTGCGGGCAGTCAAGCTGCCCACGCAGGAATATGGATGGCAGTCCCACCTCAAGGGCTCATGTGCCTTTAACATGCTCGCCAACAAGCCCCGTCACCTCTTGACTAGTTCTTCGTCACCTATTAAATCAACATGGATTCCATGCCTGCTATATCCTGCAGCATTTATTAATGCTTCCATAAGTTTTTGAACTCTTTCCTGTCGGGAGGGGTTTTACCGTGTCTATGTGGGCTTTACTTTCCCCTTTCTTAACTATAGTACAGCTATAGGTACACTTAGGGAGGTAGTCATGGCCCCAACCGGTGGCCATGGCTGCCCAATTCCTCACTGCCGCGATGCCCGCCTCCTTAGCGTGCAATTCCCTCTCCTTTAGGCGTAAGGGGTTCGCCCTGAGACGCAGTTAGAACCCGACCCTACCGTCGGTCGTACATTTAATACCTAGCAATAGGGTAGATTAGAAAAAACGCCACATTGCAGTAGATCACTCGCCAATTCAATGCTGGGCCACAACTGCCTGTGATCTGCCGTGCCATCGATGAACCATTTCACTATGGAGTATACAGAATCCGCTGTCCTACTAAGGTGTCTGTACTCTCCACACGTCACAAGATGCGAACGATTAACGCGAAAGTCAATTTTGTGGAGAGTATTGTACATTTCGCACATGAAGACCAAGAGATCACCTGTTTCCGTGCGCGTAAGGACCATAGACTCACTGACCGAACTGTTTCCATAAGGACCATAGACGTGAGCTTGACCGAACAGTTTCCAACATTAAGTCGTGTTTTGGAAATAGTTTTGTATAAGTCGTCGGATGTGTGAGAGACGTGACGTTTGTTTACATTTAGTTTTCAAACAGATCCGTGCATTTACAAAATAATTCAGTTTGTATGATTAAATATATCGTCTTCAAATTAAAATTCCATCAGACGAAGTGCAATAACTTTCAAAATAAGTATTTATGTGAAATTGTGTTAACCAGTTATTCAAGCTACATGCTTTGGACATATCTATTGGTAACTGTTAATTTTTTTTACAGTGCTTGATTCATTGCATACATAGAGGAATCAGGGCACTTGTATACTGGCGCCCAGGGCAAGCATAATTTTATTTTCTTCACTTTTTTTAATACCTCTAATTCATTAATCTATTTTTTTAGCGGAACATTTCCGGAACTCATTACCACATAACAACTTAAAACAATTCAACGTGCAAAGCGAGTCTCTTCTTACAAGCAAGTCACAAAAGAATCATTAACGAAGTTGAGTAATCGCAAACATTTTAAACACAAAATATATCACCGACTCCTTGTAAAACATCTACTTACGCAAAATCAGGTGGACAAAATATCTGTCATTTTTTGTCGTTTGCACATTTGCTACTTGATTGTGTAGGGGCGGGAACGAACGCACGTGCAGTAAATAAATGTTTGCCATTTCGTAAATGTATTTATATTTCAAGTAAATATAATAGCTTCTAAGAAATTGCATTTTACGCCCAGCGCCCCGCCCCCTCCTAACTGGCGTCTTGGGCATTTGCCCAATCTGCCCAGTTACAACATGGGCCTTGAGACCAAGTCAGGTGTAGTGGTCAGAATACTCGCGTCCGACCTGGGCGAACCTGTTTCGATTCCCGGCTGGGCCGCTCCCATATTTTCGCGTGTGGGAATCTTGCCCGGACGATACCGCTTGTTGGGTGGTTTTCTCGGGGATTCTCCCGTTCCTCCCCGCCCTTGCATTCCGGCGCTGCTCCATACTAACTCCGCTCCGCCCTTATAGGCTCTCAAAGCTTCGCTGTTCAGGGCCGCCTAAATTCTCTCCAGTCAACTCCACTTCAGACCGAGTAAATATTTTTAATACCTGTTAGAAACACACTATATAATTAGCATTTAACAACGACCTGTACTTAAATTTGTACGCCAGTTGCAACTTAATATGTATATAGACAAAATTAGACAAGGTATTCCTCGAATACGCCACGCATCATTAATCCACAGCCCACGATTTGTTTGTTGTAACTGCATGGACTGGATCTAGTTGCGCACTGTACCCCCCAATGTGCGTGTATAAGGGAGGGCGGTAAGGGGTATCGGGATTGTGCGCGCGCGGGTTTTCTGTAGGTTTTTGTTTTTTTTTGTGTGTGCTTGTTTATGTGTGTGTGTGTGTGTGCTTGTTTTTGTGTGTTTGTGTGTTTTATGGCCGGGGGTTGCTCGCCTGGGCCCCGGTAGACAGAGATGGTGGCGGAACATACCTACTCTATTCCAGGACGTTACTCGCCCTCCCCCCTCTCTTCTTAACACACTCTTCCTACCCCCTGCGTCATCGTGGGGTTGTATTCGCTCGCCCGGCTGTATGACTAGTGACGTCAGCGGTCAGCCTCTCGCCGCTGGATGGTCCGTGTTTTCGCACCTGGGGAAGACGTGGCGGACGTTGCCGACAGCCTTGGTGGTTTTTCTCCGGGTGTTCTTGTTTCCCCCCTCATCAAACCCACACACCCGTGCGTCACGTCGCTGTTCAACTATGCTGTCTCATTTCGCGGGACGTTCATAAGGGCGATTCACGCCTACGTATTGCACTGTAGTCGTCACTTCGGTGAATGTAACCTGCGGCTTATTATTGTTATTTTTATTTTCAATCGTTTTTCCAGAAAACTAAGTTGCCTACACCTACCATCGGTCTTCTTCTTGTTACGCTTTTAAAAGCGTGTGGCTGTACTGTGGATAATTATATTTTATATTAAACGTACATGTTGGGGTTAAGCGTACTCAAAGGTGAGCTCAAATATATTCACTATCGTCTCTGTATTATAATCAATATCAAATTACATCTCGTTACAATATGTTTTACAACGCGTTACAGAATGTTAGCTACTCGTTTAATCGGACGAGCTCTCGTTAAGCTTACTTGATTACATTGTGTTATATATTAATGTTATTTGTTAATAAGTGACTTGTTTATATAAAAGGCCGCTCTGACTAGTTTCCTGTGGTCCGACTTCACCCTGTCCATGATGCCGTAGGCTGAAGACTAGACGCATGTCGGCGGACGGCACGCCCCCATCTCTGGACGTCTTGCTGAACGCAGTGTCACGACGACAAAGACCTCGTTCGCCGGGTTTCCAGCCGTAATATCTGGCGCACTCGGCCTGCTTGGCGGGGTTTGTTTAGAGGCGCTCAATGCTTCGCTCCACTTCTTCGCAATATGTCTGTGCTACCGCAATCAGGCTAGCATGCCTGTTGCTGCTCGTAACATTGTACTTCTGAGCAGCCCAGAAATGTTAACCCTGATTGTATACCTTCTTTCTTATGATGCCGCCATACGGGTGACCACAGCTCTGCGTTAACAGTAAAACCCTGCGTTTTGAAGTAAGAAAAGAGAGATAGTGCGTGCGCTAACTTTGGGCCTCTCTGATTCTGGCGGCAGACAGAGTTAATGTTATTAATTGTGTCATATTTTTAGTTATCCTGGAATAGAGTTTATTCGCTGTGTCGCAGGTGGGGTTGTCTGTGGACTAACCACCGGCGAACAATATTCAGTGCACAAAAATAATGACCTACTGCACAGATTTGTATTTCGTATTGTGTAACGAAGAATTCGCCAATTTTCGCGAATTACCTAATAACAAATCCGCATAATTTAAAACCATAAATATACAAACAAGTTGACAAGTAATTTATTTCTGTATAAAATAAACGTGGTGATGATAAGTAATTTTAAAAGTTAACTTTTATCGCATGTTAATATTAATTATAATTATTTTCTTGAAGTTCAGACATTTCTAATGTAGTAGGAACTGAAACATTTCTAAGTTAACTGCAAACAAAATCATATCACACGTTATTTATTTAAGCGATGCATTTATAGATCAGTTGTTTCCGCACCGGAGCGATGTCAACAATGCAAAACAAGTACTGACTACTGTATACAAACTGAATTACAAAAAAAAATAGCTCCTCGAAAAATGTTTTTTTTTAAAATTAAAACGCTTAAAAGGTAGAACTTGAATTAATTAAAAACATACCAATACTTCCATTGAACTAAGTATAAAACATTTCATAAAAAAAATAACGACAGAGTACGCATACACGCAATGTAAAGACTACTGTGTCAACAGCTGTCGAAAGCACGTGACTCGAATTACTTGCTAACACGATTATTAAATAAATAACCGTCTTGAAAGTTATTTGCAATTCGTCTGACTGAATTTTAATTTGAAGACGACGACATACTCAACCATACAAGCTGACCCGAAGATTATCGTTGAGGTCGCTGGAATTTGGTTGAGATTTTGGAATCAAGATAATGATATTTTATCAAAACCGTTGAACGTAAATGTAAATTTGATATACTGTGTTCATATTTAAAATTTTCGTAAAATATTAACTGCTGTTTTGTGCTTGACGAAATACGAAATTATACTTCTGCGAACATTTATACATTTGTGTGTGCGATTTCTCTTGCACTGTTCCTCTCTAAACTTATACAGAGTGTTTAATGGCACTGTCGTGTTTTGTGTCTGTCGAGGGTCCCAATTTCATAAATTTTTTCAAACATGTGACGTGAATCAGCTGTGATTAAATGGCGTTACGCTGGCTCCCTAGTTCCAGTAGAATGCAGTGCTCACATTAATCATCGCAACGTACCAGCTGGGAGCTTGCGGAAACGACTGTCACTGATGATTAGCGCTGGTCAACAGTGTTGGTACTCGAACTGTCGCTGCAATTGCCGGCCGGTAAAATCTCTCCCCCCCCCCCCCCTTCCCAGTAATTTACTCCAGGAAGAGGCAAATTATTTGCCTGTGTGTAACACGTGAAAAGAAACGTGTTTGTGAGTATTGTTTGAATTTATTTAATATATACATTTTAGGGTTATCGGTGTGTGTGTGTGTTATGAATACGAGACCCTTTTAAGACCTCAGGATACTATTATTGCGTTTGTATCTCAGCACGTATTATTGAAGTAATGAGAATGATTAGATTGTGTTACAGACAAACCTTTCATGAATATTTTTAAAATATGTATTAAATATGTATCAAGTCAATATCAAAATGCAATTATTTCAGTTCATTTCTTGCGCATACTTATTACTTTAATTTCTTCAGGATGTGTGTTCACGTGTAAACATATCTGCATTGCACTTATTTAGGCGTAATAAAAACGACTCATGTTTAATAGGTAAATTGAAAACCATGAATATTTATACACTAATATTGTTTTGATGCAGGCATTATTAATTTACCTGAACACTGTCTAGAGCAGCTGTTTATTTATAAAGTAATACAGTAAATGTTTAGTTTTTATAAAAAAAATTGTACGGCGTACATAATTCAGAGAATAAACATTTACACAATTCAAAAACTACAAACTTACGTATATCATTAAAAAAAAATTGATGTCTGTATACATAATGTTCCAATTTCTTAAAATCCATGGGCTTAATCAGGTTCTTTAAGGGACGGAAGTCGTAATTAAACAAAAGCGTTAATTTTAATTTCCTAAGTTGGTTACAATAACCGCAAAGAAAATACTCTTTACTAAATAGGTCACAGCAAATTGCTGTCACTTGTTATTAACAGTTAATAAATTCCGTCAGTGCAATTTACAATCGCACCATAGAAACTAGTGTAATCGAAAAACTAAAATCAGTCCCAATAAACAATGTATTAAACCTAATGAAGAATTTTATAAATATTTGTCCATATTTGACAGTTCCAATAAAACAGAAGTGTCTGTCTGTGATTTTCGAATTTTTCACTTTTAATAATTTTTTCATATAGTATAATTGATAACTAAGCCATATCTAATGTTAATTTTTTTTGTGCCTGTCTGTCCGACCGGATTTAACTCAAAAACCACCGAACGTATTGACATCAAATTTACACAGTCTATAGATAATAACCGCAGGACCAACTTAGTCTTTGTTTCATCTATATCTCTCAAACGGTTACGAAAATATGACGATCAGGGATGCACATAGGTACTGGATTAAGCTTTTCGTAGGATGATTACTGCATAGAAAAGACATTGTTAAAAAAAAAAAGTTCCGTCGTTTCTCCTTTCATTTTTGTCTATGGACTGTCCTTTCTTTCCCAAGAGCCGTAGTTGCCCAGTGGCTAGAGCGATTCCAAGTGGGGCAGTAGTGGTTCAGTGGATAGAGCGATTCAAATACCTCATGTCATGCGAACGAAGTAGCACCAGTCAGCTCGTTTACAATAAAGTCCGCATCTCATGTTCACACAGTTATACCATAGTTCAGTCCAGATTCCACCCGTCCGAAATGTTTTAGAGATTTACGAGCTCCAGAATGCATAATTGGCCCTATACTCGTCGGGTATCACGCCCTCTCGACCGTTCACACCACGAACACCTCGCCTGCCGTCGTTTCGTACCCTCCGCGTCGTTCGTCTTCTTCACCGATGTCCCTCGCCGCACCATACGTTTTACCCGATTACCGCACTTCAGCCAGATGACTACCACAGTGGCTATCAATCCTCCGACCGTAGAGGTATTTATAGTGTCGTTCCATAGCCCAGAAACTTCTCCAAATGACGCGTTGCGCTAATGGAGACTATTGCCAGATAATTCTTGTTCACCCGCGCAAGACGTCGACTCCTTCGGCAGGGGGAGGGGCTGTAACGCCAGCCAGATCACCTATCAGTCATCTTCTCGGCCGCCGGGTGACGGAGCAGCGAGCGAGTCTACCTGGAGGGAGGGGTGGGTCATCCCCTACAGCGCCGGACCACGCATTACCAGGTAGCACGGAACCTGTGGCTAATGCGGGAATCCGCGCTCCTATAGGCTGTTCACTGTAAAGTGAGCACTTTTCAAGCCCTAGTTACGTTTTCCCTTCAGCCATTTTTTAATCCTTTAACAACCTTTCTACTTAAATATTGCAATGCAAGTAATAAATACAGTGTGTATATCCCACCACACCCAGAAGTTAACAACTAAGGCTAAAATAAAATATATTTACTGACTATTATTCCAAATGAGAGGACTTTCAAAAGTGCTCACTTCACCGTGAACAGCCTATAACAATACGGATACATATCTACATATGCTATACATAAAAAAAAAAAACTATACCGATGTAACATTTGTTTATCATTACAATGTATATACACTGGTCATTTAATGGAGAGTTTTGTGCGTAAATTTAATACACCGCCTGGAGCATTTGAACGCGTTTAAAAAGCACACTCGTGTGGTTGTTAATATGGGAAAGTGTGACTTTACGCTTCTGTTTGCTACACATTTAGGTTCCTAGGATTTGCGCGTTTTTACTTTACTAGCCCATGAATATCGTTGTTAGACCCACGGCAGTGTAAATTTGACTTCTGGGGGTTGGGGAACAAAATCATGAGAAAAGGAAATACTACGCAACCCTTTCGAAAGATCTCAATAAACCACGAACAACCACGAATAATATCGCGTCCATTCCATTTACAGATTCGCGACAGATGACGACTGCGCCTGTGTCTTTTAGAGCTATGTTGTCCCGCACACCAATACTGCATTGCGGAGCAGTATAAATGTAGGCGCACCGCGTAACACAGTATTCTCTCTTTTATAGGTTGTTCACAGTAAAGTGAGCACTTTTGAGGTCATGGGTACTTTTTTCTTTCAGCCATTTTTATATCCACTAACCACGTGTTAAAATAAATACTGCCATATAAGTGATAAGCACAGTGCGGATATTCCAACGCACGAGGAAGTTAATGTCTAAGGCTAAAATAAAATATTTTTATTGACTATTGTTCCAAATGAGAGCGCTTTCAAAAGTGCTCACTTTACCATGAACAGCCTTTACCCAAATTAATCACGACATGATTTTGCCAAGATGTTCCAGGTGATAAATTAAAATTATACACAAATATCTGAATTTAATATTCTATGTGTATACTCTGTAATGAAAAAATATATATATATTGTTAATAATAGTAATAGTTTTTAATACTCTTGAATGTACATATATAGTGTATATGTAGATTTATATTCATGCGTGTAGACTATTCACGGTAAAGTGAGCACTTTTTTAAAGTCCTTTCATTTGGAATAATAGTCCAGAAATATATTTTATTTTAGCCTTAGGCGTTAACTTCCGACTCTTCTGTAATATACACTATTAGTTTATTACTTATATTGCTATATTTATTCAAAACGTTGGTTAAATGATAAGAAATTTCTGGAAGTAAAAAAAGTATGTAGGGCCTCAAAAATGCTGACTTTACCGTGGATAGCTCATATATGCAATGCGATTCGGCCTTTGGCACTTGTGGGTGTTATGCAGACCGCGCCCTTATCTCCGGGACGAGCTGTGGACGTGTGAACCGATTTCCAGAAGGACCTCGGTCGGAGCAGCCGGGGTAAGATTGCCGATATCGGAGAACCCCGCGTCCTGGCCCTCAGGATTTCCAACCACGTCGTGGCTACGTTTCCCCGATCGCCACCCGGACACTTAATTTCCGGTCACACTCCCGCAGTTTTAAAAATAATGTCTCTCCCCTCGCGGCGGCTTGCGAAATGCACACAGAGGTTTTCCGTCTCTGGGCAATCTCTCTCTCTCTCCCCCCCCCCCCCCCATCCTCATTCTACTTAAGGGCTTTCCCATTATCTTGTCCAGCCTTTTCCTTCTCTTCCCGACGAGTGTTTGTCTTTTAAGCGCGCCCTGGGTTCTTCCCGAGTTCGCTGTCTTCAGGGCATTAAAGCTGTCTCCTTTGCCGCTTTCCCCCTTCTGAGTCTGGTTGACGACACCGCAGTTCGGGACAAGGCGTGTTTGCCTTCCTGGCACCAACCCTCGCTTGCGTCCGCCCGCAAGAACTTCGGGAATTTCTATCACGGGGTGTGCGCGGGCCCTTGTGGGAGGAGGGAGGGGGAGGGGTGGTTGTAAGGCCGGGTCGAAGACCCGACTTATTGCTTACCGGGTGTAACGTCGGGGGAGGGCCTTGTCTGCTCGGGCAGATGCAACTAATAACGCGGGAAACTTCAGATCTGGCCGGTTCCCGGAAGTTCATGAGCTCAATTGTTGTTGGTTTGAGAAGTCAGGGGAGGAGGATGGGGGGGGGGGTTTATAGGGCGTGACCAGCACTACGTAAGGGCCGACTCCCTGGACGTGTTTACGTGAGCGTGAAATGAGGAAGTTCAGCCCCAACTGAAAGAAAAAAAAAAGGCGTTTGTGCACGAACCCGTTAGAGGATTTTCGCACACGCTCTCAGATGGCTACCAGTAGAACACGAGTTATAGGCTCCCGTTATTCACGGTAAAGTGAGCACTTTTCCAAGGCCCTGCTAAATTTTTCCTTTCAACTAATTTCTTCCTTTTCGCCACTTTTTAATGTAAACATTGCAATATATCTAATAAACACAGTGCATACATTTCGTCACTCTCAAAAGTTAACGTCTGAGTCTGCAATAAAATATATTTATTAGGGGTTAATGCCTTTTGGGAGGGCCTTAAAAAGTGCTCGCTTTACCGTGAACAGCCTGTACTTGTGTGTTAATTACACGCGAGTTAAGAGGACTATGCACTGAAATATTTTCCGTGGAATTGTTTACGCGAATACGCATGTTCAGTATTCTGGGCACACGTCTCTCAGTGCGCCCGTTAAAATACATGCAGGCAGGAGCAGTGACTTTTTTGTGAGGTCGACTTCAAAAGTGCTCATTTTATCGCGAACAACCTTTATACGTCGGTAATTAAACCTGTGTGCTTTCATCGCGTATGATGATGTCCCGCTGTTACAGATACAATTTGCCACGGTACAGTGCAACTAATGGAAATGTTGCAAGCCAGTTCAGCCTCTTATCGCGTATATGCTATTGACGGTAAAGTGGACACTTTTTAAGGCCCTGCTGAATTTTTCCGTTAAGCTAATATTTATCTTTCCGCCACATTTTAAATATAAAATAAAACTGGTAATGTGACTAATAAATACAGTGTGTGTGTGTGTGTGTGTGTATGTATGTATGTATGTATGTATGTGTATATATATATATATATATATATATATATATATATATATATATATATATATATATATATATATATATATATATATATATATATATATATATATATATATATATAGCACAACTCTCAGAAGTTACGTCTGAGGCCGCTATATAATTAAATTATTACTAGTTAATGCCTATTGGGAGGGCTCTCTTTACTGTGAATAGCCTATAGGACCGTCTTGGCGCTATACGCGTGTGTTCTTGTCGATATTATCGCTCCCTTTTATCTGGGTCTTGGGCTTGCAAAACAGCTTGACGTATATAGGAGCCTTAAGGGCCCCAGATCTGCTTTGTTTAGTGTGTTTTAACTTGGAAAGATCAAACGTCAAGCAGCGACACAGGGAGGTACTACAGAACTACTTGTGCATTGTGAAATTCCGCACGAGTCTTTCAAAACGCGTGCTCATTTCTTTTCAGGCCACATGCGTTCTTGTGTGTCTCTGGGATTTTCCCCCCATAGGAACTTGTGTTTTTAAAATGTCGATTCTCTGCGGAAACCCTCGTAAGAAACTTTCGAGAGCCCGAAGAGTTCCTGAGAAATGCAAGTCACGTGCGACCGTTTCACAGGAGTGTAATAAAAAAAGCATTGGAGGGGGGAGTTGGAATTATCGAAACCAGAAAGAGCGTAGCAAATTTGGAACTCCCGCGTACCTCGACGTTGTCCGGAAATTTCCTCCGAAAATTCGCTCTCTCTCTCTCTCTCTCTCTGTCTCGTTCTCTCTGTTCCCTCTATTTTGGTCTCTCTCTTTCCCTCTCCTTTTTCTCTCTCTCTGTATCTCTCCCTCGCTCCCGCTCACCACTTCCGAACTGCCCGCCTCTCGTGTCGCGATTCCGTGCATGCAGGCTCCCAAACGGAACGTACGAGTGCGGTGGTAGGTTTTTGTTCACCTTACTTGTGAGTCCCTCGTGTGCTAAAAGGCTTTTGTTTTCCCCCGCGGGCACCGCTGCAGTTTTTGCTCTCCGTAAGGAGCCCGCAGTGCGTCCAACAATTCGGGCAAAAACCCATCTCGCAGGCCATATCTTCGGCCCGGCGGCAACAAAAGCCCTTGGAGCTGGGAGGGGGTGCATGTGTGCGCGGAAGGGGGGTTTGATGCTGCGACCTCACTTTGCATTGTTCCGGCCCGCCCGCTCCAGCTCTGATTACCACGAGCGATTTATGTGCCGAGGTACGCCCGGAGTTTGGGGCGGAATCGAGAGCTGATAGGCCGTGGCTCGGCAGGAGGAAAAGTTTTTTTTTTTGTTTCCCCGGGGACAAAAAAAAACGAGCAAACAATAAAAAAAAAAAAAAAAAACAAAAGAATGATAGCGTTGGGGAAATGTAAATTTCGTAGCATGATTAATGGCTCGCCCGCCGTGCCGACAGATATTCGCAGGATGTATCGCAATTTCGTGCCGCGCGGCAAGTTTGTGTGTTCGTGGTGCACACAATGAGAGATCGAACCCAATGTTCGTGCGTGTAGACTGTAGGAGGAAGAAGGAAGCACTTTTTTTTTTCTCGGCACAAACGCTGAGAACTTGGCCGCGTGACCTTCGACGACGTGTCACGTGTGATGATGGCAAAATGGCTATCTTCCTTTACTTGATAGGCTATTACTCGCCCCCCCCCCCCCGGTTCCCTTACCCAACGAAGGGAGCTCGTATTTAGTTATATTTAGTTTGTATTTCATTTAAAAAAATTATTTATCTCCGCTTACAAAAATGTAATACACAAAAAATGTGTAAACCTGTTGTATTTGTACACCAACAGCAACAGCTGTACTGGTGTACTAAAAATTTGTGCAAAAATATTGATATTCAGTAAACTGCTGATACCCTCTCAGAAGTACGAGCTATATGCTATTCTCGTTAAAATGGGCACTTATGAAAGCCCTGCTTAAGATCTACTTGTATGCAAGTTGTGTATTTTTCCACCTTATGTAAAATTAACATTGTCATGGGCCTCATCACTTTATTCATGCGTCGGTCACGTGAAACTGTGAAATTATTACAATAGTAAATATTTAACATATCTGCTCATTACTACACTTCAATGCTTAGAAAAAACAGGAAGCGAAAGAAATAATTTAAGTTATGACACATGGTTACATAACACTTTTTATTCGACTTTTAGATAAGGAACTACTTTCCCTCCATCGTTACCAACCTGACTGGGCGAATGTCAATCTGTGTGCTGGTTAAAATATATGCAGGTAGGAGCTGTGACTTTTTTCTAACGCTTATTTCAAAACTGCTCTCTTTATCGTGAACAGCCTTTAAAATGTTTGCTAAAGGCTGATTAGTCATCACTTCCGATAATCCTCTTATAGTTAGGGCTTCATCTTTCCTTGGGCGGTAGGTTCAAGCCAAAGTCCATTTTGACTGGTTTGAAAATAATAGGTTTGCAACATTAATTTTGTAACAGTACCTGTCAGTTTTTGTAAATTTAAGTTATTTTATCTGCAGTAGTGCCCATACGTATGTTTATCTTAAATCTTTTTAGAAATGTGCGAATTATTTTTTAATACATAGTTTGCTTTGTATTCGATAATGTTTCTCTAGACACCTAATATAATGTGTGTTGCAAAATACGATTACATTCACATGGTTTCGCATTGCTTCCTGTGTATAAATGATGGTAAATGACAAGAATAAGGAACAGAATGCAGGGATAATGAAAATAACTCCCAGAAAAATTCAAAACTGTCGGCAGCATTAATTTCCTCCTGTACGTACAAAGTTGCCTCTTTTTTTTTTTTTTTTTTTTTTTTTTTTTTTTTTTTCGTGGGAACAACATACTCCTTGTAATTAAGTTTCAAACTAATCACAGTTCTGCCGTGAGTTCAATAAAAACTTGCTGTTCTCTTTTGAAGGTAAATAGTACATATTGATACGAGATTAAACTATCAAAAGGACGTATAGCGTATTAAAATAGAGCACGACGTGTGAATGCGTCCGTGGTGTAGTGGTTAGTGTGCTTTCTCCCTGCGTAGAAGGTGCGACTTCGATTCTGATCACCTCAATGGGAATTTTTTAAGTCGCATTTGGGTTGGGACGTGCGTGGCTGGATCGCATTTAATGTGTTCCGTGCAGTCTTGGGTGACCTATAATTCGTATATCATAAAAACTACTGAGTGTCCTCGAACAGACAAGTTATTTTGCAGAAGACCAAAAAGTAGCTTGTGGTTATTGAAGAAAAATAATTTGAGGATTACTACACATGTTGTTGTTATTCTATAGTCTATTAACGGTTTGTTCACACTTTCTAAATAATTTGTGAGGAATGATTGATAATTTGTTGAATGTGCTGTAGAAGAATACGAGTTCAGTAAAAATAATTTAAAGTTGGAGAATTGCAACATTATGATTTTAAATGAAATGACGCCCAACGTGATAATTGTACTTTTTTTTTTGTCATTTGTCACAAATATAATAAAATTCATCTTATTTATTTTCATTTATCAACAATTAATCTTAAAAATACATCTTGCCGCAATTATTTCACTAGTATTCACATATATTATTCCTTATTGTATCATTAAAACTTGTTTTGGCGTACACACGTCCATCTTTGGCCGCGGTAAGAAAAATTATATCGGAAAAAATTACTTCTATTTTACTTCTGCCTTGGTTATGTTATCTCCTGTCCTCCGATTGGCTGTCGCATGAGCATGACACATATCTGCAGCAATCAGCAATGGCGAGACGAGAGATAACCAGGATAATTTTATTTAGTACTTCTGTTTAATAAATATTTAATGCTGACCACCCTTTAGGAACGAAATTAAAAATAACGAATAAAATAATAATACTGAATACTGTCTAGAAACAAATCAGAAATACTTACACATGATCTTTATACCAATAAACTATTCATTTAACCAAATATTTTACTGTTAACTCGTATAATAAATCATAATTTAGAAATTATATTGAAGACAGTGACAACATAAGCAAGTACTCTGTAATCATATATAATTAAAATATATGTGACCAATGTAAAAAATAACCCCTAACAATTGCAATGTTATATATATATTATATATATATAATATAACATTATATATATTATATATATATAATATATATATAATATAACATTATATATATATATATATATAATGTGTGTGTGTGTAATTGTTCAACTAAATATTTGAAAATTTAATGTTTTTTCGTTGCCCCTACAGAGATATGTTGTCAACGTATGTATTTTTTTTTAGATGAACAAAATAACTTTGTTGTGTCTCAAGTTTTGTCCACTCAACAAAATATATATTTTTTTGGATGTACTACATATTTGTCTGGCTATACGACTTTTTTTTTTTTTTTTTTTCTGGAACAAATGTTTTTCTCCAGTGTACAGTATATATAACTTATTTAATCGCTTTTAGGGCACGGATTGCTATTAAACACATTTGCAGTGGAAACCACGTTCCACGTTGTGTAAGTTTGTATTCGCTAGATGCTCGAGTGTAAATACCGTTAGTCGTGATTAATTAATTGACGCATGCTGTCTCCTCTTTGTTTGCAGGTAAGTGGACGAACTGCGACCTACATACCTCGTGCTCGTGTGCAGAGGTTGGCGAGCGAGGTAAGTGAAATGTTCTGTACACACGGAGTCGTGTGATTTGATGGCAGGTTCATTTACGTGGCGACCGTCGGACGTCTGGTGTTTGCAGAAACGCCACCTGTTAACGTAGCGCGGAGGGTTTACCTGGGCGACGTTTAGGGAATTTTCCACATGCTTCTGGACGTGGAGATTCACCCTTAAAAACTCCGCTCGAGCGAAGAGAATTCCCTCGTGATCGATGAATAAAACAACCGCGTTATTCTACGTCCCGACTGGGGGAGTGTTTTCGTCGCAAATGCTTCTATCCCCCCCCCCCCCGGATCATTTTATCATCCCTACTCTTCTGCGCGAATTCATATAGGTTTCCCCCCACGCGATTTCCATCCTCCCATCGATAGCATCTTCGTGGGAAATTCGTTTAGGTAGAGATGGCTGATCGCACCTATCTCAGCGCCAGCTTGCAGTGGTTGTTCTGATCTTCACTCGTTTCGTGCGGTAATTTCGTGCAGCCGTGGAATGCAGAAAGATGCGCCGCGACGACGACCCGTGGGGGTTTTTTTTTTTTTCGAAGTGCTTTAGGTTTCCGTCCACCACTGTACCCTCGTTATTTATTCATCCAGAGGTAGTGAGGCTCGCCAGTGGCTTCATTTATCGTGTCCGCGGGCTGTGATTTATTTAAACTTGCATGACTTTGTGTCCTGAAATCTGGATATATTGCTACTTAAAAAATTCCTTCGGACACACGACATTACAAAGCTGTGTTGCCAAGAAAAACGTAGGGATGACATAAAAAATACACACGAGAACAAGGCAAGATCAGCTGTTGTCGAGATGTATTTAGAATATAAAAACCCTCCCACAAGGAATCCAGTGTCAAACGAACTAGCAACTTTGACGAGACAATATAAACAAATCTTACCTTTAGAGCCGGGCCGTGTCGCTTAATCTTTTAACGGCTGTGTTCGACGTTTAAAGTTCTGTTAGAAAAAACATTTATTATTTTATATTTTTATCAAACACTTTTTAAAACAAACCTCTCTTTAGAGTCTTTTGATGCATCTCTGGCCCTGTTTTGCGACGTAAGTGATTGTGTATCATTTCTGCAAGTTATTTACTCTCTATTATTTGTGTTAATGTAAAAATAACATTTTGATATTGAAATGTAATTTTCTTCTTAAAAAAAAAAAAAAAAGGAAGACGTCATACGTGATATTACAATCAGTTGAGCAGTGTTATGCAGTAATATTAAACAGGGAACATGAAACACATGCTACCTCTCAGATTTAATAACCGCTTTTATTTTGTCAGATGAAACATCGAGTAAATAAGGTGATAGATAAGCGTGTTTGTTTACGTTAACGTACATCAGAAACACAACACCTCAGAGTTTATTTATAATTACAACAATATTAATAAAGCAGTTAGTTACATCAGTCACTATTTTACAGTTAGTAAAGAAGGCAAGGTGTAATTTTTTCGACGTGTAAAATCTTTTCTTTTTGGAATGCACAAATAAATTATAAGTATTTAACGTTAGGAAAGTAATTAAAAGTAGGAGAATGTAAATTTTCATTGCTGTGTGACACGTCCTTGTAAGAGGTCCAGTTTCCGTATTGTTGGGAAGAATCTGTAAGCAGGTTGCTCAAGACCAGAAAGCGAATACATTATAGCAACCATGAAAATTTTTCCATGTTTCACAATTATTACATTTCCGCGAAATGTACGCATAGACTGTTCAAGGTAAAGTGAGCACTTTTGAGGCCCTAGTTACTTTTTAATTTCAGCCATTTCTTATCCTTTAACCACCTTTTAAAATAAATATTGCCATGTAAGTAATAAACGCAGCGTGTATATTCCACTGCACTCTGAAGTTTACGTATAAGGCTAAAATGAAATATATTTAATGACTATTGTTCCAAATCAGAGGGCTTTCAAAAGTGCTCACTTTACCGCGAAGAGCCTATAACAACATGTAAAGCTAAAATTTTTTAAAATCTCAATTTAAATGTTTTGGGCATTTATTAATTTATTGTGGTATAGCTAGAGTATTGCTACGATTTAGGCGCAGCGGTGGCGCAGTGGCTAGCGCACTCTCCTCCCACCTAGGTAATCCGGGATCGATCGCCGGTGGGTTCGCTCCCTGATTTTCGAATGTGGGAATCGTGCTGAACGATGCCGCTTGCCGGCGGGTTTTCGGGGGTACTCCTATTTCTCCCTCCCTTTGGTCATATGTAATGTTCTGAGACGACGGGCACCTATGGGTCCCAGCTGGAAAGCCCGTCACTTGGATTCACAATATTTAAAATTATACACATCCCTTCAGTTCTATTTTAATTGTTTATTATTAGGTTGAGTCTGACGAGCAAGTTTTTGAACTGATTATGCATTCGTATAATATGCATATTCATTTTTTTTTAATTTGTCTCCTTCCAAGCTATTAATTAAAATTAGGTACCAGTCAACTAAAACTTGAGGCAATATCTTAGCATACAGAAACTTTCGTGTATAAGCGCGGCCTTCAATAAGAAATATCTGTTGCATTGCAGTTCTTATTCATATGCTGTAAAACACATATCGTAATACCTTGATGTCGACGAAACATTAAGCCGTACATACCTACCTATCTACCTGTTTTGAGTAGTTGGGAGATTTGGGCGGCTCTTGACAGCGAGGTCTTGAGAGCCGATGAGGGTGAAACGAGGCGAGAATGGAGCAGCGCCGGAATGCAAGGGACGCGGGAAACAACGGCATTGTTCGGCACGATCCCCACTTGCGAAAATCGGGGATCGTGGCGCGGCCTGAGGACCAAACCCGGTTCGCTTTGGCGGGAGCCGAGCAGTCTAACCGCTCAGCCACATGCTTTGAGTAGTCTATTGCGGAAATTGGCTACTCCACGAGTCCCCCTGCACACTCACTGAGTGCCGTCGTAGTTACTCGATAAAAAGTGTATTATGTTTAGCGGTGCACAAGCGCCTTCGGGGATTGCCCGTAAATTAACGTGATGCGCTTTAATAACGCATGGAAACACACTCGTCCGGGCACGAGGAGAAGGGTTGCTAGGGGGCATACGGGGGAGAGGAATCCCATCTGGCACGTTGCACGTGCCCCCCACGCGTGGGGGAGGTTTTTTTTTTTTAATTTACGACTAGGCAAGGGGTCCTGTTATTGCCCTCGAGCGCGTTGTGTGTGTGTTTCGCGGTTGCAGGCTCGCGGTTTTAATAGCAAAGGCGTTGCCCGCGTGCCGCCATCTGACCTTGCGCGAGGGGAGTTGGGTAGTTTGGGAGGAGGGGGCACCTATTCAAATTTCACGAACTGCAGGAGCAGGAAATATTCATCGGTATCGTCTTGGGGCCATCCCCCACGTCCCAGCAACCCCTTTGGTTGTGGGGTCGCGTGGATTCGGCGTGGTTCACCCGCGCGTATCGCTGGGGTGGTTAGGGGCAGGTTTTCGGGTTTGGGGTGGTTGGTGGGGTGGCCGCACGTGCCCGGAGACAAAAGTTGGCCTTCCTGCCGTGCTGTGGCGCCCAGGCGGCAGCCAGCTTTAGGGTCTCGCCCCCCCACCCCCCCATCTCATCCAAACCCCCACGACACAGCCGAAGAAGGGGTGGGGGCCACCCCTTCTTCGGCCCTTCTTCAGGGTAAGAAGGGGTGGGGGCGCATGGCAATTAGCCTCGCTCTCTCCGCCGACTGTCTTCCCGCGGTCCTGGGGGTGTCTGCATGCGCGGCACGGCGCCTCAACCAAAATTCCCAGAATGGAAAAGGGGAAGGGGGGGGGGGTGTTTGATCTCATATTTTTTTATATCGGGAGACTACCCCCTCCCACCCCCCCGCTCGACTACTGCTCCTAGCGCCCAGTGGTGATTACCGCGATGGAAACTAAGTTCGTGCTTCACTTTCCGTGTTGTACGCTGTTCACGGTAAAATGAGCACTTTTAAAAGCACTGTTCAAGATCTACTTGTATGCGCGTTGTGTATTATTCCACCTCATGTAAAATTAACATTGCCATGGGCCTCATCACTTTATTCAAGCGTCAGTAAAATCGAAGTGTGAAATGATTGTGAAAGTAAATATTTTATACTTCGATGCATTAAAAAAAATAGAAAGTCAAATAAATTATTGTAAGTTAACACAAAAGATTACCTAACACTTTTTATTCGACGTTAAGATATTAAACTACTTACCATCCATCGTTACCATCTTTACTGGGCGAATGTCACTCAGTGCGCCCGTTAAAATATGTGCAGTTATGTTAGTCATTTTTTTCTAGGGATGATTTCAAAAGTGCTCACTTTATCGTGATCAGCTATTACTGCAGTTGATTTTGATTTCTATAGTGGCCGGCAGTTATCTTGGCGCGCCTCAACGAAGCGTGGCAGCTGGTTCGCCAGAGAAAGGGGATAAACGGGAGGAAACAGGAAAGGGAACACCCCTCATGGCTAGGGTGCTCACGCTCCCAGATACCTGCCGGCCATTATACTGTGTTTTCGTCGTGTCTAGGTGTATATATGGTGTTCAGGGTAAAATAAGCACTTTTGGGACCCTATTTACTTTTTCTTTTTAGCCATTTCTTATCCTTTAACCAACTTTGTCATGCAAGTAATAAATACAGTGTATATATTACACCCACTCGGAGGTTCACGTCTAAGGCTAAAATAAAAAATATTTATTGACTGTTATTCTAAATGAGAGGGCTTTCAAAAGTGCTCACTTTACCGTGAATAGCCTGCACGGCGCTGCCGCACCGGTCCGAGACATTCGTTCACCGATTCCCCGCTGTGTGAAGCGCCACCTTAAGAACTCTGGCTGCTCGGGCCGCCTCGTCCGAACGCCTTCCCTTTCTGCACTCCTCCAGACGGCGAATGTTTTATTGTAACGGACCTACTCGCCACTTGCACTGACTGAAGCTAGCACCAGTTGAAGACTCCCAAATACAGCACCCTCTCCCTACTGGTCTTTCATCTCTACTAATAAAGTACGAGATCCGACCTCTGTCTCCCGTAGCATTTCTGTTTAATACATGAATCGTTTTGAATTCTTTCCCGTCGACTGGGTTTTTACGTTGTCTTTGACGATTTTCCCCAGTATCTTCTAGTTATAGTCTTAACTATAGGTACACTCAGGGAGGTAGTCATGACCCCCTTTTTTTTATTAACTACCTTATTCTAAGGGTTATGTGAAGTTAAGGCCCGAAGGTAGGGCGGGACTTTATTGCGTCTCAAGGCTAACCCCTTACGCGTATTAGGAAAAATCATGCAAGGAGACATCATCGTGGAAAAGAGGGATTGGGCAGCTATGGCCATGACTACCTCCTCTAAGTGTACTTAGAGCTAGTCTTAACTATGAAGAGCAAGGGAAAAACCGTCAAGAGAGACGTAAATACCCTTGCGACAGAGGAGTAAAGATTCAAGAATTATTGCATGCATTAAATTTAATTGAATAGAGTGCTACAGGAGACAGAGTGTATGGAAAACATGCTCTTAGTTAATAGGGTTGGAAAGACTAGAAGAGAGGGGGCGGGAGCTTTGTTTATTCTTAACTTGATGCCAGCAGTAACTAGAGAGGTGTTTGGGCGCCTCTCTGGTGGGAGAAGTGACGCTATTGGTCCTCTTCCCCCCGATCTCATCTTTGAACCTGAAAACTAAAGGAGAAAAAGTGAGCTGCCAAGTGTCAGCAGGGTGGCTCTTACTGGTTTTTACTAGAACATTTAAAAGACGGTAAGGACCTATGGATGAAAAGACATATTAAGCTAGCCTAATTGACCTATAATAATATAGTAGCACATGTCCTCGGGGACATATGTATCTAAAATAATGCTGCGTGGTAGCACAGCGGCCAGTCTCTGTAGCCATAGTCTGTGACAGAGCATATCTACGGCCGTGTGCTGTAAGTGCACTGAGCTTCGCAAAGTAGGGCGGGGGGGGGAGGAGAAAATACTGATAATTAAGGGGAGGACTCTCACCAATTATAGCATCGTCATGGCCCCAATCGCTGGCCATGGCTGCCCAATCCCTTTCTGCCGCGATGCGTCTTCTTGCATGATTTACTTTCCTTGTAGGCGTAAGGGGTTGGCCCTGAGACGCAATAAGATCCCGCCCTACCCACCGGGCTTCCACTGAACACTTAGTAATAGGGTTGTTAGAAAAAAAAATCGCCACTTGCTGCTCGGCCTGCCTACTGTCACCATCTACCTGTTAGCTGCTCGTGCCGACAACGTCGTATTTCGGGTCGACATGGGCACCGATTTTATTTTCAACCCATTGGCACCACGCATTCTTTGCGTGCATTTCACGTCGGCATTTGCGGTAGTAACGTAAGGATTGCTCAATGTAATTATTTTTGTTAACCTTCGAGAGGGACTCGCAGGGTAAGTGGGGGCTATTCAACGGGTCTTTTCCGGAGTATTGGTCTGGCATGTGGTGCATAAATTTCGAGAATTATTTATCAGTGCTAACGCGTGCAGTTGTGTTAATTCTTTGGAGAGTTTAATTTACGCCGCACGATCAGAATTATTTTTGGTTTAACCTGTTTGAATTATCAACCATGATTTGGCTTTGTCTACCCCTTGTATAGTCTGTCACTGGCGCCCCAGTTTTTTATCCTGCATCGGCCGTGCTGATTTTGTCGCCGTAGGTGTCCGCCACTTTAAGTGAATGTGTTCGAGAATGAATGTAAAATATTTTATGATTTGGAGCTTTAATGGCCTATAGGAATCTAATGTTAGCTGCCTCCTAATCAGTGTTATTCTTTTTTAACGTTAGATTTTACTAGGATTTTAAAATTAGTTTATATTCATCAGCCCTGCAGTGATGTATTTTCGAGGCTGTTGCTCATTAGAATTTTGGTACGACTGGTTATTTGAATTCCACCATTTTGAATGCAATTTGTGAAAATGTTTTTGGCATGGAATGTCAAACCATAAAGTTAGTTGTGGGCATGTCAGTAATTTAGGCAATTTGTCGGAGTGAATGTTTTTGCAGCCCACTATTTCATCACGGTGCATTATACTTACGTAATATTGAGTGCTTTATGTTTCCACTAAATAATTTAGTCGCGTATTCTTTTAGGAGCATATTTTAGGAATATTTAATTATATAGGTATTTTACATGAATTCTAATGTTCTGGGTTATGAGGTTTTTTTTTTCAGTAAGCGAGTCTTTACATTTAGCTGGTATATAAAGGCCTTGTATTCAAAGTAACTAGTGACATCGTCAGTAATTAAAATGGACCAAATAATAATGAACTTTGAATTAATATTTGCACGTTTGTTATTAATGATTTACTATTTATTATTGTGTTCTCTAATTATAACCGCCTACCTTGGCGCTATAATATGAATTATCATTGTAACCAAATTCTGATTATTGCGTGCTGTGGCGCAGTTAAAGGAAATCAGCTTGGTAAATGTTGATTGTAGCTTGAGAAGATGATTTGATGTTGATTTGATTTAAGTGTCCTTTGTAACATAAACACATATTACTGCTAGCCAAGCAGATGGAAGTTAAATATTCTCACAGTGTGAACTGACTTTGTACCCGACTGTTGAATGTTTTATGAATGCCTGTTAAATAAACGCCTTGGAATGATTTTCTTTAATTATCAATTGTGCAAACCTGTACAATCCTATAAGTGTATGTTCGCCGTCTTTAACATGCGTATTGTTCGCTATGTATTTGATCCTTTCCGGCATTGAAGGCTGGTTCTCATTGAAGTTAAAATGGAGCTCGTGCGCGTTAACTTTTCGTCGTCCTTATGATCAAGTATATATCACGTAACGTTGATTTCGCATTCAGTTAAAAACGACGTAAAATTGCAATTTCCTGGCAAGAAGTTCTACCGAATTCAACATAAGCTTAAAGTAACGTAATATCAGCAATTCATATTCGAGAGTATATTCTTTCATTGGTTTTTAGTATTTATTTTTATTTATACCAATTTCAGTTTGAACTCTTACATTGTATTATGCCACGTTTGCAACAGATGTTAAGGTTTTAATTTCGTTTGTGTGTATGTGCGTAGTAAATTGACGGTTTGGCGAACCCTCTAGAATGGAATAGAAAGTATGGGTGCAAACTGGCGTCAGTTTAGGCAAGAGTCTGTTACAATTGGTTCACAGATACAAATGTTTTAAATATTATAACAACTGCTCATTTGTAAATTCAGTTGCAAATGTACCCATGTGTGTGTGTGTTAGCCTTTTTCAAATCCAACATACAGCCTATTTGGTAGCACTGAATTACAAATTGGCATAGGCGAGCCTTTCCCAACTCCAGTGTGAACCCAGCTACGATTTTATGGAAAAAAAAAAAAACTGCCTCAGTTAAGGCAAAAATAACATAACTGTCGTATTTCCAATGTGAATCGGCCTTAGGGACTAATAAAGTGTTCGAAAACGTTTTGTATCGGAGATTAATTGCACCAAAATACCATTACATTTCCTCTTTAAGCAAGCACGTTGCAAATGCATATGTTAGAAAACAACACAAATATTGCAAAAAGTTTCATTTAGTATCATAACAATAATCAAAATACACTAGATGTATTTTAAGGAAACACCAGTGTTCTCTTATTTTTTTATTGTCACTCTCCACATGGGTCAATATCGTGTGTGACATCGAGAACTCACAAGATCCGTGACGCGCCGAGGCATACTGAGAATGAGGTTATCCAGTCGCTCTTGTGGTAAGTTATCCCATTCTGCCTGCGCGGCAAATAACAGTTCCTGTACATTGTTGGGTTGTTGATGGCGTGCTTGAATGTCAGTTTTCAGAAGGTCCCAGGCATTCTCTGTGCAGTTCATGTCTGGACTTACCTGCTGGTAAATTCATTCTTTGAACACCGGCGTGCTGACTTGTGTTGATCAACGACTCTTGCACGGTGTCACAGTCATTATCATCCGCCAGAAAAAACGTTTCACCAAATTCCCGTCGGTAAGGCTGCACAACAGTCTGAAGGACACATGTGATGTACCGCCGAGCTGTCATTGTGCCCTCAATACAAACTAAAGGCGTTCGACGTCCAAGCGCGATTCCTGCCAAGACCAAGATTCCTCCACCTCGGTATGCATGGACTTCTTGCACAGCACGACGTCTTGCCTGTGCACCTCATTTTCTCCACGCCCTCAGCCTTCTGTAATCTGCGCTAAAAAAACAATCCTCGCCTCATCAGTAAACAGAACATGGGACCATTCTTCAGCCGTCCACTATTGACGATCCCGTGTCCATTGCAAGTGGTTCTGCCGATGTTGTCTGTTGGGATAAGGGCGTCTCAAGTTATCTCCTAGCACGTAGGCCTTCCTCTAGAAGACGATTGTGCACGCTCTGGTCAGAGAGTTGTACACCTGAGGCTGCTCGGAGACGACCTCGTATATCCCCTGCTGATGAGGTATTGTCCCGGGATGCATTAAGTCTCACATAGCGATCCTAACCAGGTGTTGGTCACCCTCGGGTGACCAGGTAGTGATCGATCATTAACAGTACCAGTCTGTATGTATCGCCTCCGGATGCTAAACACATCACTTTGTGACGCACCCACCGTTTCAGCAATCGTATTTTGTACAACTCTACTTTGTACGAGAGGAACAATCCTAGCACGTGGAAACTTTGTTGTTGTTTGCTGTGGCATTGTATGATCACTTCTGCAGTCAAGCTCTCACCAAGTCTCCACATCACCGAATGAAAACAAGCTGACATTCGTCCATCGCAGAGACAGCGCACCAAAAGTAAAGTATAGGCAAGCGTGACACATACATTCAGACGCAAATGCTAGAAAATTGCGTAAACATTATCCTATACATGGATTCCTAGTAATAACGTTGGAACATTCGTGACTTTTAGTTTGATGCAAAACTTCTTTTGAGCTGTTATATTGCAAAATTTCGATATTCATCAATACTTGTGTAATTCCCAGCAGAAATCAATTAATTTTTTTATCTTACCAGCTGTTACATTCGAGAAAATGGTATTACTAATATAATTATTTCAGCGGAGTGAATGCTTCCCCCTTCTCTACCCAAATAGGTAACATACTTCGCGCACCTAGAAGATTATGGGGTTAATTCCGGTTGATTGTTTTGGATGTACCCTTCTCCCTCAGCATATAGTTTCCCCACATAATTTGCAGGTGGACGATTCTATACATTTCTTTAGTACGCAAATCTCTTTTTTCCTGTCGGGGGCCACGGTGGCTGAGAGATTAGCACGCTCGCCTCCCGCCAAGACGAACCTGGTTCATCTCCCGGCCGGGTCACTGGATTTTCGCAAGTGGGAATCGTGCCGGACGATACCGTTGGTCGGCGGGTTTTCTCGGGGATCTCCCGTTTCCCCCGCCCCTTCATTCCGGCGCCGCTCCATATTCACTTCCATCGCCCACATAGGCTCTCAAGACCTCGCTGTTAAGAGCCGCCCAAATCTCTTCACGCACTCACTCACTCACTCACTCTTTTCCCCGCCAGAAACCTCTGTAAATTGAAATAATATAGAATTTGTTTCATTATAAATAGGCGTGTCCTAACTGTTTTATTCAACAAGATCCTTGGCTGCCGTGCGTGCAATCCCCTCCACCTCCCCTCTTCAGCTGATAGGAGGTCGAAATAGTGACGGTTCGTGTCCACTCTCCTGCCGAACTAAATATACGAGCTCAGAGTTAGTAGAAAGTGGTCGGGTGTCCCCTGTTTTTAAAGGGGCGGGGGGCCCTTTGTCTGTATTAGTTCTCTGCGTAGCCATGTGATATATCCGAGGATTGCCGCAATAAAATACATCTGCTTTCGTTGGACGCAACATGGCAAGTGTTTTACTCTAAATAGCATTACAAATACATAACACACACTACCAACATGACAATACAAAATATCGCTATGACTTGACAACAATAAATAATAAATAGCAAATAAATAAATGTAAAATATTTACAACACCATGCTACAAAAAATAATTCATAATAATCTCTTCCGGACACGGCTTGTAAGTTCGTTTATATTTCCACATTTGTCGAGCTATTCAATTCTAAATTGTAAAACTGACTCGTGATTTATTGGGCTTTTCTTGAATCAATACTGTATACAAATTACTAAAAAATTCCATTACAGTTTAAGAAATTTACAACATATACGTTGTACGGAAATTATACCACATGTATGGCCGGTAACATATAAGTTGGGAACTTCCCTAAGCATTTGACTCATTCCTGAGCAAATGTAGAAACGCTACTATAAATGTGTGGGAAAATAATTTACCAGTCGCGCTTTCTAACTGGATGTATATGCTGATGCGGTAAATTTACGAATAATTTCTTAGGGTGAACCATTGAAAAACAACCGTATTCCAGGTCATGATTACAACGTTTATATCGTAAGAATAATGTAATATTGAATGAAAGAGTAATGTTTCAGTTAGTCAATAATAATTTATGTCCCTTTCTTTTTTGCGCAAATTAGAAGTGGAAGAAAAACTATGATATATTTATTTTTGTAGCCATTTTACTAGGTCGCGTGGTTGACGCGTATACGCGGCATCTATGGAAGAATACTAGATGAGCTGAAGAAAAAACTATGCTGGGATATTTAGAGTGGTCATTAAACTATAAACTAGCCACAGCGTCGGAAACACATATTCCAGCTAATTAGTAATTTCTCAGTAATTTCTCGCTGATGAAGAATGATTCCCAAATATTGCTTGCAGTGAGTAACTGACAGTTCTTTTTTTTATATAGAACTACACGGTAAAAAAAACTTGTAATTTTTCCTGAAAAATCCTGTGCAATTTTACAAATGCTTGTAACAGTACGAAGATTTCTCTTGTAAAACTACTCGTTTGTAAAACTACAAGGGCCGTGCTTGTAATATACTTCAAGAAATGTTTTTACTATACTGACCTGTGTCCACGAGCTTCAGCAAAATTCCGGACACTCAACAGCGTAGAACCGTATTATATATCTGTTTGTGCAAAAACTGTGGATGATGGAAATCGTAGCTGCGTGCAAGAAGGAATACCGTATTATTCATTAACTGCTAATGTTTCCCAGCTACACAGAACTCTTTAAATCGGCTGTCAATTCCTCGTTGTTAAGAGCCGTCCAAATTTCTTAACTCAATAACAGAACTCTTAAAATGAAATAAATGTACCTATTCTTACTAACCAAATAACGTCATTAATATTCTGTAAGTACTTGCAGCTCTATATTTAGTGTAAAAATAAGTTAAGCTAGTAAGTCATGTTGGTTTTGTGGTTTAAGGTGCCAGCTAACGATACGAGGGGCGTGTGTTCTAGTCCTTGTGCTGGCAAAGCGTACATATATATATATTTTTTTTTCGTAAATTATTATTTTTGTTTTATTAATTTATCATATTCGCTTTCTAGAAGAAGAAAATAAAAGTAATTTTACGTACACTTCTCAATAATGTCAGTTGTAATACAATGCTATCATTTGTAGTAGTACAAATAAATGTCTTGCAGATTTTACAAGAAAACTTTTTTTTTATAGGTTTACAAAGGATTTCCATCGCTACTAGATTTTCAAGGATTTTTCTTGTAAAAGTAGAAAAACAATTTTTAGAGTGTATCTTGTGACGTGCCAGTTGCGATGGGTAACGGAACGGTTTCGGCTTCGGCGATTGAAAGCCCGTTTAATCCTAATGATGGACGCAGTGTTCGGGTTCACTGTACCGTAGTGTTTATAGTAGATTTAGCCTCGCGCGTCGCTGAATCGGATGGCGAATAAATCTCCGTTGCGGTGGCTTGTATTAGGAATTGTACGTGCTGTTCTACGTTCGGCGAATCCCCCTTTTTTGGAGAGAGAGAGAGAGAGAGAGAGAGAGAGAGAGCGAAAAAAGGGGGGGGGGGTGGAATTTAGTGTCGGCGCAGCGCAGTTGACGTGATTTTTGTTTTTACGTGCATCCCTGCCGCTCGCGCGTTCATCCTCTGTCGGGTTCCAGAGATAACTTATCGTGGATTCTCGCGCGTCGGAATAATGCACAAGGTTCTGCTTCATCCTCCAGTGTGAAATGTCGCGAGTCCCTTTATTCTGTATTCGGTTTTATGGTTTTAATGCTCAAAACTGCTCTAGTGTTGCCGATCACACAAATATCGCGACTGTAAATTATTGTTAGTTTATTCGCAGACTTAACACTTTTTGAATCAAACCTTTGAGAAGATCGCCCCATGTATGGTTTGTTGCCTTGTTTCTTGAATATGTCGAGTATTACACGCGTTGTGTACCGCTATCAACATAAAAGTATCTTAGTTTCGGTTAAATTGAACTTTTACTTACATTTTATTTGTAGATTATAATATTTAATTTATAATTAATATAAATAATAAGATCGAGAAAATATATGTATTGGTAATGATTTGTAGACCTGCAAAATTCGCTTTGTTATCTGAGGACATGTTAAACTTGAAACACTTTTCTTTTGCAATACGTTTGTCATTGGACCAGTCTTTATTTGACACGCCCCTGGTAACTCTGCGCCAATAAATGCACACTCCACAACTGTGCGCCCCAATCACGTGCAGTTCACTCGGAAAGGGAGTGACTTAACGTCAAGGTGGCGGCCAATGGAGAAACGTCGTCATCTCGAGTTTATAGTACTGTGAATTTTAGCTTGACGCAAAAAAAAAAAAAAAAAACACGAATTTTGCTGGTCTCTAATGATTAGTAATAAATTCTTCTTATTTAAAATTTTATTAAATGTGATTGCGCACGAATGCGGTGCTCTGTTCATTTGGTGTAATTTTCTTCTTGTTTCTAATGGGCCTACTTAGGAACACGCTTGTTCAACTGTTGGGCTTTGATATTTGCCCAGTATTGTGGCATATTCTCCCGGTGCAACTCTTTTCTTTCTTCTGTCCAGGGGGTATACCTTTCTGCCGACGTTTTTCCTGAAATCCACTTTTTTTTTTTTTTTTTCAAGACATGTCTCACTGTCTGCCTGTTGTGAAGATCTATTCCCAGTTCCCTTATATCCTTCTCGGTTTCTGTCAGCCAAGTGGCACGAATCTTCTTGTTTCGCCAGAAGGTGAACAGTCGGTTATCCAGTCTGTTTGGAGACAGTCTAGTCACATGGCCATAGAAAGCAACCCTCCGTTTTCTGGCACAGTCAGCGAGCCTCTCTCTATGCTGGTGTAATTTTATATACTTCTTTAAGTTTTGTTTGCAGGAGGCGGAGGAATAGTCTGAAAATAGAACTTTAGCAGGGTTTTCAGGAAAGTTGGGAGTAACCATTGCTGACTGTTACTCTTAAAGAAGCTCTACCTCTGTCAGCCTAATTTATTGCTTAAAAAGTCTGTTGATAATGTGAAACTGAGCAAATATATTCTATTTCAGTGCCACACACGCTGCTTATTCATTATGAAGAATCTTGGAATTATCTTTTCAGTAGCACATTCTTGTATGTTGCGTGAAAACGTAGATTGAATTGTAATTCCGCGCTGTTCTTTAACGTGCGTTGGCTTTTAACCATTTACTGTTTCGTGGTATTAATTCCATCTAAATTTCCCCGTCGTTTTACAATGTCAGCGGTAGTTCACACCAGGTTTGCTCCACGTATGTGCCGGTAGGTTAAATAATAAAGTAATTTCCCACATATCCACAGATTGTCCTGTGCTACTGGTGTATAAAATACTCGTGTTCATTTTTCAGTGTGCGCTTATCGTGCAGGGCAGTTGCTCTGTGCAATTGTGTATTTTATTTGGGATGTCGATCTCTTTGTAAATGCTTAATGAACCAGAAATAATAATTTCTATCCTTTATATGGCGAGAGTATTATGCAGTTTCTTGGCGCAGTATTTTAAGTTTATTTTTAGATTTTCCAGTTGCAATAAAAGGACGGCGTAAGTATTCTCATCATACTTGCCGTGCTCTTGGCAATGCTTGGATTGAAGACAGATACGCAGAATGCATACAAAAACTTCATAATGCTCTGCTGGCCGTCAAATACTTCATAATGCACTGCTGGCCGTTAAAATCGTAACACGAGGAAGTACGCACCTTAAGAGTTGGATGGACCCCACGTGGGAGCCCCGCGTTTAAGGTCCAGAAGAGAGGGAGCGATACGGGCGACACTAACACGCACGCCCAGTGCCTCATAGCTCCTACGCGCAAGGCGTGCAGTGTTTCCGTCGTGACGCTGTACTGTGCAAATTATATCTGTAACGGTGGGGTTTTATTACACGCGATGAAAGACCACAGATTAAACTACGCCCGTGTCGTACTCTTCTCTTACCGCGTAAGGAAACTGCATAGGCAAACTTTAAAAATGCGATAATTGACCATTTTCACGAGTTTTTTCTTCAAGAATACGCGTAATATGACAAAAGTAAAAATAAATAAATAAATAGGGGCGTAGATAATAGTTTCTGACCAAAAGCCGTATTTGCAGAAAATTTATTTACCGAGACACGCGTATTCGCGCAAACAACTATTTCACAAAATATGCAGGAGTAAATCCCACTCTTAATGTGCATCGATAGTGTGTGCCTCGACCTAGAACGATCCAGCAAATCGATTTATCAGGTGAAGATCGACATGCCTACTTAGGAGTTCCGGCGTGTGGCACATCAGTCAGTGTCCGCACGCACGGTTCGTCGCCGTCTGCAGCAGGGGCGTATATTCCATAGACGCAAGGTAAGCAATGCTATACATATAGAACATGTTTGACCCTTTGTAGTTTTCGCCTTAACTTTACACACATTTAATTCTGAGTTTCCCGTTTCCGATTTGAGAAACAAGAGTTTTCGTGACTCCCGTACTGTACACGCATAGTGCTGCTATCTAGTATTTATTTCCACAAACGGGAGCGACTAGCGATGAATCGAACTCGCAAGCAACACGCCACACGTTCGAGGTATAAACAGTCGTTCTGTTTGCATCCTCCAGCCCTTTATTTTTCCTTGGAAAGTGTTCGGGAAAACGGGAGTTTGCAGTACGCTCCCTAAATAATATCCAGTTTAATTATTATTACATTTATGTCGTTTAAGTTTTTATAACTAATGTTAGGTATTATAAAAGGGTAAATACACGTTGAGGGTAAGCTAAGTTGGAAGTTGCGTTTGTTAGTATAAATTAAAAATGGAACCACAGCCCTGCACTAGCAAGACTGAGTGTAAAATATGCGATCTTCAGTCGCGTAAATTTGCATCACGAACCTTCGAAGAGAAAAAGACAGTAATTAGGAGTGAATTGCTGTGTTTTTACTTTAATGATTTTTCATGTTTAAGTTCCCTCAGTGCTGATTTAAAATTATTGCTGGGAAAGAAGGTTTGAATTAATATCTTGGATTGAATTATTACGCTTATAGCATCCATTTAATGTATGTTAAAGTCTGTAATGTATAATATCTGAATGGCATTTAACTAAATACTATCTAAAACACTCAAATATGTGGGGTTATTATAATGCTTACACTGTAAAAAAAAATGTCGCTACACGCCACTGCTGCAGGATCATGGCATCTTGTCCGTACGCCGATTACTGTAGCCGCCACTGTCCGCTCACCACGAGCGGCTGC
Organism: Dryococelus australis; assembly: GCA_029891345.1. Classification (NCBI taxonomy): domain Eukaryota; kingdom Metazoa; phylum Arthropoda; class Insecta; order Phasmatodea; family Phasmatidae; genus Dryococelus; species Dryococelus australis. The sequence continues at coordinate 42,930,271 of CM057006.1, forward strand.
AATGGCGCGTGTAAAGCAGGATTCACACGATCCAAGGTGAGCGCCAAACTTGCGCGAGGTGTCGCTCTTGCGCGAGAATTTCTCTGCACAGGTTTGTGTGCAAGAAACATCTTGCACGAAGTGAGGAGATAGAGCAGGTCCTATTTTTCTCGTGCGAGGCGATGCAAGTTTGCGATCCTTGTAAGCTGGCAATGCGACATGTTCTAAACTCAGCAATAGAGTAAAAGAAAATCATAATCTGAGATGTGCGAAGAGGAATACAGGGAAATAAAACATTGCCGGAAAATGACTTTAAAGCGTGGATTGAAGTTTAGACAGTTCGCGAGAATAAAATAATAACAATTATATTTTGGAGCGATAACTTTGAAACAAATACCTTGTTGAAATAAGCAACTTCATATTTTGTACTGCAATACCTTAGCTGTTTGGTACTCACTAGCGCTATCAACTAATTTTGATGCGAGACAGTATTCATGTTATATACATGCGTGTGAACTCGTTTTGCACGCAGTTTAGTTGGCATTCTCGTACGAAATCTTGCGCAAAATGCATCTTGCATCATGTGAAACCTGCTTAAAGTTCCAGTTCGTGAGGGGAAGGCTGATTATACTGCTGTGATTGGAGTATTTGGTAATGCGTCCATGTTTTCGCGTACGAAGATGAAGATGGAACTTGGTGATCAGATTTGGTTGTATCGTAAATTAGTTGGTACTAACGGCGATATGCATATTCTTGGGTCATGAAGAATTGTTTTTTAATCCGTAATAAATGGCATTAATAGTAAATAATGTTATTTAATTTTTTTTTTTCTGTTTTGATTTTTTTTTCGTAAGATTTCTTTTATTCTTTAATAATATGTCGTATTCTTATGAAAGGAGAATATTTAATTTCATATAAATAACATCCATACAAATAATCCAAAAATGAACCTGCTGACTGCCACAAAGTGGACAAAAGTGTTACACACGTAGCAATTAAATTCTGGACGTCCAGTGACACATGAAATAGTGTGATTCATTGTCATAAACAGTAGTCCCCCATGAATCCCACTTCTGCTTGAATCACCACCATGCATGGTCGTATCCGTGTGTGGCGGCACCATGGGGGCAAGCCTGGCCGACCCGTACATTATACACCATCATACCGTCCCAGCCCCTGGAGTCGTGGTACGGTATTCGGATTCCCGTCCCGCTCAGCATATTTAACATTTGTCTCTCAGTGTAGGCCGAGAGAGTTTCCCTCGTACGTTGGAGCTTGTTATTCTTTCCCGTGCAGACAGGTCTTTGCTTCAAATAACCTTCAGCGAAAACCGAGCGTTGTGGCGCAGCGGTAACTCACTGGACTCGTGTTCTGGACGACTCGGGTGATTCGATTGCCGGTCCCGCCATCCTTATTTGGGTTTTCCATGGTTTTCCGAAATCACTCCAGGCTAATGCTAGGAAGGGGTCGCTAACAAAGACCATGGCTGATTCCTTCCCAATCTTCCTTGTGCAACTTGCGCCATCTCTAATGACCTCGCTGTCGACAAGACGTTAAGCCCAGTTACATACCATATCTGTAGCGAAATTTTTTTGCTTTGTATGAAGTATTGTGACGGCAACATGTAGGTGGGTAAAAAGTTTTCGGCGTGTCTCAGCAAGATAATGAAGTAAGTTTTGTCAGGGAAAAAAATTTCTAACAAAGCTTAAGCATTTCATTCCTCCCAAAATTGATTTTTCCGACCAACACGATCTGGCAGTAAGGTATGAATTGTAATAAACGTTCCATTTCACTTTATTCAAACTTATCCTGCAGTTCTCCGACGATAGGATGCCCACAGAGAAATAAAACTCGCAGAGCAATTCTTCTGGACTTGCTGTTAGCGTCGCTTCCGCATTTGTACGTTGTTCACTGTCGTAGTCCTCCCCCCCCCCCCAAACCAGTATAAACTTACATCATACGTGTCCTTAATTTCTCACCAAGGTACTAGGGGTTTACTGCTGGTCATAAAAATTTCCGAAATCTTCCCATTGCATCGGGAAAAATACCAACACATTTTTATGCAAATATTATTATTTTTTGTTTTTATATTTCATTGCATAGTAAATACGCCAGCGGGGTTGATATTTGATGATTAAAAAACCTAATTAAATAAAATTGGTTTTTTAGTTGAGCGGGGGAAAAAATTAATTGAACTGACGGGGTGAGAACGAAACAGCAGGTTCAGCACGTTAAACCCGCGGCCGGGGGGGGCTCAGTGAATATTGCAGGTCGTATAAGACCAAGAGTCGCTGGGAAACAACATTTTCCCCGGGTGATAAGTTTCTCCTCCTGCACGCGGCGCGACGCTGCTGGTAGGAATGCAGTTGCCGAATGTTCCCACGGCCTGTCGAAATGGGGGGGGGGGGGGGGGGGGGGGGGTCATTTGCAGGAAAGTATTCTTCGGTCCGCGAGGGGCGCCGTTGGGGAAACTGCTGCAGACGCACCCCTTTTCGTTTCTCTCCCCCCCCCCCCCCTCGTTCTCTCACTGCTTGTTTCGTTCTGGCGCAGTGAATTAGCGGGGTTGCCACGTTGGATGTTAACGTCTGCTGCCCCACATTCAGAAACCCCCTTTTCACCCCCTCCTGGCGTTCTTCACCCCCTCGGAATATCCTCCTACGCAGCCCCTCCAAGCGTCCTCGTAACCCCCATCGCGAGCCCTTTATTGACTTGGGCGAGATGAGGACCGTAATGGCGGGGGAAGGAAAAGCAAGCAGCGCGGAGGGGGGGGGGGGGGTGCGGGGGGCGTTCGAAGCGCCAACCCGTCGTTTGAAAGTAATTCCCCCGCAGCGCTCTCGTTGAAATACGTTTATTTGTCCGTGTTAAATGTGCTGGCAGTTTTTGTCTGATGGCTCCCTGGGCCGCTTGGCCTTCTCCCGGGGTGTGCGCCAGCGTTCGGCTTTTATCCTTTTTAAAATGCCCTAACACAAATTCCAGTGAAATTGGATTCTCCATTTCTTCTTCCCCCCCCCCCCACCCCCTCTTTACACCTTGCTTGCGAATCCAATAGTCGTTCGTGTTCGATACCGTGACGGTGTAGGTAGGGGTATGCACACGTTTTTTTTTTAATGCTTATCGTTGGTGGCTTAGCTCCCCGGATAAGTTATTTTGCACGTTTGGTTCTCAGGATGAGGAGAAATGAAACTTATCGTCGCGAGCTGGCAGGAAATCCCCCCCCCCCCCTGCTATGAATCGCATTTCCCCCTTATTCTGTCCTGTGCAGCCGATCACTTTTCCGTATATTTCCGCGTTTGGTGCCGTATAAAGAGGGGAGCATCTGCGCTTCTAAACGTCTCCACATACCCCCGAAGATGATTTTTCAGGGACGATACAACATCCCGGCATATCGCGACACGTAAAATTTTTCCCCTGTTGCGATACGAACTAATAATTGACAATATGTTGCAGTCGGTGCAAAATCGTGGATGCGATCGTTTTTATCTGTTGTGAAACGTCTGGTTACACTCTCAACACCACATAGGTGACTTCAAGTCCACAAAGGCCGCATACACCGCAAGGCATAGGTATACGTGGCCTTTAGTAGATTTAGTAGCTATACGCTTAGATTACTTTCATTTGCACGCCAGGGTGCGATTTAACATTTCGGAGATTCACGTTTTACAGCAAAGTGGCTGATATCTGCTGGCAGATATATGTACTATCTTATACGTAATAAACAAACTGCATTGCTATATCTCGGGTACAGTCTGTGCTCGATGCTAAATTAAGTACCCCAAAGTTGGCACAACATTTTGTGCTGCACCGAGAAGCCAGTTTGTGACAAAAAAAAGTGTCAGTAGTATGTAGTCGGTTCACGACTGGAACAGTCTTTAGAACAACACCTTAGTCGTCAGCTGCCCCATGCATCGTTATTACAAACCGTGACTGGCGCGGGTAAAGTTAGTTCGGCAGCACGGAGAGAGAATATAGTTTGAATGTTTTAACGTTTTTTTTTTTTTGATCTATTGCTTAAAAATGAGAGGAGGAAAGATTCCGAGAAAGTCTCTTCCAGTCGTGAACGGACTATAGGAATGTCAGTCCAGGCACATGCATTATGTAGCAGGATCCAGGATCCGTCCGCCATCTTGGATGACCGCGAATTTTCCCTCGAAATTTGTAATTTTTCCCTCGAAATTCCCTGCCTTTCCCGCAAAATCAATCAATTTCCCCTCAAAATTTTCCATTTTCCATAAAAATTTCCCTTTTTTTCTCTCAATTTCCCTTTTTCCTTCAAAATTTCCTCATTTTTGCTCAAAAGTTATATGACCCAGAATATGCAATAGCGAGTCCCCGAAAGGCAATTGTATTGCCATTTGAAAGATACGGGGGGTTCACTTTTTTCCTGCAGGCACCTACTCCTAGTCAAGCTCACCACACATCCCCCCCCCCCTTCCCAAATAAATTATTATAAAAATCGCAAAACAAATCTAGAAAATCGATGAACATGAAATATAGAGGTGGGATTCAGTCGCCTGTTGATTGTCGTACTAGGGAGTGGCTGTGCGCTTCCATCTTTACGAGACTCGAATCCTCAGTGTCACACACATCCAACTTGGTCTGTTGTAATATGTATGACATTTTTCCTCGATAATTTGTACAATTTTTAATATTTTTCGTGATTTTTTTTCTTCATTTTCGAGTTGAAAGTCAGTGGGGCCAAGGCCACCAGCATTTAAAGTGGGCCTTGGAGTAATGACGCAATACGTTCGTAAGCTTTTATTAGTTTCTTTCGGTTTTTACTATTTTTGCCATTATTGTTAGTTTGAAAAGGTTATTGGGGTCAAGGTCGTCAACAAACAACATGGAGGTCAGGGGTCATCAATAAAAAAATATTCCTGGATATTCAGATTTTATTTTCGGTTTTCTCGATTTTTTATGATTGGAAGGTGGGGTGGTGAGGTGAGTGTGATGGGACGACTGTGAAGTTAACGCGATATGTTCTTCGATTTTTTTTTGCGATCATTCTCGAATTTTTCTAACAGGGTGGATTGTTGTGAGGGGGTGGGTAGTTCATTAGGGTGGTGGGATGAGCAAGGGACAGGGCAGTGCAGTGTTATATGTTCAATTTTTTTTACAATTTTGTTTGGGTTTTTAGCGATTTTTTGTAAGAATTGTCAGGGGTGCTGATGGAGAGGAGGTGAGGCGAAGGTGGTGGAATGAGCAAGCTAATATTTTATAATAATTTTTAGGGGTGATGATAGGAAGGGAGTGAGGCGAGGGCGGTGTGATGAGCGAGGGGTAGGGTAGGGTAACCTTATGTTCTTAATTCTGTAGATTTTTTTGCGATTTTAAAAAATAATTTCTAGTGGTTGGGGGTTGGGAAGGGGTAAGATGAGCATGGTGGGGGCGGGGTGAGAGAATGGATGCCTGCAGGTAATAAGCGAACGCCCCATGTCTTTCAAGTGACTTGGAAATTGCCTTATGGCAGCTCGCTATTGCATATTTTGGTGCATGGACTTTTTTTGAGGGAAAAAATGGGGGATTTTTTGAAAGAATCAAGAGAAAATATTATTGAAAATGGAGAATTTTGAGGAGAAACGGGAAAATTCGTGACGTCACCGAAGATGGGGGACGGATCCTGGATCTTCATAAATGATGATGCGAGTGCCTGAACCGATATTCCTATACTAATAGTGTATCTTGGTAGCTTGTGGCCTCGCGTGTTTTGGAGCCAGTCCTCATCCTGAAGTTTGCGTCAAGCTTCGTTATAATGTGCACGAGGGAATATTTTCTCTCATTATTCACCATGCGTTATTAGTTTCCATTCAGGGAATTGATTTTTTCTTACTTGAGCCAGAGAAATAAAAGTGGAACGAGAGAAGAGTTTTGGGCTGCTCTTAACGTCGAGGTCTTGAGAGCCGATGAGGGTTAAGTGAGAGGAGTATGGAATAGCGCCGCAATGCAACGGTGTGGAAAACGGAAGATCCCCGAGAAAAACCCTCCGACCGGTGGCTTCGTTGGGCACGATTCCCACATGCGAAAATCGAACCCGGTTCGCGTAGTTGGGAGGCGGTTAGTCTAACCACGACATAACCGTGGCCCCCAAAGCCAGGGGAACAAAATTATGTGAGGAGTTTCCTGGCATTTTCCCGTTGATTCGCACCCTGAGGAAGCAGTTTATGCATCCCTCAATTAGCGTCCTGGTATAATGCGGAAACGTGAAAATCATGAAGAAAAATCCCCCCAAAATGTGCTGTAAGGTTTCTACCGGACCTTTGCTAGAAAGTCTTGGCTCATTTCTATACCAGTCACCCGGAAGTGCTTATTAGAACGCTGGTTGCAGTGTTTTTTTTCTAAGCCTCGTTGGTACAGAATTGCTCTGGTCAAATTAGCCTCCTTTTATAAATGCGGAGTTCTGACTTCGTTGGAAGTTAAATACTAATACACACATACATGTATATATGTGTGTATGTATATGTATATATGTGTATATATATATATATATATATATATATATATATATATATATATATATATATATATATATATATATATAATATATATATATGTGTAATTATATTGTTCTGCTATTTATGTTACAGCCCTGTTTCCTGACAAACATTTTTAGATTCTTTGAAATGCCAACCAACCAGCAACCAGCACAACACTTACACAGAAATTACTGATTACTATTTCGTCCATTTTTCTTTAAGTTTCACCTTTCCTCGCCGTAATATTCTGAAGAGAGTTCTACTTTCAGGCTCCTTTTCCCGCCTCATGCAAACAAAGCGTGTAGAAAATTACTCCAAATGGACAACGCACCGTATTTGTGAGCACCGCTTTATAGGCTGTTCACGGTAAAATGAGCACTTTCGAAAGCCCTGCTTAGGATCTACTTGTATACACATTGTGTATTCTTCCGCCTTATGTAAGATTAACATTGCCATGGGCATCATCACTTTATTCATGTGTCGGTCAAATGAAACTATGAAATTATTAAGAAAGTAAATACTTTAGTAATCTGCTCATTTTTACACTTCGATGAATTAAAGAACAGAAAGCGAAATAAATACTTTCAAGTTATCATAAATGATTGTCCAACACTTTTTAGTCAACTTTATGATATGGAACTACTTCCCATCCATCGTTACCAACTTTACTGGGCGAAAGTCACTCAGTAAGCCCATTAAAATATATGCAGGCAGCTGCAGTGACTTTTTTCTACGGTTCATTTCTAAAGTGCTCACTTTATCGTGAATAGCCTTTAATAATATTTCGCATGGAAATTCTTACTAGGCATTATCAACACACACATTTTCTCTCTGTTTTTATTTGTAGAGTATTATAGTTTTGGATAATAAAATAATAAGTTAAAATTTAGGTTAACCAAAGATAAAGATACCTTTATGTTAAAGAAGTGTAAAACGCATGTGTTACACAACATATTTGGGAAACTGTCAGACAAGTCATAGATGGGGCGATTTTTTAAAAGTTCCAGTCAGAAAGTGGGAAATACTGCCAATAGGCTGCAGTGGAATTACTGGTACTATACGCTGTCCAGTTCAAGTGATCACTTTTGTGGCCCTAGTTTTTTTTCCTATCAGCCATTTTTATCCTCCAGCCACATTTTGAAAGTAAATATGTCCGTGTAAGTAATAAACACAGTGTGTATATATTTCACCGTACTCGAAAGCTAACGTATAGGCTACAGTGAAATATATTAATTTACTACGATTCCAAATGAGAGGGCATAAAAAGTGCTCACTTTGCCGTGAATAGCCTATAGTTAGAGCAAGTAATTTTTCGCAAAAAAATTCTGAGCACATGGTAGATTTCAATACTCTAAGTACAAACCCCCGGGGGCGGGGAGGGGGGACACGGTGGCTGAGCAGTTAGCTTGCTCGCATCCCACCAAGGCGATCCTGGTTCAATCCCTGGCCGGGTCACTCTGGATTTTCGCATGTGGGAATCATGCCGGACGATACCGTTGATCGGCGGGTCTTCTCCCGCTTTCCCCGCCCCCTCATTCCTGCGCTGCTCCATACTCACCTCAATCACCCTCATCGGCTCTCAAGACTTCGATGTTAAGAGTCGTCCATATCTCTTCACTCACTCACTCTAAGCACAAACATTAATTTTTGTTGGGATATTGGTCGCTCTCTGCATTAGAAACCGTTTCTGTTTCTAACTGTGCCAATTAGAATTCAATAAAAACCAAAGTGATTCGCGTAAGAGTAACATGTTAATGCAGCCAATCTCGAAAGGAAAACTACCACACAGTGTATTTAAATATAGCTTGTGTGGGAATATTTTCGCGAAATTTCACTGCCCTTGCCTACAGTCGTACTAGCTAGCTCCAGCGTAACTCTGCACGCATAGCGGCAGAGGGGTTCGAATCCACGTGCTCCGACAGTGTGGGATCCAGGCGGCTGCGTGGGTCTGTGAATAGTCCGGGTCCGCGTGATGGGGGTGGGGGAGGCGATGCTGCGTTCAGGATCGCGCGTCACGACACGCCGGCCGCCATTAGGAAATGTCACCAGGGTTAATTAAAGATGGGTATCGGAGCGCCTACACAAACAACGATAATTCACGGCGGGGAGTGGGGGGGGGGGCGTAACCCTGCTAGGTAATGCGAAGCCGGTCGCACACCGTACTCAGCCGGCCAACCCCGCACATAGAGTGGATAACGGCGATATACAGGGTGTATCTATATTCGACCGACAAACTTCGGCCGTAGGTTAATCACGAAAAATAATAGTTTGAAAACATACATACATCCCATGGTCAAAAGTGAATGCTATGGGTGGTTCACATCTTTGAGGTTGGACCTGGAACACTTGCTTATTAAAATTTTGCGAGATAATATTTAATATGGAACACCGATTGTCTGGATAGTGGTTAACTGAACAAAGATCTTCAAACGCCACAACACTTGTCGTTGTCATCAAATTATTCCATGTAAATTATCACTGTTACTACTCCTATTTAGAACTAAGATACATTTTGCGGTAGAATATTTGGGGTTTTAAGAAATGGATTATTAATCCTCGTTTCACAATTAACAAAAATATCATATTGTGTAAATACCCCAAACCTCGCCGTTTTCGAGTAATTCGTGTTTTACTTTCAAAATAATATTTACCAATACCTGGTAGGTGGGGCACCACCCACAATACCCAATAACTCACATTTGCGGCTGTTAAAGGGAGGAGAAGATTCCAGAGAGAGGTATATTACAGTGGTACTGTAATAAACTTTTTCTTCTACTTCAACTTAAAAAATCTGTATCTTCATAAGAATTAAGTTTAGACCATATTTCGTATATATTTTTTCAACCGATTTTTTCGTGATTAACCCGCAGCCGAAGTTTGTCGGTCGAATTTTGATGCATCCTGTGTAGTCCATTCACGATTACTTTCAACTTTCCTAAATCCCCTGCTAAAGTTCTACTTCCACGATATTCCTCCGCGCAGTGCAAACGAAGCTTTACCAAGTCTAGACGGAATGTTCTAATTTAACATTTATTCCCCTCAGAAAATTTAAATTAGAAAAATAAATACTGCATCTTAGTGGCTACTCATAATAATGTAACTAAGTTCCCAAATTTTTGAGGTTTTTTTTTCTGACTCCATCACATTTTTTCCTCATCGCAATCACGCACCCACATGAAATATGAGTCGACCTTCTTTGTGTCTGTTCCAGTCCACAAGTAATACAAAGTGAGTACTTTAATTTCTGTCCTTTCACAAATTCTTAAAAAGAAACAAACATATATTTACCTATCTATGCAGACTACTGTAAATATTTATGGTACTGAAAAGTAATTTTCAACCCAAATTAATAATATAATATAACAAGGGGCGATTTTCCATTTGTTACACGATCAAATAAATTCTGTGAACAATTCCATGTAGTACGTACAAATTACTTAAACCATTTTATTCACGATTTTAACTGAATAGTATTAAAACCCATGTACATCGTTTGAAAAACGGGAAAATGAATATAATAATATATTAAAATACGTATATACTATGAATAGCAGAGCCATGTAAACTAAAAATAATAATTCAAATAAATAATACAGTTGTGCAAAAAATTATTTTCAGACCAAAAAGTCGATGGTACAGTACGTAATTATAAACTGCATACTTGTTCTTGTTCTTCATAAACACTTTAGGGAAATATGTTCCGCTAAGAATCCAGTAAATACGATAGTACTGGACTATATGTTGTCCATATATTTTTTAAATTACATACTATATATAACATTCTGCAACCGGGAGACAACTCACCGCATTCGTGCGTACCCAGTTTCATAAGATTTTGTACGAGAATTATTTCTTGCTAGGTATTGCCAACACAACTATTTCTCCCTTATCTTATTAATATTAATTACCACTGAAATATTATAATTAATGGATAAAATATAAGAGAACATTCAGTCCAACCAAAAATAAGTTACCTTTATGTTAACAGGCGTATAAAAAGTTTGTGGTACGTGACATACTTAAGAAACAAGCAGACACGTTATAATTACATGGGGTGATATTTCAAAGATTTGATTCGAAAAGTGTGAATAAACCGCAAATTGACTATAAAGTGATCATGCTAGCTGCGCAGAACCAGTCTCCGTGTCTTTACATTGATCCGCTTTTCTGCCAGTACGACTATATCATAAACGGCGTGTTTGTGATGTTATTAAACAAGAGCTTTGTAATGTTTTGCATACTTCCTTTTAACCTATGTGTAACGCAGTTAGATTCAAATTGGTATTTTATTCATGTGAAAGTGCTTGTCTTTTGAAAATTAAGATACAAATAGTGACCATTTTTGACCATGTGAATTTGACAGTTCGATTGGCGTGGGGTAGGTCAGTGTTGGGTACATGCGCAGAAGATGGAAAATCGGTCTACTTTCTTTTCACATAGTTTTCCTTACGGGTAAAGATATGTACACACTACATAGAGCATTTCCCGTAACGTAACACCGAACGAACAGAGTATTGTCCGGGTTGTGTTCGGTTCGGTGTTAGGCCTATATTGTCGCTCCAATTACTGGCCCGAGCCGAACCCAGAGCCAGGACAAGTATGCGTACCAAACGAACGAACCGTGAATGAACAGCAGTCGTACACTGGACTGAGAGTGAGACGCGGGTGTTCGTACAGCTGTACTCTGACATGAATTTGGAGGTAGCTGCAGCGGCATATATGCTTTTTACTGTCAAATGAGCACTTTCGAAAGTCCTGCTAAAAATCTACTTGAATGTACGTTGTGTATTCTTCCGCCTTATGTGAAATTAACATTGCCATCGGCCTCATAACTTTATTCATGCGTCGGTCAAAGAAAACTTGAAATTATTAGGAAAGTAAATATTATTAAAATCTGCTAATTTTTACACTTCGAACAATTAAAAAAAAAAAAAAAAAAAAAAAAAAAACAGAAAGCGAAAGTAATAATTTAAGTTATCACAAATGGTTACCTAATACTTTTTATTCGACGTTAAGATATGGCATTATTTTCCATATATCGTTACCAACTTCACTGGGCAAATATCACTCACTGCGCCCATTGAAATATATGTGCATTCAGAGGCAGAAACATATTCCTAAGATTAATTTCTAAAGTGCTCACTTTATCGTGAACAGCCTTTACATGTATGTGCATTAACTTGGCTTTAAGGAAGAAGAGAAAAATGAGACGTTGGTGGTAGACCCGGCATTTTGAGCAAAGGGAACAGTATGGTGGATCAACGTTAATGGCATACTTGAGATTCCAGCATGTTAGCGGTCAATATAAAAAAACTTTAGACGGGTGTCACCTGTAGATTTGAATATTTTCTTTCACTGGTAGGAGGAAAGATAGCAAAGAAAGATAAAAACCTGAGACAAGCCATTACTGTGAAATATAGATTGACAGTAGCCAAGTAGTTGGCGAATGGTGACAGTTATTCCAGCCGCCAATACCTCTTCAGGATTTCAAAGCAATGTGTTGGACATATTGTTCCCGATGTGTGTCAAGCTTTGGTCGACGAACTCGCTGAATACATTCAGGTAATTATATATATATATAAACAATTATAATTTAATACTGTGAAACAAAACGTTCTTATTTATGGCCATATATTTCACAACAAAATACAGTGGTCTTATCTTCAGACAAAAAAAAAAACGAAGTAATGAATCGATGAGGAAGTTAAAAGAAACATAATGTCTATACTTAAGCACAAGGACAACGTTAGAAGAAGGCCTACTGCATGCAATGTCACATTGCTGTTATTGCCTTGATTGTCATTCAGCACAAAGGTTTACTACAAATAAGTTTCTAATAGGTAATTACATTATGGGATAATACATGTTAGAAACTACAGATTCAGGACATATCAATGTGGCGCATTTGATAGCACTTAGACGTGTTTCTGTTACACAATTACGTAAAACAAGTATTGTTTTGGAATTAAAAAATTTCCGCTTAAGCCAGTACAGTAGCCATAACAAGCGGAAGGGTTTGTGTCTAGGCGGGCCAGGGACCCTCCCGAATGTTAATCAATTTTGGTAAATCATTACATTGTCTTTATTCTTATATCTGTGAGGATACTACTAGAATGTTATTACCTTTATGATAAAAAACGGCATTGTTTTCCATCTACGTAATGTAGTCTATGGAAAAGACAAGTCTCCCTTACAGCCAGTGGCATACAGAAGGATGGTAAACAGGGTCCGGGCCTCTACCTGAAGCTCCTTAACGTACAAAGTCAAATACATGAGAAACTGTGAAACGTACATTAATAGACACGAGTAAAAAACTGACGTAAGTGATGTGTGTCAATTTCGATTTTTTGTTACGTCTAAGGGAACAATATTTTATTCACAAATATACTTAGCATATGTAACTTGTATACGATTGCGCCCCCTTTGAAAGCAATGTCTGGCTACGCCACTGGAATGGGCTATTGGTAACGGTAAACTATGTATAGGCTGTTCACGGTAAAGTGAACACTTTTTAAGCCCCCCCCCCCCAACAGGCTTTAACCACTAATAAATATATCTTATTGCAGCATCAGACATTAAATTTTGTGGGTGGTGAAATGTACACACTGTGTTTATTCGTCACTTTGTAATGTATATATTAAAATGCAGCAAGAAGATGGAAATAGGATGAAAGGGAAAAATTAAGCAGGGCCTTAAAATGTTGCTCACTTTACCGCGAACAGCCTATAATTGCATATGAATATATTTAAAAAATATTTCTCTGTGCCAAAACTTTCTGGTCGTTCGGACAGCTGTTACGCATGTCATCCACACTGACAGCTCCCGAGACGAACCTCAACGCGAGCATACCATTGATGTTTCGTTGCGAGACCGCCTCTGGAGGGAACCGGCTCCGAACCGAACCCCAAGCGGATTTTGTTGGGTCCGGTGTTACGGGGTCTCGTACACACTACCGAACATGATGCGGTGTTCGGCTCGCGACACTGTTACGTTACGGCGAATGCTCGCTAGTGTTTACATGCCTTAAGATAAACTTACCGCACCCTGGAATAAAATTATTGTACATGGTAACGGAAAATTTCATACATGGATGGGAAAATTACGTTACGACGTGTACGCCTAGATCTTCTCGTTCGTTTGTAACTATTAGAGAATTGTATTTTATATATTTTTTTACCCCAAAATTATTTGTATTGTTTGGTCATAAAAGCTGTCGAACATGGCTCATTATATGTGAGGTATATATATACCGCACTCTGTAGAAAAATTCACGTACAGAGCGGTGGAAAATCCCATAAGTGGATGGTGAAATTACCTTACGACGAGCGCATCTCTTCAGCACTGTCTCAACAGCTAAGTGGGAGGACGGGCGGAAGAAACAATCCTTCAACACGCTAATATTCAGTGATGCTGTCATGCTGTCGTCGTGGTGGAATGGATGGTGCATCGACCTGTTTTGATAAGAGGATCACGGTTCGCGCCCACCCGCCGGCAAGCGTCGGGGATTTTAGTGTTGAGGTTTCGATTTCTATTCGTCAGAGGATATAGATGGTAAAAAATTAACAGTGCCAATACTCCGGGATATTTTTTAATATAATTTTAGTACACGATATAGTTAATATTCCCTTACTTGTATGGGATTTTCCGTTACTTGTTTGGGATCCCCCCCCCCCCTCCAATTTTGTCTGGTACTTTTGCCATACGATTAGGAAATAGTTCTTTACTTGCTATGTAAATTTACTCTATATTTAAGAAGTGACTTCACTTTGCATGTAGAGGTAATTAGATTCCCTTACATGTAAAGAAATCTTACCTTAAATTTTTTTTTACAGTGCTTTTAAGATGAGGCCTGTTGAGTGATTTCAAGACTCCACGGACATTAGAAACGCAATTTCAGAGCAATCCAATATAGCAAAAAAAAATTACTTTTTGTTTCAGAGCTGTCTTTCTCAAAATATACGTGTCGGATACATCCAAAAATATTCAAGGGTACTTCATTGAAACTTGCTACAGACTTCCCACCAAATAAATCATAGGGTCAACGCTTGATACTCTATAGATACAGGCAGCACGACGAGTACATTGTACCCCAGTTCAGAGTCATGCGCTTAGTGGCTATGTCGCATTTAATCGCGTGGCAATGTAGCCCTTATCACTCGCGCGCTTCTTTGCCTCGCACGTGGAAAATATCTCCAGTTAGGCGGACGCCGTAATGATGCACTACACAACCCTCTTAAAACGGATATGAATTTCAAACACAGTAAATAAAATGTATTATCCACAAAGTTCTTCATTAAAATCATTACGCGAAAATTGTCTCTAACTTTAGAATGCTGTGTACAGTCCCTTGAAAAGATGAAATTTAAAAGTTACATCTCGCCTGCCAACTTAGTAACATTCCCGATGCTTCGAAACGGAATTTCTTGTAAATGGGTTTTAACGATAATTTATTGAAAACGATAAACGACACTACATCCTGTATTAAAACATTTAAACACAATAACAGTTTTCTTTAGATAAACATTCAAATAAGCATTACAGTAACTTGGTTATTAAAGTGTAAGACAGGATAAAAAATTCGCATCACCTTTTTTTTTGTTTAAGTCACACAGTTTAGCTATCTTCAGACATGACCTAAAAATTAGAACACCTTTTTGCAGTGAAATTCAAGCAACGCTTCCAGAGCTACAGGCGAAAGATATAGTGATTGAGTGAGTGAAGAAATTTGTACGGTTCTCAACATCGAGGTCTTGAGAACCGATGAGAGTGAAGCGAGGCGAGTATGGAGCAGCGCCGGAATGCAAGGGTGGGGAAAACGGGAGATCCCTGAGAAAACCCGCTGACCAGCTGCGTCCTCCGACACTATTCTCACGTGCGTAAATCCAGGCGAGAGTCCGCCGGGCACCTAACCCAGTTCGCCTAGGTTGGAGGCGAGTAGTTTAACCACTACACCACCGCGGCCCCACGAAAGGTTTAATGGAGCGATTCTCGTCTTCTGCGCCTATGTTCCTCACTTTGGCTTACGATGTGCTAGGAACTACTACTAATGATACTATTTAACCCATGCGATCAAATAGTGATTGAGATTTGTGTGTATTTGGTTTTTCAACGCATTAAATCATTAATTAATTAAATTTCTAAACAGCTATTTTTAAAGTATGTTTTTATTTTTTAAATAGGTTGTTTCGGAAAGTTGGTTATTTCTGTATTGTAATTTTTCGTGTTGTTACGCGAGTGAAATAGGAAAAAGTTTGTTCATCTGTTCATGGCCATTTCCTGTTTAGCTGACAGCAGAAATTGGTGAGATGGTGGTTTGGCTAACTTTAGGGTGCCCACCCTCAGAAAAGTCAGCAAAATGTATGGTAATTTTCATCTTGGTCAGGGAAAATATAAATAATTTGGTACTTTGCAAAAGTTGTTAATTGTGCGAATACACGGCAATGCAATTAGAAGCATATGCAAGTTAAATTTTGAATTCTTATGTTTGTGATCTGGCAATATATTTCTTAAAAGTCGCAGATGGTATATATGTACGAAATATTTCTTTCGTGTGTGTGAAGTCAATAGCGTGTATCGCGAGAAAAATAGATGGGTCGAATAAAATGTCGGCCCTGCTTGCTTGGTCTGTTGCAGTGTAAATTAATTCTGCTTCACTGATAGCGTATTTGCTCTGTCAGCGATGGGGAAAAAAAAAAAAAAAAAAATGTTACCGGAAGGTTTCGGTCCTGAGAATAGGTCAGGGAAAATGGCGAGATTCTGCCTGTCGGGGAATTCGAAAATGGAATTTCAGTGGACATCCTGTAAATGCTTGTGTCTTTACGAGGCGGTAAGAAGTATTGTACTAACGTTTTAAATCGCGTCATTGTGTAAACACTGTTCGACCCATGGGGCGACACACCCATTGGCCGCACAGCCGTTGAGTGTCGGGGGTCACTCATATTCGCCACTCGCATTTTACGTGCGCACTTTGTCCTGTGTTCGTTCTACGTTCAGGGCACACGCCACAAGAGAGAAGCAGTTTAGGGCATTATGGCCCGTTTACCGCCGGAATAGTGCAATGTCGTATAATGTTCCTCGTGGCTAGAGGTTTCAGACAGGCTACTTGCTCACGGGTCAAATAGCTGAAAATAGTCTGTCTGCGGTCAGGGTTACCACACGCTCGCGGCGACACCGGAGGACACTTGCTCTGGAAAAATTTAGGACGATGCACGTAATGGCGAGGCATACATAAATGTTTTTTTCTTTTTTGCATATAGTTTATCTGAATGATGTTGGAAAATATTAGTTTAATCGAGCAAACAATTTCCAAAAGTCTATTAACATAAAGTAATGTCTCCATTATTAGTTGACATAAAATATGTAATCTAAGTGCCAGGAGAATGAACACGCTTTAAAAAATATATAATTTTTATTCACGATGGTTAGTGTTAATGTGCTGTAAAGTATATTATTGTGCTAACAAGCTTTGACAAAACAAAGAGTCGACATTCATTGGTATTTCGTTTTCAGTGACAGAGAAATTTCCCTTTTTAGTTTATCCCAAGTTACTTTCTGGCGTAGTATTCTACACTTACAAAGTCGTATGGAAATCTATTTCCATAGGAAAGAAAATCATTTTATTGGGACTGACTTGTTTACAGTAACCAAATCGTGCATTAGTGATAGTAAAGGTTATATGAATTTAAGTTTGCTGTTATTAAGTTGTTTCTAAATAATCGTTTGTTTTATGCCAATATTTTTAATGGCAGAATTCAGGTAAGGCGGATAAGTTTATCCTAAACAGGGCTTTCAAAAGTTCTCAACTAACCATCAACACTCTATGTAAGTCATTCATGCTGTAATTTACCAATGAATTTATTTTGCCCGATTTTAACGATTCGAGGCGCACACTAATTTTGAAGCACGTACTAAAATAATTAGTGCTCTCCTACTTTCGCAACTGCGGTAGAGTTCGTGTCTGTGTAGGTCGTGTATGTCTACTTTGTTCATAACTCAATTAAAACCCGATTTTACAACCCTTAAATTCAGTGATAAATTATCATGCGAACGTCTATTGTATTAAGTTTGTATATTTATTACATCACAATTACGTGTGATTTATTACGTTTATTTTAGTTTCTGCGTGGCTCTTTCCCAGTTTATTAATTCGCTATTTAATTAGAGTGAGTGAAGAGATTTGGGCGGCTCTTAACATCGAGGTCTTGAGAGTCGATGACGATGATTGGAAGTGAATATGGAGCGGCGCCGGAATGGAGGGGTGGGGGAACTGGATATCCCCGAGAAGACCCGGCGACCCGGCCGGGGATTGAACCCGGTTCGCCTTGGTGGGAGGAGAGCGTGCTAAGCGCTCAGCCACCGCGGCCCCTATTTAATCAAAGTATTTAATTTTTTTTTTTACTTTCTTACCTCTCCGGTAAATTCGTCCACTCTTATTGTGCATCAATTTATTGTCTTGATATCATCCGTAATGCTAACTCTATGTTTCACGAGGAGTTACCTCCACTCACAGGGCGTATTCCTTACATCATTTGGAGAAAAAATATGTTGGTCCTATTCCCAATACTTTTTCAAAGTAATTCGACAAATTATTGCGTATGGGGATGGATGAAGGATATTGTTTACTGAAGGACTCCACAAAAATGTGAGGAACTACTTGTGGGTATCATGCATGCCGCTACAGAAATTAAAGATAGCCGTGTGCAGCTACGTATAGCAACATATGCGGTTTATGAGTGCGGCCAAGTGCGTGGAAATAGACGGAAATATTTTGAACAAATTATGTAAGCTTGTTAGGCGCAATTGTGATGCTCAACTGTAAACAAACACGGTCTGATAATACTTTACTGTATATACTTCTAGAATGGTTCTTATTTTATTCATTTTCAAATGTTTCGAATTACTCATTAAATATTTTGCTCCAAATGATGTTAGAAATAGGCCCTGTGAGTGGTGATGACTAACCGTGAATCATCTTGTATAGGCTGTTCACGGTACATTCTACGTTTTAGAAAGTCCTGAATAGAATCTACTTCCCCTCTTATTTCGTATTCTTCCGCAGTGTGTAATATTAACATTGCCATGGACCGTTTCACTTTATTCATTCGTCTAACGAACGGAAACAAAGGAATTTTTAGGAAAGGGAATGTATTAATAACATGAAAATGCGTGCTCTTATTACGTATGAAACAAAAATAAACTTTAGACTTCAGTAGCTATAAATCTGCATATTTAATTCTCAATAAAACGTCAGAGCTTGAAAATATTTTTATTACCTTGCTGCCAACTTAACTGGAGCTTGCGTGCCACTGTCACGTGTAGTTATTGTCAGTGTTTTTTTTTTCAGTGGTTGGTTTTAAAAGTGCTTATTTTGGTTTTAAAAGTGCTTATTACCGCAAACAGCCTTCGTAAGTAAAGGCTGTTCACGATAACGTGAGCACTTTTGAAATCAGCCTTAGAAAAAAAGTCACTGCTGCTATCTGCATAATATTTTAACGAGCGCACTAAGTGGAATGTGCCCAGTAAAGTTGGCAACATGGAGGTAAAGTAGTTCCCTGCCTTAGCGTCGAATTAAAAGTGTTAGATTAACAACTGTGATAACCTAAATGATTTATTTCTCTTTCCTTATTTTTTAATGCGTGTAAGAGTAGCAACTAGCAAACTTGGAAAATATTAAATTTTCTAATGATATCGCAGTTTTACTAGACCGACGCGTGAATAAAGTGATGAGACTCATGACAGTGTTAATTTTACGTAACGCGGAAGAATACACGACTTGCATACAGGTAGATCTTAAGCAGGGCTTTCGAAAGTGCTCAGTTTACCGTGAACAGCTCGTGTGCGCAGTATGTTTAAATTCTGGTGGTACAATTTAATAAATGCGATGACGCCTTAAATACGTTAGTAATAACATGTTGTTATACTTTGGCGTCTTTTTTTTTTTTTTTTTTTTGGAAGAAAGAAAGACGTATGATAAGGGTAGGTTGGGGAGAGGGTGCAGCAAGCTACTGGCCCGTGTCACGCGACGACCCGCATGAGAGACCGTAGTTTCCGGCAAAGTGAAATAGGGGGACGTGGTGTTAGGAATGCGACTCGTCGCGTTTGCCATAATGTCGCCGGGTTGGGCGCCCGCGTCAACATTCCCCGAACACCAGAGGCTTTCGCATGTCGCGACGTACGTCGCCCTAATCCCGGAAGCCGTGTTGGGAGGGGAAAAAAGGAGGGGGCACGGAACAGTCGGCATGTCGCCCCCACTCCTCCGCCTGATTCGTGACGTCAGCAGGACGGAGTTTCCGCCGAGGGATTTCTGCTAGCTGGCGCCACGGAGCCGCGTTCCGGCTCTCGTTTCGTGGGTGTGCTGCGAAGCGTCACAGCGACAGGCTGTGCATTGTAGCTGTGATCGAGTTAGTCTGGTTCCAGACTAAAAGACAGGACTACGGGGGAGGGGGATCGAAAAGAGTCCACTCCCCCCCCCCCCTTTTTTCTCATCAGGCAGTTCCGAAACTGATTGCTGGAATTGAAATATACAGGTTGTGTCTAAATCCCCATTATACATTGTAAGCGCTTGTAGTAGGGACCAAGGCGGTTACGTCTTGCATAGGAACTTACGTGCGGAAACGTACTGTTTCCCCGCGACAAACAAAACACCACCACATCACACGTTGACCTCTTCCACGTCTGCAACATTCTTTACGTAGTTTCTCTTCTGGGTCCACTTACAAGAAGGGCTCGATGTGACGACCAGCGACGTCTTACACAAACACGCACGATGACCAATACCTGGAAGTCCAAGATCCGCCGCTGGTCGATGTGGCCCAGATTGTTTGGCCTGCACGTTCGCCCGACTTGACTCCGCTAGACTACTTCCTGTGGGGGCCACATGAAGGGCGTGATTTACGATACCTCTGTGGAATCAGAGGAAGACCTGCTGTCGCGGATTATGGCTGCGGCGGATCTTGGACTTCCAGGTATTGGTGATCGTGTGTACCAGAACATGGTACGAAGGTACCGTGTTTGTGTAGACGTCGCTGGTCGTCACATCGAGCCCTTCTTGTAAGTGGACCCAGAAGTTAAACAACGTACAGTGTGCTGCAGGCGTGGGAAAGGTCGACATGTGATGTGGTGGTGTTTTGTTTGTCGCGGGAAAACTGTACGTTTCCGCACAACAGCATAATATAATCATCAATACAATAGAATGTCAAGAAATCAACCCCCAAGCTGCTAGGGGAGTCGTGGTGTAATGCAGGAAAACCGCGCCACTCTCACCCTTCACGCAACTTTTTGTAGATAATTTGCAATATTATATTAAAATGTAATCCATGAAGGCTGTAATGGGAAAATAAAGTATCAAATAAAATAAAAAACAAATCAAAGAGGAACATCTTATACCCTTGTATAACCCAGATAGGTCACTGGTACGGGGGTGATAAGAAAAATGCGTGTCCGGCCTTGACTGGCCACGAAATAAAAGAAAAGTGTATGCTGTACGGGATTTAACGTGCCCGCCTACCTTGGCCTATTTTCCACGTTCGAGTTCGCACGTCGCTGGTAGGCAGGTTTTCTCGGTGGTATTCAGTTTCCCTCTCCTTTTCATCCATCCTCAGCTCGTTTCACTTTCACCTACTGTAAAGACCTCGATGTTAACAGCCGCCCAAATCTCTTCACTCAATCACTCATAATGGAACGACGACAATGGGGGAGAACGAAACAAGAAATGCCCAACCGGTGTTTGTAAAGAATAGGCCTACATTGTCGAGTAACCGCGAAAAACAGCTATTTCGATTACTAACGAAAATAATCTGTACGTAGCCTGAAGGTAAAATAATCCTTTTCACTGTAATTGTTAATTGAAACATTTTCTTTTGAGTACCCATTATGAAATTTTTCTGCAAAAAGTACTATGGACGCAATTACACAAGTCAAGTCTGTACAATATTAGTAGCCATGATAAATCGTAATAGTTATTTAACATTCGCACCATGTTGCATTGCAGCATGTTTAAAACACAGTAGAAAGAGCTTCTTTGACCAGTATAGAAATTGTTGGATTCTGAATCGTGCTAAAAATGTTATAACCACGGTTGGCCCGTTTCAAAATATTTTACAGTCATATCGAAAATAATGCAGAGACCCGCATATCAGGAAATAGGCCAGAAGTAAGGTCTTCTTACGGGATGTAGTTTTCTATTTTCTCTCTTTCGTTTCGTTTTGCGAAACTGGTGAAAGTTTTCTGAATCGATTGATCTTAAATGGCGAGTGGGTACTTTCAAGATGGTATATTCATTAGAAACACCATTTAAACGCTCTCTAACAGAGCAAAAGAAAAAGAATTTCCAAAAAGCTGTATTTGTGTATGTACTGATAAGATAAATACGAAACAGGCGGATGGTCTTCCACTTATCTTTGCTACGGACTTTCCGCTAATAAAACCCTCTCTTACCTTCTATAGTGAACCGAGCAGCAAGACAAACACGCTGCACGTAGTGGCGATAGGGCACTGGATACCCGTGACACTGTCGCCCTTATATCTTCCTTCAGTGGAAGGAGACAGTAATAGGTAGAATAATTCCATCGTGATTTCAAGAAGCTGCGTACCCAAAATACAGATATCTTTATTAATGACTGTCAAGTGTGTCTCATTCAGCCATAGTCAAGAATGAGAGCAGAACTGCGATTGATGCACGTTGTTTCTTTGTTATTTAATTATAATTATTTTTAATGTTTTCATAATCTAATAATAATTCCTTTTTAAAATAATTACGTAACAGTAAACGATGAGTAAACAGTGTTGTGTTCCCGGCTGTGTCGGGATTAATGAAATCGTGCATATTATGCCACAGGGTGAAAAATCGTTGAATATATTGTTGCAGTATTGTTCTATTTTAAGAAACAAGATATTTGACGGAATTATAAAATGTGCACCCAATTAAAAATAAAATACTGAAATTGATATCTTGCCCGATTATTTAAATTCTAACGCTGTGTCATTCAACACGTACATTACAAAATAATAATGTAAGTCGAGGGGGGGGGGGGTGTTTGTTGTGTACATTACCAAACGTTACAGCGATAGATCGAATGAAACTGATGTTTCGATCGATACATCCCGTAGCTTTTTGTTCCGTCGCCATAAGATAGGTGCCGATAGTGGCATTATTCGAATTGAATACATGGTAATTTCCGCTCTACAAACCTTCCCCCTCTGTGTGTGACCCCCTTGCCACTGTGCAAAGACGATATGCCTTGAAGAATGGAAACTCAATTTTGAGTTCTTGTTCCCACATATAACCTGTGACAGTATGCTGCAATCTGTGAATTTGCAAATAAAAAGAAGTGAGTTTTCCAGCGCTATATTGGCAAAATAATATTCTCTAATGTCAATCAATTTTCTTTTCTCTCCTCCCCCTCCTCCCTCCCTCCCTCCCTCCCTCCCTCCCTCCTCCCTCCCTCCCTCCCTCCTCCCTCCCTCCTCCTCCCTATTATTTCCGTAAAGTAATACCAGCATTATAAATACATTTTATAAATAAATAATACTTTTTGAGAAAATTTGCAGTCATACGAGTGGTGATTTGAATGAGCAATCTGTTCAAAATGCCACGTTCGGTTCTTGTAAAGACCCTGTCACTCTATCAAATGCTTGCCTTCAGTTGTATTTGACAGTAAAATTTGAGAACAAAATACGGCCATCAAATTTTTCCTTCGAAAATATGTTATCAAATAATCTTGAATGTGTTAGAAAATGTGTCACACTGTCGAATTTTTTTATTGGTAGAATATAATTAGAAAAATTATTTAAAAATTATTTTCGCAGTGAGATATTGCTTTTGTTTTTCCATGCGGTCCATTACAGGAAGAAATTTAAGTAGTATTGTAATTTTTTTCTCTTCTTTACTAAATTAAAAGTTTTATTTACAAGGAATGTTTCCTGCACAATGAAATTTAATGCCTCCGAGTTCGTAATATTATGTGCAATATTTACTTAAAATAGCATTCATGCCCAGACAGCTTCTACATAAATTAATTGTCTTCATAACTCACTTCGTTTCCATCAATTGTTCGTGATTTTTAGTTTCTTGACGTCCATTTTTGTCGTGCAACAATTCTGATTGGCTGAGACCGTCAAACATCAAATACATTTCAGAACCGGTCCAATTTTCAAATGTTTAATGGAAACTGAAGCCATCCAACTTTTTCAGACAAATATAGCGGCGTTTATGACGTTTCAATGACATCATAACTGTCCAACTTTATTTCATCAAACTTATTGTAAGCAGTTTGACGGAAAAATTTGACAGTGTGACAGGGGCTTAACGCATTAACATTCTGGCGAAAAGTGACGACTACCGCTTCGTTAACGCTATTTTAAGAACAATTAGACTTCGACAAAACCATAGCAATAGTCAAAAATTTTACGACAGTTTTAAGGGGTCCGACCACCCGGAGCTCTGAGGCCGAGAAGCGCGAGACTGATAAGGTCGATTATGGCGCGCCCATCGATTGCGCCATCGCCCCTAAGCGCAAAGCTCTGAACTGGCTCGTGGTGTTATAGTGGTGCTGCGTGTATCCATGGCGCTCTCGTCGGCGATTACCATTTTACTGGTGCGACGTCTGTAGAGACTGTTCACGATAAAGTGAGCACTTTTGAACTCAACCGTAGAAAAAAGTCACTGCTCCTACCTACATATATCTTTACTGTCACACTGAGTGACATGCGCCCAGTAAAGTTGGTAACGAAGGATCGAAAGTAGTTCCATATCTGAACGTGGAATAACAAGTTTTTAGGAAAGCATTTGTGATAACTTATATTATTTCTTTCGCTTTCGCTTTCTCTTTATTTTGATGAATCGAAGTTTAAAAATGAGCAGATGTTTAAAATATTTACTTTTATAATAAGTTGACAGTTTCACTTGACCGAGGCTTGAATAAAGTGATGAGGCCCGTGGCAATGTTAAATTTACATATGGTGGAAGAATACACAACGTGCATACAAGTAGATCTTGAGCAGGGCTTTCAAAATTGCTCATTTTACTGTGAACAGCCTTTAGCAAAGTTCAGTGCGGTCTCTCCGGTACTTTTGTTTGTACCTGACGCGAATATTTCCAAACGAAGCACTTTGGAAAACCCGCTTTCTGGTATGTTTCAGACTCGTAAATGGTGTCTGTAAAGTGCGGGGTGTCGTGAAAGGCGCCCAGCCAGCGGCGTGTGGTGAACTGTTGCGATGTAAGCCGTGTTCTGCCCTGTGCTGTACCTAATAGTTTGCTAGTTCGCACATCGGCCACTTAAATGCAGTGGTGCATCTGACGTCACAGCACGTGTGTAATGGGTGCCTCCCTGCTCTCTCGTGAGTGGCCGCAATACATCCCGTTTCTCCCGGCTCCGCACTGGTTGCAGCTTCCTGCTGCGGGCGCCGAGTGTGTACAGCACTGAGCAAGCACCAGCTTACCTTATAACACTTCACACGCCACTGCTACATACAGGCCGCGTCTGAAGAGTGTGTCCTTCTCGTGAATCAGCACGTTGGACTTACGTTTAATAGTTTCGTTAAGGTGCTTTCAAACACTCTCCAACACAGTTCTAGCACCAGCTAGCCGGACCCCTTAGGGGTCCTGTGTACTTAAACGTTTTCTGTGAAATCGTTGTTTGTGCGTAAACGTGTATTTCTGTAAATAAATGTTCTGGAAATATGACTTTTCGTCAGAAAAGATAGAAAACAATTACATGTGGCGTAGTTTAATCTGTGGGCTTTCATCGCGTGTATGAAAACCCCACTGTTACAGATCTAATTTACACAGTACAGCGTCACGACGGAAACACTGCACGCCTTGCGCGTAGGAGCGACGAGGCACTGGGCGTGCGTATTCGTGTCGCCCGTATCACTCCCTCGCTTCTTGACCTTGGACGCGCAGCTACATACACCCCTTAAACGTTGTGAATTATTGCGACTCTTTAAATGTTTTCTGCGAAACCTTCCTTTGTCAAATTTTATAAATAAAATATAACGATATATACAGTATGTAGGGATTGGAAAATTTCGCGGATTCATTTTAAGACAAGCTAGACTTCAAACACGCGTACATTTCTGTTGTGATTGCAATTGGATCACAGTTTATTAGGCACACCTATGTGGACTGTTAGCCAATAACAGACTTCTTAGAAAATAAACTCCGGATCCCCTGCCACCTAGTCTGAGGTAACACGGGCTACACACTGGGGAAGCAGTCAATGGATCAACTACTTATGCTAAAAAATTCATAGGGCTTTGGAGTCCAGCCTACAGGCCGTTTGAAACGCGAAATTTTCGTGTCTGTATATACATGAATTTACAAAAAACATCGCGTACAAAAACTGACATTTGCAGATCTTTTTATAGGGACTATTTTAAGGCCGTATAAGAGTGTCTCCCAATGGAGCATTTCAGCTGATTGTAAGACACTCTGAGTTGTTAGAAATTAAAATTGATGTCTAATTTTAATCACATTTTAGGTGTATTGTCATTCTGGATGCTTCAGAAAGCATATTTTGTAAAATGTTCTTGTTGACGAAAAATTAATAATATTGGTGACACCATTTTTTAATTATGACATTTTAAGTAGTTCACAACTATTTATAGCCTGAAAATAGACGAAATCTATTGAGGCGTCCGTCTCAATAACTACCATACGTCCAGCTCCTAAGAGAACATACAAATTTTATATTTCGCATATAATTTACGCCTAGATCATCAGATTGAACGACTTTACGCAAAATAGCTTTATATTATGTTGCATCACTCTGCATATGACAGTGTTTGAAATTTGAAAACTTATATTTATATTTACTGTTGTTACTACAGTTATCAAAGGAAAATTAAAATTGCGGGTGGAAATTAAACCAAGGTAATTATAAAACACGTAACGCTAATTTATGTGTTGTGTGTTGTGTTCTGTGGACAGTTTTCTCCCGTATGTGAATTTATAATCTTATCTAGTTCATATTTACGGCATTTACCCGCACTATTCCATTTTTGATAATCGTATAATGGCGTGGTTATTTAATGCGCTCTCGGTTCTTCATTTTAAAATAAAACGATGGTATTTTTTCCTCCCGGGAACGGAGTTTTTATGCACGTAGCAAAATATATGACGCGGACACTTTTTCACTGCTTTGTTTGTGTTTGGCGTAATTAACTTTATAACGTTTTTCATGTCCGTATACCATAATCAGGAAGTTATAATTAATTCAATTATGTGAACTTCGGAGGAGTATATTATGGTCCATAGGATAAATTAAGCCTTTTATGGCAGCGGTGATGGCTTCGCGGGTGGAGGGGGGGGAGGGGGAAAGGGGGTGTTAGAGACGAGGGCGTTGCCGAGTGTCGGATCGTAAAATTAAACAAATTAGTCAGGCCATCCCCCGATTCCCCATTATCGGCGTCCGCGTTAAGGGCAAGGGGGGAGCGCCATTAATGGCTGTGTTCAAAAACTCGATAATCTTCCATCAGCTAGTTTGCACGCCGACTTTTATGAAGAGTAGTGTTCGTAAGCCTCCACTTGCTGTGAAGGACAACAGCTACTATCATGCGTGGTTTTAATTAACCTAATTGTTCTATGCTCCAGCAACGGAATTTCTCCGTGTTACTGATGAGTTCTTTTTGTGTTCTAACATGCTGCGACAACTAAATTTAATTCACTAATATACTTGCGATGCTATAAAAATAATTACAGTTATTAGAGGGACGTATTATTTTGGCACCGAGCTAGAATTTGAAGTTCTTATACCCGGTTGCACCATTAACAGCCCTGAACCAAGATCATAAGATCTTGATTCAAAGACGATCTTCAAGTTTGATCCGAGTTCAATGTACGAGTGTTGCACCAACGCGAACGACCTAGTTCTGATCGGAGATCACCTGATCTCGCTTAAAAACTAGGATTGACATGAAAAATTGTTTGTGATTGGCTCTCATTTCGTGACGTCATGATGCAACTGTTTATTTTGAGGTTCGAAGACAGTTAATATGTTTTGTGGACATTATCTCTTAAGACTAGGAGCTTTTACGATATAATTTATTTGAATGCACTGGAAAAAAAAACTCTGTTTCGGTTATTTCGTTTGATTGGAAACACTTTGCACACATTTTAATCGTTATTTTTAATACCAATATTATTGAAGAAGTTAGTGTAGATAGAACTAAATGGTACGATGTTTTATTTGTTTTAAGTAAAATAATTGTTGTATGAACTTCACTGAATAATAATTAAGTATGTATAATGTTGAATTGAATTCCCCCCCCCCCCCCCCAGATGTACCTAGCGCTATCTGTTGGCTACGGCTGCTCTTTCGACGTGAGATTTAGCTCGTGCGGAAAATTAGGACAGTTTCTGATATTCTGAATGGCTGTTCCAGTTTTCCGTTTTGATTGATCGGAGAGTAAAGCATGAATTTCGTTATCTCTTTACAAAACATTAATACCGTCGTTATTCCAATAAATGCATTTCATCTTAAGCCTTTGTAGAAATTATCAATTTACTTCCTACAACAGTAAAAACAACCGAATCCAGTTTTAAACTATTAAAATATTACCAAGTTTATTTCTAGTAAATAAACTAATTTTCCTGTGCTTTTATCTTCACATAAACTACATTTACCATAAACTAAACTTTTATTCTTCACTGTTCACTTTATAAATCCTTAATAAAATGTATTAAGTGCCAAACAGAGCTTAAAAGCGGAATATTTGAATGTTTGTCATTTAAAAACAAAATTGCTTTTCAATATAACTTTGACGTTTTGAAATAAAACATTCGCATTAACTTGATTCGAGATCATTCTCCTGAACCGCCAATAGACACTATTCAAGGCGAGGTTCAAATTGATCTTAGTTCGGCGCGCAGATCACATTGGTGCAACAGCCAAATGCTCTGAACCAGGATCAAACCGGTATTTGAACCTAGATCATTGCTGAACCTCAATGGTGCAACCGGGCATTACATGTTCGGCCACAACACCACGTGCAGTGGACGAGAAGCTTTTTTTTTTTTTTTTTTTTTGTTCTATTTGCTTGCACGTAATATAGTTAGAGGCCTGCAAAATTCGCGTTATTACTTGGCATCGGGCTAAACTTTATATTGCTGTACGTACTCCAGCCGGCGTGGTTTTTCCATTGGCTGCTGCAGAGATGTGAAGTCACTTCCTTTGCTGACTGCACTGCACGTGATTGGACTACAGAATTGTAAAGTGTTCGTTTGTTGGAGCAGAGTTACCCAGGGCGTGTCAAGTAAAGTATTGTCCAATGCCAAACTTATTGCTAAGGTACATGTGTTTGAAGTTGAACATGTGCCCTAATAATACTCGAATTTGGCAGATCTCTAAATATAGTACATCCAAATTGCTTCCAAATTTTCTGACGTCATGCTGATGGTCTAAGCACTTCGCAATTAATTGAACTTTAAATAAAAAAATTTAACCTTTGAAATAATTACCGTCTCTCTGACATATTTTAACGTTAGTCTGTTTTATTCTCGTATAAATGACGAATATACCAGTATACTTAGTTCGCCTTTACATACGTTCAGGTAATAATAAATAAAATAATAATAAATGGCTTGGAAAAAAAAAAAAAAGTGTCTTAAATAAAGTGAGCCGGCAGAAATTATTTCCCGCCAGATTTGATAGTAAACAACAGGGTAGTTTCTGAGATATGATGTAACGGAGGTCCATAACAATACTTTCTGTGGTGACATCAATGTTACAGATACCTAGAACGAATAAGCTAAAGGAACAATACCTACACCGTACAACACGTACACAAACAACATCACAACACAGACACAAACATAAAACACTCGACGGCCACCTCACGAATAAACAACCGTTGGCCGGCTGCTCTGTCTCCGGAGAGGATGGCGGGGCGAGGGTTCTAGGGTGGAGGCAGAGGAATCTTCACTTCTGGCATTTTTAAATTATAACGTAACCTTTTCTTTTAGACGGTAACAAAATTTAATTTTAAGCCTCTGTAATTTTAAAATTTAACCTGTCTAATTTTTATAACGTGACAAATTTTTTTTTTCCAACTATTTTCTAAATTTATTTTACATTTAAGTTACTAAGACCAGTTATGGCCTTCAGCTGTGCACTGATACCATTTTTATGTGTTCTGTTCTGTGGCGACAGTACCTTCCGAAATGGCTGACTGTTAAAGCCTGCGTATTGAATTAGTATATGCAGTAGGTTCTTACGAAGTTTAATATAAACCAATCTAGTGATACCTGAGATGTGACACACTACAAAAATAATCCGACTATTTTGAATATGTACGTCAACAAATTGTAGGTGACCTTTCCTACAATTATTTGCATACAAGATTTGACTGGACTCGTATGAAGAGATACCGTGATGAGACATTTAAGTTTAACACTTTCAAGGTAACCGTTTTCAGCATGTCAAAATTCAAAGGTAAGTGTTTTATGTATTCGATAGGCAAGCGGTTTTCGTGTTTAGTGCACATACTATGAACTATCAAGCTTGGTTAGGATCGGTTCAGTTGAGCCAGGGATATATCATACAAAGTATAACTAGGTAACCATTTTGAAAATAACTAAATTAACGATTTTTTTTTTACTTGGACTGTTTGTTATATAATTATTTGTATTGTTAAATTTGTTGGAAATCGTTGCACTAGATCCAAAATATTATATAAATGTAATATTTCAGGTCTCTCTGTATCTCTCTCTTTCTCTCTTAATATGATGGGGAAAAAGGAAATATAAATATGTCAATTTAACTATAAGTTGGCATTTTAGAAATAAGCATCCTAGAAATTGTTTTTTCTTTATCAAAGACTATACATCGCTTTGATGTACTTAAATTCGATGCGGCGCGGGATTAATAGTTTTTAGGGACCCAAACACACACACACACACACACACACACACACAGAAAGGCGATGTCTTATTCCTGCGCCTTTATTTGTAAATTGAGCAAAAATATTGTATTAATAGTAACATTTATGTGCGTGGCAGTTTCATAATATCACTTAGGTAACGCATCGTAAAAGGTTTCTGAGCGATTTGTCATTTCCCCGCCACCACCCTGCTTTCGGTTTCCTTTGCCAACAAGTAAGTGTTCCCTGATGTTGACAGACGTGGTTTTGCATGACAGTTCGACACTTCACAAATACAACATTGAGTTACGTAATGTGCAACATCTCCTGTATAGAGTATTTTCTGGTCCAGGGAAGGCTTAGTAAGTATTCCACGCAACGTGCCGACCTCACGAGTGTGTGTACATGTATTGAAGTCGGTTATATCAATTGATAACCTGAAATATTTTTTTTTTTTTCGAAATAATTTGAATACATTGGCGATACTGTGTTACAATTATGTTAGCTCTAATGCAAGCTTATTTCATTCACCTGCCAAAGTAGCCAGTTCAAAATGCTGTTCACGGTAAAGTGAGCACTTTTAAAATCAGTGTTATAAATAGATTCCGTAGGTACTACACGTACGCTGCAGTGAAGATGTATTAATGTCCCCAGTTAAGTTGATAGCGTATTAGTACAAGTAGCTTTAAGGCTTGACCCGGGCTGCTGGAGTCATCACTTATTTTTTATACACACGTCAGCACTTGAATTAGCATATTATTAACACACTTAGTTCCCTAAATGTTCCACGGTTTCATTTGGATGAAGCATGAATAATGTGAGACGGTCCATGGTAATATTGATCGTACACACAGCGGAAGGATACAAACCGAGAAGGAAAATTGATCCCAAGCGGGGTTTCCAAAAGCCGTACAAAAACTTGGTTAGTTTGTCAACATTTCGGCACTGGTTTCACATCTCTATCGTACATATAGCGGATATAAAGAAAGTTTCTAATCAGGGAAAGACTTTTCGGACATTCTGTATTTTGTTGTTACTGCTTCATTAAAAAAATGCCCAACCCACACAAGTTTACACTGGTTTGGCGTTGTAAAATGGCGTTTGGTAGTAACCGGCGATAGCCTCGGAAAATTGAACCTCTGTATTTAAATTTTAAAGCATAGTATGCAGTGCAGGATCTGGTTGGGGGGGGGGGGGCAAGAGAGGGCATGTGCCCCGGGCGGCATATCTAAGGGGCGGCAAGCTGGCAGTAACAAACTGCTTTACTACACACTTGCAGACATGTTGGCCAACATAACTCGTGATCCATCAACATCTCTAAAATGAAATTTCCTTTCCTGAATTGCGCTTTACATCATATAATTTTAAACTAGAGGTTTTTGCATAGCTGAACTATTCAATTTTGAATTTACCACAGCAAAAATAATATTACATCAGTATTAACTATGGTTTAACCCAATACTTTACTTACCTTAAAGTAAGATTTAAAAAAGGGGGCTGCAGAAGAACACTTTGCCCCCCCCCCCCCTTTTTTACAAAACTGCCTGGATCCAGAATTGGTAGTATGATAACTAAATGTAGCTGGCCAACTAACGATTTATCTTGTTGCGAGCTTCCGTAGGCTTGTCGATCGATGTCCCGTTAGCAGGAATTATTTTAAGATATTTTTGTTCATGTACGAAGACAAAAAAAGAATTGCGGGTGTTTCGTTCAACGATTTACTTGAAAGTTACACGATGACCTACTTTGTGCGTTTTAATTAAGATTTATAAGCAAATGTATTTTCAGGATCGCTCGTATTTTTTGTGCAAAATTACGTTACAACAAGGTCTTAACAATATGCGTGAATAATTTCTTTGCGTTCGTGATAAATCTCGATTGCTACGTTTATCAAAGGACGTTCCATTTTGTGTTTGAAACATCACCAAAGTGGCCTCGCGACATGCGACTGTGACATTACAGTGTGTCGCGGGCGTTTTTCCTTCCTCATGTAAAGTGCCCTATAAACTCTCTCTGCCCCGCCCCTCGCATTGCCCCTTCATAGCCCAGGTTCTTGGGGGCGCTTCGCGTAATTATTAACCTGCGTCCACTTAGGTGTGCGCAATCTAGTAGCTGCCCGAGTGAGAAAGGGTCGGAGGGGAGGTGTTTGTTGATTAGCTTCTTGCACACAGCTAAGTGATTAGCAAAAAAAAAAAAATAACTGAACCGTCGCATACGTAACCGACGTCGTAAGTACGTGGGCTTAACGTCCCGTCGACAGCGAGGTCCGTTAGGGACGGTGCAAGTTGCGCAGGGAAGAGGGATTGGTGAAGGAATCGGCCATGGCCTTTGTAGGGGTACCATCCCAGCATTCGCCTGGAGCGAGTTCGGAAAACCATGGGGAAGGCAGCAGTCAGAATGGCCGGATCGGGAATCGAACCCGTGTCCTCCCGGATGTGAGTCCAGTGAGTTACCACTGCGCCGCCTCGCTCGGTGCCTACGTCGGGACACGACGTTTAGGGTTCTAGCCCTGGGCGTGCCATGGGTCCGTGTCGATTTTCGATTAAAGTAAGTTAAGCGTAGTTTTTCACGTAAGTGGCTGCGTTGAACACCTGAATTAAATCTAAAACAAAAACTGATACCGAACCCAAATTCGACAAGAGTGGTAATAATTAAATGCCGTACATAAATATGTAGTTAAAGTATAGTCTATTCACGGTAAAGTGAGCACTTTAGAAAGCCCTCTAATTTGAAATAAGGGTGAATAAATATATTTTATTTTTGCCTTAGATGTTAACTTCCAAGTTCCGTGGAAACTACAGACTTTGTTTATTACTTACATGGAAATATTTATTTTAAAATGTGGTTAAAAGATAAAAAATGTCCGAAAGGACAAAGTAACTAGGGCCTCAAAAGTGCTCACTTTACCGTGAACAGCGTATAGTCCCTTTTCAAACATTTTGTTGTTGTTGTTGTTTTTATGCCTTTGATACCGATCACAAATTACCCTCTTCCTGTGATAAAAACTTACAAATTTTTAAAAATTATAAAATAATTTTACAGCCACAAATCATCTGGTAGGGTAGATTTAGGGAAAAACTATAACGACCACAGATGTTCACACTGACCCCACCTCATTTCCAGTAAATTTTGTTATGTTTTAGGGGGGGCTGCGGTTGTTGTAGTGGTTAGACGACTCGCCTCCCGCCTTGGCGAACCATGTTCGATTCTCGGCGGGGTCGCCCCCCCCCCCCGAATTTTCGCATCTGGAAATCGTGCCGGACGACGCCGCTGGTCCGCGGGCTTTCCTCGGGGTTCTCCCGTTTCCCCCGCCCTTGCATTCCCGGCGCTGCTCCATATTCACCTCGCTTCACCCTCATCGGTTCTCAAGGCGTCGGATATTAAGAGCCGCCCGAATCTGTTTACTCACTCACTCGGCAGTAAGTGCGTGATAAAATACTGCAGTGTGTTGATGTGTAATATTTTATTTTCCTTTTAATTGTTTTCCCCGTCGTGGTCGCGTGTGCCGATGGCCAGCGTTTCGGTCGAGAGGCGCCATGGTACCCACGACGTGGCTAGTTCCCGTTGCGGAGCTCCCCTGGGCTTTCGTTCATTACCGCAGCATTGGAGGGTCCACCCGGCCTTTGCCCAGCCGCGGGCTGTTATTGCGTGATAAAAAGGCGCGCGTGCGTTACATAATTAAAAGCAATAAAATGCCCTTCCTCCGCCCCCGTATCCTCGAAACTCCTGTGCTTTGTTGGGGGGGGGGTGGGGGGTGTTCCCCTCGCTCCTAATTCCGTTGCTCTGTTCGCCACGACCGTAAAAATTTTATCGGCTGCGGGGATGCCCGCGTGTCGTCGAGTTGTAAAAGGTGCGCGCACCATTTCACTACTCCGGCGCGGCGGGGATTTCCATCCGAAAAAGGGTCTTGGTCCCTTGGTGATGGTGATGTTGTAAGGGGTGAAAGTTCGAGGAGGGGGCGGGCAAGACATCTGTTAACACGGTCGTTGCGTTACGGAGCGGGAATACCGAAGTGAGACGTTGATCCCGCCGTTTTCACGCGCCGTAGTCCTCAGCGTTTAGGGCGCCTCCGCTACGTCGCAGCCTCTTCCGAACACACACTTTTTGGAAAATAAACTTAAAAAAAAAAAGTACTGCGTTAATTTTTTTAAACATGGAAAGTAGTATACGTACGGGTCTCCGGGGACAAAGTATTTTAAATTGGAGCTGGGTGTCTGTGGCTGAGAGACAACTACTTAGGATCGACTAGGACGGGATCGGCAGTCTTCGGCTCGACTCAGGGGGTGCTTTAAAGTCCTGAACTCGGGATTGTCGAATGTCCCCGAAGGTGCTAAGCAGTTACGAACAATAGCACTTCAAGAATTTTTTTTCTTGTACCAATGCTTGTAAGCAAAGGGTATGTCAAATCGTAAATATGAATTTGTTATCTGAATGAAAATATCTTTTTTTTTTATTTCTACCGAAATTATACATAGGATATTGCGGAACGATAAAAAAAAAGTCTCTCAACTACACTTCCGGTCTCTTTTTTCAATACACGAAGTCGGACTCTGTATATGACTAAACCAAGACCCATCATACGAGTAACGACTCCCTGCACAGGTATGTAATAATCATGGTATGGATCAGCATCTACCAACACTTTCATATACATACTTGGCATTTATTGAAACGACGGTGATAATCAGTCTTATTTGCCATGCTCATTTTGAACAGCAATACATACCACTCCTTCGATCAATGCTAGTCCTTCGATCAATCCCAATCCGCTCCGCAATCAGCTCCGCACGCTCCGCCAATCCTCGCCAATATTTCAATCTTTTCATCAATCTTTCGCAATCTTTCCATTAGTCTTTCGAGTGCTCTCGCAATCTTTCCATCAATCTTTCGATGGCTCTCGCAATCTTTCGATCGCTCTCTCAATCTTTTCATCAATCTCACAATCTTTCCCTCAATCTTCCAATCAATCCTTCGTCCAATATTTTTATCAATAATCCATTAATATGCACTTTATGGGTTTGTCATCTGTCCCCCATCCATACATATTAACAAAAATTCCCAAACTGTCTCCAAAATTTGTTCATGACGACAGACTTAATGTTTTGTATGCAGTTCACTATTCATGCATTCTTTGTACTTTAAGTCTTCATTAATATTCTGTATGCGGATCGTTATCTTAATAGTTGAGTACTCATAGCACCACTTTAAAGTCGTGAGAGATGCAAGTATGCAACACACAAAAAAATTAAAACGCAATTATTTTATAATAACAATCAATTATTTCTTTGTAATTACAATTTCAGAAGAATGCAGTTCATCACATCATGCGATATAACTCCTCTCCTTGAGTTGTCTAATGATTGAAGATATATTAACTATTGGGAGAGGCACCCGCGTTTTTGCAGCTCAATAAAATGCCTGAGTCTATCGAGAAGTTCATTCGGATCTTCGGGAAATAAGTAATCAGTATTCTCAGCATCTTCTGCTTTCTTCATGTCGTTTGTTATTGCAAGTGTGGTAAAGGGGTGTGTCAGTGAATCGAGAAATTCGTCATCATCTTCAGCTCCATAACTGTCGTCATAGTCATCACCAGCACAGTCTTCATGATCGTATTCGCCTCCTGTTTCATCCTCAGTATCAAGTTTACTTTTCTTTGTAGCAGGAGTTGTATGGTCATCAGTATTTAGAGCCTACGATCGTTTATTTGTAAGTTCGTCGACTTCGCGTGAAAGTCTTGCAAGTGTACATTCCACACAAACCGACTCTACTGCACTCATTCCGTCTTTATCATTGCATGTCCCATCATAATCACCTGTGCAATCAATACCCCCAGGTGAAGCGAAAAAAAAGGGGGTAAAAGGGGCGGGGGGGTAATTGACGACATCACTTGCTGGCTCTCAAAAGACGAAACCTTGCAGTTCTTGACGTGTTCCTTCAATATATCGTCTTGCATAAACTGGATGGGACCAATATCGTAATGTTTCCTCATGCAAAAAGGACTCTAGGTGGTTTTCTCATGTCGCCGAGCATTTTAACCGAAGGTGAAAACTCTGTCGGAGAATCGACACTGACGACAATCAGGTACTGATGGTGGAGGTCGTGGCTCCAAAGTCCAAGAGAAAATTAACATATTAACGATTTTGAGTTTCGAACTAGGGACCCTACGCCATGTTTACCTGAGATATATTGCTTAAAACTCTGTATAAACTGCACATGAAAACTGAGTTGCGAAAAATTAATTTTAGGACATCGCTAAAATGGTTTCCAAAACTCGGGTCACTAATCGAATTTCGAACCTCTTATCTTATCCTGATTCCTACATACGATGCCTAAAACTTGCATTGCATTTCCCATTTTTTTTATTCATTCTTAAAGCAGTCTCTGAAACACTGAGCTAAAATTACCAAATTTTGTCTATGTCCGATAAAAAATTAATGTTTTTAATAGTTTCGTGTTACGAATTGAGGGTTCCTATGCCATGCCTAACCGGTGAATATTGCTTAAATGTATATATTAGGCACGCATAGACACGTCAATAGACAGAAAATCACGTACAGAGGTAATTAAAAATTATCCGAACCTCATGTCATTAATAAACTTCAACACCTCTTATTGCATTTCGAATCCAGAATAATCCTTCTAAATCTTACGTTTCGCCTTTATTATACATTACTGAAACGTTCTCCCATGAAAACAGTACATTTTTTCTAAGTCCGATAAAAAATTATTATTTTTCTAATAGTTTCACGTTATGAACTCGGGTCCCTTCACAATGCCAATCTGGTAGATATTGCTTACATTTATATCGAGTGTACGCAAATAGACAGAATATCATGCAAGAACCTCGCTAATAAGCCTCTAAAACTCGTGCCATTAATAAAATTGCAAACCTAATATTTTATTCCTACTCCAGAAATTATCGCATTTTGTCTTCATTATATATTCCTGAAACATTCTCCCATCACTGGGTAAACATAGCAGATTTTTTCGAAGTCTGATAAAAGATAAACATTTTTATGGTTTCGGGTCTCGAACACAGGCCCCACGCCATGCCTAACCGATGTATATCGCTTAAATGTATATTTTAGGTGTGCATAAGCACGTAAACAGACAGAAAATTACGTACATAGTTCGTTAAAACTGATCTAATGGTCAGGTCGGTATTCGATCTGGGGTCTTTGTATTACCCTATTTCATCTTTATTCTTCGTCCAAAATTTGTCTAACTGCCTACGTTTTATATTTAATGCACCATACATTTATAATTAATTTATTAAGAAGCGATTTGTAATAACTTGTCACTTAGGTGCTTATCTTCGTTTTGGCGCATGGGTTCTGGGTTCCGGATTCAGATCCGCCCGCCCGCCATCATGGTTGACGTCACAGCCAGCGCTCACGGCCGGCAGTTCGTCTTTGCCGGCCTGGAGCGATGATGTTATGACGTCATGGCGGACATCTTTGTTATGCTTGCCCCCAAAAAACATCATAATCACACTACTTTGTTTCCATGGAAGAGACGCTGCTCTCCACATCGATGCCCGAAATGTAGGGGCGATAGGGGATTCGATGCTCGTGTCGATGTCGCCCTTAGCACTCGCTCGCAGTTAAGTTGTCCGCCCGCGGTCGGCGACAATGTGGGTGTCATGGGGTAAACAACACCCGAGTGCGCACTAGGTAGCGCCGTAGAAAACAAGAGAAGCACGATCGTCTCTGTGATCGCCCGAAGCTGGGATGCTCGCTGCCTGCCGGTAGTATTTGCACTCGAACGCCAGCACCTACCCTTGCAGATAACTTGCTAATTAATGCACCCTGGCCGCGCTGGCTCGGCGCTGTTCGTAATTGGAAACGTGGAAAGCCACACAGCACGTGGTGCGAGGTGCAGTGAAGCTGGTTCCGGTTAGTGTGCACAATGGGTGCGTCAGCGTAGTTACTAAAACACTCTGTGGGCCGTATGCACAGACTCGCCCAGAAGCTAAAGCTCGGCTTCGCCCGTTTTTGGAAAAATTCTTACACTGTAAAAAAGAATTTGTGAATTTTACTGAGAAATTTTTTGTAATTGTACAAATGCTTGCAACAGTACAAATATTTATCTTGTAAAACTACAAGGGCCGTGTTTGTAATAGACCTCCAGAAATGTCTGTACTATACTGACCCGTATCAGGGAGCTTCAGCAAAATAGCGTACACTCAACAAAGTAGAACCTCTTATATAGCTGTTTGTGCAGAAGCTATGGGTGATGTAAGTATAGTTGTGTGCAAAAGTAAATGTATGTGTGTATTAGAAATGTATTGCAAGTTTGAATAACGTAAAACACTTCAAACATTTCAAATATTAATAATAATTATAAAACGACAATTTCTATAAAACGTGACCTTATTACTCTGCAACTGTTAATGTTTCCTAGTTACACAGAACTCTTTAAAACGATATAAATGTATTCTTTTAAATCAATCAACTTCCTTAATGTACTTGCAGCTATATGTAATACAAAAATAAGTTTTGAGTTCGTAAGTCAAAGTGGTCTTGTGGTTAAGGTTATGGGTTTAAGTCCCCGTGCTGGTGAAATATACATTTTTTTCTAAAATTATATTTAGAAATATTTGTTTAGTTATTCTCTGTAATTAATTAATCACAAATGTTTTCTATATGAAAAAATCATTTTATGTACATTTCTCAATAATGTTAAGTTGTAATACAAGGCTATCATTTGTAATATTTTGCGGATTTTACAAGAAAACCGTTTGTAGTTTTACAAAGGATTTTCTTTTGTAAAAGGGCAAACAATTCTTCACAGTGTAGTTTTCGCGTCATAATTTCGGATTCAGAATACTTACTGATAATTTACCATTATAGAATGTCTACATTGTACGAGTTGTTTAATATTTTTGTACTGAATTTTAATTGTGTGTTCTCTGCTCGGTGTAAAAAGTCAAGAACATATTTATATTTTATCAATGAGTCTTTGCCTTTTTTGCAAGCAGGAAAAAACACACGGTGAAAATTAGATACAAAAGTATTAAATAATTAGTAAATTGTTAATTTTTTGTTATAAAACATTCTCAATAATACCTCTGAAACTCACGAAAACGAAGCATATGCACAAAACAGGCGAAGGCGATCCTTAAAGCATCACTATCACCGCCTGTAGTGGAGATTCCAAGCTTCGCTTAATTTCGTATTCTCGGTCGATTTTAGTTTACACTTCGTGCTGCTTCATGAAGTTTAGTTCGGTTGGTTACTAAAATGCCAAAATACACGAGCTTGTCCGAATTTATTGACGTCAGTTGATCACCGCCAATAGGAAACGGCTGGAACTATTACGCTTGCTTCTTCTCGTATGGAATAAAATGGAGAGGTCTGCTCCTTGAAATATTCTTGCCTTGCGCCTTCTAGTTCTGCAACGTATTTAGTGGTGCTGTGTATGTAGGATTTCAGTTCCGTAAATACCATTCTCATGGCA
The DNA here is from genome assembly GCA_029891345.1 of Dryococelus australis. Lineage (NCBI taxonomy): Eukaryota > Metazoa > Arthropoda > Insecta > Phasmatodea > Phasmatidae > Dryococelus > Dryococelus australis. The sequence goes on from CM057006.1 coordinate 42,970,035, forward strand.
AGTGTGTGTGGATTTTTCACCCATACACGGAATAAACTATTTAAATTTCAATCTAGCTGAAGCCTTGATATAGCTATTTTGCAGAAATCTCCACGAGATAGTTTAGGGTGGTCACTCTGCGACTAGATTTATACACTCAAAAATAAGACGCACTAACACTTAATGGGGATGAACATACGAAAGGAGTCGTGTAGTGCGGATTTCCCATAGTTTATAATGGCAGTGGTGATTAGATTCCTCTCTAATTACTGCCCCTTAAGTTGATTCCTGGCAGCTTGAACCTTTCCCGTACAGAATCTCTCTATAGGCGCGGGGTTTTAAGCCGTGGTAGCCGAGGTATAGCTGTTCATATTTAAGTGACCTTTTTTTAAGGCCCTTTAAACAAAAATAAACCTCTAATAATTGTGTTTTATCGCAGCTTCAGACATTAACTTTTGATATAGGTGAAAAATACGCTATCTTTATTAGTCACGTGGTACTGCTTGCATTAGCAAGTGGCGGAAAAATAGAAATTTTGTGAAAGTAACAATTTTTGAAGAGCCATAAAAAGTGCTCACTTTACCGTGAACAGCCTATAACAAGAATTATATTCTCTAAGTGGGTAATCACGCGTAGTTAGTGTAAAACTATTGCCCTTTTTTTTTTGTATAAACGCTTCGAAGGTATACCAATAACGACGGATTTTCTTTCCAAAACTGAAGTTACATCGGGGGAATGAAAACCGAAAATTCTGTGTTGTTAAGAAAGAGTTGGGTTGTCAGGAAAAAAAAAAAAACTTATACATTCTCCCTTTTAAATTCTGAATTAAAAAATAATCACATGACAAACTACGCAGCTGTATAAACAGATATGCCTATACAACGTGTTTACAAACAGCACAGATTAAGTATAAGACGAAAACGTACGTACCAATTTTCCCTTAAGTGATTATTAAATGGAACTGTGCGCCCCCAAAAATACATTTTTCCAGCTGCTTTTACTTGGAAATATCAGACAGTGCAGTATTTGCGATGAAGTAATAAATCGCTGAATAGTGATTTGTTTAACGGAGCTCAAACAACTTCTGAAAACACGGTTGGTAATATTATCCTCCTTCGTTACGTAAATGGGCTTTGCCGCCCTATATGTTTGCATGAAACTCTGTAGCACTGAGCTGTGAACAATTCCTTGTGTATCAGCACGTGTAAATTAACAGAAAAGTTCGTCTTCTCCGAACACACTCAGGTGAACCGTTCGGCACAAATAGGTAAACACTGCAAGTCTTGTCCTCGCCCAATTGAAGTATTTTTGTGATCCACTCATGAATGCAGTCGTACAGGTTTGAAAACTTTTTAAAGTAGCGAAAGCTGGTAGATGGCTGAAGTTCTTTGGATAAGGCGAGATACTGTTTTCGGTAATCTACTTTTTCTTTTTCGCGCAGTAAATAAGTGGGGAATTTTCTTTCAGCTGTTTATTACAATATCCGGTATGCTTTCCATTGCGTTTTGTCCTCATTAAAGTAACGAATACCTGTTGAAAAATGATGTTTTTCGGTTTATTACGGAAGGTTAGTGTATCATGTTTTGACAATATTTCGTCTCAACAAATGGAAATGTTACTTAAGCTCTTCGTGTCCTGATGAGGTGGCAGAGTAGATTAGACATTGCAGACGCTCATTAATCCGAACTGAGCTAATTTGCGCCGTCGCGCGTAAAATGTCGAAAATCTCCCCCATAGTGCAAATCCCGTAATCAAAGTGAATTTGAATAATGTAAAAAGTCTGGTTTAAAGGCGAATGCCATGGGTGTCAAAAGTTTTTTAAAAAACTTAATTTATATGATAATGAAGTGAGCTATCCTGGACCATGCAAGTCACCTACCGTGAAAATGGAAATCAACAGCTTTGTTGGAAATAGTTATTACGGTATGTATATTACATTTTCCGGACACGTTGTAGCCATACCACTTTATCGTGAATGAAACAGAAAACCTGTACTGCAGCGCGGGTTGTCGCGCATATAATTTCACTGCCTTGTCAGGTCCTTGATATTAAACAGTTTTTGAAGTCCTGCGGAAGCTCTACTTTCGGGCTACCTGCTGCGTATCCTTCCGCCACTTGTAAACAAACATACACGAGTCTGGAACAAAACAAGAAAATCTAAAATAAATAATTAAAAAAAAAAGTGTAATTAAAATATATTACAGCTGTACACGTAAATATGTCGGTAAGAAACATATTAGGGTACTTTACAAAAAAAACGCATTAAAATTTAATATTATTTCACATGAGAACAATTTCTCACTAGTCATTACCAGCATTCGTATTTTCTCTTTGTTTAATCGAATTTGAACTCTGATGTAAACACTTTAATTTATAAATAGAATATAAGTGAAGGTTTAATTCAACCGAACAATAAGGTACTTTAATGTTAACCAAAAAAAAAAAAAAACTCTTATTATGAGATTTGTTTAAGAACCAGACAGAAATGTTTTACATAGGATGATTTTTCAAAAGTTTGATACAAAAAGAATGAAGATGCCCATCATATAGTGAAAATAGATTTAATTTGTTGCTAATGTGGTAGTAACATATATAAATTTGATGCTTTGATAGTGGGTCACTAAAATATGTCATTAGTGTTGGTTTTTTTGCACGGCTGTACTTGCAATTAACTTCGTATTACACAGATTTTCTAGACTTTAATACAATATTTGAACACAACAAGCAGAAATATGTCATTAGTGTTGGTTTTTTTGCACGGCTGTACTTGCAATTAACTTCGTATTACAAAGATGCCGATTTTCTAGACTTTAATACAATATTTGAACACAGCAAGCAGAAATACATTTTTAACACATAGGCTCAATTATTATATAAAATTAAGCAAAACAGGTTTAAAGTAAAGGATAACGAAATAGAAAAAAAAAAAACACTCAAAATTTTGGTAATTTGCGAAATCATATTTTGTCCTTTTCTGTTGCACAAAAATAATGTTTCGTATTATTTACTTTTCAAGACATCTGTTGATCATTTCGGTTTATACGTAATAAAGTTTTAAGCTATGTCAGAGTTCATTTTCATCTCGTTGTTAAAATTTTTTCAAGTTTTGTTTCCACCAAATCGTGTTCATAATTTCTACATCAACTACAGAAAAAAAATTGAGATTAAAATTATATCACATCTTGATTACTTCTCTTTTCACTTTTATGAATTCTAATTTTTAAGGGGGAAACGGGGGGGTATTCCGCTTTAGGGATGTTTCAGAGCCATTCGCAGTGAACTTGGCATATTTATTAAATAGGCGTATTGTAAAAGCTTAGCCTATTTGTATTAAATTGTTCGCGATATCTCCCATTGCATTTATGTAATTGTAATTTGACCACTGTAGTATCCTTTCCTTTCGAACATTCTCCCTGTGTATAGGCTGTTTACGGTAAAGTGAGCACTTTTGAGGCCCTAGTTACTTTTCCTTTCAGGCATTTTTTATCCCTTACCCACCTTTTTAATGTAAATATTGCCATATAAGTAAGAAACACAGTGTGTATATTCCACCGCACTCGGAAGTTAACGTCTAAGGCTAAAATAAAATATGTTTATTGAATATTATTTCAAATGAGAGGGTATTCAAAAGTGCTCACTTAACCGTGAATAGATTATATATGTGCGTACGCGCGTGTATGTGCGTGGAGAATGCAAAACTATCAGAACTGAAAAAAAAAATATTGTTTCTATAGGCTGTTCACGGTAAGCTGAGCAGTTTTGAAAGCCCTGCTTAAGATCTGCTTGGCAGCACATCGTGTGTTTTCTCCACCATTTGTAAAATTAACATTACCATGGACCCGTCCACTTTGTGCATGCGCTGGTCTAGTCAAACTGTAAAAATATTAGAAAAGCAAATATTTCAAAAATTAAGCTAATGCTTACAATTACGTGCATTATAAAAAAAACCAAAAGAAAAGAAATTATTTCACTGTTCACAAATGTTTACTGGGCACTTTTAATAAAACTCTTAAAACTCGGAACTATAGGCTGTTCACGGTAAAGTGAGAACTTTCGACGCCCTAGTTAATTTTTTTTACTTTCAGCCATTTTTTTAAATCTTTTAACTACCTATTGTCATGTAGGTAATTAACACTCAGTATGCATTCCACCGCACTCGGAATTCAACATCTAAGGCTAAAATAAAATATATTTATTGGCTGTTATTCCAAATGAGAAAGCTTTTAAAAGTGCTCACTTCACCGTGAATAGCCTATACTCCCCTCCGACGTTGCCAGCTTAATCGGACTCGTGTCAGTCGGTGTGCCCGTTATAATAGCTGCAGGTAACGGCAATGACATTTTTCAAAGGTTGATTTCAAAAGTGCTTCTCTTTACCGTGCACAGCCTTCAGTCAACATATCGCTGTATTTTATCCGGCGAGAAGCGTGTACAAAACTATGTGGGAACATTCATCACTGGCGTGTATTTCTTCAACGCGGCGCTACCATCCCGTTCGCATATTATTGCTCCAACACAAATCACGTGGGAACGTAGTGCAGGAACACGGTAGTTACGATTTTTTTTTTTTTCTGTTTCTTCCTGTGCACTGCTTCTGCATTGTTAACATTCGATTTCCGCTGCATCGAATATGATTTACAAAACTGAAAAAGAGATATCATTGTTATGAAAAAAAAAGTTTGCGGATTTCGGTAAATAAAAACCTCGTGTAGTATTTTACTTGTACAATGTGATGCAACCGCCTTTAATTTTATTTCTATTGCAAGTAAATGTCGTAAAGATTGCCGAGGGAGAATATATATATATATATATATATATATATATATATATATATATATATATATATATATATATATATATATATATATATATATAAACGTAGAAGTATGATTTATTTCAGCGTATTACAATCTCATGAATTCTCCAAAAAATGTGTGTGAAGTTATAATGTCTTTCCGAAGCATGAACAGCGAGTTAATATTTGATCGCACCAAAATATTCGCAGATAGATTCTCTTAGAAACACGTTTAACCAATATAGTTTGTGTAAACTTTTCTGCTGAGAAACATTAGTGAGCTGTCGGGTCAATCATTGTGAAATAAAATACGAAATTTGGTTAACGCAATCCTTGCTATAATCCATTCACGGTTACTTCAGCCTTTTCTGAAGCCCTGCTATAGTTCTACTTCCAGGATATTCCTCCGCCTCGTACAAATTAAGCTTAACCAAGCCTGCGGAGAATTACACCAGAGGGACAACGCACCGCATTCGTGCGCACGTCTGTGCAACAGTATTTTGTATAATGACTATTTCTCACTAGGCGCTACTAGACTCACTAGGCGTGTTTACTCACTGTTTTTTAATTCAAATTATTTATAAATGAAGCATTATAATTTATAAATAAAATATGAATAACGTTTCAATTTAACAGGAAAAAAAGTAGCATTTATGAACACAAGTATAAAACGCTTGTGATACAGGGCGTACTTAGGAAATATCTAAATACGTCGTACATGGGGAGATTTTTCAAAGGTTTGATTCAAAAAGGCCGAAGAAACATGTGAATGGACTATATAGGCTGTTCACGGTAAAATGAGCATTTTTGAAAATCCTGCACAAGATCTACTTGTATACACGTTGCGTATTCTTCCGTCTTATGTAAAATTAACATTTCCATAGGCCTCATCACTTCTTTCCTGGGGAGCGCGGTGGTCGAGCGGTTAGCACGCTCGCCTCCCACCAAGGCGAACCGGGTTCAATCCCCGGTCGGGTTACCGGATTTTCGCATGTGGGAATCGTGCCGGACGATGCCGTTGGTCGACGGGTTTTCTCGGGGATGTCCAGTTTCTCCCTCCCTTTCATTCCGGCGCTGCTCCATACTCACCATCACCCTCATCGGCTATCAAGACCTCGCTGTCAAGAGCCGACCAAATCTCTTCACTCATTTCCTTCCTGCGTCGGTCAAATGAAACTGTGAAACTATTAAGAAAGTAAATGCTTTACAAATTTGTCCATTTTTACATTTCGATGAATTGAAAAAAAAAAAAAAGAAAACGAAAGAAATAATTTTATGTTACCAAAAATGGTTACCTGGCACTTTTTATTCGACTTTAAGATATGGAACTACTTTCCATTCTTCGTTATCAAGTGGGCGTGTGCCACTCAGTGCGCCCGTTAAAATATGTGCAGGTAGAAGCAGATACATTTTTCAAAAGTTCATTTCAGAAGTGCTCACTTTATCCTGAACAGCCTTTAAGCGTTTTTATGAAGCATGGAAAAACGGGGCATGACTAAGGGCGATACTCACTTGCGCGTCAAACGCCCCATCGCCTCTAATGCCTGACACTAAGAGTGTGCGGTGTTTTTTTTTTTCTGTCGTACGGCGTGAAACCACGGATCATTATCGGTGACATTATAATTTCACTGTCGGATGTTCTCCGGCAAAGGTCAGTGCAACCCCTGTACTAGTTGGAAATGCCGTTTTTGGCTGCGTCCTACGGCGTAAAATATCACAGAAGGGAGGAAGATATCTCAAACTGGGGTTCGGTTTTTCGATAACGAACTGTGGACATATTAAGTGATTTTTTTTATATTTTTTTCCCCCAATAAATGTTTCTTTCATTTCTAACAATTTTTCACTGTATTAGTTCTTGAGTATGTTTTCCGAGAGCGTAAATTTTATTAATGCCCAGAGTCATATTTTTCTGAGGTATTTCTGTGACTTGGTTTTTGTCCTACAATTTTAACTAATGGAAATTGAAACTGTACTGTACTAAATTTTATCATTGTTAACAGAAATAGGTTTGAGTTTCGTATTTGTAGTCCAGAGTTGGGTCCGTAGCGAAATTTACGTCGGGGTATACGCGTCTTTTTGAAATCAGTCTATAACAATGTCTCGCCTTAGTTGCGTAGGTTTGTATGTAGAAGTGGTTATTTTACTCACGTGTAGGTATGTTGGCGACGAACTGGAAAATTTTGGTTGTGTTTTTAACGGCTTGTTAAAAAAGTGGTAGCCAGTGAATTTTTTTTGTCAACAGCTGAGTAAGGATTGATATAATGTTAGTGCATTAATGCATATATAGGCATTTCACGGTAAACTGAGCACTTTTGAAAACCCCGCATAAGATCTAGGCTATCTTGTACATGTAAGATTCCACTATATGTAAGATTGCCATGTGCCTGATTATTTTATTCACGCCTAGGAGAATTGAAACAATTCAATTAATAGAAACGTAAATAATATTTAACAACTTGTTAATTCTTACAATTATTTACTTGTTAATCGATAGGTAGGGTTTTAAAGGGCCTCCACTATTGTTATGAGATCACCTCACTCATGAAAACAACATGAAAAGGAATGATAGTATTTTGTAAAAGGGTAAGCTAAGAAAATTAATTATAAAAGAGCGAAGAAGATGAACGATTGAAAGAGTAAATAAAGTATTTACTGTCCATCTCCAGCAGTTATAAACGTCTCACGACGCATTTACGACATGAGGCCAACGTAAGAAAGGATGGTAAGGAGGGTTAATTATGTTAGAGAGAAGGAACACACCCGGTCTCACTCTGGCCTCGAGGTAGGACGTCGTCGCACCTGGTCTAGCAGCTGACCTCGCCCCCTATGGACAATCGCCGACTGCCGCGATGACAATCCCCGCAGCCCGGTCCACTGTTCGCGCCCATCCACGTGTGCGGATTTACGTCATTCATTGTGATTGGCTCCCGTTGTGCACTAGAGGCGGGGCCTGCTCGTAGTTTGTTGCAATTCTCCATGAATGTCCCCCTGATATTTGCTCGACCCACATTCTCTGGTGTACTTTACACATTGCTATGCCAGTTTATACATTCCACTCCTGCTCGTTGTTATGGTTTCTTAGTTTACCTAACTCGTCTGTGGCCTCCTTCACAGGTATTGTTATGGTTTCTTAGTTTACCTAACTCGTCTGTGGCCTCCTTCACAGGTATTGTTATGGTTTCTTTGTTTACCTAACTCGTCTGTGGCCTCCTTCACGGGTATTGTTATGGTTCCTTAGTTTACCTAACTCGTCTGTGGCCTCCTTCACGGGTATTGTTATGGTTTCTAGTTTACCTAACTCGTCTGTGGCCTCCTTCACAGGTATTGTTATGGTTTCTTAGTTTACCTAACTCGTCTGTGGCCTCCTTCACAGGTATTGTTATGGTTTCTTAGTTTACCTAACTCGTCTGTGGCCTCCTTCACGGGTATTGTTATGGTTCCTTAGTTTACCAAACTCGTCTGTGGCCTCCTTCACGGGTATTGTTATGGTTCCTTAGTTTACCTAACTCGTCTGTGGCCTCCTTCACGGGTATTGTTATGGTTTCTTAGTTTACCTAACTCGTCTGTGGCCTCCTTCACGGGTATTTTTATAGTTCCTTAGTTTACCTAACTCGTCTGTGGCCTCCTTCACAGGTATTGTTATGGTTTCTTAGTTTACCTAACTCGTCTGTGGCCTCCTTCACGGGTATTGTTATGGTTTCTTAGTTTACCTAACTCGTCTGTGGCCTCCTTCACAGGTATTGTTATGGTTTCTAGTTTACCTAACTCGTCTGTGGCCTCCTTCACAGGTATTGTTATGGTTTCTTAGTTTACCTAACTCGTCTGTGGCCTCCTTCACAGGTATTGTTATGGTTTCTTAGTTTACCTAACTCGTCTGTGGCCTCCTTCACGGGTATTGTTATGGTTCCTTGGTTTACCAAACTCGTCTGTGGCCTCCTTCACGGGTATTGTTATGGTTTCTTAGTTTACCTAACTCGTCTGTGGCCTCCTTCACGGGTATTTTTATAGTTCCTTAGTTTACCTAACTCGTCTGTGGCCTCCTTCACGGGTATTGTTATGGTTCCTTAGTTTACCTAACTCGTCTGTGGCCTCCTTCACGGGTATTGTTATGGTTTCTTAGTTTACCTAACTCGTCTGTGGCCTCCTTCACGGGTATTGTTATGGTTTCTTAGTTTACCTAACTCGTCTGTGGCTTCCTTCACGGGTATTGTTATGGTTCCTTAGTTTACCTAACTCGTCTGTGGCCTCCTTCACGGGTATTGTTTTGACAGGTGGCGCACAATGGGGCCGTGTGTAACGATACGTTCACACCACATCTTGAAAGCAATGCAAGGCATGGCACTGCTATATTTCCGTCCTTTCCAGTTTTACTGGTTATATGCTAGTAAGTGTGTCCGTTTTTCAAAGGTTTATTTCAAAAGTGCTGCAGTAATCGTGAATAGTATAAACGATTTCCGTGTCATCTAATGTATGCATGGATGCTAAATCATTAGCGCCATGGTGCATGTTAACACAGTTGATGGATAAGCAACATGCGGGTAGAAGGAACGAAACAAGGCTTTCATGTTTAGGATTAACTGGTTCAGTATTTCCGAAGGATTATCCACTTACAGGCTGTTCGCTATTGCTGTGTCGAAATTTCGAAATTAACCTCTGAAAAAAAAAAAACCCTATTCCTGACCGACACAGTGCCACGTTCCCAATGAAGTTGACAGTGAGATAAGAAAACTGTTCCAAATTTCAGCGTTCTATTAAAATTGCTGGCACCACTGAATTTATTACATTTTTTCTTCATGCACATAAGAGTAAAAATTTGTGTGTAATTAAAATATTTATGCTGCTGACAGTTTCGCAGCTTCAGTCGATCGACGCATGAAAAATAAAGTTTAAAAAGCTAAATCCCCACAACTCAAAAGTTAAATATAAGTCTTCAGTTAAGTGTACGAGTATAATCATAAAGCTGTAGTTAAACGCCGTACCGTTTAAGACACTTTACGTATAGGGGAGATACAGGGGAAAAAATCTAACTAAAACATGTTTCTATGTACTAAATTTCATGCATTTCAGTTCGGTGCTGTAGAAACTACATCGCTGTGACACCCCAGGATGGACAAACGGATAGACTCATCATTTTATTGTTAGCTTATTGTGTCCCATTGCTGAGCGAGGTCTATACTTATGCCTTCCATTTGTCACGGTATTGAGTCAGACTGAGTTTTAAAAGTGACATAAAATTGAAAATTATTAATTTTTTCCCTTCTACCTCTCCTATATGTAAAGTGTCTTAAACGGCACGAGTGACTAAGACTTTATGATTATACTCGTACACTTAACTGAAGACTTGTTTTAACTTTGTAGTTGTTAGGTTTTAATCGTTTTATAACTTAATTTTATTTGCCAGTTCTTTTCTACCTACACTAAAGATTTGTTTTTTGACTGTTGAGTAGTAGGGTCATAGCTTTTTATAACTTTATTTTTTATTTACCAATCTTTTTTCTACCTACACAGATGTAGGTTGACAACTATCACGCTGAATCTATATATTATTAATCTTAAAGTCTAATTATCGTAAAACATTAATGACACGTACTTTAAAAAATAATAAGCCGCCAATGAAATGCTTGCGCTAGCTGACTTTACCTGTGGCGCCATCTAGTTTGTTACAGCCGCCATCTTGAACTTTCTTAATGCGACTCATGTTATCAAAAGGAATCGATAGACACCTTATTTATCAAAATCGGTGCCATAGGTGCGATGCTACAGTGGAACATCCAAAATTTTACATTTACGTGTTAAAATCATAACTCATTCTTTGTTTCGCCGTAGTCGGGTAATAAGTGATCCGACCTACAACGTGTTCATTTTACGTATTGCGGAGGGATACAAAACTGAGATAAAAGTAGATCCGAAGCAAGGCATTCAAATGTTTTTAACCCTTTCAGTCCCGCGTTAAATTTATAACTTTGCAATTAAGTAATATTTTTGTTGATGCTTTACTAATCCTGATTCAACTTTTGCTTCATTCATGCAAGCAATGAAATATGTGCTTGAGATACATTGGGTAAACCACTCACAAATCATGAGCTGCAGAAACGTAAACAAATGACGTTGACGACAGAAAATATACTGACCGCATTCGGCTGTAATCTTAGTCTACATGTGTAGAGTTCTCGTTATATTTTTCCTTCATCCGCAATATGTCCACTGTAGTGGACACAGGGACTGTGAGGGCTTTAACTAACCGCTAACAGACTAGAGAGTACAATGTTATAATTCACCAAATGAAACTCTATATTACTCCACTGATTATTTACTTCACAAATTCCGTGTCTTTATTAAACAGTTATATGTCCTTGTGGCGTTAAAATACCATGCACTTTATACGCAGATAACTAGGAGATAGCCATAGGTAGGGGCAGAGATATTTCGCGAAAATATATCCAGACAACATAGATTTCAAAACACTGTGGGGTAGCCTAACTTTTTTGTTTGGCTGAAACATGTTCTGGTCCGTATTAACTGTTAACGTACGAATCACGAAGGTACAGTGTCGGAGTTACGGAATCCTGAGTGGCTCGATCAAATGCGGAAACGACACCAGCAGCCAGTGGAGGTATGGCAGCAGCCGAGGTGTATATATGGTATTGAAGTCTACTGTGCGCTCCGATTTATTCGCGAAAAATCAGTGGCCCTAGCCATAGGGATTCCGCAACATTCACAGCCCAGGATCGTCTGCAGTGCTCCACGTTATCGGCTTTCAGAAGTGTTAAGTTGAGGTCGGCGTTGTGCAGTGGTCACACCACTTGTCTCCCAGCATGTCGAACACGGGATCGATTCTCAGGTTGATAGTCCTGCATTTTACACTTGGGAAAAATTTAGTGGATGTTTTTTGGCCAGTGGGCCTTTTTGAATTTTTGGGTGGGCGCTTCTTTTTCCGATACCCACGAGTCGTGTCGATGCTCTCTCCGCGCTCCCCACATTTTGAGGCTATTATCCCATGTTATCAGTAATGGTTTCACTCATAGGAAGAAAAAAAAAGGAGGGGGGGGGGGAGAATTGGAACTCCCCTTCAAGGTATCGTGGACGTGAAACGTGCTCATTGCGTTAAGCCCCTGTTACACTGTCAAAATTTTCCTTCAAACTGCCTCCAATAATAGAGTTGGACGTTTATGGCGTCATCAAAACGTCATAAACACCGCCATATTTGTCTGAGAAAAGTTGGTTGTCTTCAGTTTCCATCAAACATTTGAAGATTGGACCGGTTCAAAAATTTCTTTGATATTAGACGGTCTCAGCCAATCAGAATTGTGCACAACAAAAATGGACGCCAAGAAACTTTAAAATAACTAACAATTGCTGGGAACAAAATAGTTATTGAAAATGATTTAAGTTATGTAGAAACTGAATGCTATTTTAAGTGATTGTTGCACATACTATTACGTACTCGGAGGCATTAGATTTAATTGTGCAGGAAACATCTCTGATAAATAAGATTTGAGTTTATTAAAGAAGCGAACATAAATTACGGAATCCTTTTAATTCCTTCCTGTAATGGACTATATTGAAAAACAAAACAAAATCTCAGTATTAAAATAATTAGAAAATAATTAAAATTAGGTTCTCCCAGTGAAAAAATTTGACAGTGTGACACATTTAAACACATACAAGATTATTTGATAACATTTGTTGGAAGGAAAAATTTGATGGCTGTATTTTGTCTTCAAATTTTATTGTCAATTATAGTTGAATATAGTTGAAGGGTAAGATTTGACAGTGTGGCAGGGGCGTTCGTTATTTTTCTGAGAATAGTGGAGAAGGATTGGTGGTGTGTACCATGGCCCGGCATGCACTTCCTGTCCCGTCTTCACACGAGCACAAATATGACGAGGGGGGAAGGGGGGGCGGCAAGTTTTTTACCTTTGCGGCCCTGTGATGGATTGCCCCGGGGGGGTTAATGCGTGCCTTGGGGTCACGTGACTGCGTTACGGCCAACCGGCGCCCTGCTAGCCCAACCTGGCCATTTCCCCGACGACATGCATCCCTGCTCCTTCCCCCCCCCCCCCTTATCATCCAACTTTCCTATCGAGTAATATTTTTCCAACACGTCATTCTCTTCGTGCTGTATTGCTTGGCCGGTTTCACAAAGTAGCAGCGGGTTCGATCCCGGACGACCGCGTTGGATGCGGTTGTATATAGTCCCTTTCCAACTTTCTTGAAGCCATGCTGAAGTTCTACTTCCAGGATATTTCTCCGCCTCATGCAAACAAACCTTAACCAAGTAAAGAAAATTACTCCATAAGAGCTATTTCTTTACTAGGCATTACCAACACTCCTGTTTTCTCACTTTTTAAAATTAGTATTAACTATAAATATAATTATGGATGAAATATAAGTGAAAGTTAAATTTTACAAGAAATAACTCTTGTGATTTGACTACATGGTATATTTATGAAATAACCAAACACGTTATAGATAGGGTTATTTTTGAAAGATTAGATTTTTAAAATGTGATGAAACAGCGGATTGACTATACCACGTTTTTTTCCACTACTATTTCTCAAAAAAAATTCCGCAGCAGTTTCGTGATAGGAAAACTCCCCATTCCTCGTCCATAAGATCAATATCATGCCTGGTTAACCCTTTGTCGCGTCGTGCATTACGAAAGACTTGTACTAAAGCGCATATTAACGCGGTTGCCTGCCTAGCATCGGAACTGAGTTGCATCACGTTTGAAATGCGGTATTTCCGGCGGAATTATTAAACGTGTCTCCGCCGTGTTTACCTGTGAAAAAGAAGGTGTGCCCAGACGCTGATCGAATGGCAGTTTCGTTATACCACGTGTGCTTTTAATATTATTTTGGGGAGCCGTCTAGCATCGTTTAAAGCAGCTTTTCGAAAATGTTTCTCTTGAAAAAACTGACTACTCGGACACGAGCGATACTGCACTGAAACTTGCTACGCGCTGTGTACCAATGTTGTGATAGGGTCGCCAATTAAATTCCAATATGTAGACGCAGCACGAAGAAACCACTGCGCGCCGGTTCAGAGTCATGTGGGTAGCGGTTGTGGTGAATTTGATGCACGTGACAGTCTACCAACTCACAACGTTTTATTTAGCTGGAAAAATTATTTATTTATCAAAATTAAAATTACGTCTTTGCAGATTAACCTTATACAGGTCAAGAAGGCGCGGGATTCGCTTTAACAACCGGCCATATCGTACTGTGACGGTATGCTGTTCACGGTAAAAAAAAAACTTCTGAAAGCCCTGTTTAAGATCTACTTGTGTGCACGCTGCGTGTTCTTCCGCCTTATGTAAAATTAACATTGCCATGGGCCTCTTCACTTTATTCGTGTGTCTGTCAGGTGAAACTCTGAAATTATTAGAAAAGTAAATATTGTACAAATCTGCTCATTTCTATATCTCGATGCATTAAAAAAAATACAGAAAGCGCGGGAAATAATTTAAATTATCGCAAATGACAATCTGAAAAATTTCGTTCGACGTTAAGACATGGAACTACTTTCGCCTCCATCGTTACCAACTTTACTGGGCGCATGTCACTCAGAGCGCCCGTTAAAATATGTGCAGGTAGGGGCAGTGACATTCTTCTAAGGTTAATTTCAAAAGTGACCACTTTATCGTGAACAGCCTTTACTACTCAAAAACTGTGCGCTCTTGCGCCCAACATGAATAGCTGTTGGTTCTTTCTTCACAATATTTTGTGTCATTGTCCGCGAACGAAAATTTTTAAGGATGGTTTCTTGGAGAATGCGTGTTTGCGAGGGAAAGCTTATAGAATTCCCAGGACTATGTTTCCGCGTTGTTGCGTATACTTTAAGCAAATAACGCATGCAGATTTATAAAGGCCGAGTTCCCCGTCCCTTTAGTAACCCTCCGCCGAAGTACACCAGCATGACAGGTTACAAAAACACTGTCCAACGAGGACGTCAAAGTTTCATAATCATATTTTTAGTTTCTTGTACTTTTTTTTTTATAGAATGGTATAAAGAGGAAATTTCATTAGCCGCCAGCCTTCGTCTCGCTGTTTTTTAATCTTGTGTTAGTACTGGCCTCTAACATCTTCACTTTCATCTTCGGTCTCTCACATCCGTACATCGGAAAGCAAGTTCTGAACAAAAGTTGAGTGATCAGGACATTAAGCGTGCTGTGTTTGTGCCAATCACGCAGATAACGATCTGAAATGGAATTTAAAAAAAAAAAAATGTACCTTAGAAGGGAAACTGGAGTTAAAATGTCATAGCTGCTGCCAGCATTCGTCGGTTTGACTAGTTTATGCAGTAAGGCATGAATTAAGAACTATGATGATTAATGTAAACGAAAGTAGCGTTACAATTCTGCATTTAAACACCGCGAAGTAGAACTTTGCATATTCGTACAGTATTTACGTGCATTATTTCTAACATCAATTCGTCAGTGCCCTTTGAGGTTACATACTTCTTTAAGAGATTATTTTTCACTTTCGATTAGATATGACTACGGCATATTAAAGTTATAATTATCACTATGTTTTCCAGTGCTTTGGCAATGTGAATATCGGACAGTTTTACACAAAAAATATGTAAGTAAGATTGCGAAATATGCTGGCAACAAATGATACTTAAATAAATAATTGGCAAGAATTTTTTTAAACATTGTACGTAGAACCGAACAAATCTTACTTGCACCAACAATTTTTTTTTTTGGGGGGGGGGGGGGGAGGTGGAGCCAAATAAGAAAAACCAATGGATTTTGTTTCAACAACTAAATATTTATTTGCCATTATAGAAATAACCAGTTTGGCTGCGCCAAACAAACTTTGTTTGATTCAATGAAGCTGTTTTCTCAGCTCGGCTCGGGAAATGCTTCATGATTCAAAGTCACGCCATACTATACCTGAGAGCAGTTTCCTCTGCTTGTTGAAAGCTCGCCGAAGAGAATGGCCACTTTATTCTTTCCTGACGTTGAACGACCCTTGACGTGACGGATCAACGCGCAGCGATGCGGGTAAAAAAAAAAAAAAGGTCGCGAAATCGGTTATCTGATAGAGATGTAATGTCGCGATCCGAGAGAACACGGACGCCGTTTGTTGTCGGTGGGAATTTTCATCTTGCGGAATTGAAATCAATATCGCGGAGAGACGGGAGGTTTTTTTTTTTTTTTTTATGGGTATCCGGAGCGATGGAGATCTGGATCTACCCGATGCAGCGTGACAGGAACTATTTTCCTGTCCGATCCTCAGTAGCGCGGGAGTAATGAAGACTGCATCGACACGCACGTCAAGTGCACCATCGCCCCCCCCTAAGCGCAGGGTTTCGAACCAGCGTGCAGTGTTCGCAGCGTGTCGCGCTGGCCCGCGAGACTTCTAAGCTGTGCTCCTACGATCTTCATGAATGTGAAGTCTGTGGCGAAGTTCGGTACATGCTCCATACGGCTGTTCACGGCGAAGTGAGCACTAAACCTTAGGAAAAGTCGCAGCCCCTGCCTGTGTATATATTAACGGGCGCTCCGGGCGACATTCGCCCAATAAAGTTGGTAAAGTAGTTCCATGCCTTAAGGTCACGATCTCCCATTTCTACAGCTTTTGCGAGAATTCATTTTTCGAACCCGTACGGGAACCGATATCGTAACATCCCCCACAATTTTGTTACAAGTAGTTTTTATTATGTAGTCTAATTTTTTTTTTAACACGAACTGTATAATTTAAAATAATTATTAAATAAACGTATTTTTCGTTAGTTATTTAATTGGATAAAAGTATACAGATTTTTGTATTGAAAAAAATTTGACTACATAGTAAAAACAATATGTAACAAAATTGTGAGAGGCTTTTTACAATATCTGCTCTCGTTCGGGTTCAAAAAATTAATTCTCCCAAAAGCTGTAGAATGGGAGATCGTGGCCTTAACGTCGAATAAAAGTCTTAAGTACCATTTGCGATAACTTAAAATTATTTCTTTCCCTTTCTGTTTTGTTTTTAGTGCATCGGAGAGTAGAAAAATAGCAGTTTTGTAAAATATTTACTGCTCTAATAATTTTAGTTTCACTTGATCGACGTATGAATAAAGTGATGAGATCTATGTCAATGTCGATTTTACATAAGGAGGAAGAATACACAACGTGCATAGAAGTAGATCTTAATAAGGGTTCTCAAAAGTGCTCATTTTACCGTGAACAGCCTATATCGTAGTTTTGCTAGTGTACGGATAGTATGTTTTAAGATACAGAAGTCTGACAGTGCCGTTATTAACGATGTCTTCAACATTTTATGTTGATGTCTTCAACATAACATTTTACTGGGTTATGTTTTATTTGCGTAGGTAAACAATTTAAGGAAAATTTTAATAGTTTTGCATGAAAAAAAGATAATGCGCATTTCACATTCTGCAACGCCATTCCAGCGCCATGTTAGTCCACCGCCTTAACGCAATTCACTGTTTCTGCACCGAATGATGTACGTTCGCCTTAAAGGAAAAATAATATCGCTTATACACGTGCAAATGTAGTAATTAAGTAGAGCTTTGGGAATCTTTTAGCTCTCCGCCCTAATAATCATTACATTTTTAGCTGCATCGCGACGGCAGCCAGTTGCGTACACAGGATTTTATTTTGGGGAGAGCTGAATCTTGATTTTTGAAGCGAGCAATTTGAAAATAAGGAAAACCTATTGTAAGTTCATGTCCACATTTTAAAGAAACATATTTCAATTGTTTATGCCGATATTCATTACGTAATTTTCAGTTAATTAAAAAAAATGGTTTATATTGATTTGTATTTTGACTTCTTTTTTTTTGGGAGGGGCTGCAGTCATTTCAGCCCCTCCCTTGCCTACGCCACTGGGTCGGCGCATGATCAAACGTTTTCCTTCAGGTGTCGTTCGTTAAGCACGCGATGTTGGCCGGAAGTAGAAACGGTGCGCGGTAATGTGCCGAGCCGAGGAAAAAAGGATCAGTTGCCCCGTGCGGCGCGGCGCGGTTCCCGGAGGTATAGACGTTTCACGGTTATTTGAGCACTTTTGAAATCAACATTTGAAAAATGTCACTGCCCCATCTTGCACATAATTTCACGAGTACGTCGACCCGTATGCGGCTGGTAAAGTTGGTAACGTTGGAGAGAAAGTAGGTCCATGTCTTAACGTTGAATAGAAAGTTTTAGTTAACATCTGTGATTGTAGAAGTTATTTATTTTGCTTTGTTTTTTGTATGATTATAATCGCTAGAATTAGCAAATTTGTAAAAATATTTACTTTTTTTAAATAATTAAACAGTTTTAACGTGACCGACGCATGAACAAAGTGATGAGGCGTACGGCAATGTTGATGTTACACATTGGGGAAGAATACACAATGCGCATACAAGTAGATCTTCAGCAGGGTTCCCGAAAGTGCTCACTTCGCCGTGGACAGTCTTCACCGGGTACGGAACAAGAGGAGGTGTTCGTGATGTGCGAGCGTTCGCCGCCCGTCCAGTATCCCGACCCTCCTCCTCTCTCTCTCTCTCCCTCCCTCTTACCGCGGACTCCGTTTATTGACCCTGACGCATCACCGGCGCCAATCACGTGATCCCCACGTCAACCTACACCCTTACTGCAGTGACGCTGCCCCGGACCAGTGTGTAAGGGAGTGGCATTCGGCTGACGGTCACAGCATTTTTTGGAGGGGGGAGGGGAGGATGATTTGGGAAGCGACAGCCTCTCCAACTTCGTTCCCGAAGACAGCGCTTACGAGCTGGCGTCACCCGCCATGTTGAATTCTTTTTTACTTTTTTCTTCCTGGTTCTAATTTAGGGACTTGCGACAGTAGAAGCTTAGTTATGGGCGGTTCGCGGTAAAATGAACACTTTTGAGGCCGTAGTCGCTTTTTTCCTTTCAACCATTTTTTATCCTTTAAACACATTTTGAAATAAATATTGCCATATAAGTAGTAAACATGGTGCGTATGTTCCGCTGCACTCGGAAGTTAACGTCTAAGACTAAAATAAATAATATGTACCGACAATTATACCAAATAAGAGGACTTTTAAAAGTGCTCACTTTACCGTGAATAGCCTATAACTGCCTTACCCAGCGACATAATATGTGAACTATTGAAGCATATTTATCCAACAACTAACGTTATAACAAATTGTATATATTAATTTATTCTCGCCTTTTAACTGCGTTTTAATAAACC
Source organism: Dryococelus australis (assembly GCA_029891345.1). Classification (NCBI taxonomy): domain Eukaryota; kingdom Metazoa; phylum Arthropoda; class Insecta; order Phasmatodea; family Phasmatidae; genus Dryococelus; species Dryococelus australis. The sequence continues at coordinate 42,988,979 of CM057006.1, forward strand.
ATGTAATGTAATTCTTCTTTAGTGAAACATTCATTCAGTAATGACCCTGACACTTCTGATATGACACAGATACGAACAATTTTTGCAAAAGGGGTGGGATGCAGCCTCTTGGGGCTGATTCCCACCCGCCATCGTGGATTTATGGAATTTTTGCCATAATCTGGAAATACAGTTTTGTTTCATGTTTTTTTTTTTTGGGAACGACAGAGCATTCCCTAGTACATTGTCTGAGGTCAGTATTTCTTGATTACTGTTGATATCGTCTCCTTTGTAATCGTTCGCAAGAAATAATCTCGCGTTTCGCCTAGTTACTAGCTAAAAAGCAATAAATGTAGCGAAGCGGTGGCAGTTCGATTAAAGTTTGGGAAGCTGTTATTTAGGATATGTCGTGCGGGAAATTTCATTACACCTTTTGAAATGAAGCTTGGCGAAAATTCGAGAAATCCAAAATGGCGCTTGAGAATCCGCCTTAAGGTAAGTTCGCCATGTAACGGAAGTCTGCGTAGAACGTTCACGAAAATGCGTGGCTCACATATAGTGAATATAAATGTCTTGTGGTCAACCAATCACACTCGACCAATAATTAAATTTATTTTAGTGAATAGTGGTTTGTTAGTAAATGTAATAATTTTCACGTATTGTTTAAAGTAGTAACGAGAAATAAAACACGAGTTTTCGTTTCTTAATTAAATAGCCTATTCAAATAAATAGAAAGTGTTTTTTCTTATTCTTCTTTTCTCTTAATGTTATATTGGCCGAAGGCTTTGTATACCTTAAATTATCGCAATTTTATATTCGTCTGCGTGCCAAGAATGTACCTACACACGTAACGCAGTACCTATGAACCGTTTTGTAAGAATATCTTCTTTCATTTTAATAGGTGCCGACCTTTGGGCATGATTAAAGCTGGGCAGCATCCGCAATGTTGAATTTTCCATTAACGTGCCGTACATTTCTTTTCCATGAAATAGTGAAACACGTCATATTATGGCGCGTTTTACATTTTACAAATGCCCTCAAATGTAGTCGCCAAATTTCACCCACAATTTAAAAATGATGCTGTCCTATTACGTCGTAATTACTTGGCAGGAGTTCAGAATTTGTGCCTGTTACACGGCGTAATGGGCATTGCCAGAACCGTGCCAAACATGTGCGAGCCCTAGCCTTTAGAAGATTCATCTCGCTATCGTTGAGAATATGCTGTTAAAGGCGCGGGTATTCACGTCATCTTCTCTTTGTAATAAATTGTTCAAATTAAACATCAAAATTGAAACCTTGCTTGTGATACTGCCGACTTCAGAGAATATTTTTTCGTGTGAGATTTAAAAAAAAATGACGAATAACAAGTTGATCGTGTTTATGGTTACAGATGCAACAAAAATAACGTGGGAAATGTTAAGGACTTCAAAGTAGGTTTTAAAATGTGCCTTGACAGACCCAGCATTTTTTTTTGTCTGAAGATTGCGATGTGTTTTCGGCGCAGGATGTCTGGGATTAAGTTACTTAAATTTATTATGGAAATACCCAAGTCAGCGCTTCATCACGTGATAAGAAGTTTATGGTTTAGAGATTGAATTCGTCATTGTGGTGAGCGACATGATAGTTTTATAGTTAAGCGAGGCATTACATTTTGACGTCTTTCGTATTTCTTTGGATGCGAGTTGTGTTTCTGTGAATATGTCTGTATTTAATACGTTCAGTTTGGAAATACAAGCCAACTGCTGGGGGTATTATTCTTATTTCTGAAGCACAGGCCTACGTTTGTAGCACAGTGGCTGTAATGTTGGTTTATACACGCGTGTGTTCGTGATGAAAGTACGCCATTCCAGTACGCAAAATTAGCGTTACGTACATAAAATCCACAATTTTTTTCCTTCAAAATATTGTTTCACTTGCAGAAATTACATTAAAAAAAAAAAAAAAAAATGTAACTCACTTTGAAATCATAGTTTCACTACTTTTGGACTACACTAATAATAAAAACTATTACAGACCTGGTGTGGTTTACATAAAAAATACCATGAACTACCTCAGTATATATGTAATCACGTAGAAAATAATTAAAAAATTTTTTTACTGCTCAGTTCAGTTTGTGAAAGTTTTTACACGTGTTTTTTCTGGTCAGGAAATTGTAAAATGTATTAAGGAAATACCTTTCATATTCCTTTAATTTTTTATTTGTTCAATTAATGTTGTGTTTTACTAGTAAAATTGAAATTTTTTACTTCAAGGAAAGTTGTTTTTGTTCCTGGATATATTGTTTACAGGTGCAATACTCTTTTGTGTGCGTTTTAAAGTAAAGATTTTTTTCTATCCTCCGTAGTCGGCGCTGTCTATCGGAAAGGGGCGGAAAAAAGGGGGAGGGGAAAGGCTAAAGTTTAAAGCTTACCCCCAAATAAAATTAAACGAAGTCTATTTACCCGAACAGACTACAAACGTGTCGTAGAAAATACGTGCCCGAAGCGGAAGGGAAATTTGGGGCCCCGAAGGTAGTAGCCCGTACTCCTCGCTAGCGAAACAATTTGCAGAAGGGTTGGACCACGACTCCTCTGGTGCCTTGGGTTGATTGTCGAGCGAAAGGGGGGGGGGGGATGTCGTAAATACGGCCGTAAACTGCAAACAAAAGAATGCGAGATCAGCTGTTGCGACGGGGGCCGTTCCGTTGCCGAACCTTCCCCTCCCCCCTCAACACACCCCTTCTGCGCTCTACCCGGTTTTTTTTTTATCGACACCCGAAGTTCACTTCATCCGCACTTCTTCGGAGTGAATATGTTCGGCGGTAGCACTATTTTACACCCGCGTCCCGAACACGAGGTCATACGTGAAACGGACACATTTCTCCCCGGTCGGAAACTGTTGCTTAAAAAAAAAAAAAATCAATACTGCAGACGTCACACAGACGACTCTTTCCGATCATCGTTCGTGGGATGCTACGTCTGTTTACGGGCCACTGGTCCCTCGTGTGTGACCGTGCAGTCATTTGAGACGGCGTTGTACGCATAGTGATGAGGTAGACCGATCTCGTTGGCTGCGCACAAACTATCTCCCGTGTCCCGACATTGAATTGCTTTTCTGTCAAAACGTCTAGCGAAAACGGCGTGGATTCGATTTGAGGTTAGAACACTGATTATTAAACAAGTGCTTTGACGTGATTTTATACTTCCTCTAACCAATTTTTGATTAAATTTTAACTGGATAAAATTATTTTACTAAAATAAATAGTGCTTGCTATTTAAAAATTAATATATAGACTAAACAAATACGTTCATCTTTGTTGGCCATGTGACTTTGACAGTTGTTCATGATTTGGATAGGTCAATGTTGAGTACATGCGCAGGAGACGAATAAGCAGTCTACCTCATATTTAGTCTATGTTTGTATTAGCTAAGGTACTTTATACTACTTGTCTGCTGATCTCACTTTTAAAAATTGTTAATTTTACATTCCCTGTTAATTACTGGGTGAATGGTTTAAAATGCAATATAATTTACAATATATAGATGCAATTTAACTGAAATAAAACAAATAATTAAAAAAAAATAGTTAGTTTCAAGATTTAGAATGCAATTACTTGATCGGGACAAAAAATGTTTAAATTATATTTTTACATTAATTTGTAATTTCTATAAAATTAATATATATAACTGATTATCGTTTATTTTATTACTGATTTAAAAAATTGCAAGACGTAAAGTATTTGCACCGAGGGAGGGAAGGGAGAGGGGAAGCTATAACGTCAAAATTTTAAACTATAATTGACGTAATTGAGTTAGACCGGGTCCTGACGAGTATAGACCAATCATCAATTACAGCGGAAACACATTTAATCGAGAACCTTATCGAAACGAAACATCGACCAGACATATCTCCATTTCTTCGAGTAGTGCATCTTCACTCTCCCGCACCTTCCCCTTGCGGTTAAGTTCCGCGCGCATGTACACACGGTTGATTTTAAGCCAAGAGTTACTCGACTTGCGGTTCTATGGACTATATACGTGTACAAGCTGTTCACCGTAAAATGAGCACTTTTAAAGGCCCTGCATAAGATTTACTTGTAAACCCGTTGCGTATTCCTCCGCTCTATGCAAAATTAACATTATCATGGGCCTCATTACTTTATTCATGCGCGGTCAAGTGAAAACTCGAAATTATTACAAAAATAATTATTTAGCAAATCTTATAATTTTTACACTTCGATACATTAAAATAAAACAAAATTAAATGAATAACTTATGTTATCACAAATGATTACTTAACACTTTTTATTCGACGTTAAGATATGGAACTGCTTTCTATTCATCGTTACCAACTTTACTGGGCGAATGTCACTGAGTGCACCCATTTAAAATACATGGATGCAGGGTCGTAGACATTTTTCTAATTTGCATTTATATGCTCACTTTACTATGAAAAGTTTTTAGTTCTGTGTATTGTTACAAGTTTCCTGGGGCGTATCAGTGGTTCGGTGAGGTGGGGGGTGGGGTGGCGGCGGAGGTCTTAAAAAGAATAAGAGAACTACATTTACTATTTAATTTATTTACAATGCTATTAAAATACGCATAACTATTATTTACAACATAAAATTACTTATTTATACTGTTAACACTTATTCTCAGTGGTTAAGCGCAATATTTAAGAGCGTGCATCACAGCAGGCCTAACTCAGCTGCCGTATATCAGCGTATGTGTGTGCGCGCGCTCACGCCATACATGGGAGTAAACAGGAAAGAACGTCAGATTATCACTCCAGTTAACGATACCAAGCGTTAAGTCGGTTCGAGTCATCATCTTACAGCATTTCTGCGCACAACCAATATGCTAGAGGTGTGTGCAGTGCGCTCGTTCTAGAATGATTGCTCGATTTTTTCCACGGTGACGTTGAGGAGGACAAAGCGACAAAGTTTCTTGTTAATAACGGAATGGTTGGCCCTATTAGGATGGAATGGAAACTTGTTCATGATGCGCATCTTTAAAGCCTTTTAAGAATGGTCGGAAAACGGCATTTTAATGCAGTTTTTTTTAAATAGAATTGTCAATTAATTTTCCAACGATGTTTACTTGTAGGGACCCTCCGTTAACACTTTACTCCTTTACTGTTCGATCAGGAATGATCCACGTTCAGTAATGCCTGCATAATCCCCAGAATCGTGGCAGACTGCGTCGCTGATTTGACTGGCATGTGATGCACTCTGTTACGTGGTGATCAGGCCTTAGGCGAACGGCCTTCCTGATCACGCCTTCAAACATCGAACCAGGGAACGAGCGGAATTGCGGCAATCACCGTGCGAAGCTAGTTGTAGAAATCCCCTCCACCGGCCAGTAAGCGGGGCCTAATATGTCAAACAACGCGCCTATATAGGCCAGCGTCACCCTGGGCCCGGCATCTTTTCCTCATCAGGCCATCACCAAGAGAAGTACGCAGAGATGGGTGTGTCCGACCGTTGATAACCGCATCGCAGAAACATCCTCCGGGACCATTACTAAGGTGGTGACATTTCATTTTGTTTGTCTGGTAAACAAACGTAACAGGTTACATTTCAATATTTAATTCATTATAAGCTCCGCCGAGTAATTAATATTCACTTAATATGTCACTGTACGTTCATTATGTTACTAAACACCATCACTCACCGTTGTGCTCTACCAAATGATCTCTCATTATTCAGTTACGTCCCTGTCCCTTTTTTTTGTATGGAATTGACCATAAGTAAAATTTCATGACAACTCTTTCTGCCAATCTGTGTTATAATTAATTTCCTTATCGCTGTCTTTACACTAGATACAGCCACTCGATCCTCGCCAATTACTTACACATGCACGTCGAAAATGCATTGCAATACACGAGTATCTCTCCAAATGCCTCTAATCGCGCATCAACTTCCAAATTCCGCATAGTCCGGCCGGCCAGTCTCACTCTCTGCTCTCCCGGCGCTCGCAGGCTTATCTCGCTCGTCACCGTATTCGCTCGTCGCTCCGATATCACCACGCACCTGTCACTATAGTCTATTTACGGTAAAGTGAGCACTTTTTAAGGCACTGTTGAATTTTTCCTTTCCGCCACTTTTTAATGTAAACATCGCAATATGACTAATAAACACAGTGTATACATTCCGTAACTCTAGAAAGTTAACGTCTGAGACTGCAATAAAATATATTTATTAGGGGTTGAAGCCTTTTGGGAGGGCGTTAAAAAGTGTTCACTTTACCGTGAACAGTCTATAATTGCCGGCATAAAGGCACGCCGCCGCTTATACTAAGTGTTCCGCGACTCGATCGACATACTGCGGCAGCGTTTTGTACCGATCATTGTAAATGCAACAAAAACACATATTGGAATTACTGGATGTCTCTAATGTAACTGACTACATTCATATTGAATGTCTCACACGAGCTGTTCAAAATGTGCGCCATATGACCGTAAACAGGATGCGATATGTTGTAGCCCACCATGGCGTATTACCACTGCATGGAAGCCAGTTCATTTCTGAGTTGATTAGTGTCGTCAGTTATCGCTTTTAGCAACTGGGATCGTGTGTCTGATCGCCTTCCGCTGTAAACCCTACTCTTCAGGCTGCCTCAGAAGAAAAAGTCCAACGGGGAGAAGTCTGGAGAGCGCGTCGGCCATGGGACTGGCCCACCTCTTTCAAACCACCTGCACGGATACTCAGCTACTGCGCCACGCCCATTTCCGTCACATTATCCGTAAACAAACACCATGTCTGGGTACTATGCACGTGTGGACATTCCTGGCATTGTTGCACAAGCACTCGCCTCGACACACTAACGAAGACTGGCCACTACGGTCAGATTGGGCACATTTTTAACAGCTTGTGTGGGATTTACAACATGATTGAAGTCAATTGTATTGCAAATATTTAGTAATTCCAGTTTTTGTTTTTATCGCATAAGTCCCCGTAACTCTGAAATGGTACTGCATAGCCTACTTATGTATGTGACATTTTTGTTGCCAGTGATCAGAATAAATGCTGCCGAAATATGTCGTTTGAGTAGCGGAACATCGTGTATAGCTCAGTTGGCCTGGCCCAGAAGGTTCTTTGCACCCCAAATTGCGCTAAAGGGCAGGTGAGGTGTTTTTCAGGAAAACTTGTGCAGCGACAAGCGACTATCCCAACATATTCTGTCTTACAGGGACTGGAGAGGCATCAGTCCCAACAGCCTTATCGCGGCACGTGTTATACGACAATCCGGTTGTGAACTCCACACACGCATCTCCGGCTACCGGTGATGCCATTGGAGCACTGCACTTCGCACATCCGAGGGGGAAGGAAAGAGAAAAGATGCGAAGCGGCTGATGCATTTCATATAATTTTATATGCAAAACATGCATTTTTTTTTGTAGAAAGTTAGTATTTGAGTGTGAGGTTCTACTTCGACTTGGATATCAATCAATCAAGCATACCGTCCTTCCGGAGAGCTGGAGGAGTGAGGGGAAGTTATCGCTTGGCATCCAGAAAAAGGCAGATAGTGACGAGCTAGTATCCTACGTCGAAATATACGACGGTAGGTCTCATGGTGGTGCAGTGGCTTGACTACTCGCTAGGGTTCGATACCCGGCGGGGTCGCCCTCGGATTCTCGCATGTGGGAATCGTGTCGGACGGTGCCGCTGGTCGGCGGGTTTTCTCGGGGATCTCCCGTTTCCCCCACCATTGCATTCCAGGGGTGCACCATACTCACCTCGCTTTACCCTCATCGGCTCTTAATACCTCGACTTCAAGGTTGTTGGATACTCAAAATATAATTATTTTGTATTTGTGCCATAATTCTTCAACTGTACGCATTGTATGCGATGACATTTCCGTGAATAAAATAATTCACTTAATATTTTGTGAACAATTTGATGTTAAATCCAAAATTTTCTTATTTTGTTGCGGCCATTATATATATATATATATATATATATATATATATATATATATATATATATATATATATATATATATATATACACACATACACACACACACACACACATATTCTATTTCCTATAAATGGGGTAAAATCCGACAGACAGTGTGATGACCAACCTACACAATATTAAACACTAAATGCTCTCGCTCGTACAGTATTGTATCAGCTGATGAATTGCTGCGGGATCCGTGTTGTTAGGTTGGCTATTTTGATGATGGCTTTGGAAGAAAATAGTACTCGGAACTAAAAGTTGTAATCTAAAATCTTAATTATACTTACAACATGTATCGTTTAAACTATGCTTTTAAAACAATATTAAATCTTCTTGGCTATTAGTAACTGTACTCTAAAAACATGTTTAGCATTTATGACAGAGTATGTCGACACATACGAACAGTAAACGTGTTTTCAGCCAATGGCTAGCCATGTTTATGTTTCCAGTTTCCAGTACGTTGAAGGCCGTTGTGCGTGTGCTTTCTTCCTCATCTTGTTTACTATACGATATATTATTGGTGTAGTCGAAATATTTAATCGGTAGTTAATAATTTTTTTATTTGCTTTTTTCAAGCATAGTTGGTTTTATGTACCGTCGTAGTACGGTTTCTTGAGTGGAATGTAATATTAATCGGCACATCGTTAAAACTGCTCGTGCCGCCATTTTACTAACCGCATTCCACAATGAAGTGACACAGATATAATTTACGTATATAAGCTTCAATTTGTTTGTGTAAGGAAACGCGCGCAGTGTTTATTTTACTGAATGATTTTGCAAATAAGTTATTTAATGCTAGTGACGACAAACGCGATTTTATTGAAGTTAACTGCAAGGATTGCCATTAAAAAAAACGCGCGTTCAAGAGGTTGCAAATATTATAAACGGTAAGTTTGCGTGTTTTGTAAATGTAGGCCTATTTGTAAATCGTTAATATAATTATTGAAATGCACGTGCCCTGAAAAAAAAAAAAAAAACAGCACTTTCAACACTTTTGTAGTGAGTGAATAATATTTGTTTGTCTACATCGTAAATTCGAGTTTAAGGTTAACTTCAGTCAAAGTGTCTGCGTTTGCATATTGCTGCATCTGTACGCGTTTTGTGTTTTTATTAAAGTTATAATTTTCGAAGTTGAATAATTTAACTGTTATTTCCATACGAGCAAAATCTTCCACTGCTCCATCAAAACAATATGCATCTGAAAATGTCACACTCATAAGAACATCAAAATAACCCCGTCTCACGAAGAACGTTAATCTAAAGTCCCCCCCCCCCCCGGTTTCTTTTTCCCTCGAAATAAAATAAACAGAACCCCAACAAATTTGACTCTGTAGTAAAGAAAAATAAAACAGGGTGGAATGCCAACCTAGCTATAATATCCTACATTAATTACTGGACGAAAGTTAACCAACGTCAGCCTTTCAGTGCTTTCAGTGCCTGCCATGACAGGGAACCCACGTAACAGCTCGATGATTGGCTGGTTGGTGTTAGCAATACGATTGGTTCAACGTCAATATGACGTCATTGGACTTGCATACTCGTATATAAGCAGCAGGGGGGTCAGCTGAGAGTCTTATTTTGACAGCAGCTCCCGTGAAAGGTGGATCGTCTTGTCTAGCTTGTGCCTCTTCGCCTCAAAGTCTTATACTGCATTTGCAATGTCGTCGGCTGCTCCAGAGTTAATGGTAGCTACGGCAGTGCCAGCACCTTCTTCGGGCGTGTCACCTACAGCATTGCAGCCATCAGCATCGCGACCCAAGACAACAGTGTCAAGACCGCGATGCATGTACTGTGATGAAGCCTTTGCGAATAGCAGCAATGTTAGACGACCCGAAAAGCATCAATGTAAGATGAACTCGCTCCTCGTGGCATATAAGTGTGAGAAGTGCCTTCGCCTATTTGCTCGTACTGACAAACTAAACCAACATTCGAAAATATATAAAGGACTTGTTCCTCCGCCAGCACAACAAAAAGACTTATTGTCACCGCCACAAACCTGCGATGTAAATATGTTATCGCTACCTTGTGCAGTAAGTGAGGATGTGCATGTGGATGGTACGGACAATTCGCTGTCGCTATCGGGTCGATCGTGTCACTACTGTTGTAGGATGTACAGTAAAAGCTGTCATGCGCGTAGGCATGAGAAGAGTGGTAAATGTACGAGAAGAGACGATGGCCTATTTTGACTACTAGCTGTTACAAATGTGGACGTAAGTTCATGTGTTATGGAGTAAAAGATGTTCCAGACAATGTGCTACTTGAAATACATGAACGTTAGAGAAAAGAATATTCTGAATCGTTTAGCAAACATGCCAAACAGTGTAAAACTCGTTCGGGAACCTGTTTATGTTCTAGGCAAACCTCATGCTAATTGATTACTTCTGAAGAAATCTGCACTCAGAGGCATGTTGAAAGATTACATTGCTCCGAATCTGACAGTTTCATTGAAATATGTTTATTCGTTCCTGACAAGTATGAAACAAAATTTAATAAACAAACTCACAGAAGATATTGAAAAACAGGGGCCTCTAAAATATAATATATGGCTAGAATGCAATTATACAAATTCGGAACCGTTGGACTAATGTATAAACAAGAGGGCATTCAAGACTTCTAATATACCTGCCTATAATGTATACGGCATCGAAAAGAGTGTAGAAGATAATATACAAAAGGTATGCCGCGAGGAAGAATAAATGATGAAGAGTTTTGGCTGGATGCTCGATTCGGTAAATCATCTGTAGCTAAGAACGAGTGCATACCAATCTCTTAAGAAATAATGCGATTACCTCCTCTTGCCTTTGAAGAAATCATCGCAAAGAAATATTTGTACGTATTTTTTTTTAAATAGAAATATATTGATTAAATATATCGTATTTTATTTTAATAAAAAACCATTTTGCTTTATATAAAAAAATATTTAAAATTAAAGAAAATACTTGCATTTAAAATTAAAACAAATAAACCATTAAATATGGTAGTTTATGTGCTTTGCAGGAATGGTCATTGTCACCATTCGGTACATGCCGATAGCAGGTGGCATAATCGATACTACATCTGTGTTGAGAAGAGAATCTAATATGGAGGGACTCGAACTAAAGTGAGTAATTGATGGAACGAGGGTGGTGGAGGCTTCTCGGCTAAGCATTAAATAGCCAATGAAAATTATCGGCGGGTATCAACAGCACAACCTATACTTCAAACACATACACAAATATGGCTGTCACCTTATGATACATAGGCGATGTAAACATATGAAATCCGATATGGCTGTCGTACGAAGGTGAGAGGCAAACAATATAACAAATGACAGTAAAAACATGGAGGACTGCACCTAGCAAAATGGCTGCCTCCCAACATAGCAGACTCCAGTAACATATAAACAAATGGTGTATGAAAAAAAGATATCTTAAACGAACAAAGGTGAGGGAGGCAGTCATATATAAACAAAGATGGCAGTCGAGCGAAGCGAGAGTTAATCTCCAGTAGCGTGTAAACAAATTACGTTCAAAAATCAAGATGGCGGAATGAGTATAGATGGGAGGTGTGGAGACGAGGGGATGGAACAAATGTGACTAATAGTGATGGTGGGGGACATTCGGAAATGCAAGTTTTTACAAATTCAATTTTAGTTAATTTTTTAATAATTTTAATAATTAATTTTTAATAAAAATATTTTTGTGAACTTTTCGGTATTTTTGTGAATTTTCCAAATTTATTTGGATTTTTTCGTTTTCAAGGCTATTATAGGTTATGGAGTCAAGGTTTACATAGTCTGCATCTAATATGGCGGTAGTAGTCTGTAATGTAGTATGCTTGCTGAATTCTATGCAATTTTCTCGAGTTTTGGCTTTCACGGTCATGGGATCAAGGTCATGGTCATTGGCTTCCGATATGGCAGATGGGTGATGTATGCCAAGATGGTGGTCGCCTACCAAGACGGCGGTCTCCAGTAATGTATAAACAAATTACGAACGAAAAAGCAAATACGATGGCCTCCAGTACCACGTAAACAAATGGCGAACGACATAATCAAGATGGCCGCCCCAAGTTACATATACACAAAGATGGTGGCCTCCAGTAACATAAACAAAATGGCTGCCTCCAGTAACATATAAACAACGATGGCTGCCCCCAGTAGCATGTAAACAAATGACGAACGAGAAAAGCAAGATGGGCGCCTCCAGTATCATATACACAAAGATGGCGGCATCCAGTAACATATAAACAAAAATGGCAGCCTCCAGTAGCATGTAAACAAATGGCGAACGAAAAAAAACGAGATGGTGGAATGAGTATAGGTGAGGGGAGTGTGCGCGAGGGAGTCAGTCGTCTGCTGGATTCGAACAGTGGTGAGTAATTGGTGGTGTGGGGGGAGCCCGCAGGAAATGTAAGTTTTTAATTACATTTTTTAAAAGAGAAATGAGAGTTTTTTAATTACGATTTTTCTCATTTTTAAGGGAAATATTTTAGGGAAAAAAGGGAAATTCTGAAGGAAAAAAAGGGAAAAATGGCCGCCGGAGTTAAAAACTTTTTAATTAGGAAATTTCTTAAATATAATTGTATGAAAATTAATTTTCTACCGATTTTTTATTTATAACAATTTTTAAATTAAAATTTTAAATAATGTTTTATATATCTTTAAAAAGATTTTTTAATTTTCTGTAATTTTTTTTGGGATTTTTAAAATTTCAAGGTCAAGGTCAAAGGTACTGCTCTCCTGACCCCTGGGTCACTGATTCCTGTCTCCTGTCTGACCCTGGGTCACTGATCCCTGTCTCACCCTGGGTCACTGATCCCTGTCAGCATTTCTGTAAAAAAATGGGTCATTTCTGAGCAAAGGTCAATGACATCCTAGATGGCGGTCGGGTGACGTAACAAGATGGCGGCTGCCCCGTCTCCGGCGCCCTACGCCCGTGTGCGTCAACCATCACTTCCATTCTACTGTCGACAATTAAAACATACTATTACACGGGCCTGTATCAAATGTGGTACAAGGACAATATGGCAAAGTAGCCGATGAAAACGCGTGACACCGATGCCAGCGCTCCTAGCGGTTCGTATTGTTGTACGATGTGAATACTACAAGAAAGCAAACTACTGATGAGTAAACAAATATATCTCAAACTTTAACTTTCGGGGGACCGACGGATGGGCCACCGCCTTCTGACGGAATTCTGTATACATGAATACGCACTTTGAAATAAAATGCAATTTGCTGGAAATGTGTTTATTTATCATGGTGGTAAATTCAGGAAATTAAAACTCAAACAATAATTCAGTATACATTTTATCGTGTAAAAATGTATTTCCCCAAAATGTTTATCTTGATAATTTATTGCCAACCAAAATATACCTTCTACGAAAGAAGAAAGCAGAACAAAGCCCTTTTCTGTTAGGAATATAAATTTGTGAACAATTTATTTTGTTGTTAATTTAATGACAATAGCATCAAAAAGCAGTAAGTTAAGTTAATATTTCGGCAACTTACTTGGTGGCGAGGTAAATTTTAAATATCTATAAGATATTATATATATAAAAAAAAATTTTGTTTATGTTCATTCCCGATTTTTTTTGCAGATTTTAAGTTGGATGTCAGCGCCATTCTCAAGAATTTATTGAATAAATGCAGTGAGTTATGCACCTGACAAATGAAATACCATTTAGCATTCCATTATCTTACTTATAATTGATTAACGCTTGTCCTTTGTAATTTGCAACATCTAAGTCTGTGCCCAGAAAGGTGATTATGTTACAGCTGCTTATCCTTGTTTTAAGTGATAGTATTTATGTTTTAAGTACATTTTAAAATACGGCATAGTAATTTGAATAAGAAACTATTGTATTACATTCGGCAAAACAACACGTTTTAATACTACGAGACGACAACTGCATTTAAATTGCGCATGCCGAGTCATGTAAATTTGAATTTCCCGGGTGTTCGTCCGTACAAGCCGCTAGGAGCGCTGTTGTAGCGTGTCTCGCATGTTGACAATGTTAAAACGCCTCAGTTTCCCATATTGTACTTCTACCATATTTGCCTCTATGTTTTGGAATGTAGGGGTTAGTGTGTGAACAGCGGTTCTGCTTTGTCACAGGCAGAAGCGAACGTCCTGGGTTGGATGAAGTACGATGCTGCGAAAGTCTAGATACCTCTCTTCCCCTCACACACCCCTTTGTTACACTTTCTTACACACCTTTGTTCGGGACAGTTGTGGCGCATATGCATTGGCCCCCCCTAGGTGTGAATGACTCCCACTGGTTCCATCCGTGTGGGTGGGGGGGGGGGTGCGCTTACAGTGTCCGGTATCCACCCTCTCACAACCCCATAGCCGGCATTCCAAAGCTCAGACAAACGTTCCTGGAAATAGGGCCGCCATGCCGGTTTATTGAAACTGTTCTTGGTGTTAGAATTCAAGGGGTTGATGGTGACGGGAGTAGGCATCTTTGCCCAAGCCTCAGTAACTCGGGTTAGGAAGCCGAATGCTTGCCGAAGATACCCGAAGTCGAGTTCGTATTCACTACTCGCGCATCGCGTTATTTTACTATAAACGATCGTGTAATTTTTTCTCTTTTGATATTGTAGAAAAATGTGCTTGGTTAAATATATTTCATGTTGATGGTGAACAGTATTTTTTGTCTGCGTGGTCTTAACAAGTGTTAATTATTAGCCACCCTGTGAAAATATACATGAAACTCTTTATAAAGCAGGGTTTCATCTTCATGGTTATGATTCATTTTCTCTAAATACATTTGTGTTGTGAAATAACTATGGATAATTGACTAATTTAATAATTTTGGGCATAAAACGTAGGCCAGTATAACATTTGCCATATTTATCTTCGTCAGTTTAACATTCGCCACTGTGTCGGGTCTGATGTTCTATGTAACACTGATACAATGTGCTGTTAAGTCGAAATTTAATTTTCTTGATTTAGATTTGGAGACTGCAAAAAAAAAAAAAAAGTAATTTCGTTTTAAATAAGTTCATTTATTTCCTTCCTGAATCATTTTCGCGCCAGTCATATCACTGTAACACCACTCAGAACACCAACTCAGAACACGTACCTGATAACATGTACCTGACACAACATTCACGGACAAGGCCACAAGAGAGACTGGCGATGTAGTGTCGCACTCGGGCATTACTGCATCTGATACCGAAAATATCAGATAGTCTGTACCAGACACACACACACACACACATATATCTTTTTTTCTGTACCTGTTCCAAACGGATACAGATACTACAGATACTGACTGTACCGTGATGGGCCGGTCGACTCCTTTACAGTCAGAGGGGCCTGAAGGTTGGATGTCAATGTGAAGAAATTCATGACCATTAGGTACCACTTTTGGGCTGTGCCATCAGCCCACGCTTTCGTGGAGAACCCTATATGGAAAGGAAGTAGGCGCACGGACTGATCTCGCTTTCCTCTGGAGGTTTCTCATTTGGTTCCCAGAGGTCAAATTGAAGTTGGACTCATGCTGGCAGTGGTGAGTACCTGCCCAGGTATCCGTGATGGCAGTAGATTTTTATCCTATGGTAGGAGAATGCCCCAACTGGGACCAAGCCAGGTGAGGGCTGGCAAATATTGATAATGATCCTGAGCGGTGGAAGGGGAAATGGGACTCTGAGGGCCATGAAATTATTAGGGTCATGGCTCGGTCCACGGAGGCTTGTGCCCTTGGAAGCCGCAAAATGGAGAACAAAAGTAAGATACACACACATATATATGTGTGTATATGTATGTGTATATATATATACTATGCTTCCGGCAACCACCAAACTCCTTCAGCAACCAGATGCGCTGGCTAGCTCAGCGATGGTTAGAAGGGATCATACAATTGGCATTTTAAATTAATAAATATTCGTCATTACTGTTTATTATGTTCCCGCATGAACGTATACTGTGTGTACTACTGCCTGTTTTGTTTCGACTTTTCTCTTATGGTGATTACTCAAGAGATCTGGAGAATGTACGTCGCTCCCGACAAGACAATCAGAATGACTATCACAGGACTTTTGAAGGTGTGTACTCCGTCCTTCGGTCCTATTTTCAATCTGCCTTGCTCCGCGACATTGCTTAACCCGCTAGCCGCTCGGGTGACTCGTGGGTTTCCGAAGTGGCTCACCGTCAGACCAACCCGAGAAGCGATCCTCTATGCCCTGCCTATACATTCAGAGACACTTTCTGCAGACACCAATTATTTTCTCCAAATGAATTGGAATTTGAAATTGGGAAGGGCGTATTAATGTCGCCCGGTGTTATACCTGAAGGATTATCAGGGGTCGACTTATAAACTAACTTATGACCTAACTTAAACTAACGCCCATGTCTTACCAAGGATTCGAACCCAGCACCTCCCGCACCACAGACTATGCCCCGGAAGGTCCACTCTAAATGAATACTTATTATTACTTTATCTTCTCTGAAGAATGACTTTTTGCTTAAACCATTTATTATATACCCAGAATATCATGACCCTATAAAAACACTTTGTTAACAATTCATTCTATAATCATGGCCATTTATGCGTGTCATAGTGGCCTTCCCCATATATTTTGTTCTGGCCTTTGGGCTTTTTGCCCGGGCATAATCGGCGATGCAGGTGACTGCACACAAAGGCAAGGCGGCTTCCCGGTGGGTTTTAGCTCCGTTATGTGGAGGTTCCCTGACGACGCCTACCTTACGACCGCCCTGGAAACATATTGCGAATGGAAATTACGCTGCTACCATGGAAACCTAGTGCCCCCTCACCCCCGCCCAACTCTACTCTAGCCTAGGAACCGGTTTTTTTTTGTTGTTGTTATTCCCACGCTTAGACGTGCTGCAGCCGGTTTACGCTGTGTTCCTCATCTGTTGTCTTACGTGCGGATAAGCATCTGATGAGGCAGGCTGGTAGGTAGATAGTGCTTAAGGGGTCCGTCTGCCGTATAGCTTGAACTGCTTTGCATGATATTTGTGCACGCTGTTTCCCACGAAACTATTAAGCGTGCATCCGATATGCCGATCTAAGGGAAGAAGGTACACTTAAAACATGGCCTGCTGAATACGGTCAAGACGTCACGCGCATTAAATACTTGCAAAAATACTTATGAGCCCAGCATTGACACTTGCAAAAGGTTTCCTATCAATAAGCTGATGGGTCACCAATGTTTCATATGTACACGCAGCACGACAAGACCCCGTACTTCACTTCAGAGCCTTGCGCATAATGGCGATGGCGCTTTTGATGCACGTAACAGTTTAGCGCTTATTGTTCCCGTGCTTTTCGACCTCAAGCGCTGAAAATAGCTTCTGGTAGGAGGGCCCCTTAACTTCTCGTCGACAGCGAGGTCAGTAGAGGAGAGAAAGTTGCTCAGAGAACAAGGAACAGAGAAGGAATTGGCCATGGTCTGTGGTGAGGAATCATACCAGCATTCGACTGAAGTGCTTTAGGGGAACCATAACGCTGTGACCCCTCTACAGCTAGAGGGTCACGCACTCAATAACAAAGGGGAAGTCGTAGTTCAGTAAGTACGAGCTCTTTTATAAAAAGGCTACAATTTATTACAATCACAAATAGATACAATGAAACATAATAGGCACTTTACAGAGCTGATGCTATGTGGTAGCTTCAGTAGTTCAGTATACATATTCCAAGAGCTGACTACAATCAGTCTACAATTACTGTATACTTTCGCTAGCCTTTGCCTCACGTTACTGGGGACGCCCTAATGGGAGATATATTTACCCACAAGTTCAAAGGCGACGTCGTCTCGGCCCGTCTCAACGGCAGCTCGTCTCTGGAGTCGAACTGGGACCGCTAGCCTGGCGGTCCTCGTGGCGGCGATCTCTAGTGTGGCCTTCAGGTGGCGGCTGGATTCAAAATGGCTGCGAGCCTCCAGTGCTCGCGGTATTTATACAGAACGACCCCTGCCTTGTTTAGGATACCAAGCCCCTTCTGTTTCCACAACTGCTGGTGCCTTGGCCGACTTCTTCCCAACGGTCTGATCAGCCTAGCACCTCAAGCTGGTGCTACTCACAGCTATAAGAAATCAGAAGTCTGAATGGCTGGACCTGGAATCGACCCCACATCCTTTCGAATGCAAATCCGTGCGGTTTACCAATGCGGCACGCAGGAGCCGGCGGGGGTTGTAGTGGTTAGACTGCTCGCCTCCCACGAAGGCTAACCGGTCTTGATTTCCTGTGCGGTCGCTTCCGGATTCTCGCATGTGGGAATAATGCCGGACGGTGCGGGCTGGTCGACGGGTTTTCTCAGGGGTCTCCCGTTTTCCCCGGCCTTGCACTCAGCCGCTGCTCCGTACTCGCCTCGCTTCATCTTCATCGGCTCTTAAGACGACGATGTTAATTTGGATAGTTGGACGCCATCTCGGATTCGTACTTTTTTTTTCATTGCTTAGGTTTGAATTAATTTTTGAAATTGTAAATTTGTTAGGGCATGGAACATGATTTAACTATATTTTAGAGACAGTTGACGTTCTAGTGCTTATACTTTTATCGTTTTTATAGCCATTATGAGATGGTAATCAATAATTAATTCTCGTTTACTACACATAGTAAACAAATAAAGGTACTCTAGTTATATCATAGTTATTAAATTATCTGGATGATATACTATGCCTTGTCCAAAAAAATAATAATGATGAACACATTTTATAACACAAAAACCTTTAACACCACAGTGATTTCTATCTCCTCCGCTCTCTCTCTCTCTCTCTCTCCTCCTCTCTCTCTCCTCCCCCCTTTTTTTCTGTTTAAGAGCTTCATACATATATAGAACATACAAATATACACACGTACACACATTTTGTTGCAGATCTGCGGATGGCTTGCAAGCCTAGGATTTGCAGGAGAAAATATTCGTACTGTGGAGTTCCCAGGGTAAAGGTGAAAGTGGATGTAGCCTGGTTATGTTAACGCCCTTTTTGCCCGTGTTAACTTGTCGCTCCGCCGTGCGGCTGACAGTGCCTTTTTTTTTTTTGCCGTCGTGTGCGCATGCGTGGTGCCGTGGCTGCGCTTGACAATCGTCCCTGTAAGAAATAGTTCGCAAATCTACCTCCGCGCCAAGCGGGTACGGGCGCGGTAAGAAAGTGCGGATGGTACACTGTAGAAAATTTTTTTTTCTGGTGGTTAACATCCTAAACTGTAATGGAAGTTTTTAACCTACGCGTTGTATGGAAATAATACTACATGTCAGACTGCAAATATAGGAATGTGGAACGTCGTTAGTATACAAGTTTGGGGACTTCCCTACCCATTTAACTGTTTCGTGAGCGAATGTAGTAACGGTGGCATGGATGTATGAGGAAATAGTTTACCATTCGCACTTACTCACTATATGAATACATTGATACTGTAATTTTACGAATAATTTCTTAGTGTATAGTACCATTAGTTTCACTGCACCCGTTCCCCTCTAAAGGCTGTTCACGAAAAAGTGAGTACGTATGGAATCAACATTAGAAAAAAGTTACTGCTCCTGCCTGCATGTATTTTAATGGGCGCGCTGAGTGACCTGTGTCCAGTAAAGTTGGTAGCGATGGAGGGGAAAGTAGTTCCATATCTTAACGTTAAATAAAAAGTGTAAGGTAATAATTTGTGATAGTTTAAATTATTTCTTTTTCTTTCTGTTTTTTAAGCATCGAAGTGTAAAAAATGTGCACATTTGTAAAATCTTTACTTAGGTTTCACTTGACCGACGCATGAATAAAACGATAAGGCCCATGACAATGTTAATTTTACATACGGCAGAATAATACAGAACGGGCATACATGTAGATCTTAATCAGGGCTTACGTAAGAGCTCATTTTACCGTGCACAGTAAACTTAAGCGGGTGTGCCACGATGAAAGATTCCTTGCGCGATTCCATCTAAGCCTGCAGGCCGCTTGTATGGACGGTTCTTTGGAAGATTTGGCCGGCTACTCGCCGTTTGCATGGACGTTTTCATAATTGGTCGTGTGCATTTTTCGATGGAAGGTTTCCTACATATTTGAAATTTAAGCCAATCAGGGAACGAAAGGGGAGTAATTTTGTTTATAATTGTTAATAAAGAGCGTGTGACTATTAAACTCGTATAGTAGTAAACGTGCGTAGTAAATAAAAAAAATCACGAAAATTTTCATCGATTCTAAAGCAGAATCGTGTGGAAACTACGGTAAACATTCGTGTTTATTTAAATAATGTTTCCACTTATGACAACGAAACGATGAGGCTTTGTGCATAAACGCTTAAAGCTAAAGTTGTTAATGAAGATTATTCCTGAACGACAGTAGCAGTATGCACTTGCCTTTACTTAATGTGGCAATTGGTATCGTTGGATATGTTTTTTGAAGGAAAAAAAAAACAACCTCTTCATAACTGCTTGCATTTATGCTCGGGTAGCAGGTCTCGTGAAAGCTTCCTCCCGAGCTTGTGCGGGGAATTTTATCGTGACGTACGCCCATTAGCTAAATGCATCGGGAAATATATGTTTGCACGAGAAAGGTGGATCCTCTGTGGCCACGCTTGCTTAGCAAATCGCCAAGACATTTTGTACGGTTTTCGAAACGGGTTTGCTGGCGAGATAAAGTGCGGCTGTGATCGCTTCCGTGTGTCAGTGGCATGATCGAACTTCGAGCCGAGTAACTTAACGCTAGACATCACTTCAGCCCTTCTCAAGTCGAGATTTACGATTAACTCGTAGTTTCTACACTGTAAAAAAATAATCGGAAATTTGCGTGATAAGTGTACGGTAATATTCGCAAACTTGTTGGGGAAACACAGTTTTGTAAGGTAAAAATTACCGCACTCTGGAGTAAAATTCACGCACATGGTAGTGGAAAATCCCATATATGGATAGGAAAATTACCTTACGACGCGTGCATCTCTTCAGCATTCTCAACGACTAAGTGATGGGGGGGAGGGGGGGGAAGAACAATCCTTTAACCCGCTTATATTCATTTATTGTCACGCTGTCGTCGTGGTGTGATGGATAGCGCATGGGCCTATTGTGATAGAGGACCATGGTTCGCGACCATCCACCAGCAAGTGACGAGGATTTACTATTCTTCAGAGGATATAGATAATCAAACAATTAACAGTACTAATACTCCGGGATAATTGCAAATGTAATTTTATTATATATTACCCATAGTTAATTTTCTCTTACCTGTTCGGAATTCCCTCCCCCCCACCCCTTTTTTTAAATCGGGTATTTTTCCTGTACAATTAGGGAATAGTAGGCTACTTGTTATTGTAAAATTACTCTAAATTTAAGAAGTAATTTTACCTTACATGTAGAGGTAATTAGCTTATTTTACATGTAAGGGAATTTTACCTCTATTTTTTTTTACAGTGCACGTATCACGTTACAAGAAAAACGTTCACGTAAGGTGGCTATATATTGAACGATGTGTTTCAGTGAGACTTATTACGATCGCTTCGCGTTTACGTTCACGTAAAGAAAAGCTTGTAACTGCCAAGATTTGGCGTGATACGTGGTGCTTGGCTTTGTACCACGCGATCTTGCTGCCCTATCACAATAGGGACGGAGTTGTACTATCTTTGCTTTTTGAGTTTTCCGAATTTTTGTAATTTTGTCTGCGTACGTATTTAACCTAGCGTGTGTATTTCTGTTGTCTCCCGGAATGGAAGACAATCCAGTAAAGGCTGTTCAAGATAAAGTAAGCACTTTTGAAATCAAGCGTAGAAAAAAATCACTGCTCATACTTGCATCATATTTTAACGTGCGCACTGAGTGACATACGGCTAGTAAAGTTTGTAACGATGGAGGGAAAGTATTTC
The DNA here is from genome assembly GCA_029891345.1 of Dryococelus australis. Lineage (NCBI taxonomy): Eukaryota > Metazoa > Arthropoda > Insecta > Phasmatodea > Phasmatidae > Dryococelus > Dryococelus australis. The sequence continues at coordinate 43,010,693 of CM057006.1, forward strand.
CATATATTAAAGTCGAATAAAAAGTGCTACGGAACTATTTGTGACGACTTAAATTATTTCTTTCGCTTTCTGTTTTTTTTAAGTGCATCGAATTGTAAAAATTAGCAGATTTGTTACATATTTAATTTTATAATAATTTCACAGTTTCACTTGACCGACGCATAAATAAAGCGATGAGCTCATGACAATGTTAATTTTACACCAGGCGGAAGATTTCACAATGTGCATATAAGTAGATCTTAAGCAGGGCTTTCAAAAGTGCTCATTTTACCGTGAATAGCATATGATAAAGGTAGGCAACATCGTATATTATGTAATTTAATTTATAATAATAAATCTATTTAATACAACTTTCCAACCCATCACAGAGTCCCGATTTGACCTCATTTTGGGCGCATCTTGACGCACAAGTCAGAAAATGCTCTACCATGGGTAAAGAGGAGGGGTTGAAATTTCACCGAGTATTCCTAGAGGAATGGTCTAGAACTACCCCGGCAGCGTTTATCAAAATACACGGATGTCTTTATTGCCATACTCTAAAATGTGAATGTGCCTATATCAGGAGCGACTATTGAAGTAAAGTTGCCCAAAACTTTGTCAGTCAACGTGTGGCATTAGCATGTATGGTCCTTTCGCAGTTAATCACAACTTTCTGGAGACACTGCTAAAGTTCTACTTCCATGATATTACTTCACTCGTGTAAACAAAGACTAATCGAATTTAGAAATATTACACCGAAGGGATAGCGCACCGCTTTCGTGCGCACTCGGTATAATAATATGTTGGGTAAGAAATTTTTTATATTAGGCATTGCCAACATACATATTTTCTCCCTGTTTCAATACATCATAATTATAAATGACATATTATAATTTATAGATATAAGTAGAAGTTCAATGTAATAAAAAAAGTATTTTTATGTTAACATAACGTTTGTGATACATGACAAATGTAGGAAACAACCAAGCATATCATGCATGAGGTGATAAAAAAGTCTTAATTTCATTGTACTTTAATATGTAATAAACCAACACTAAAAATTAAGGACCCTGCCTAGTAAAAAAAGTTTAACGTCTCAAAGTCACGTGGCTGTAAGGAAGCATTGCAATGGCGATGGAAAATAGTTTAAACAATCTTCGCGTGTGTTATGTTGCCTTAGAACTTTAAGCGGTGATCATAGGGTTTCAATACAACAATCTGTTCAGAAAATATACAGCATTGTCGCACTAGTTTAAAACAATGTTTTATACAAGAATAAATCGCAAACATAGTCTTACCTACAGCGAGTTTTTACTGAGTGACACTTTTCAAATTACCAAATTTATGATTTGGTGACAAGATATCGACTTTTATTTTTGTCCTGAAAAAAATATTCAATTTTTTTTTTAAATAGAACCGACACAACTACGTGCAATGAGAGAGAAGCTACAAATAGCGAAGCCCCTTAAACGTCGTTTCGTACTGCAGTCGAAGTGAAGTGATTTGTGCAAGCTCTTAACATCGAGGTCTTGAGAGTCGATGAGGGTGAAGCGAGCTGAGTGTGGAGCAGCGCTGGAATGCAAGGGCGGGGGAAAACGGGAGATCGCCGAGAAAACCCGCCGATCAGCGACATCGCCTGGGCACGATTCCCATTCTCTAAGAGATTATTAGTATATTTACCATATCAGTGTATACGTACAGTGACTAAGCACGAATGATGAATTATTTTATCATACATGCATGGTAACGTTATTACAGTTGCTCAGGAAAGATTGCCAACTTAGTATAGCAGCAATGCTGAACATTCCCATATTTCCATCCTTACAATGTATAGTGAAAAAAAAAACTTCCATTACGGTTTAGGAGGTTTACCATGATTTTTTTTTACAGTGCACGTGCGAGAATCCGGGGGTGACCCCGCCGGGAATCGAACCCGGTTCGCCTTGGTAGGAGGCGAGTAGTCAAACCGCTGCACCACCGCAAGTCGAGATTAATTTGTCCGAGGAATGACTTGAAGCCGGGGGCTCGCAGTCGACGGACGCCGAAAGCGTGCGCTCGTAACTGTCCCACGGCCGTCGCATGTGCCCACGTCATTTTCCAGCCGCGTGCTGGGCTTATCCGTGGCTGCTATCGCCTGATATTTCAACCCCTAGCTCGGCGCCCTCCGGAAAGCCTGCCCGTCGACGCTCTACTACGGCGAGTTCTCCACGTGAAACGGCTACGCCTATGGAATGTCTTCCCCCGTGCAGGTTCGGGGAATGCGACCCCATCCGGACACCTGCCCTCTTTTCTTGCTTCTTTATCTCTTCCACATTTTCTCTTGTAATTACTCCGCGCCAGGATCGATTCACGTTTCTCTTGTACGACACTCGTACATGGCGGTGCCGGCAGCAAAAATGCGCTTTAGTTGGTTTCAACAGCGGAAGTTGAGCACTTTCCGCAACCAACCCCTTGGGGGAAAAAAATATCGTTGCATGTTTGGTTGTTAACCTTAAAATGAGCACTTTTGAAATTCCTGCTTAAGGTCTACTCGTATTCACGTTGTGTAGTCTTTCGCCTTATGTAAAATTAATATTGTCATTGGCCTCATCACTTTATTGATGCGTCAGACAAGTGAAACTGTGAAATTATTATAAAAATAAATATGTTACAAATTTAATTTACCACAAATTGTTACCTACCACTTTTTATTCCACGATGAGATGTAGAACTACTTTTCCTCAATCGTTACCAACTTTACTGCGCGTATGTTACCCAGTGCGCCCGTTAAAATACATGCAGGTAAGAGCAGTGGCTTTTTTCTAAGGTTGATTTCAAAAGTGCTTACTTTATCGTGAATAGCCTTTAGTCGAGTGTAGTCACCGACCAACGTTTCTATGGCGATGTTAGTAGCAAATCATGCAGAGTAGTTTGACGTTTTTCTCACCAATAACGTAATGGACGTAACTGGTTTCACTGAGTTCCTTTTTTTTTTGTTTATGGGAGAATTGCTGTAAAACGAATTTACTTTTAAAAAAATTTTTATTCCCAGTGTCCCTTGATGAGCGCACGAATGTTTGTCGCGTTTGATTTTTACTCATGACAGAAAAGAGGATTTCTAATGTTTTTAATGAACAAATAATCAGCTGTTTAAAGCCCCCATCACACTGTCAAATTTTTCCCCCAAACCGCTTCCAAAAAGTTTGGTCAAATAAAGTTGTGCAGTTGTGATGTCATCGAAATGTCATATACGCCGCCATATTTGTTTGAAAATGCTGGACGGCTTCAGTCTCTACCAAAACTTTTGATGATTGAACCTGTTATATATAATTTCTTTGGTGTTTGATGGGCTCAGTCGATCATAATCGTGCACTGCAAAAATTGACGTTACGAAAACGTTAAAGTAACGAACAATTGCTGGAAACGAAACGGGTTGGCAGATAATTAATTAATGTAAGAGCTGCCCGAGCATGAATGAAAGTGAATATTGTACGTAATATTGAGAAATCAGATATTAAGGTTTCGATGTGGAGGAGACATCTCTGATAAATAAAATTTTGATTTACTAAAGAAGTGAAAATAAATCATAATATTCGTCAGAATTTTTCATGAAATGGAATGCACGGAAACACATCAGCAGACTCTCACTTTGGAAAAAAAATTTTAATCGAAAATCTGATTAGATCCACCCAGTAAAAATAATTTGACAGTGTTACACATTTTCAAACACGTTCAGAGTTACCTGATAAAATTTATCGGAAGAAAAAGTTTGATGGTCGTATATTGCCTTCAAATTTTACTGTCAAATATATTTAAGGGCAAAATTTGAAAGTGTTATAGGGGCTTAAAGTAACATCTTGCGTTGTTGTATCACTCTAGGCATTATTATTGTAACTGTCATTGTTATTTAAAAGGAAGCTTCAATTTAGTATTAATATGGCTAATATATATTTTTTTATTCACTTATTAATAACCCTGGCCTTCTTTCCTTTTGGCTAACGTATTTGCAAAACAAAATCCAAACATTTCTGAAATTATAAAGTGTATACTGTACAACAATGTTAGCTTAGATTCGGACTAAAAATCTCACGGTTGAAAGTTTAACCTCTTTTTGACCTCGGCTACGGATATTCTTAGGAATTATTCATTATTTTTTTATATAACGTAGCGACCTTTACGGTCGACGTCAGTTAACTACCAGGGTGTCGTGTTCGAATGTGAGACGTATTTTGACGTGAATGCGTCTTTATATTTGCAACCATAGTGTGAGACAATTCAGAAAAACCTATGATAACAAAACCGGGTGATACAGTTTGGCATTCTAGCTCCCAACCTATCGTCTACATTCAAAATTCAATTACGCCACTAGATTGCCAAAAGATCAAAAAATATGTTACAATGAGTGAGGCCTGCGAAGCATATCAGGACTGTGGAGGGCGGGGGCTCAATTTTGAGTTCGTTTCGCCGCGTTTCAAAACTTCCGCGTAGTATAACTTTTGACTAGAAGAAGCTACGACGCTCGTTTAGGTTTTAATCGACAGCTCTCGTCAAGATCAATCGATCGCGTGTATAAAAACATTCGTGTGGCGTGTTTATGGTGAAATTGTATGCGTTTAATGTAAAAAATTAAGAAACGACACAATTTCAGCCTATACTCGTCAAAAAACAAGTCGAAATACAGAAATCGTATACGGTTGGAAAGTGCATCTCAAAAGTAATCCAATGATACCCAGAAAAACCCCATATGATCGAGTGCAGTGGTACCGGGAACGTAAAATAAACATCAAGGCGTCCGAGCGCGTCAACGTAGGCGTATTCACGTAAACAAACGGCCGTGTCCCCAACACAGCGAAAGCCAATTTTTTTTTTAATTGAAAGCTTAGATTAGTGGATTATGTACACTGTTCGTGATTAGCTTACCGGTATAAACCCAGGCCTACCGTAATAAAGCCGCAGTGTAAAGGAAATTAATTGACGTCGGTTAAAATCGAAAATCCTTTGGTATACAGAATGACGTCATGCGAGAACATCGGTGCCAGCATCGCGTATCACCTCGGCTTGAACATTTTTCTTTTGGCAAGAAGTGTGCTATGTTGACTGAATCTAGCGATTCTTTGCGAATTACGGAACTATTGGTAAAACGGGTTCTCGGCAATACTCCCCCCCGACGAGATGGAAACGATACTTAACTTCTTTATCAGTTCGTTTTAATTTCGTGATGGATCGCAAAACGATACCGTTCTCAAGATGCAGAGTATAAGTAAATATTTGGCATTTGGGTAGCCGCAGACTGCTTTTTACAGCGTGCAAATAGTTCCCCGGAAAAGCAGCTGCCATCGGCAAAGTAAACGATTGCTTCTGAAATGTATAAACATTAAAAAAGAATTTTAGGAATTCGTGAAATGTACTCCGGGAAAATTAGTTCATTTTGGCAAAAGGTTTTGGAAATGCAGTGCCGCATGCATCACGGTTCCTAGATAAACTTTACAGGATCTCCGAAATGTTGTCATGTGTTATCGAATATTCGAGGGATAGATATATATATATATATATATATATATATATATATATATATATATATATATATATATATATATATATATATATATATATATAATATATATATAACTGTAATAACCTGAAAGACCCTGGCGTTTGAAATCTCGTATCAGTAATAAGTTCTTTTAGAGATGGATCCGTGCCTTCGAACATGAGAAGGATCGCCACGCTTTCAGGCTAATTTTTTACGCATATCTCAGGTTGCTCATGCTTCAGTGGTGACGTGGAGCTGGAGGTACCGCTGTTTGTAGCTATCGTGCTGATTACATCTGGGAATTTTCTTAGCAGGGGCGTAGCGCTTTGGGGGGGGGGGGGTCTCGAGTCCCCTGAACTCTCCTTAGAAATTTATTTCACACAAGACCAAATTAGATTACTTATGAAACCAAGTGCATTGTTATATTGTATTCGCGGTTTCTTCGCATTTTTTTTTTTTTAGTCCGACTTTCGAAATATCACCCTACGTATGACGTGTTTAGTTATTTCCTAAATATGCAATGTATCACAGGCATTTTATACCTCTGGTATTATCAAAGTATCTTATTTTTCGTAAAATTAAATTATACCTGTATTTTATTTGTAAATTATAGCAGTTCATTAATAATAAATATAAATAAGACTAGTAGAAAAACCTAAGTGTTGGTAGCGCTTCGTAATAGATAGTTATAAAGGAAGCATCATTAAAGGCTGTTCACGATAATGTGAGCGCTTTAGAAGTGAACCTTAGAAAAAGTCACTGCCTCTGAATGTATATATTTTAACGGGCGTACTGAGTGACATTCACCAAGTAAAGTTGGTAACGATGAATGGAAGGTAGTTCCATATATTAACGTCGAATAAAAAGTGCAACATAATCATTGATGGTAACGTCAAATTATTCCTTTAGCTTTCTGTTTCTTTTTATGCATCGAAGTGTATAAATGAGCAGATTTGTAAATTATTTACTTTATTAATAATTTCACAGTTTCATTTGATCGACGCATGACTAAATTGATCAGGCCCCTGGCAGTATAATTGTACATATGGCGGAAGAATACACATTTTGCATATAAGTAGATCTCAAGCAGGGATTTCAAAAGTGCTCATTTTACCGTGAGATTTGGGTGGCTCTTAGCGTAGAGGTCTCGAGAGCCGATGAGGGCGAAACGAGGTGAGTATGGAGCAGCGCCGGGATGCAAGGGTGGGGTAAACGGGAGATCCCCAAGAAAACCCGCCGACCAGCGGTATCGTCCGGCACGATTCCCACATGCGGAAATCCGGGAGTGACCCTAGCCGGGGATCGAACCCGGTTCGCCTTGATGGGAGGCGAGCAGGCTATCCGCTCAGACACTGCGGCCCCGAGGGGGTAGAAATTCGTTTTCCAAAGAGGGAGGAAATGCCGTGTTTACCCAGTTCAGAACGCCGCAGAACGCTTCCCGTAGTCTTATAATCCACCAGACCGCCTATGCCTACCAGGGTTCTTCTTTCAAAAAAGAACTTGAAAGTGGCAAGTATTATAGTATAGGCTGTTCACGGTAAAGTGAGCATTTTTTAAGGCCCTTCTAAATTTTTCTTTACGTCCAATTCCCACCTTCCTGCTGCTTTTTAAAATAAGCAATGCAATGTGACCAGTAAACACATTGTATACATTTCACCACCCTCAAAATTTAATGCCTGAGGCTGCAAGAAGATATATTTATTAGTGGTTAATGCCTGTTGGGAGGGCCCTTAAAAGTGCTCACTTTATCGTGAACAGCCTATAGTCTGTTTGCTATTTTCTTCACACTTTTTGAATTAACCTTTTGAAAATCCACCCCTGTATTTCGTTCTTTAATAATTGTCGCCTAACACTAGCATTTTATATTTCTACTAACAGAAAAATATTTTTTTACATTAAAATTTTACTTATTTTCTATCTATGAATTATAATATTTCATTTATAATTATTATGAATTAAACAGGATAAAAATAAATGTGTTGGCAATACTTCGTAAGAAATATTTCTCATACAAAAATATTATTAATCTGAGTGTACACGAATGCGGTGCGTTATCCCTTTGTTGTAATTTTCAAGAACGTGGAGAAATATTCAGAATGTAGAACTTTAGTAGGGCTTGAGGCACGTTGGACGCTCTATACAAATTTACCCTGGTTGTTTCTAATGACTGTATGTATTGTCATTAGATAAAATAGGAGAATCCTAGTTTTTTTTTGCGTACGAAAGTTTTTATGTCACATTTTGAGTTTACTTGTTGCATACAACAAATTTCTGCAATGGGGAGTTTCAAAATTATTTTTCAAGCAGTAGCAGTGAATATGTTCCTGTTTCACGATATTTTTGTTCGGACTATACGAAGAGTGAGAAACAAACTATTTTTGTTTAGTAAATTATTTAATTATAAAATTTTAATCATAAGAATTTTGCGTAGTGTTACAATGAACTTATCAAAAGTGCAAGGATGCCATCTGTTAAAAACGTAAATTTTATAGTTACAAGTAAAAAAAGTAAATTACATTTTAAAATTTTTAAAATAAATTATTAAAGTAATATTTTTAAATTAAAAATTACATTATTTGCCATAAGAAAGGTCTTTTTCCACCCTTATTATACTATTGACTGAATTTCTGTGCTGGTGATATCATCACGTATTCATGCATCCCCTTCTGGATGCTGAAAGAGGATCTCACTAGCTAAAAGTGGCCTTCCTAGACGGCGACCTTAGCTGACGATAACGTCCTTCCCCCTTCGCGTCTAGATCGAAGGATCACCTCGCGAAAAATAGCCGCGTCGATGGCGTCCTAATTCACGTGACCTCCTGCGAGTGGAGCTTGATTCATCTTTACTGTGCGGGAACCCGTCGTGATACGAGTGAGTATTGAAACACGCAGCTTGCGCAGACAGCCTAAGAAATCAAGACCCGTGATTAGTGACATTCTAACGATAGGCGAATTGAATTTAAAATGTCATATCCCGTGACCTAATGATTACTCGTTATTGAATATGGAAGCAGTCGCAATGGCACGCAAGTTGTGGACTCTGTAAACAAATAGAAACGCAAATCACATTTAAAGTAGTTGGAGTGGAAAGGTTTCAGCGGCTCTCGACATCGAGGTCTTGAGAGCCGATAAGGGTGAACGGACCAGCGCCGTAATGCAAGGGTGGTGTGGGAAATGGGAGATCCCTGAGAAAACCCGCCGGCTAGCGGCATGTGATAATCCGGGAGTGACCTCACAGGCAATCGAAACTGGTTCGCCTAGTTGGAAGGCGAGTAGTCTGACCGCTAGTTCACCGCGGCTCCTTCAAAGTTGTTTGTAAAAGTTCAGTTAACGAGTCTCGTTTCGGCTTTGACTCCGACATAATGTCGCTGCACGGCTCGCCGCAATAGTTATGTATAGTTAAATCACAACATATTCTATCACTGAGTAAAACTATTGAGAAATCACTAATTCTATGATATGTTTGGTTTGTTCTAAATCTATTCATATTATAAAACAAAGTCGCCCGGCCGCGTGTGTCTGTGTGTATTCAGCTAAGGCTTCTAAGCTACTTAATGAATTTTGATGCTGTTTTCACTCTCATTTAGAGAATTTCTTAAGGAAGTTTCAGGAGTATAATACATTATTATTTTATGTAAGGATAGCAGAGAAACGTCAACGTTTTCTAATCAAGTCGGAAAAAGCCACTTTTCGGGTGCGTACATGTCTTACGCTGACTATAAGAGATACATCAAATTAATGAACTACAGGATTGTAGATTATTTAAAAAAGGTGTATAAAAAAGTCCGCGGCAGCATATGTTTATCTTTCAAGCAGTGGCGGCTGGTGACTTTTGAGACTGGGAGGACTGTAGCGATCCTAACTCATATCATTACAAGTATCATTTTTTAAATAGGCACAGTGATAAATATATTGCCTACGACAGGCTTAAGTAAGTGTAGCTAAATACAAAAAATAAGTGTGGTTGTTAGAAGAAAAATGTATCATCGCCCGATTTGTAATGGTCAACATACTGTGGCCGCTGGTTCAGATCTAATCACTACCACAGGTATGTATTTGTTTTAAGTTTGTTTAGGTTATATACCTTCCAACCAGTACCTTCATGGTGTGGTACATTACACGAAACGATGAGAGATAACATAATATAACCAATTCTACCATACCAATGATAACAACTTAAATATACTAAAACAAATATTTTTAAAACCAAATACTAATTTACATAGCCTACAGTACATACAACATCCATGTCAAATTTAAATTAGAGGGTGAAAGTTGCATACATTATTTAATATATTTGTAAAAAAAAATCCATTCGTCAACCTGTACGCGCTATCTAACTGGCAATGTATATTCACTTTACTAAGCAATGCAAATTTTATGGCATTTTTTATATGTTGCGAAAATGATTTATGTATTTTAACTTTGTCTTCCAAATGTTTTAAATCTTTTACCCCATTAACAGTTCACGCAAGATCATTAGGCTTCATTAGCAAAAAATATTAAACAAAACAAAACATTTCCAACTTCACACCCGCATAGCCAATCCGCGAAATTGTATGTACTTACGTCGAATTTACTCGTATATGAACCATTTACTACCTTGGCTTTGCTGTTGAATTATATTTAACTGTGGCCTTGCTGGTCCCAGATTATGGAGCTCTAGTTTATTCTCGTAATTGAAAATCTTTGTCGTAATAAGGTTTAAAATGTCACTCACCGAATTAACAATTATTTACAAGTTTACACAACACGACTTTAACAATAATTCAACCCTGCTTCTGACCGATGCTTATAGCTCATCATTAATTAACAACAAACTTATTCAGAGTATTACACACTATATTTGAAGCTCACGCGAGTTTGAACGATATCTATAAATAAAAAATATTCTAATTAAATACAAGTATTATTAAGAAATGTGTTTAACAACTGCAAAAGAGTGGAGCGCGAAAGTGTTCTTACAAAACATGTAGTTTTGGTAGCTTTGTCAAGTTCCAGGAAACAATTTTTTTGTTTGAGCAGGGGCGCGCCCGGCTCTCTCCGATTTACAGCATGCGATTGGCTGAAAAGGGCCGAGCCCCTGAAATTTTCCCTCCCTCCCTCCCTCCCTCCCTCCCTCCTGTAGCACCCCTAGCCCTATGTTAAGGTCATCTCTCTCTACTAGCTGTACCCACTTCGGGGCGAAGAATCTGTCACCCCACCACTCGACATTTCCAAAAACATTTCTCTCGCGACAAGAGTCTCGTCCATCTCAAAAACATTAGCTGCGAAATAACCTCCGTATTCGTAGGCAGTATTATTTACTGAGCAGCAGATAAGTAGAGGTATACGTACTGAGATTTTATTAGGAGGGCTGCGCTCCGCAACCCTACCTCAGCAGCCGCCACTGCTTTCAAAGATAACCTATAGTAACCATTTTTATCGTTTTAAATTTGAGCAACACAGTATTAATCCTATGTTAATTAACTTAAGCATTTGATGTATATATCTACTTGCTGTAAAGCTATACAACGCCATTTGTAAATCGCACTCGAGTGAGGCCGTGACGGGTCGCTAGTCATTAATATATCGCAAGCGTTTTAAACTTACGGTAACATTAACGTTACGTCCCGGTTTGGTTAACTGGAAATTTCATTTTAATTTTCTATAAAAATCGTGGTTTTTATTTCACGGTATGTGTTATAAAACAAAGAGAAAAGAGTTACGTTTATAGTAGGCATAATTAGTAAGAAATAGTTATTATGTAGTATGTTGCTAAATTGACTTAATGTTATTTGTGAAGTAAAATTTCTTTAATTGACGTATTTAGGTCTTCAGGAATGCATTGATAGAAAAGTGCGTTTCAGTGTTATGTGAAAGTGTTTATTATTTCTGATTGTATGTCGAGTGCGCAAAACATGCTGCGTTGCTTTCAATCTAGAGGTTTTCTCCTGTAGAGGCTATTCACAATTAAAGTGAGCACTTTTGAAATCAACCTGAGAAAAAAAAAGTCATCGCGCTTACTTGCATACGTTTTAAGGGGCGCACTGAGTGACATGCGCCCAGTAAAGTTGGTAACGATGGAAGGAAAGTAGTTGCATGTATTCACGTTGAGTAAAAAGTGTTAGGTAACCATTTGTGATAACTTAAATTATTTCTTTCTTTCCTTATTTTTAATGCATCGAAATGTAAATACGAGCAGATTTCTAAAATAATTACTTATCTAAAAAAAATTTTAGTTCACTTGACCAACGAATGAGTAAAGTGATGAGGCTCATTGCAATGCTAATTTTTCATAACACGGAATAATACACAACGTGCATACAAGTAGATCTTAAGCAGGGGTTTCACGAGTGCTTAGTTTATCGTGAACAGTCTGTACTTGCTTTCGATTACCTGTGGCGGAAGTATACGTAGTGAGTAGTCAGAAAGTAGTACCTCAGCAGTGCTTTAGAAAAATTTAATGTAACGCAGCGAGGTCTCGTCAGGCCATGAGGAAGAATCGTGAAGGCGATGGAAAATATCTCAAATAAGCTTGGCGTATGTTCTGTTTCCACAGAATTTTAAGCGGTGACTCTAGGTTTTCAATACAGCAATCTTCTCAGAAGAGATACAGCATTGTCGCTATAGTTTAAAACACTGTTAAAAATAAATATCAAAACAGAGGGCTACTTACAGCGATTTTTACCGACTTACGATTAGAGACACGCAAAATTCGTGTTATTTTTTTTGGCATCAAACTAAAATTTACAGTACTCTATATACTCAAGTGATCGTCGTTTCTCCATAGGTTGCTGCTTAGATGTTAAGTCACTCCCTTTCTGAGTTAACTGCGCGTGATTGGAGCACACAATTTGTGAAGTGTTCATTTATTGGCGAAGTAAAGAATGGTCTAATGGCAAACGTATTGCAAAGGAAAAGTGTTTTAAGCGTAGCATGTCCTCCAATAATAACGCGAATTTCGCAGGTCTGTACTTATGACGCTTTTCAAGGACCACATTTGTGTTTCAACAACCAAATTTATGAATGTTGCAACAAAATATCGACTTTCATTTCTCTTAATAATTAACATAACTGCTCTAAAATGAGACCCATGGCAGTAAGCCACCTTTCCACCACACCGATCCGATTTCGATCTCCACCGTATCGCGTCAGATTTCTCGAACTTGACGGGTTTATGCTTTTCTCGGGGTATTCCCTTTCCTTCCTGTCTTTGTAATCCTCCGTCTTCTCAAGCCGGTCGGCCACGCCATGCGCATGTCTCTAGTAGGTCATCCTGCTTCTCTGAGCGCAACCAACCATATCTCTTTTCATTCACTCTGACCCTGCTTTGAACGCGGGGATAGCTTGTTGGCGTTAAATCTTTAAGGTGGCTGCCTGACTGTATTTTGCACGTCGGAGACCTAGATTCGCGGGAACGCTAAGTGCGGCTCAGGCACGCGCATAGCGCTACATCGTAGCCTCTAAAAGTGGAAATCACTCAGCTGGCGTGCAGTATTTCAGTCAGTAACGCGCCACCAAACGTTCACGATAAAGTGAATACTATTGAGATCAACCTAGAAAAAAGTCACTGCTCCTGCCTGCATATATTTTAACGGATGCACCGAGTGGCATGCGACCAGTAAAGTTGGGTAACGATGAATGGAAAGTAGTAAAGTCGAATAAAAGTGTTAGGTAACAATTTTTGATGTCTTAACTTATTTCTTTGACTTTCTGTTCTTAATAAATTGAAGTGTAAAAATGACCAGTTTTGTATAGTAATCCCTTTTCTAATAATTCCACAGTTTCGCTTGACCGACGCATAAATAAAGTGATGAGGTGCATGGCAATGTTAATTTGACATAAGGCGGAAGAACACACAACACGCATACAAGTGGATCTTAAGCAGGGCTTTCAAAAGTACTCATTTACCAGGAACCTCTTATGTGAAACATTTAGCGGCGACCATGTAACTTTATGACCGCAACACTAAAAGAAAAAATTTCGCTGTACTTGTCTATACCGTTTTCACTGTGGAAAAAAGAAATTGCCTTTGGAGAAAAAATTGTGAACCTGAGATTGTTTTACACGTGTGCAACATTTCTTAAATGCTATTCCTAATAGTACGACACTCTAACACGCGGTGCAGAGTTAGTTTTGTAATACGACTTTTTTTTTTTTTTTACCAGATTTCTTCCCACCACCTGGCAGCCGTGTGTCATGATGAAAGTTTTCTTGGAAGACTGTATGCAAGCTGGCATGGCCGCTTGTGTTACTTGTTCTACGAAAGATATAGTCGACTGCTGGCCGATTCATGGACGTCTTGGTAATTGGTCGTGTGCAATTTTCTTTGGAAGGTTTTCTACGAGGTGGGAATTTTAGCCTATCAGAGACAGGGCGGTGGGTGATGTGAAGATACTCCTAGTGACGATAATTGTCGTTTAAATTAATTTTGCGCTGATAAACAGAGACGTGTTATGAAGTTAACATTTAGTCAACTCCATACATAATAGGGTTAGGGACGTAGGTGAATGACAAAGAGATGAGATGGTAGAACATTACTATCAATGAGGGGGTTTATTTGGACATGAAGCGCATACAGTTACATGATACGATATTATTAAACACTTGGGGGAGTACCTTTGATATTAATTTAAATTACATTCATATGATTACTCACGCCACTACTATGTTAAATTAATTCGACTGTCCCCGCCTTAAACATGTTTTCGGAGGCTGTATATGGTAGAGCGGTTAGTGGCGATCGGACACATCCATACTGCGTTTTTCCCTTGAAGTTAGTCGGACGTGGAAAGACGATGCGCCACGCCTTCTTGTGGTCCATATCGGCGCGTTGTTTAGACATACATGTCCCCGATCGCTGGTTGGTGGAGGGGATTATTGCTGTCGGCCTTTGAGTAATAGTCGAATTTCCCGGCGTCCCGGTTTAATATGGAGGCGTGAGGCCGTGTTCAGGCGGGGATGTTACGCTATGGCTCTCCCACACCATCACAACTGATGATGTCATTAAACAAGAAAAAAAGAACATATTATATAAAAACCTGCGAAAATATACTGACTCACTGCTGTAACTGGTTTAAGTGAAATTTACTGCGGTTATGTGTGTGTCAACCTAAAAAGTTCCCATTATCCTAACACATTAATTGGGCTCCTTGCATCGTAGGACACTACAGAAGCTGTTAGTAAAATCCAAACAGATGCGCGCGCGTTTTCCTATGTGACATCAAGTATAGTATACAGAATTTTGCAAAATTGCATGTCCATACTTCGGAGGAGGGAAAAATATTTTATTTACGTAGGTCCGCAAACGCTTCGTTTGTTCACTACAGCCCGTAATACATGACGTACAGTGTACGGCCGGCAGGCTGGATCGTGTTACTGTGGAGTGCCGTCGCAGTGCTCGTTGGCATGATACACGACACCTCACACTATGTCACAGTAGAAAATACACAGGAATTAGTTACACATGTGCGAAAGCTTATCGTCGGCACTAAAGGGAATGTTCAAAATGCCCTCCACCAGCACGAACACATGCATCAACCCGCCGTTGCGTGGACTCCCGGATGTACTGATGAATCCCTGAAAAGCTCCACTACAATTTTGGTTACGAAGGGTGCCCACTTCGTCCAATGGGGTTGCATACACAAGTGTCTTTAAATGTCCCCACAGATAAAAGTCTAGCGGATTCAAATGAGGGCTCCTCGGGGGCTGGTGCGTGGCTGCCAATTACAGCTGCGATGCCATTCCAAGGTAACATGATCCAGCCCCCGCGTATCATACACTGTACGTTATGTATTACGTACGGGCTGTAGTAAAGAGTTAACAGGTTATTTTGCAACACTCTGTTTTCACGGTGACTTCCAACATTTCCTGAACCCCAGCTAAAGTTATATTTTAAGGTTTTTTTTCCCCTGCCTCATGCAAATAAAGCTTAACAAGTCTAGAAAAAAAAACACCAAAGGGACAACGCACTGCATTTGTATATGAGAACTATTTTTTTTACTGGATTTACCAATATGCCCATCTTCGCTCTGATTCTGCTCATATTAATTACAAATGAAATATCATTTATAGATTAAATATTATTAGAAGTTCAATTTAACCGATATTAAGATACTTTTATGTTAACAAGTAGCGCTTTACGAAAGTTACCAAACACGTCATACATGGGGCAATTTCTCAAAGTGTTGATTCGAAAAGTGTAAAATTCCGCAAACAGACTACACTGGCGTTTCCCAATTTTTTTCCCCCTGGGACCCGGTTATTTTTAGGATGCTTTTCCGTGACCCACTAAAAACTTACCGTCTATTTTGAGATGTGTAGGTAAATTGAAACATAACTTGGATGTCAATATAATTTCCATGTACTTTAATAATTACTTGTAATATAAGTCTTAGGCCTATATGAAATTATCAATAAAATAAGGGGGCAGTGGTGACGCAGTTTACCTCCCGGGTTTTTCGCATGTGGGAATCGTGCAGGACGATGTCGCTTGCCGGCGGGTTTTCTCGGGGTACTCCTGTTTATCCCGCCCTTGCATTCCGGCACCGCTCCATCCTAGGGCCTAATTTAATGTCATGTCCGGGGATGACGGGCACCTACGGGTCCCAGCTGGAAAGCCCGTCACTCGGTGAGTGTTGCCTCGCCCTGGGTTCACTCTCCACTAGAGTTTGTTTTATTACAAATTATATGCAAAAATGAAATTGAAATAAGGTCAAATTATTAATGGGACTATGGACTATGTCATAGGTTACTCCATAGATCATCCGGTTCCTTCTTGCATGCAGGCTCGGCTAACAGATCTCGTATAGGCTATTCGCGGTAAAGTGAATACTTTTGAATACCCTCTCATTTGGAATAATACTCAATCAATATATTTTATTTTAGCCTTATACATTGACTTCCTAGTTTGATGGGATATACACAATGTGTTTATTACTTACATGGCAACATTTATTTAAAAAGGTGGTACAAGGAAAAAAAAAAATTTTCCGAGAGAAAAAGTAACTAGGGCCTCAAAAGTGCTCACTTTGCCGTGAACAGCCTATAAAAGCTTTCACCAGAGCTTGTATGGAACATTGTGTCGTGGCGCTTAACTACGTTTGCATGTAAAATAGAAAGGTAAACTAGGAAACGGTCATGTTGCAGAATGGGTAATCCAAATTTTTCTCCGTGTATTTACACTCGTATTTTCATTTCCGCAGACATCCACAGTTTCGCAATGGTAAATTTTTCTCGTATGCCGGTTTCGCGTGCCGGTATATTCCGCCTTCGCTCCAAAGGTTTATGTCCCGCCTGCAACCGCGAAATTCACATTTCCGTCAACAACGCATGCAGCTAGATTTCGTGCTTTCCGGTTCCAGGACACCGGGACGACTTTTCGACGAGAGGTTTAATTTCCTGCTGCACAGAAGGGTGCGTGCGGGAGAGTAACGCCAAGGGTCGTGTGAGTAGAGCAACCCGGAAAGGAGGAATAAAAAATATAGAATGGTTATGAAATGTCTAAAAAGGTAAATTACTAAACGAGATTTTCCAGAGGACGAAGAAATAGGAGTATAACAAGTGTAGTCTACTAAGTATTAATTTTTGGATGCAGATAGTTTTGGCAACGAATGTTACATAAATGTGTAATATTGGTTAGAATTCTGATTTTCAGCGGTATGGAATTTAAAACTCCGTGACAGTAACCACAGCTCTCTCAAACTGTCATACCAAGGTGTAGATGTTCAGCAGAGTTCATAAGATGTTTAGCAGAGTTTAAAAAAAAAGTTTTTTCTAATCCCATTGATACTGTATAGGTTTTATCCCCAAAATTGTAAGAAATGAACAAACCACAATTATGTTTTTATTTTCTTTATATAGACTTAAATTTTTATTTTCTTTCTATGTCCCAGACATAGCTTTACAAATATAAAAATAGATGAATGTATTAATTAAAATTATGCCTAAAAATAGGCTTGAAATCAATTATACCTTAAAAGAGGTTTAAAAAATAACTTGATCAAATACAGTTTATGCCTAAAACAGGCTTAAAAATACAAAAGGTGCCAATAGGGGCACATGAGTATAAATATGTTACAAATTCCCACTTTTACCAAAAAGATTGCAAATATTGTGTACAAAATTGAAGTTTTGAAAATACATAATAAAAATCGAAATATTAATTAACTTTTATACAAATGCCCAACTTGTGTTTTTCCCTGTATTTAGGAATTTAAAATATGCCCATTATAAAAATTCCTCCTCTTAAAACATTGCAGGAAAATGCCTCCTGCCTGTTTTTTTTCCCCTTTCACATCGTAAATGTGAGCGTGGTGTGGTGTTCCTCCTGTCGCGTGTCCGGTGCTGTGTGTGTTCTCAGGGTAACACCCATCATATGTAGCCCAAACTTAGTGCTTTATAGAGTGCGGTAACATGGGGAGAACAGTATGGAAAGTTTGCCGCGTCGTGGAGTTGCCTAGCGATGAAGGTGTGGGAGCCATCGAGGCAGTCCTAGGAAGGGTGGGGTATGTAAGCTGGCGGCGCCGCGCACTGCTGAATGCGAAGGGGCCAGCATACTGCTAGGTCCTCACAACCCTGGTAGCTGAGCATTCTCAGGTGGCGGATAGCTGGTTAGGGGGAGTAAAATACTGAAGTCGGAACGGTGATATTTTCCAGCACTATTACAGGTTCTCGTCACGGCAACAAGGTATTTCAGATAACAAAATAACAGGACGTACGTTAAATTTAAAATTGCTCGAGAAAGTATTAATAGATCCATGGCCTCCTTCAGTTGATTGCATGCGTTCTTGTGTTGCACAGTGGCCAGTATTTGATGAAATAAGTGACTTTATCTCCCGCTCAGTTTTGTCTGTTGGCCGAGATGTATGGTTGTCCATTTTTTTTCCACTGTGCTTTGAATATCGTGTTATACGGGATTATCTCGAACTCTCTCTCTTTATGAGATGATTCGTTATAGGGAATGGAGTAGAAGACGTAATGCGACCTTATATGAATACTAAAGCGTACACCATGTCCGTGGAAATTGGAAATAAAAATATTGTATGTTAAATGCGAGAACTACGTGAGGTGAAACAAATTCGTGAATAGTGTTAGTCGTATCTGATGTCTGCAAACGTTTGGAGGGTGATAATAATAAATAAATATATAAAAGTGACACACTTTTTTTGATTAATAACATGACCATGGCACTCCATGATTTCCTAATGACGGATGGTGTTATCACCCGCCAGATCTTCACACGCTGCAGATATCAAACCAGGCTAGTACTATTGTTACGTTATTGCTGCTCCGCATCGCATACTTTGTCCCCGTTCCTCTCGAGCTAGAAAATCTGCGTGTGAAGGGCGAGTGGTAAACCCGAGGTGCGCGCAGAGATTTACAAAGGCGTGCCGCCACCGCTGCAATAAGTCTGTTGGGGTTAGTGCGCTCCCGTCCTTGAGCGACTTCAATTTTTCGGGGTTATCGTTTCAAGAATGTTCTGATCATTGCCCTAGCCCGGACAGGAGGCAGCCATTGTTTTCCCAGTGGCATGTTCAACTGGATGCGTGAGTGTAAGGCATTTGGGATGATGACAATGGACTGATTGAATATGTGTAAATAATCATTGTCAATTGACTGTAACCGGTATGGACGCAGTGATAAGGACTTTAATTAGAATTTAGATACACATTTGATACTGCCCTCACGGAATAACAAGAGTAATCGTATTGCTGTAAATAGCAGCTGTACCTGTATACATATATAACAATACACTTTTATTAAATATCACGGATACACCCCTGGCGTCTTGTAACACTTTTTACGAAAATTCTCAAACCCCATTTTCCGTAGTAACGAATCATCTTACAAAGTTCGTATCTGGAGCTAAGTTCATTTTATATAACTAAAATATATTTTTATAGCTCGCTAGATATCTTTGTATACACCAGGAACAACTGTTTTAACTGAAAACGAGTGGTCACTAAACAAATAACAGTGTGGTTCATGGTATCATGTTCAGTGAGTAGTATATTTATGTTGTACGTGGGATCACTTTTCGTATAATTCAAATAATTTAATAATGCTAATTAACGTAATTTTAATTATTAAATTTAATAATTTCAATAAATTATTTAAATTGAAACTTATTATAGTTAACATTATTATTTAATAATTAAAAATATTTTATATAATAAATAAAATTAATCATTGAAATTAAAATTAATTATATTTAAAATTATTAAATTAATTATATTTAAATTATTTATATAATTTAAATCAAATATATTTTCAGTAATTAAGAATAATAATTTTAACTATGATCTACTTTAATATAAGTTATTAGTGCTAATTGTTAAATTTACTAAAAAGATTTTTAATGTAAGTTTTTGGATAATGGTGTTTTAAATATATGGAAAGTTGTCGCAGCTACATCAGATTTATACTCCTTCTGTATACTTTTTGAGTTGAAGTTTGAAACGGCGAAATAAAACAAACATTTGCTTTGCACTGGAAATGTAGCTTATTCCCCATGCTCAAAATATACTTCACATCCTCCGGGCATATTTCAGAACACACCATGAAGTTGGGGCGGCGTAATCTGATGAATGTAAGTGGGGAAAGTGGCAGGGGAAGGGAATGGAAACAACTCGGACGCGCTTGTAGAAGAAAGTGGTAGTCAGAGGTGATGTTAGATACTGCGAGGAGCTGAACAATCCTTGGAAGACGTCTTGCATAAATTCATGTAACCCTGCCTTGTTGCGCTGCGTCTTCTGCAGTTTTTTTTTCATAGCCCTTGTATTTTTTTAAATTTTGTTATGGTGATTGTGTATCACTCTTAGTTTTCCAGTTTGTTTCTTATCGCGCAAGTATACAAAGTATGATTTTATTTTGTTACTTGCATATGTGTCTTTTAGTAAATTTTCCTGAACGACTAAGATGAATTGAGAACTTCATGGATTTTATTTGCATTCCTAAATTCCAAGTAAGGTAGAATCCTTTAAGGGTATGTAACAAACAAAGTGATACACTCAACAACTGTTGAGTATTGAACATTCCACATAGATAAATATGTAAGGAGATTACGCGATTGTGACACACAAGTTGAAGACAGCAGAGTAGCTAATACAAATGGGCTAATAATATCGATAAAGTGCTCAAATTTACTTGCCATTCTGGCCCCTATTCTGAAATATTTTAATCAGTTGATATATGATACATACAAAATACACAAATGCACTTAGAATACAAATGATACAGCACTGTACATTTATGATCAATGCCATACGCTCTGGTCATTATTTATTGATCTCAACCGACGAATTCCACATCTATTATATGAATACGTGTATTTTTTTTCCCGCCCCTATGTGCAGCCATGGATACAGTTCATGGGCAACCCACCATAATCAAAAATAGAATCGTTGAGGGTGGACAGCAAAAAAATTATTAATTTCTTATTTTGTGACAACAGTGTCAAACGTTTTTACATTGCATATATTGTCATTTCAAGTAAATATTTGTATGTCCTGTAGTTTTTGCATGATTCCGTAAAAATCTTATTTTTATCGTTTTTTCAAAGAAATTGAGAAATTAACTTGAAATTAAGGACTATTCTCGTAATCACAGTGAGAAAAGATCGTGCATATCTCAACTCTAAAACGTAGAGAATTATTTGCATATGTTTTATATGTTGTTTTACAAAGCACTTTTGTATAAAGTAGCTGCTGTAAACACATAAGTTGAGTAAAATTAAGACAGTGCTTCCGTGTTTACTTTTTAAATAGTAAAATAAATTTTATTCATGCATTATAGAAACAGCAAGAAATAACATTATGTAATAGGTTTTCTTTTTGTTCTTCAGTGATTTTTAACCATACACCGCATATTAAGTGTCGTCTTGGTGTGTTAATTCTCTTGTTGCTTTTTGTATGATTGTAAAAAAAAAAAAAAAATACGCTTCCTGTGATGTACGAAAGGGAAAGTAGCTTACAGCGTATCGGCTGAAAGTGCTCACAGAGCTTTAGCGATGATTTCATATTGTAGGGCGCGTTAAAGCCCGTACTTATCATGCAGGTATCCACATGCCATCAATTTAGAGTTCATCGTGTTTTCCGTTCTGTAAACTGTGTTTCTACTTTTTTTTACTGCCTTTGCGCGTTTTTTTTTTGTTTATGAAAACTGCTCATTTACACGAAAATCAACAACACGCGTTAACTCGGGATTTTCGCATGTGGAAATCGTGCCGAACGATGCCGTTGGTCGGCGGGTTTTCTCGGGGTTCCACCGTTTCGCCCAACCTTTCATTCCGGCGCTACTCCATTTTCATCTCAATCACCCTCATCGGCTCTCAAGACCTCGATGTTAAGAGCCGTCCAAATCTTTTCGCTCACTAACACGCGTTAAATGCAATCTCCAGCAAAATTAACTCGATCTCGAATGCATTGTCGACTTTAATGTTTAAAAATAAGAATGTGGCTTATAAAGGTATATCATTCTTATAACTGTTGTAATACAACGTACAAAGGGCGGAAAGATATCTCGGACTTTGACGGGCGCTGTGTAAATAATTTCCTGCTATGGTGACTGTTTTGTACGGATTTATCAGAGCTTGAAAAATATTTTCCAACATTCCTTTTCCTTCTTCCTCTCTTGCCTTCCTCCAAGTCACCTTTAACAGCACCTTACGTTTTTCCACCTTCGTGAGATGGAGCTCTGTGTTGTTAACGTGCTTTGTTTGAGTCGGCAGCCAAGGAATGTGAACGATGGCGATAGATAAACCTAACGTGTCATTTCTCCTACCGACATCGGCTTCATAGGGAATTTGCGAATTATAAGGTTACAGGACTCCTGAGCGGCGTATCTGAGTTCGTGAGGGATGGAGGTCTTAATAATGATAAAATAACTAAATTTGATTGTAGTTTATTCACACAACTATTATTTACAGCATTAATCTATCTGTCTATATATATATATATATATATATATATATATATATATATATATATATATATATATATATATATATATATCTACTATTAATCTTTTTTATTTCTGAATGAGCGTAATATTTAATGTATTTCAACTCTAATTGACGACCTTCTTAATATGTCTGTTTGGCTATAGTCAAGTAACTCGTACTGAACACACTTTCAGTGTGTCTGTTGCTGTCATCTGTATAGGCTGTTCATGGTAAAGTGAGTACTTTTTAAGGCCATCCCACCAGGCATTAGCGACTAATAAGTATGTTGTATTGCAGACTCAGACATTAACTTTTGAGAGTGGTGAAAGTATAAACCACATTTATGAGTCACATGGCAATGTTGATATTAAAAAGTAGCGGAAATATAAAACAATGCGAAAAGGAAAATTTTAGAAGGGCCTTGAAAAGGGACCACTTTACCGTGAATAACCTACGTCTTTCATTCACGTATCCAGTCCACTAGTTCAGCCTGCCAGTCGCAATATCCGAAGCGCCGATGCTCACAGTCGCAGATTTTCCTCCCGCTGGTCACTTCTCTCGCCGCTCGTTTCTCTTCTCGCTCGTCGTCTATCGCCAAAACTTCATCCACCCATTAACTCATCAACTCCCCGGCCATGAGGTCCGCTGACCTTGACCTGGAAAGTTCGACGCACCCCGAGTCATGCTGACCGAAACTAGGGCAGTAAACCACCAGAAAATTCATCAGATAAACGCAGAAATTCGATACAACCAAGGTCGGCAGCGTGTACAGCAAAACATTTGTATCGTATCGGCTTGCTTTTTGAAACAGATACGTGATTCTGGGTTTACCGCACGCCTGTCATTCAAAACATCACGTGTGATTCGCCGCTGCTATTATGTGACTGCTCTGACCTTCACTTCCACTCGCTCGCGTTGACAAAGCAGCGAGCGCATAGTAATAATAATAATAATAGTGAAATAGAACCGTGTTACCGAATTTTGTGTACCATTTTGTGTACAGTACAATAAATCCTTTCACGGTTACTTCAGACTTTTCTGAAGCCCTGCTAAAATTCAACTTCCGGTAAATTCCTACGCCTCGCGGAAACTAAGCTTAACTAATTTATAAAATTACACCGAAGGACATCGCACCGAATTCGTGCGCACTCAGTATTTTGCATGATAAAGGCTGTTCACGGTAAAGTGAGCACTTTCGTGGCCCTAGTTAATTTTTCTTTCAGCCATATTTTATGCTTTAACCACCTTGTCATTTAAGTAAAAAAACACAGTGTGTATGTTTCGCCGCACTCGGGAGTCAACGTTTAAAGCTAAAATAAAATATATTTACTGACTATTATTCCAAATGAGTGGGCTTTCAAAAGTGCTGACTTTACCGTGGATAGCCTATAACAATTTTTACTAGGCGCTACCAACACACGTGTTATCTCATTTTTGTTCATATTTATTATAAATTAAATATTATAATTCATAAATAAAGGTAAACCTTCAAATTAACGAAAAAGAAGAGCGAGTGAGTGCGTGAAGAGATTTGGGCGGCTCGTAATATAGAGGTCTTGAGAGCCGATGAGGGTGATTGAAGTAAGGAGTGGCGCCGGAATGAAGGGACGGGTGAATCGGGAGATCCCCGAGAAAACCCGCCGACCAACACGTCCGGCACGATTCCCACTTGCGAAAATCCGGTGTCACGGCCAGCGTGCTAATCGCCCAGCCATCGTGGCCTCTCAAAAATGAGTTTTATGTTAACAGAGGTATAAAACGGCTGTGATACATGGCATATTTAGGAAATATCTAAACAAGTCATTCATGGGGTGATTTTTCAACGGTTTGAGTCAAAAAATGTGAATAAACCGCGAATAGACTATAGTTGTGATATATTCATATAGCAGATGATAAAGCAGTGTATCTAATATCGGCATTCCCGTTTTCAAGCCACAGTTCATGAGCTTTCTTAAGAGGAATGGTGCACGAAAGCTCTAAATTTACCCGATTTTCGTCACAAGTTGTTTTTAATAGGGTTTATGGATTATTTTGGCACAGTACATTTTTAACACCGTCTTGCAGTGTGAGATATCCATATATCCACTACCTTTTACTTTTGGAGCACTGGTGGAAGATAAGTAAGTATATATTAATTTTTCCTTTCATTGGTACTTCGACGATAGTAATAAAGTCACTGAATATCTAATAATATAATAATGTGTTTAAAATTATTACTTATATCTTGTTGGGTCAAACATTTTGAGAAATTCTCTAAAAAGCGCAACATTCCCCTTAAGGGGGCCGCCTAGCTTGCCTTTAAACTGCTTTTCAAGGTGTTTGCAATCCAATTTTTTTTTTTTCATTAAATCAACACAAATTTCAGACTATCCCTCTCGATTAATGTCTAGACGTCACGCACATCAGAAACACAATTTAGGAGCATTCCAGCGTAGTTAAAAACGGACATTTTCAAAGCGTTGTATATTGAAGTATTCGGTTCAGATACATACAAAACGTCTCGAGGAGCCTGTATTGAACATTGTTACAAACTTCCACGAATAAAATGATAGTGCCGCTGCTGAATCTCTCGTAGGTGCACGCAGCACTACGGGAACACTGCACGCCAGTTCAGAGCCCTGTGCGTAACTGCGATGTTGCACTTTATGCGGGTTGCAGTGTCGTCCCTACCTCTCCTGCGCTTCTCAGCCTCAGACGCGATAAATAATTCCAAGTTAGGCAGGCTCCTTAAGGCTGTGCAAATACCTAAAATTGTTTCCTGTGTCTTAACATACTTCACGATTTTGTAACGTAGTAGCAATTAAAAAAAAATTAATAAAAATGCCAAATAAATTTTAAAATAACTTTCGCGTGCTTTTTTTTTTTTTTTATAGAATCATGAGGATTTTAACTTTAAAACGAGCACAGTATTTAATATTTCAGGTGAAGTGTTACCACCCCTCCCCCCTTCACGGCCCCGACGCCAATATTCATAGGAACTTAACTAAGAAATTTCTTGGAAATCTGACGTTTTGTTCGCCTGCGATTAGGGTTTATCGTCTGGCTTTTTGTTGTTAAATTTTATCGTAATACTTGAAACAAAATTATAATTGAACCACTTAAAAAAATTTCATTAAATATTCTAAACAAATAAACAATTAACTTGAACTGTAATCAAGCGTGCTAACTATATGCAAAATTGTAAAATTTGTATGGTAATAAATATAATTATGAAATACCCATAACATACGTAATTAATTTTTGTAAACTAATTTGTCGTTGTTTTTATACTTTTTATCAATGTATATCATTTATGTAATAAAACAATTATAAAATATCCTAAAAATATAAAAACTATAAGTTGCCATTTGAACTCCCTTAAAGTACAAACGTTGGTTCTTATGGGTTATTCGTGCAATCGTTGGGTGTTGTGTAAGGGAACATTGGCTACATACAGGGGAAGTTCCACTCCAGTTTTTGCTAATGTTACATTACATATTATGTTAGTAGCGTAACAACAATTTAGTTTCTTTCATAGAGTTATCTTCCATAGTGATATTTATATACGTTGTCCACTTCATGCACGATTACGGGAATGCTTATAAGCATTCTCGTAATCGTGCATACGCTCGCACAGATATGTATGTGAGGTATTTATGTGTTAACACATTTGCTCAAACACGCGCGCTGACAGATTCTCTATTTTACGACGGTAGAATGCAAACAAAAGTTTGCGGACATAAGCAGATTTTCTCATTTGGACTTTACGCCTCCTTGAGTTTATCTCCGACGTTAAACATCGAGAAAAAAATCGATCATTGTTTATAATCACAGTCGGATATTTAAACATATATTTTTAGAAGTAAACAGTCACCAGTACTTGCATATTTAAAGTTAAGGGCTTTGAACAGTAAAACTTTATTATTTCATATTCATGTCCAAATCTATTTAACTTTCGGTTATTGAATATGATTTCATTCCCTGCAAATATAAATGGAACATATATTCAATATGATACATGATTCTTATAGTCATTCATAGATGTATTCAGGAGATTCCGTATCGTACGCTACAATGGCAATGTTATGACTTTTGGAATAAAAAATATAAGATGAACCAAATCATAAATTTAAAAAGAAAAAATTTCCAACATATATATATACATATATATGCATAGCAGAAGTTATTTGGAGGCTGCTCACGGTAAACTGAGCACTTTTGAAAGCCCTGCGCAAGATTTACGTGTATGTGCGTTGCGTATTATTCCACCGCATGTACAATTAACATTGCCATGGGCCCGGTTGCTTTGTTCACGCATAGGTCAAGTAAACCTAATGCATTATTAGAAAAGTAAATATTTTACAGTTATGCTCAGTATTACTGTCATAGTCTAAAACACTCGCCCGGCCGCACGTGTGTGTGTATTCGGCTGGATTTGGTACGGTTTTCACCATCGTTTAGAGAATTTCTTGGGGAAGCTTTAGGTATATAATACAATAATATTTCATATATTTATAACGGAGAAATGTCGACGTTTTATAATAAAGTCGGAAAAAAAAACCGCATTTTGGGCGCTTGCATGGCTTACGCTGACCAAACCATAAGAGATACGCCAAATTAATGTACGACGGAATTGCAGATCTCAAAAAGGTCTACAAAAAAAATCCGTGACAGCATACGTTTATCTTTTAAGGATGGCCCACTGTAACCATGTTTGTATTATAAAGTTCATTATGAAGACTTTTTGAACAACGCAGTATGTTAGTTACCGTACGCATTTAGTGTATATACTTGCTGTAAACCTAAACATCGCCATATTTGTAAATCGCTCCCGAGTGAGGCCGGGAGTGAATCGCTAGTTTAAAAAATATTAAAAAAAGTCACTGTTCACAAGTGGTCATACCAAAAACAGTTTTGATTCAACGCAAGATATCGACTTTTCCTAAATCGTTACCAACTTAACTGGGCGCATGTTGGTGATGCCGTTGAAATAATTGACTCTGGGGGCAGTAACATTTGTAGAAGGTAATTCCAAAAGTGATACATTAACCGCGAACGGCCCATAACAAAAATACAGCAAGACCTAGTCCACAATAACTGGTCCGCGGACGCTTAACTGCTGATTGGTGCACGTGACCCTCTGACGTCACAACTCGCCGTCCCAATCTCCCAAGGTCCCGTGGTTCCATGTCCCATCCACGGACGCACTCGCAGACTTGTTCCAAATCGTTTGTTTTGTTTAGTTTTTATCGTGCGCAAATGGTAAAATTAAATAATGATGTATTGATATCGAAGCGTGAAGATTGAAAATATGTAACTCGTATTTTGTTCAAAGTAGTAACCTCCAATCTCGAAGCCGCGAAAACGAAACTATTATAAATAAGAATACAAATATGTACTGACTAGAGCAAAAAAAAAAAAAAAAACACCAAATGAAGTTGAATTAAAGCAAAATCAAAACGTACTCACTCGCATGACTCAAATTAGAAAACAAAATAAACTAAGCTAGAAATATCAATATTTTCGAGTAGTCACATACAATCTATTGAGGCGCCGATTAGGGTGCACTCTAGCTACACTGTCTGGAAGCTTTGCTTCGGGCGTCGTTATTGTAGACACGCACATTGGGACATGTGTTCGCGTGCGAAGTAAGTCTGCGGACCATTCAACTGCGGACGAGCTATTGTGGACAAGGCCGAACAGGCACAGATAAAAACCATTTTTAAAAATGTTCCTTGCATTAAACTTTTTTTTTTAATGAAACCTTTTCTGCATGGTTGCATAGCTGAGTTGATTTGAGAAGTTATGGTCGGCGTTTAACGGCGAGTTTTTGGGCGCCGGTTACGAGGGTGAAATGAGGTGATGATGGAGCGGCGGTGGAATTCAAGGGCGGGAGAAACGGGATACCCGCGAGAAAAACCCGCCTGCCAACGACAGCGTGTTTCCTACATGCGAAAATCACGGGACCCCAACGGGAATCTAACCTGGTTCTCCTTGATGGGAGGCGAGTAATCTAACCACGACCCCTCACGATTACATATATATTCTGAGGTATAGGAGGTTCACGGTAAAATGAGCACTTTTGAAAGCCCTGCGTAAGATCTACTTGTTTACACATAGAGTATTCTTCTGCCTTTTGTATAATTAAAATTGCAATGGGCGTTATCACTTTATTCGTGCGTCGGTCAAGTGGAACTGTGGAATTATTAGAAAAGTAAACATTTTATAAATCTGCTAATTTTTACATACTGATCCATTAAAAAATCATGAAACGTAATAAATAATTTAAATTGATCACAAATGGCACTTTTTATTCGACGTTAAGGTATGAAACTACTTTCCATCTATCGTTACCAACTTAACCGGGCGTATGTCAATCAGTGCGCCCGTTGAAGTATATGCAGGTATGGGCAGTGACGTTTTTCTATGGTTGATTTCAAAAGTGTTCACTTTATCGTGAACAGGCTTTAGTGCGTGATATTTTTCCTTGCAGTACAAAGTATTTTATTTTTTGCACGTAGGTCTGCTGGTTTTTATATTATCTCGTTTGCGGTTAGTTGGGCATCACTTTTGAAACCATACTTAGAAATAATCTCTGCTCCCAAACTGCATATATTTTAATAAGGCCCCTGACTAGCTTGCTTTTAATGAAGTTTTCAGTGACGCATGATACATAATTCCATAGCCTGACTTTTTCAGCCTCAATGTCGCGAGAGCGATAAGGGCGACTATGCCACGTGCATCAGTTGTGCCAAAATATCACATATATGTTCGCGCTTGTAAACCTTCGTTTGGATCGCCAACGACTGTAGTATATGCTGTTTACGGTAAAAAGAGCACTTTTGAAAGCCCTGCTTAAGATCTACTTGTATACACGTAGTGTGTTCTTCCGCCTTATGTAAAATTAACATTGCCGTGGGCCTCATCACTTTATCCATGCGTTGGTCGAGTTTAACTGTGAAATTATTAGAAAAGTAAATATTGTATAAATCCGCTCATTTTCATACGTCAATGCTTTAGAAAATACATAAAGCTAGAGAAATAATTGAATCTGTCACAAACGGTCACCTAAAATATATTTTTTGACGTTAATATATAGAACTACTTTCCCCTCCATCGTGACCAACTTTACTGGACTCGTGTCACTCAGTGCGTCCGTTAAAACATATACTGGTAGTGGCGGAGAGGGTTTTTTATTTCTAGTGTTGATTTCAAAAGTGCTCACTTTATCGTGAACAGCCTTTAGTAAAGTTTCGACACATAATATAATAAATTCGTGAAATGTTTCTACGATCTTCAGTGACTACAAATGGATCTGTCAAGACCTACATAAAGAATAACGAAAAAGAAAATGGGATTTGGCTGTGTTGGGGACACGGGCCTTTTGTTTTGCGCGAATACGTCTACGTTGACGTGTTCGGACGTCTTGATGTTTATTTTACGTTCCCGGAACCGCTTCACTCGATCCCATGGGGTTTTATGGGTATCAGTGGATTGCTTTTGAGATGCTCTTTCTAACTGTGTACGATTTCTGTGTTTCGACTTGGGGTTTTTGACGCGTATAGTTCGACATTGTGTGAAAGTTTTCTTTAATTTCTTACATTAAACTCGTACAATTTCAGCATAACCACGCCACAAAAATGTTTTTGTACGAGCAGTCGATTGATCTTGACGAGAGCTGTAGATTGAAACCTAAACGAGCGTTGTAACTTCTCCTAGTCAAAAGTTACTCTACGTGGAAGTTATGAGACCCAGCGAAACGAACTCGAAATAGTTCCCCTCCCCCCCCCCCCGGACGCAATGCTTCGGAGTCTTCACTCAACGTAACATATTCTTTGATTCTTTGGCAATCGATTTGTGTAATTGAATTTTGAATGTAGACGATAGATTCGGAGCTGCAATGACTAACTGTATCCCCCGATTTTATCATTATCAGATTTTCTGGATTGCCTCCCACTATAGTTGTAAATTTAAATACCTATTCACGTTAGTAAATTGAGTTGCATATTATAGTTACGCTTTCATGAATACTGTTAGCTAACTGGGCAAATCAATTAAAATTAGCCTTTTAATTTTATAATAACATGTATAATGAGTAATGCACGGCTACTGCCAGTTATTTTAAAGTCTTGACGGATTTGCAAGATCAGTTTTTTTTTAAATTCCGTAAGAACAGCAATAAAACTGACCTAGAGGTTGTGATAGTGAACATTTGCTGTTTTTCAATTAAGGTTTTTAATGTGCTAATTGGCCATTATTGCACGTTGGCAAGTGTTCATTATTTTGTGATAATGATGTGCCGACCTCTTCAGGTATGCAAATAAACGCCTAAAACGATGTTGCCACGTTTTTCTCTAGTTAATGCGGCAATATTGTGTAAGTAAATGAGGCACTTTGTATATTTTCTCGCCTCCAGTAATCTGCCCAGCCCACGAATTGTCTTGTACTAAAGTGTGTTCCCCCAGCTACTTGCCCGAGGCCCCGGTGCGGGGGGTCATAATTAACTAGCGATCAGGATCTTGCGAGAGCTGGGTTTTCTTCGCAGTATTAAAAGAGGAAACTGAAACGAGTTCGCGATTCGCAAATCTAATTACGTCTTCTTCTTCGTCCTCTCTTCGCGGGACTCTGCCCTCCTCTCTTCGTCCTCGCTCCCAGGTGCTCTCAGGAGCAAGCACGCGGGAATAACCGTGAATCACTATACAGGAGAAAAAATAATAGGGGTGGCGTCGTGGAACTTGGAACAGAGCCCGAGGTGGGGGTGGGGAAGAAAAAGGGGAAAGGATTATTTTTCCCTCCAAAATCCCCGATAACTCTTTCCCCCCCCCCCCCAACCTCTTACGCGCCTCTGAAAACGCAAGAACCGTTTCTTGTTTCGTAATCTTCCTCGGCTGTACACGACGCGACCCGTGGATATCTTCTTCGGGAAGAATTGATAACAGAGTGCCGGGGAATTAGAAGCTGGCGAAACTGGATCAGCTCTTGGGCCACCTCCAACAAGGGCTTGGTGGCAACTTGCCGTAAAAAACTGCTCGCAACACAACCACACCCATCCTTCCCCCGGGTCTTTCTTCCATTTTGCAAAAAAAAAAAAAAAAAAGTATTGGGATCGAGAAGGGGAAAAGGGTGAACCATGTTCACTTGCTGCGAAACCCCGGGAGCCAACAATAATAAAAGATGGCCGAAGGAAAAGCGGCCGCCATGATGGCTTAGATTTTGGTTAGCGTCCAAGTGGGATTCGCAGAAAAAAGTACAACTTTGATGAATAAAAAGGGGAGGGGGTGGAGACCAGACACCCACCTCCGCTCCCTTCTTTTTTTTTAATTCGCACACAACACGCACATGTACTTCTCACCAACAGGGCTACCAGATTAAGTATAGTTCGATACGAAGTCGGTATAATTTGACTGTCCTTAGTAGTTATAAATGGTACATTCGCCGCCACCTGGCAGGATGCTGGGGTCACGCGGCGGCCATCTTGGATAACGTCTTTTTTCCGACAAAATTTCCTTTTTTTCTCTCTCAAAAACGCTTAAAAATGCCAGAATTCCCGTAAAATCTTCCCTTAAAATCTTCCCGCAAAAATGTCTTTTGCACATTGCGGCTGGCATTTGCGCAATGCGGCGGGATCCGGCGGAAATCGAGCAAATGCCGGCCTGATTGTGCAATCATTTACAAACACTTCACGCTTTATCATTACATGCCAGCACCATCCACCTGGTGTGAAGACTGTTAGAGATCATTGCCTCGTCATGCAACTTCATGCACTACCGTGTTACTATATATATATATATATATATATATATATATATATATAATATATATATATATATATATATATATATATATATAAACAACCTATGTCAAGTACGCATATGCTATGGACAGCAATACCAATCACGCACATATATGTGCTAAATGTACATATACTAATCACACTTACGCTAATCGCGCACATGTCTATCACCCCGCCATCTTTCCTTCGTCCCTCGCCATATTGTCCCTCCCGTGCCTGCTCTATCCCTTGGTTTTCTCATATTCCTTCTGGTCTCCTTTTTTCCTATATTACCTTATATTCATTCCTTCTTGTCTCCCACCCCTATCCTCTCTCTCTCTCTTGCTTTTTACACCCTCTATCATTAATTCCTGCTCCTGCCGCCACTCATCTGCTCATCTTTGACTCCCGCACCTGCCACCAGTGTGTGGGAGGTTCTGCCATTCAAAGCTAGGAGCGCTGGTATCGATGCGGCCATTTTGTGTGTTGGTTCCACTCGTCGCCTTCCGAGGCGCGCTAGCATCGGGAAGGTGAGTTCAAACGGTTGCCGCCAGGAGCGCTGGGAGTTATTGTTAGTTGTTTGTGAACTCAAAAAATGCAGGCGGTATGCGGAGTCGTTCCGACCACTCTCCGGTCACCAGTTCGACACCTAGGCCACAATATTATTGCGACATCTAGGAAAAGAGGATATTTAATGTCGGATACAAATATAGTTATTACCATCCCGGCATTCGGAAAAAGTTTGGACAGGACTCCACTTTACATAAAATTTATCACTACATTACTAGGAGAAGAAATAAAGTAAATATCCGCATCGGCTTACGCACTCCCCAGATAATAAACTTATCATCGCGAAAAAAGAGGATATTTAATGTCCAATGTACACAGAAAAAAACTGCAGGTACCATGCTTTGACGCACGCGCGTGCACACACACACCTGTATATGTGTAAAAGTTATATACAAAAATAAAATTAATAGCACATGCACTATGCATATACCAGTCCGCGTGAGTGCTGAGAACTACATTTTCATGTAACATGCAGCCATACACACACACAATTGCGCTGCGATCAATAAACTGAATTGCGGAAATTTTATACATAAGGCAAAAAATACAATGAATGGCATGGAATAATAATTGTTAATGTGCATGTCGCTAAGTCCACTTAAAGCAGTTTAAATTTTATTCGCCTATCGTTAGAATGTCACGAATCACGAGTCTTGGTTTGATAGGCTGTCCGCGCCAGCTGCTTATTTCAATACTCACTCGGATCACGACGGGTTCCCGCACAGTAAACGTGAATCAAGCTTTACTGGCAGGAGATCACATGAATCAGGACGCTGCTCCTCAAATTAACGCCAGACGCTGTCGATGCAGCTATTTTTCGCGTGGTGGTCCTTCGACCTAGTTGTGAAGGAGGAAGGACGTTATTGTCAGCCAAGGTCGCCGTCT
Source organism: Dryococelus australis (assembly GCA_029891345.1). Taxonomy (NCBI): domain Eukaryota; kingdom Metazoa; phylum Arthropoda; class Insecta; order Phasmatodea; family Phasmatidae; genus Dryococelus; species Dryococelus australis. The sequence goes on from CM057006.1 coordinate 43,044,313, forward strand.
ATGAAAGACACTTTTAGCTAGTGAGATCTTCTTTCAGTATCCAGAAGGGGATGCATGAGTACGTGAAAATATGACAAACACAGAAATTCAGTCAGTAGTATAATAAGGGTGAGAAACAAGCCTTTTTGTATCAAATAATTTATCTATAAATTTTTAATTTAGAAGGATAACTTAAATCATTTTATTTTTTTTTTATTCTAAAATTTTAATTATTTCTTTACTATTAACTTCATAATTTACGTTTACAATACAAATTTAAACATTAAAATGTGGCAACCCTACACTTTTGATAAATTCATCGTAAAACTAAGCAAAAATCGTATAGTTAAAATGTTCAAATTCCAAGAATATGATTATTCATTTAAACCTTTTTAAAATTAAAAATTTATAATTGAATGATTTACAAAACAGAAATAGTTAATTTCTCACCCTTCTTATACTACTTCAGTCTGAACAAACACCAAGACACAAGAAATGTTTCACGTTTGCGGTATCTTACGGTCACCAGGTTGTTCATTGAATGTGTAAGGGTACGCCAATTTACACGACTTTTGAAAACTAGTTTATGACACTAAAGGAAACACCGCCATTTGGTTATGTACATGTAAAGCTTATTCACGATAAAGTGAGCACTTTCTGAAGCCCACTCATTTCGAATAATAGTTAAAAATTGCGTTTTATTGTTACCTTAGGCGTTAACTTTAGAGTCCGGTGAAATATTTACACCGTGTTTATTACTTACATGGCAATATTTATTTTAAAAAGTGTGGAAGGATAAAAAATTGCTGATAGGAAAAAAAAAAGTTACTAGGGCATCAAAAGTGCTCACTTTACCGTGAACTGCCTACATCAATATGTACTAATGTTTTGTCACAGTGAGCATGTTCCATTTTACCTTAGCGATTCGTGCCACTGTAAACGAACCGTGTTTCGGACGAAAGGGAAGGAGTGTAATGAAGGAAGATAATACGACTGATGGTGTAGAGTATGTCAAAAATTGAGGGGGGGGGGGTGAAACTTCAATTTTAGTACTCGCGATTGCATGCTGTTTAATTAACTTCACAGCGGTGCACACAGCAGAACTCTACCTCGCAGAAGTTATCTCATTACGCACGTTTGTTAGTGATATTGGCAGTTTTCGTGACAAGCCATTTGCTCCGAAATGCATAGTTTCTGGATTTTTTTTTTCTTTCGCCCTTTGCTTTGGTATGTAAATCGAATGCTGCGATCGGAGAGTGGTGCCGGAAAAGGCAATAAATGGAAAACTGCATGGGAACAGCCATATATTATCGTCACAAATGCTGATTGCGCATACCCGAACGACCAAAACCATGCTCCAGAAATAAAGTGACTGAGTAGGTATCTTCGAAACAAATCCCTGTTTTCTATTGTTTCCCAGTGGTCTCTTGGCAACTTTCGTGGAAATCGTAGCAAACCTGGAGATCCCTCCGAAAGTTGAAAGAATCGCTCGAAGGAAATTATTGTTTTTCGCTTGTTTTCAAAATGGAGTTAAATGTAATTTCCAAATAAGATAAATATACAGAACTGGAAACGGCGAAAAAAACATAAATGAAAAACAGTAAAACCGTATAAAAATATTTTAAAGTATTTAATAGGCAGTTTTGTTGTAAATAAATGTCTGTTTAGCACGTGAGTAATGATGATTCATGAAAGTAGTAATTTGAACGAAAAGATTTTACTGTTTTTTTGTATTTTCGTAAAATGTTATTTGACTAATATTTGCAATTTAAATTAATATAAATATGATATACTTCGTAAATTATATATAGTCTGTTTACAGTATCTTCACTTTTTAAAAATCAAACCTTTGAAAAATCTCCCCATGTGAAACATGTTATATTGTTTACTAAATAGATCGTATATTAGAAGAGTGTTATGCGTTGTTGAAGTTAAGATAGTTTATTTTGTTGATTAAAAGAAATACTTGTATATTATCTCTATAAATGATATTATTTTATCGCCTGTATGCACTGAAAACAGAAAGATAGGCGGCATGTTGGTGACGGTTTGAAAGAAATAATGTTTTCCATAAAGTGTTATTAAATTGAGTTTCGGCCTTTTTTTTTATAAAGCTAAATTTTCTTACCGACATATTTTACGCGTGGAAATACAGCCCAATGTTATGCATAAAATATATTTAATTCTGATTGTTTGTCCAGCCTACAAGTGTGCGTTATTTTCCCCGAAGTGTTTCATCTAGACTTTAGTACATTTTGATTGTTTGTCCAGCCTGCAAGTGTGCGTTATTTTCCCCGAAGTGTTTCATCTAGACTTGAGTACATTTTGTTTTCGTGTTACGGAAGGCCACGTGAAATGCAGTGCCCAGCCCGGAAGTATGCTACTTTAGGAGGACTTCAGAAAATTTCGAAGTACAGACAAATAGAATATACTTTTTTACACATAAAAAATTTTGAACTTTAGGAAGTTATATTTAATGGCCAGCAAAAAAGGTTTAACGCATCATTTTCGAGCAATAATCGGAATTTTTACTTTGTGCTGGAGTTATAAAACCTTAGGTCAGATCAGTAATGTGTCTTCGGACCAGTTTCCGTATTCAAATCCCGAGCACGCAATAACGGTGTCTTTTCATAAGTAAGTTAGGGTTAGTGTAATTACGTAAGCCGTCCCATGTTTGTCTCACAATCTCACTATTTAAAATTGGAGTTTTACAAGCAATAATAAAAAATATTTTTTGTACTTTGTGCGAAGTTTCTCTTATGTC